>VHKM01000438.1:0-1200000 GCA_007210695.1 Neogobius melanostomus
GGAGAGAATCGGTTCAAACCCCAACAGTGACTTCTTTTTTTTCTTTTTATTTGTGACTCAGTACCTACTGGAAAACCTGAATCGGTCGCCTAGGCCCCACCCTCATAAAAAACGGGAAGATGACCCATCACATTGGTCCGAGCCTGGACTACACAAGCCAAGGCGTTTCATAATATAGTTTCAAGGTCGTTGTAAAAGACTGTGCTTGTCTAGCTCGTTATAAGAGGCAGGGTTTTGCATCCAATACTAGATTGCCGGTTCAAACCCAACCATGACTTTTTGTTTTTCTCTTTTTTTAATTAAATACTTTTATTAAATCCTCATAATAACGAAGGAAAGAACAGTTTCAAAAATATTGGAACTACACACAGAAGAGAAATGTGGGGACACTAGAAACACTTGAGGCAAAACTGAGGAGGGTGTCGAAAACAATCAAGAAAAATGGAGGGGGTGGGGGAAGTGACCTGAAATGACCTCTCTCCTCCAGTGCAGATGGGTGGGGATCTAATTTCACCCTGGTCCATTTTAAGATAATAGTAGTAGCCCACATTAGGCACACCAATTACACAGGGTTATGAGCTCGAGAGATAGTGCGGCTGGTCTTTGGTGCAGGAGTTTGCTGTTCAAAAAACCCAACCATATTTTTTTTTTCTTTTTTGTTTGGACTGTCATCTACTGAAGAACATAAATCCAGGCGCCTATGGTCTCCAACCTATTAAAAAATAAGAAAGAACAGTTTAGAAATATGCACAACTACACAGAACATGGGGGACAGTAAGAAAACAATAGAGGAAGAACTGGGGGGAAATGTAGGGCCAAAATGACCTAACTAACTTAAATGAACCTCTCTTACCAAATGCCTTGCTTGGACATAATTTTTCACCCACCCGGTGGAATTTAGACAAAAGTACCCATAATCAGGTTAACCTTGGGTCATGTTATCAGCCAGTAAATAATTGTCCTTGTCTTTGATGTAGAGTGCAAGTTCAAGACATGGTATGACACTTTTATAATGGCTTTCACTCTTTCACATGGCCACTTAAAGCCTGAGCCCGATAAATCCAGAATGACACCCAGTTAATGTAGACACAATTATTTATTTAGCCACTTTTCTACCTTTCACTGACTGCACATTTTCCTCTTTACTCGTGCAATCAACTGCTCCTTTTTCTGCAAATGACAAGAGTGCACCTCTGCCCAGATGCTGTTTTGCATGCTGGTTCTCCGAGTAATTGCAAGTTCACTGTCCATTAGAAGGTAATTTTCCAACCTATAGAAACGAGGAAGAAGCAACTCGCGGGTGAACGTGAGGCCGGGCCTTAATGCACGTGGGCTGGCATCATAGATACCTGGGCAAGAGGTAAGTGTGACGAAGGCCAAGGCGAGAGTGGGCCGGAGCAGATTACGAGAGCACACAGGTTTGTGTTTGAGGCCGAGGAAAGCAGTTTGGGCGATGAGCGGGGGCGGTAGCAAAGGGGGGGCGGTCGCAAAGGGGGGCAGCCGCCAGGGCGAGGGCCTACATCGCCGTGCTTGCGGCTTAATTAGCCCGAGCCCAGACAAAGTCCTGGTAAGGGACCTTTTTGCTCCCCCGTTTCCTTGTTATTATTATTATTATTATTATTATATTATTATTATTATTCGCCTCTATGAATCCTGTTTTTTTCAAGTGCCTCGTAGCAAGAAGTACACGCAGAAATTGGTCACAGTGATCAGAGTCGGCGAAAATTGCATGTCAGTGGCGACATGCGACGCCCAAAACACAAATGCTCCACAGCGCCCCCTCAAAGTTGACCCCCATTCCAAAAACATGCGTTTGGCGTAGGCCCAAAATCCTTGTACAGGAAAGGCACATCAGAAAGACCAAAAACTCCATTGAGCGCCACGTCCCGACGGCACAGGGAGTCGCAGTTTTGACTTGCAATTGGAACCCAGCGGACTCAACTTATGTTTGAACGTAACTCTCGCCGTTTTTCAACAAAATCAAATCATACATGGTTAACAGACTCTAGAGACACGGGGGCTACAAATGATGCAGCCAGCTTTTTTTTACATTGAAACCTCCGGTTTTTTCAAATAGCGCCCCCACAAAAAACATGCTTTCCCCATACCTTGACAACCCCTCGCAGGGTATGCGCTCTATCTAACTGGATCATATTGGCTGACATAAGGCCTCTTATGGTCTGAATTCATAGAGCTACAATAACTGCATGGTGGCTCAACGGCACACTATAGCGCCCCCTATCTAACCTTGAAAAGTTTTAGTTGTACGATTTATGATGAAACGTTGGCAGGTAATATCTACACATTCAAACAAACACACAAAAATATATACATGTATTTATATTTCCGAAGATGTGGGCGTGGCAAGGGCCGCACAAGAAGTCGGCATTTAACTTTAATTGGGAATCCGTCCTGGACTCATCTTAGTGTATTATATGGATCAGTGCCAGGGTGGCCAAAGTGGGCCCGCGTGGCCAATTTGGCACCGCCCGAAATAATTCTGTTGGCACGCCAAAGTAATACCATCTTTTGCGCTAGTATGGTTAATACCACACACTGCATTCATTCTCAATGGTAAATTATGGATGCAGTACATTTTTTTTTGGCACTAGCGTCAAATCGGGGGCGCTGTTTTCCACTCCTTTCGTCAAAGTAAGGAAACACTGTGGTGGTGTTTGTTTTTCACAGAGTTTGTACAGCATCAGCTTCCAAGTTTTTCCAATTTTATTGGCAAAGTTTGTTGACATCAACATAGTTCATGTAAAACTGTACTGTATAAAATAATTGATGCTGAACTGACACTTTCACATGATCTAATAGCCATTTTCTTTGAGTTAACAAATGAAGTGAAGGTAAAGTCAATGTAAGTAAAACAGGTGATTTTAACATTTTACAATATTGCTACCATTGTTCGATTTGTTCTATCTTAAAATAGGCTTTGCCATAGTTAACATTTGTTTATATTATATGTGTATGTGCATAGATATAATCAAAATACAAATGTATAACCGAAAAAAAAATAAAATAACTATTATTATTGCCGTTAAATGTGTTTCAACGCTTGACATTGCCGTGTTTTGGCCCGCGACCAGCAGGCAACTTTTTCATTTTTGGCCTCGGAGACAAAAAGTGGGCACCCCTGATCTAGTCCCTTGCTTTTCAACAGAAGAAAGCTGCACACCTGCCTTTAAACGGACTTTAGAGACATGGGGCTACAATAAACATCCAGCTTTTTTATCTCATTCAACTCTCTCTTAACTTCTTAAACTCCACCTGAACTGAGCACATTTTCGTGGTATTTTTGGTGCTTTTTGGCACTTACTCTCATTTTTGTAAACTGCGTTTCTATCGCTATTTTGACGCGTTTTTTTCAAAGAAGCTTAAGATATGGTCAACGTCAAACTGAGAAATGTGCTCGGTTAAAGTGGGGTTAAGAAGATTATATCATGCCCACCAACATCCTTTTTGCTGTACATTTACATACATCTCGCAGGCAATCGCTCTATCGCAAACGTTGCAGATATATCTAACAAACATTGAAACAAACACATCAATATATACATTGTATGATATTTCTAAGATGTGCTGTGGTGGCAGAGGCTAAATGTCCCAGAGACTGCCAAATAAACCTTTTATAATTCTAAACGTACCTTGCAATGAGTTAAAATGTAATCACTAGAATTGAATGAAAATGAAATCCATGTTTCATCTGACAAAGACAGGTTCACATGCTATAGCACACGCCAAAACAGCGATAAAGCCAGTGTGAATTGTCCCTGGGTGGTCCACCCGCCATTGAACAAAAAGTGAAAACAAAAAATATTTCTGATTCCCATGCCATATCTGATCCAAAAAGTCAATTACAAACATGCCTCATCTTGCTTCAGTTCTCTTTATAATTAGGCCCCCGGCCAGGACAAGTCCTGTAAGGACTTTTGTTCTCTCCCCGGTTTTCTTGTTATATTATTATTATATTATTAAGTATTATTATTATTTCGCCCCCTATGATCCTGTTTTTCAGTGCCTTCCCGTGCAAAAGTACACGCAAGAAATTGCACAGTTGAATCAGAGTCGGCGAAAATTGCATGTCCATGTGGGCGACAATGCGGCACTGCCCAAAACAAAATGCTTCCATCAGCGACCTCCAAAGTTGACCCCAATTCAAAAAGAACATGCGTTTTTGGGCGCAGGCCGCAAATCCTGGTACAGTGAAAGGGCACATCAGACAAACCAAAAACTCCATTGGAGCGCCACGCCGGTACGCACAGGAGTCGTCCATTTACTTTGAAATGGCAACGGCTTGGACTCAACCACCTTACTGTTTTAAACGAACTCGTCCCTGTTTTTCAGGCTAAATCCACTGCATACTGTGGCACAGTTACATCTAGACATCTGACAGTCCACTATGCGCCTCAACTAGAGCTTTACCGAACATGTAATCACAGTGGGGTCAAGTTAACCACTCCACTGTATTATGCTCAGCAAATTGCCGAACAGCGCCACTGCTGGCTTAAGATGGCTTTTAAAGTGGCTTGTAAGTGGCCCGCCCATCCTCCGTGAAATAGCCAGATCTTAATTCTGGCAACCATGAGGCCCTCTGTCAGAGTTTTCTCCTGAAAATCGTCCATTGTTTTCCCATAATTCCTCCTTGTATCCAAAGCCACACTTTTAGGACCCTACATAGTTTAACTACCCCTCGTTACACAGAAGAAGCTTTAATATTGAACGTTTGTGGGCTGCCAAAATCAGTTTTTTGGAAAGTACAATCACAGGAAGTTTCCAGATAAGCTGTTCTGTCCTCTCCCGGTCTCGGTCTGCCGTGTCCTCGTACTATTTTGGTGTCACCAAATATTCCTCATCTAATCGAGATTTTGTGGCCTGGAGCACCTCTCAGATCTTTGGGCGCCCAGGAATTAGCCCTAATTACAAAAATGTTTTCAATAAATATGGCACTGAACTGTAATTCCGTTTTCTGTGAACACACGAGTGAATGTTCTATAAGATTAATATAAAAATACGCGGTGTGTTGCTTAACTTGTAAGCTCCATTAAAGTAAACGTGCAGGGTTCCATCCATGTAGATTTGCCGGTTCACAAACCCACAGTGACTTCTTTTTTTTTTCTTTTATTTTGTGACTTCAGTACCTACTGGGAAGAACCTGAATCGGCCCTATTGGCCCACCTCAACTAATAAACGGGGAAATGACACACACATTCCGAGCGCTGGACTACATGAGCACATGCGTTCATAAGAATATTTTCAGTTTCGTGTGAAAATAACTGTCTTTGTCTAGCTCTCCCTTATAGAGTGCAGGGTTCCCATCCATTAGATTGCCGGTTCAACCCCACAGTGACTTCTTTTTTTTTCTTTTATTTGTGACTCAGTTACTGGGAAAGAACCTGAACGCAGCATGGCCCCCACCCTCACTAAAAAACGGGAAATGGACCACAGCATTGTCCGTAGCTGGACTACAGAGCACAAGGCGTTTCATAAAGATTTTGTCAGTTCGGTGTAAAAAGTTTATCTGGTGCTTGTCTACTCTGTTTATTAGAGTGCAGGGTTGCATCCATTAGATTGCCGGTTCCAAAACCCAACCATGACTTTTTTGTTTTTTCTTTTTTTTAATTAATATTTTATTAAAATACTCATTAATAACGAAGAAGAGACAGTTTCAAAATAATGTGGGAACTACACAGAAAAATGTGGGGACACGTAAGGGGAACCCTTGAGCGCAAAACGAGGAGGGTTCCGAAAACAATCAAGAAATGGAGGGGGTGGGGAAAGTGAACCTGAAAATGTACCTCTGCTCCCATGGCAATGTGGTAATTCTAAACTCACCCTGTCATTTAGATAATAGTAAGTAGCCCACAATTAGGCACACCATTACACATGGGTTATAGCTCAGAGATAGTTGCTCGCTGGTCTTTGGTGCTAGGAGTTTGCTGTTCAAACCCAACCATATTTTTTTTTTTCTTTTTTGTTTGGACTAAGGGCATCTACTGGAAGAACTAATCGCGCCTATGGCCCCAACCTTAATTAAAAATGAAAGAAAGAACAGTTTAGAAATATGCAGCAACTACAACAGAAAGACATGGGGGTGACCAGGAGGAAACAATAGAGGAAGAACTGGGACAATGTAGGGCCAAAAGATGACTCTGAAAATGACCTGAAAATGACCTCTCTTCCAAATGCCTTGCTTGGACATATTTTCACGACCCGGGGATTTAGACAAAATAGCAACATATCAGGTTAACCCTGGGGTCATGTTATAGCGCTCAGGTAATAATGTCCTGTCTTGATGTTAGGAGTTGCAAGTCGAAACATGTATTGACACTTTAAATGCTGTTCTCTTTTTCAAACATGTTCCACTAAGCTCTGAGCCCGATACAACTCCAGAATAGCACAAGTTAGTAGACACCATTATTTATTTAGCCCACTTTTCTACTTTCTACTGCCATTTTCCTCTTTACAAGTGCAGATCAGACTGCCTTTTTGCTGCAAATACAAAAGAGTGCACCTCTGTCCAGATGCTGTTTTGCATGCTGGCTTCTCCCGAGTATTGGCATTCACTGGTCATAGAAGTATATTCCAAACTATAGAACGAGTGAAAAGCACCGCTGTGGTGAACGTGAAGGCCGGGCCCTAATGCACGTGGGCCTGGCACATAATACCTGGCAAGAGTAAGGTGTGTACGAAGCAAGGCGAGAGTGGGCCGGAGCAAGAGTTAGCAAGAAGCACACAGGTGGTGTGAGGCCGAGGAGAGAGCAGGTTTGGCGAGAGCGGGGGCGTAGCAAGGGGGCGGTCGCAGGGGGGCAGCGCCAGGGGCGAGGTGCGCTACATCGCCCTTGCGGCTTTAATATTATTATTATTTAATTCGCCCTCTAAAGATCCTGTTTTCAGTGGCCTTCCCGTGCAAAAGTAACACGCAGAAATTTGGCAACAGTACAGAGTCGGCGAAAATGCGTGTCAGTGGGCGACATGCCGCACGCCAAACAAAAGCTCCACAGCGCCCCCAAAGTTGACCCGCATTCAAAAAAGAAATGCGGTTTTTGGCGAACCGCCTCAAATCCTTGGTACAGTGAAAGGGCACATCAGGACAGAACCAAAAACTCCTTGAACGCCACGCCCGGACGCACGAGGGAGTCGGCCAGTATTTTTGACCTGCAATTGGAAACACCGGCTGGAACTCAACTTATGTTAAAGAACTATCCCTGGTTTTTCAGCTAAATCAATCATACATGGTTAACAGACTCTAGAGACATGGGCTACAAACTGATGCCAGCCTCTTTACATTCAAACCTCCGGTTTTTCAAATAGCGCCCACAAAAAACATGCCTTTTTCCCCATACCTTGGACAACGCCCTGCGCAGGTATGCGCTCTATCTAAATCTGGATTCATATTGGGGCTGACATAAGGCCTCTTATGGTCTGAATCATAGAGCTCAATAACTTGCACGGGCTCACACACTATAGCGCCCCTCCTATCTATACCTTGAAAATGTAGTTGTACGATTATATGAAACGTTGCAGTAATATTGCTACACATTCAAACAAACACAAAAATATATTACATGTATTTGATATTTTGAAGATGTGGGCGTGGCAGAGGGCGCACAAAAGTCGGCCATTTAACTTTAATTGGGAATCCGTCTGACTCATCTTATGTATTAAGTGATCTAGTCCCCTGCTTTTCACCAGAATAAGCTCACACCTGGTTTAACGGACTTTAGAGACATGGGGCTACAAAAAACATCCAGCTTTGTTCATTCAACATCTGTCTTATAACCTCTAACTCCCACCTGAAACTGACACATGTTCGTGTATTTTTGGGTGCTTTTTGGGCACTAACGTCTCATTTTTTAACTGCGTTTTTATCGCTATTTTGACGCTTTTTTTCAAGAAGCTTTAAGATATGGGTCAAGTCAAACTGGAGAAAATGTGCTCGGTTAAAGTGGGGGTTAAGAGATTATAATGCCACCAACATGCCTTTTGCTGTACATTTCACAACACTCGCAGGCATGCGCTCTATCCAATCTGGATCATATTTGGCTGACATAAGGCCACTTATGGTATGAATCCATAGAGCTCAATAATGCACGGTGCTCACCACTATAGCGCCCCCTATCTATACCTTGAAAATTTTAGTTTGTACAATTTATATGAAACGTTGCAGATATATTCTACACATTGAAACAAACACACAAATATATTAATGTGTATGATATTTTCAAAGATGTGCTTGTGGCAAGGCTAAATGTCCAGAGACTGCATAATATCCTTTATAATTCTCACGTACCTTGTCAGATTGAGTTGAAAATGTAATCACTTATGAACTTGATGAAAATGAATCCATTTTCATGACAATAGACATGGTTCATGCTATAGCACACGCCAAACAGCGATAAAGCCAGTGTGAATTGTCTGGGTGGTCCCACCCCCATTTGAACGAAAGTGAAAACAAAAATATTTTCTGATTCCCCATGCCATACTGATCCAAAAAGTCAATTACAACATGCCTCTATCTTGCTTAATTCTCTTATAATTAGGCCCGAGCCAGGACGAAGTCCTGGTAATTAGGCCCGAGCCAGGACGAAGTCCTGGTAAGGGACTTTTGTTCTCCCCCGGTTTCTTGTTATTATTATTATTATTATTCGCCCTCTAAGATCCTGTTTTTCAGTGCCTTCCCGTGCAAAAGTACACGCAGAAATTGGCACAGTGATCAGAGTCGGCGAAAATTGCGTGTCAGTGGGCGACATGCGCACGCCCAAACAAAATGGCTCCACAGCGCCCCTCAAAGTTGACCCCCATTCAAAAAGAACATGCGTTTTTGGGCGTACGCCCAAATCCTTGGGTACAGTGAAAGGCACATCAGGACAAACCAAAAACTCCATTGAAGCGCCACGCCCGGACGCACAGGGAGTCGGCCATTTTGACTTGCAATTGGAAAACCGGCTGGACTCAACTTATGTTTTAAAGAACTAGTCCTGGTTTTTCAGCTAAATCAAATCATACTTGGCACAGTGCATCTAGACATCTGTCAATCACATGCGCCTCACTCAGAGCTTTCCGAAGATGTATATATGTGGGGGTCAAGGCAACCACTCCACTTATTATACCTTGCAAAATTATGCCCTTGCAAAGTGGCCCAACAGCGCCACCTGCTGGCTTAAGATGGCTTTTAAGTGGCTTGTAAGTGGCCCGCCCATCCTCCGTGAAAATAGCCAGAGTTCTTATTCTGGCAGCATGATGGCCTCTGTCAGAGTTTCTCCTGAAAATCGTCCATTTTTCCCAAATTCACCCTTTATTCACAAAAGCCACACTTTTAGACTCCTACATAGTTTTACTACCCTCTGTTACAGGAAGAAGCTTTAATTTGAACGTTTTTGGCTCCAAAATCAGTTTTTTTTGGAAAGTACAATCACAGGAAGTTCAGATAGCTGTTTCCTGTCCGTCTCCCGTGTCCCGTGTCTCCCGTGTCCTCGTACTATTTTGGTGTCACCAAAATATTCCGTCATCTATCGAGACTTTTGTGGGGCTGGAGCACCTTCTCAGATCTTTGGGCGCCCAGGGAATTAGCCCTAATTACAAAATGTTTCAATAAATATTGCCTGAACTGTAATTCCGTTTTCTGTGAACACACGAGTGTAAACTGTTTCATAAGATTAATATAAAATCCGCAGTGTTGTTGCTTAAGCTTGTATAGCTCCATTAGTAAAGTGCAGGGTTCCCATCCATTAGATTGCCGGTTCAAACCCCACAGTGACTTCTTTTTTTTTTCTTTTTATTTGTGACTCAGTACCTACTGGGAAGAACCTGAATCGGCGCCTATGGCCCCCCTCACTAAAAACGGGGAAATGACCCACACATTGTCCGAGCCTGGACTACATGAGCACATGGCGTTTCATAAGATATTTGTCAGTTCGGTTGTAAAAGTATCTGTGCTTGTCTAGCTCTCTTTATAGAGTGCAGGGTTCCCATCCATTAGATTGCCGGTTCAAACCCCACAGTGACTTCTTTTTTTTTCTTTTTATTTGTGACTCAGTACCTACTGGAAGAACTGAATCGGCGCCTATGCCCCACCTCACTAAAAACGGGGAAATGACCACACATTGTCCGAGCCTGGACTACATCAGCACAAGGCGTTCATAATATTTGTCAGTTCGGTTGTAAGTATCTGTGCTTGTCTAGCTCTGTTTATAGAGTGCAGGGTTTGCATCCATTAGATTGCCGTTCAAACCCAACCATGACTTTTTTGTTTTCTTTTTTTTAATTAATATTTTATTAAATCCTCATTAATAAACGAAGAAAGAACAGTTTCAAATATGTGGAACTACACAGAAAGAAATGTGGGGACACTAGGGAAACACTTGAGGCAAAACTGAGGAGGGTGTCGAAAACAATCAGAAATGGAGGGGGGTGGGGGAAAGTGACCTGAAATGACCTCTCTCCTCCAGTGGCATGGTGGGATCTAATTTCACCCTGGTCATTTAGATAATAGTAGTAGCCCACATTAGGCACACCATTACACAGGGTTATAGCTCAGAGATAGTGCGCTGGTCTTTGGTGCAGGAGTTTGCTGGTTCAAACCAACCATATTTTTTTTTCTTTTTTTGGTTTGGACTGGGCATCTACTGGGAAGAACATAAATCGGCGCCTATGGTCCCAACCTTATTAAAATGAAGAAAGAACAGTTTAGAAATATGCACAACTACACAGAAAGACATGGGGGGACAGTAAAAAACAATAGAGGAAGAACTGGGGGGAAATGTAGGGCCAAAAATGACCTGAAATGACCTGAAATGACCTCTCTTCCCAAATGCCTTGCTTGGACATATTTTCACACCGGGGATTTAGACAAAAG
Source organism: Neogobius melanostomus (assembly GCA_007210695.1). Classification (NCBI taxonomy): domain Eukaryota; kingdom Metazoa; phylum Chordata; class Actinopteri; order Gobiiformes; family Gobiidae; genus Neogobius; species Neogobius melanostomus. The sequence goes on from VHKM01000438.1 coordinate 10,862, forward strand.
TAGCCCATATCAGGTAACCTTGGGGTCATGTTATAGCTCAGTATAATGTCCTTGTCTTTGATGTAGGAGGTTGCAAGTTTCAAACATGGTATTGACACTTTTTAATGCTTTCTCTTTTCACATGGCCACTAAAGCTCTGAGCCCGATACAACTCCAGAATGAGCACAAGTTATGTAGACACATTATTTATTTAGCCACTTTTCTACCTTCACTGCCATTTTCCTCTTTACTCGTGCAGATCACTGCTCTTTTTCTGCAAATACAAGAGTGCACCTCTGTCCAGATGCTGTTTTGCATGCTGGCTCTCCGAGTATTGCAGTTCACTGGTCATAGAAGGTATTTCAACTATAGAACGAGTGAAAGCAACCGCTGTGGTGAACGTGAGGCCGGGGCCTAATGCACGTGGGCTGGCATCATAGATACTGGGGCAAGAGTAAGGTGTGACGAAGGCAAGGCGAGAGTGGGCCGGAGCAAGAGTTAGCAGAGAGCACACAGGTTTGTGTGTGAGGCCGAGGGGAGAGCAGGTTTGGGCGAGAGCGGGGGCGGTAGCAAGGGGGCGGTCGCAAGGGGGGCAGCGCCAGGGGCGAGGGCCTACATCGCCGCTTGCGGCTTTAATTAGGCCCGAGCCAGGACAAAGTCCTGGTAAGGGACTTTTGTTCTCCCCGGTTTCTTGTTATTATTATTATTTTATTATTATTATTATTATTATTATTCGCCCCCTATGATCCTGTTTTTCAGTGCCTTCCCGTGCAAAAGTACACGCAGAAATTGGCACAGTGATCAGAGTCGGCGAAAATTGCATGTCAGTGGGCGACATGCGCACGCCCAAACAAAATGGCTCCACAGCGCCCCCTCAAAGTTGACCCCCATTCAAAAAGAACATGCGTTTTTGGGCGTAGGCCCAAATCCTTGGGTACAGTGAAAGGGCACATCAGGACAAACCAAAACTCCATTGGAGCGCCACGCCCGGACGCACAGGGAGTCGGCCATTTTGACTTGCAATTGGAAACCGGCTGGACTCAACTTATGTTTTAACGAACTCGTCCCTGGTTTTTCAGCTAAATCAAATCATACATGGTTTAACAGACTCTAGAGACATGGGGCTACAAAGTGATGCCAGCTTTTTTACATTGAACCTCCGGTTTTCAAATAGCGCCCCCACAAAAAACATGCTTTTTCCCCATACCTTGGACAACCCCTCGCAGGTATGCGCTCTATCTAATCTGGATCATATTTGGCTGACATAAGGCCTCTTATGGTCTGAATTCATAGAGCTCAATAACTGCATGGTGCTCACCACTATAGCGCCCCCTATCTATACCTTGAAAATTTTAGTTTGTACGATTTATATGAAACGTTGCAGGTATATTCTACACATTCAAACAAACACAAAAATATATTACATGTATTTGATATTTCCGAAGATGTGGGCGTGGCAAGGGCGCACAAGAAGTCGGCCATTTTAACTTTTAATTGGGAATCCGTCTGGACTCATCTTATGTATTAATGATCTAGTCCAGGGGTGGCCAAAGTGGGGCCCGCGGGCCAAATTTGGCCCGCCGAAATAATTCTGTTGGCCGCCAAAGAATGACCTACTTTTGCGCTGTATGGTTAATACCAACTCATTCATTCTCAATGGTAAATATGGATGCAGTACATTTTTGGCCACTAGCGTCAAATCGGGGGCGCTGTTTCACTCCTTTCGCAAAGTTAAGGAAACACTGTTGTGGTGTCTTGGTGTTTATCACAGAGTGTTGTAGCATCAGCTTTCCCAGTTTTCCAAGTTTTATTGCAAAGTTTGTTGACATCAACATAGGTCATGTTAAAAATGTACTTATAAAATAATTGATGCTGAACTGACACTTTCAAATGATCTAATATGCCATTTTCTTTGAGTTAACAAATGAATGAGGTAAAGTCAATGTAAGTAAAAACAGGTGATTTTAACATTTTACATATTGCTACAATTGTTGATTTTGTTCTACTAAAACTAGGCTTTTGCCATAGTTAACATTTGTTTTATATAGTATGTTATGTGCATAGATATAATCAAATACAATGTATACCGAAAAATTAAATAAAGTAACTATTATTATTTGCCGTTAAATGTGTTTCACGCTTGACATTGCCGTGTTTGGCCCGCGACCCACAGGCACTTTTCATTTTGGCCCTCGGAGACAAAAAGTTTGGGCACCCCTGATCTAGTCCCTGCTTTTTCAACAGAATGAGCTCACACCTGCTTTAACGGACTTTAGAGACATGGGGCTACAAAAAACATCCAGCTTTTTTCTCATTCAACATCTGCTCTTAACTTCTTAACTCCCACCTGAACTGAGCACATTTTCGTGGTATTTTTGGTGCTTTTTGGGCACTTACGTCTCATTTTTGTAACTGCGTTTCTATCGCTATTTTGACGCTTTTTTCAAGAAGCTTTAAGATATGGGTCAAGTCAAACTGGAGAAAATGTGCTCGGTTAAAGTGGGGGTTAAGAGATTATAATGCCACCAACATCCCTTTTTGCTGTACATTTCACAACATCTCGCAGGCATGCGCTCTATCCAAACGTTGCAGATATATTCTACACATTGAAACAAACACACAAATATATTACATGTGTATGATATTTTCTAAGATGTGCTTGTGGCAAGGCTAAATGTCCCAGAGACTGCATAATATCCTTTATAATTCTCACGTACCTTGTCAGATTGAGTTGAAAATGTAATCACTTATGAACTTGATGAAAATGAATCCATGTTCATGACAATAGACATGGTTCATGCTATAGCACACGCCAAAACAGCGATAAAGCCAGTGTGAATTGTCTGGGTGGTCCCACCCCCATTTGAACAAAAGTGAAAACAAAAAATATTTTCTGATTCCCCATGCCATACTGATCCAAAAAGTCAATTACAACATGCCTCTATCTTGCTTCATTCTCTTTATAATTAGGCCCGAGCCAGGACAAAGTCCTGGTAAGGGACTTTTGTTCTCCCCCGGTTTCTTGTTATTATTATTATTATTATTATTATTATTATTATTATTATTCGCCCCCTATGATCCTGTTTTTCAGTGCCTTCCCGTGCAAAAGTACACGCAGAAATTGGCACAGTGATCAGAGTCGGCGAAAATTGCATGTCAGTGGCGACATGCGCACGCCCAAAACAAAATGGCTCCACAGCGCCCCCTCAAAGTTGACCCCAATTCAAAAAGAACATGCGTTTTTGGGCGTAGGCCCAAATCCTTGGGTACAGTGAAAGGCACATCAGGACAAACCAAAAACTCCATTGGAGCGCCACGCCCGGACGCACAGGGAGTCGGCCATTTTGACTTGCAATTGGAAAACCGGCTGGACTCAACTTATGTTTTAACGAACTCGTCCCTGGTTTTTCAGCTAAATCCACTCATACTTGGCACAGTACATCTAGACATCTGTCAGTCACATGCGCCTCACTCAGAGCTTTCCGAAAATGTATAACATGTGGGGGTCAAGTTAACCACTCCACTTATTATGCCTCAGCAAAGTTGCCGAACAGCGCCACCTGCTGGCTTAAGATGGCTTTTAAGTGGCTTGTAAGTGGCCCGCCCATCCTCCGTGAAAATAGCCAGAGTTCTTATTCTGGCACCATGATGGCCTCTGTCAGAGTTTCTCCTGAAAATCGTCCATTTTTCCCAAATTCCTCCTTTATTCACAAAAGCCACACTTTTAGACTCCTACATAGTTTTACTACCCCTCTGTTACAGGAAGAAGCTTTAATTTGAACGTTTTTGGCTCCAAAATCAGTTTTTTTGGAAAGTACAATCACAGGAAGTTCAGATAAGCTGTTTCCTGTCCGTCTCCCGTGTCCCGTGTCTCCCGTGTCCTCGTACTATTTTGGTGTCACCAAAATATTCCGTCATCTATCGAGACTTTTGTGGGGCTGGAGCACCTTCTCAGATCTTTGGGCGCCCAGGGAATTAGCCCTAATTACAAAATGTTTCAATAAATATTGCCTGAACTGTAATTCCGTTTTCTGTGAACACACGAGTGTAACTGTTTCATAAGATTAATATAAAATCCGCGGTGTTGTTGCTTAAGCTTGTATAGCTCCATTAGTAAAGTGCAGGGTTCCCATCCATTAGATTGCCGGTTCAAACCCCACAGTGACTTCTTTTTTTTCTTTTATTTGTGACTCAGTACCTACTGGGAAGAACCTGAATCGGCGCCTATGGCCCCACCCTCACTAAAAACGGGGAAATGACACACACATTGTCCGAGCCTGGACTACATGAGCACATGGCGTTTCATAAGATATTTGTCAGTTCGGTTGTAAAAGTATCTGTGCTTGTCTAGCTCTCTTTATAGAGTGCAGGGTTCCCATCCATTAGATTGCCGGTTCAAACCCCACAGTGACTTCTTTTTTTTCTTTTTATTTGTGACTCAGTACCTACTGGGAAGAACCTGAATCGGCGCCTATGGCCCCACCCTCACTAAAAACGGGGAAATGACCCACACATTGTCCGAGCCTGGACTACATGAGCACAAGGCGTTTCATAAGATATTTGTCAGTTCGGTTGTAAAAGTATCTGTGCTTGTCTAGCTCTGTTTATAGAGTGCAGGGTTTGCATCCATTAGATTGCCGGTTCAAACCCAACCATGACTTTTTTGTTTTTCTTTTTTTAATTAATATTTTATTAAATCCTCATTAATAACGAAGAAAGAACAGTTTCAAAATATGTGGAACTACACAGAAAGAAATGTGGGGACACTAGGGGAACACTTGAGGCAAAACTGAGGAGGGTGTCGAAAACAATCAAGAAATGGAGGGGGGTGGGGGAAAGTGACCTGAAATGACCTCTCTCCTCCAGTGGCATGGTGGGATCTAATTTCACCCTGGTCATTTAGATAATAGTAGTAGCCCACATTAGGCACACCATTACACAGGGTTATAGCTCAGAGATAGTGCGCTGGTCTTTGGTGCAGGAGTTTGCTGGTTCAAACCCAACCATATTTTTTTTTTTCTTTTTTGGTTTGGACTGGGCATCTACTGGGAAGAACATAAATCGGCGCCTATGGTCCCAACCTTATTAAAAATGAAGAAAGAACAGTTTAGAAATATGCACAACTACACAGAAAGACATGGGGGACAGTAGGAAAACAATAGAGGAAGAACTGGGGGGAAATGTAGGGCCAAAAATGACCTGAAATGACCTGAAATGACCTCTCTTCCCAAATGCCTTGCTTGGACATATTTTCACACCCGGGGATTTAGACAAAAGTAGCCCATATCAGGTTAACCTTGGGGTCATGTTATAGCTCAGTAATAATGTCCTTGTCTTTGATGTAGGAGGTTGCAAGTTCAAACATGGTATTGACACTTTTATAATGCTTTCTCTTTTCACATGGGCCACTAAAGCTCTGAGCCCGATACAACTCCAGAATGAGCACCAAGTTATGTAGACACAATTATTTATTTAGCCACTTTTCTACCTTTCACTGCCATTTTCCTCTTTACTCGTGCAGATCACTGCTCTTTTTTCTGCAAATACAAGAGTGCACCTCTGTCCAGATGCTGTTTTGCATGCTGGCTTCTCCCGAGTATTGCAGTTCACTGGTCATAGAAGGTATTTCAACTATAGAACGAGTGAAAAGCACCGCTGTGGTGAACGTGAGGCCGGGGCCTAATGCACGTGGGCTGGCATCATAGATACCTGGGGCAAGAGTAAGGTGTGACGAAGGCAAGGCGAGAGTGGGCCGGAGCAAGAGTTAGCAGAGAGCACACAGGTTGTGTGTGAGGCCGAGGGGAGAGCAGGTTTGGGCGAGAGCGGGGGCGGTAGCAAGGGGGGCGGTCGCAAGGGGGGGCAGCGCCAGGGGCGAGGGCCTACATCGCCGCTTGCGGCTTTAATTATTATTATTATTATTCGCCCTCTAAGATCCTGTTTTTCAGTGCCTTCCCGTGCAAAAGTACACGCAGAAATTGGCACAGTGATCAGAGTCGGCGAAAATTGCGTGTCAGTGGGCGACATGCGCACGCCCAAAACAAAATGGCTCCACAGCGCCCCCTCAAAGTTGACCCCCATTCAAAAGAACATGCGTTTTTGGGCGTACGCTCAAATCCTTGGGTACAGTGAAAGGGCACATCAGGACAAACCAAAAACTCCATTGAAGCGCCACGCCCGGACGCACAGGGAGTCGGCCATTTTGACTTGCAATTGGAAAACCGGCTGGACTCAACTTATGTTTTAAAGAACTAGTCCCTGGTTTTTCAGCTAAATCAAATCATACATGGTTTAACAGACTCTAGAGACATGGGGCTACAAACTGATGCCAGCTTTTTTACATTCAACCTCCGGTTTTCAAATAGCGCCCCCACAAAAAACATGCTTTTTCCCCATACCTTGGACAACCCCTCGCAGGTATGCGCTCTATCTAATCTGGATCATATTTGGCTGACATAAGGCCTCTTATGGTCTGAATTCATAGAGCTCAATAACTGCACGGTGCTCACCACTATAGCGCCCCCTATCTATACCTTGAAAATGTTAGTTTGTACGATTTATATGAAACGTTGCAGGTATATTCTACACATTCAAACAAACACAAAAATATATTACATGTATTTGATATTTTTGAAGATGTGGGCGTGGCAAGGGCGCACAAGAAGTCGGCCATTTTAACTTTTAATTGGGAATCCGTCTGGACTCATCTTATGTATTAATGATCTAGTCCCTGCTTTTTCAACAGAATAAGCTCACACCTGGTTTAACGGACTTTAGAGACATGGGGCTACAAAAAACATCCAGCTTTTTTTTCATTCAACATCTGGTCTTAACCTCTTAACTCCCACCTGAACTGAGCACATTTTCGTGGTATTTTTGGTGCTTTTTGGGCACTTACGTCTCATTTTTTTAACTGCGTTTTTATCGCTATTTTGACGCTTTTTTTCAAGAAGCTTTAAGATATGGGTCAAGTCAAACTGGAGAAAATGTGCTCGGTTAAAGTGGGGGTTAAGAGATTATAATGCCACCAACATGCCTTTTTGCTGTACATTTCACAACACCTCGCAGGCATGCGCTCTATCCAATCTGGATCATATTTGGCTGACATAAGGCCACTTATGGTATGAATCCATAGAGCTCAATAAATGCACGGTGCTCACCACTATAGCGCCCCCTATCTATACCTTGAAAATTTTAGTTTGTACAATTTATATGAAACGTTGCAGATATATTCTACACATTGAAACAAACACACAAATATATTACATGTGTATGATATTTTCAAAGATGTGCTTGTGGCAAGGCTAAATGTCCCAGAGACTGCATAATATCCTTTATAATTCTCACGTACCTTGTCAGATTGAGTTGAAAATGTAATCACTTATGAACTTGATGAAAATGAATCCATTTTCATGACAATAGACATGGTTCATGCTATAGCACACGCCAAAACAGCGATAAAGCCAGTGTGAATTGTCTGGGTGGTCCCACCCCCATTTGAACGAAAGTGAAAACAAAAAATATTTTCTGATTCCCCATGCCATACTGATCCAAAAAGTCAATTACAACATGCCTCTATCTTGCTTAATTCTCTTTATAATTAGGCCCGAGCCAGGACGAAGTCCTGGTAATTAGGCCCGAGCCAGGACGAAGTCCTGGTAAGGGACTTTTGTTCTCCCCCGGTTTCTTGTTATTATTATTATTATTATTCGCCCTCTAAGATCCTGTTTTTCAGTGCCTTCCCGTGCAAAAGTACACGCAGAAATTGGCACAGTGATCAGAGTCGGCGAAAATTGCGTGTCAGTGGGCGACATGCGCACGCCCAAAACAAAATGGCTCCACAGCGCCCCCTCAAAGTTGACCCCCATTCAAAAAGAACATGCGTTTTTGGGCGTACGCCCAAATCCTTGGGTACAGTGAAAGGGCACATCAGGACAAACCAAAAACTCCATTGAAGCGCCACGCCCGGACGCACAGGGAGTCGGCCATTTTGACTTGCAATTGGAAAACCGGCTGGACTCAACTTATGTTTTAAAGAACTAGTCCCTGGTTTTTCAGCTAAATCAAATCATACTTGGCACAGTGCATCTAGACATCTGTCAATCACATGCGCCTCACTCAGAGCTTTCCGAAGATGTATAATATGTGGGGGTCAAGGCAACCACTCCACTTATTATACCCTTGCAAAATTATGCCCTTGCAAAGTGGCCCAACAGCGCCACCTGCTGGCTTAAGATGGCTTTTAAGTGGCTTGTAAGTGGCCCGCCCATCCTCCGTGAAAATAGCCAGAGTTCTTATTCTGGCAGCATGATGGCCTCTGTCAGAGTTTCTCCTGAAAATCGTCCATTTTTCCCAAATTCCCCCTTTATTCACAAAAGCCACACTTTTAGACTCCTACATAGTTTTACTACCCCTCTGTTACAGGAAGAAGCTTTAATTTGAACGTTTTTGGCTCCAAAATCAGTTTTTTTGGAAAGTACAATCACAGGAAGTTCAGATAGGCTGTTTCCTGTCCGTCTCCCGTGTATTCCTCGTACTATTTTGGTGTCACCAAAATATTCCGTCATCTATCGAGACTTTTGTGGGGCTGGAGTACCTTCTCAGATCTTTGGGCGCCCAGGGAATTAGCCCTAATTACAAAATGTTTCAATAAATATTGCCTGAACTGTAATTTCGTTTTCTGTGAACACACAAGCGTAACTGTTTCATAAGATTAATATAACATCCGCAGTGTTGTTGCTCAAGCTTGTATAGCTCCGTTAGTACAGTGCAGGGTTCCCATCCATTAGATTGCGGGTTCAAACCCCACAGTGACTTCTTGTTTTTTTTTCTTTTTTTTGTGACTCAGTACCTACTGGGAAGAACCTGAATCGGCACCTATGGCCCCACCCTCACTAAAAACGGGGAAATGACCCACACATTGTCCGAGCCTGGACTACATGAGCACAAGGCGTTTCATAAGATATTTGTCAGTTCGGTTGTAAAAGTATCTGTGCTTGTCTAGCTCTGTTTATAGAGTGCAGGGTTTGCATTCATTAGATTGCCAGTTCAAACCCAACCATGACTTTTTTGTTTTTCTTTTTTTTAATTAATATTTTATTAAATCCTCATTAATAACGAGGAAAGAACAGTTTCAAAATATGTGGAACTACACAGAAAGAAATGTGGGGACACTAGGAAAACACTTGAGGCAAAACTGGGGAGGGTGTCGAAAACAATCAAGAAATGGAGGGGGGTGGGGGAAAGTGACCCGAAATGACCTCTCTCCTCCAGTGGCATGGTGGGATCTAATTCGCCCTGGTCATTTAGAGAATAGTAGTAGCCCACATTAGGCTTACCATTACACAGAGTTATAGCTCAGAGATAGTGTGCTGGTCTTTGGTGCAGGAGGTTGCTGGTTCAAACTCAACCAGGTTTTTTTTTTCTTTTTTTGGTTTGGACTGGGCATCTACTGGGAAGAACATAAATCAGCGCCTATGGTCCCAACCTTATTAAAAACGAAGAAAGAACAGTTTAGAAATATGCACAACTACACAGAAAGACATGGGGGGACAGTAGGAAAACAATAGAGGAAGAACTGGGGGAAAATGTCGAAAACAATGGAGAAAATGGAGGGGCATTAGGCCGGGGCCTAATGCACGTGGGCTGGCATCATAGATACCTGGGGCAAGAGTAAGGTGTGACGAAGGCAAGGCGAGAGTGGGCCAGAGCAAGAGTTAGCAGAGAGCACACAGGTTGTGTGTGAGGCTGAGGGGAGAGCAGGTTTGGGCGAGAGTAGGGGCGGTAGCAAGGGGGGGCGGTCGCAAGGGGGGCTGCGCCAGGGGCGAGGGCCTACATCGCCGCTTGCGGCTTTAATTATTATTATTATTTAGTAATCTTTTTATTGGCGTTGGACTGGTCTGAAGTACCAGAGAGACATGTGTAAGCACCTGCAAACTCTGTCAGGTTTACTGTTAAAGTGGCTGTCTACTGTAATATTATGTTTAAAACTATCTCTGGAAATGTCACACACTATCATTTGCTTGTTAATTCAGGAACCATCAGCGTTTTTTTTTTCTTTGATAGGAAATAAAACGGGGAAACAATTCGTGTTTCAATACAAGAGGAGCAGTGGAGAGAATGCGACAATTACACATTTTTCCAGGCGAGACACACATAATCGATGTAACTCATAAATTCAAGCACGTGCAATACAAATACACAAAAATAATGATTCAAAGTGAGATATTTCTCGCTAGATGTTTGATTAAATGTGCAATTAACTGGCTAAATTAGCTATAATATTGCATTATGCCCCCCAAAAATTAAAAAACTCCGCCATTTTTTATTTCCAAACGACGGAAGTAGTTGTTAGTCACGTGACTCCAATATAAATTGATGGAGGAAATAATTGCGACTATTCCACAAATAAAAAGCTTAAAGTGTGAAATAGTTCACATTTTGGTGTGTGGACCACTGTCACATTGTCAGTTTCGTGTGAGACTGGGTTGTCAAGAGGCTCATACGTGTTATGGAGAGTGACCGTGAGTGGAGGCACAGCCTGAGAGGTCTTATAACTGTCCCCCAACCCTCTGTGATGTTTTGCCTGACTCTGCTCCGTAAAAGAGACTGCCCGTTTTTTCCCTTTAAACAGACAAAAACGAGCTTCGAGTGACGGTCTGGGTATAACAAAGCAGGTCATGCAAGAGGAAGGATTCTCCCTGGCAACAGAGGCATGATCCTCCCCCAAACACAAAACACTTCATATGCCCGTCCTCAATGGGCATTTGCACCCCACAATCGTCACATGTGTTCGTCACATTCCGCAAACTCTCAATCCGACATAAAGGCAGAAGTGCCACGCTACTAAACGTGTTGTGGTTGTGCTTTGAACTTGTGATCAACTTGTGGCTCGGAATCAACCCCACTAGAGAGTCGAATCCCAGCCCAACACTGCGTCAGCGTATTTGGAGCCAACACACGGGATGGGACGCCCGACGCTGCTCGTGAACAACACGTGACCATAAATAAACTAATCTGATTGCATGGGCTTGTTTTCGAGTTTTCTGATGCCCCCAACAGGGTATGGGTTCCAGACTGATATCCCGCTGTATAAATCATTCTGGTCTCACCGGGCTAAAGTCTGACTCCAGATCAGAGCGAAAGCAAAGCACTGCTGAGAGGGGACAGTGTATTTAACCAAACTTTATCTGGCGCTCTGAAATTATTGTACATTTATGGCTTTTTTTAATTACTAATAGTACATTGTACAGGGGTCAAAATTAACCTACAAATGTGATAGTTATCGTACATCTGGCAACCCTGGCTGCAGTAGGCGCAGCGCCCAAAGCCCTGGGGCTGTTTGGTGCCGTCAACAGTCATCTTTATTAGCACAAGTTAAATCTGGGGTACCTGACTGTTTGTTGTTGTAAAGAGTATGTTGTAAACACAGCAAATAAACAGATCTTGTTGCACTGTCTTCACCTAAAGTTTTATTGAGCGATTAAACTCAAAGGAAGAGGAAGTGTCTGGGGAGAGGGAGGAGTGTTGGGACTGTACCTTGTGGTGATGTGGTCACAACTCCAGTCTCTGGGTTACCCCATCCAGCGCTATCCACGGCAGAGACAGAGATCCTGTAGGAGGTGTTCGGGAGGAGGTGAAGGATCTCTGTGCTTCGTTCATGTCCCAGGACAAAGATCCTCTGAACCTCAGACTCAGGATGAACCAGATTCACAAACAGAATAAAACTCTGGTCCTGGCGGCCGTTAAACTCCCACGAGGCTCGCAGTCTCCTGGGCTGGACGTCTGTGAACCTCAGAGACTCAGGCTGTGCTCGACCTGGACACAAACTTTATGATCAGCAAAAAACAAACTCAGTATGAAGTAACATTACTTCTACTCAGTGGAGGAAGTACTGCAGAGTTTACTTAAAGGCACACTGCGTAACATTAAAACAAAAACACAGAAACTGCTCTTTGTTCAGTGGGTAATCAAAGAGTGGATTTGGACGAGGACCTGACCTGTTTAAATCTCATATTACTGCCTTTAGTCACGTCTCCATGGAGACGAGCTGGAGACGTCCCACTCCCAGTAAAGTTATAGTAAAGTTATAGGTCTGAGGAGCTGAGCCGCTCACAGCAAACATGTTCATCTTTTAGGTATTTTTCAAAAATAAAACACCTGTAATAAAATAAAAGTGTGTATTTGATCCTATTTAACGGGTGAAATGTTATGCAGTGGCTTTAAGTCAAAGAACAGATACAGGGACGAAGAATTTACAAAAGTATCAGATGAAGCTAATTTGACTTTTTGTTCCAGATGCTCAGAGTCGTTCAGGAAACTCCTCTGACCTGTCGTCTGACTTTAAAGAGGAATTGAACCTCTGCCATTGTCTCTAGTCACTAATGTAACAAAACTAATCTAAACAAATGTCAAAGTCATTGAGATTTTTACCCCCATGATTTAATGTATAAATATTTTATACATATATATTTATAAATATAAATGTTATAAATATGACCAAGTAACGGTCAACACTGACTTGTTTTCCATCATGTTTCTCTGGCTGTCGAGCCCAGACTCTCACTGTGCTGTTTGTGCCACTTTTCTACTTTCGTGTTTAGATTTTCATTAATGGTGTTGAGTTTATAACTTACTCAGCCTCTTTTTGAGCCAACGACACATGGACTGAGTCAGTTCTTCAGAAATGTTGGAAATGCTGTTATAATCTTCTACAGTGAAGACTTCTGCTTCATCTTCATTTCTCTCAGTGACCTGTAACTCATCAGTGACTTTAACTCCAACCACAAACACTTTCACACCATAACGCCACAGACTCTCCAGCAAATCTGTGTCGACTCCTGATGAGTTCCTGTCAGTGACGAGGATTAAGATGTCAGGGGTTTCCTCTCTGTCTCCTCGATCCGTTCTCTTAATATTTCTCTTGATGAACTCCACAGCGTTGTGGGAGGAGCCTCCAGGGAGCGGGGGACTCTGAGACACCCGTGACACCGCGTCCACCATCGAGGACAGATTATGAAACGTGTTCAGGTCAAACTCGACCTCAGGATCCCGGCCGCACTTCACCAAACTGACCCGCACCAAATCAGGACCGAGCGGACCGACCATCGGGAGCAGGGTCTTCAGGAAGTCTCTCACTCTGGAGAAGTCGTCTGGACTGATGTGGTTGAATCCGTCGAGAAGCAGCATCACGTCGGCTCTGAGCTCCTCCTCACTGAGAGAGCACTCTGCAGAGACACAAGAGCCGTTACCACCAAGAGGACTTTTGTTCCATAAAAGACTATTAAAGCCACACTGCGGAACATTCCTGGTACTTCACCAGAGAAACTGACACTCAAACATGCTCCTAACGCTCGGCTCCACACAATGCTGTTTCTGCTGTGTTAGAATGAAGCATTTGGAAGAGGACCTGATGTGTTTAAGCCGTGTTCATCGACCTGTGGTGAAAGCAACGCAGTCACGTCTCCATGGAGACGAGCTGGTGATGTCCTGTATAGTTATTGGTGATGCAGCGAGAAGGTCTATAGTAGCTTACCACCACTGAGTGTGCCGTGAATGGAAAATGTGGCGCTTTGAGAAACTTGGTAAAGCTCAGCACAGACTACACGATATTTTCCGTCTTAAAAGATTTTGTGAAGAATGGCGGCGTCCACACGACTGACTTAAAAGCGATTATAGAACGACTGGGAGTTCACACAAAAACTGAACCCAGATCAGCAAAGATAGGCCTCTGTTTGTGAACAGGAAACATGTGTGTCCCGATTGGTCAACAGTGTCATGTGATCACTGTCGGCACAAACACAGTTCAGTGCTGCAGGTTCAAGTCCAGAACTTGTCTATAGTTCTCTCAAATGGAAATAAAAGTCGGCCACACGAAGAAGCGGGACGTATTTCAGTGGATTTAATAAGAAAAGGAGACGGACCTCAGCCCCCAGACGAAGGAGAGAAGCAGCTGAATAGAAGTCCGACTCCAAACTGTAAGAGAAATGTAGCTGAAAAGGTGGTTCATGTGAACTTTAGGTGATATCATGTTGTGCTGTTTGGTCTGCGTGGGGAGGAGTTACGGTGAAAAGGGAGGAGTTACGGTGTTTTTTTGTATGTATTTCACGCTGTCATTGGCACGCCGCATTATGTGTGTCACTTTTGGGGGGAAAATCACCCACACTTCTCCTGTTCGTTCAACATCGGGCATAAAAACGGTGTAGTGTGTGCTGAGCTTTACACAAGCTTGTAAAGCGAAACACAAGTGAAGGCCATTGTCTCTTTCGCAGAGCTTCTCACATGACGCAGGCGACAGTGACGTGCGGGTCAATGTATAAACGACCCGACCGACGTTTTCAACTAACCCGCCCGCAACTTGGACCGGTAAAAAAAGACGAAAATACTGTACCCAACCCACTTCCTGACATGTTTTAGAAGTAGTAAGTGCTTATCGTAGCGTCATTGGGCCATAGATGTTATTCAGCCAATAAACTGTAGGCCTATGTATTTCATCGAAAATTGTGTCTAGAATGATATAAATTACAAAGGATTGATTGGCATCTTTATTTCAAATGACCCGACCGACCACGACCCGAATAACATTACAAATATTTTTGGACGACCCGTAACCGCGGGTAACCGCTCATTTCGGATCAACCCGTGCATCACTGGTAGGCGACCATGGAATGTGCCAATCGTCTCTTCTTTGCCCGCCTCAACATTTTCATGTTGTCCATTCCAGTCCAGGCAGCGATACTCCTGGGGGAAAGTTGTTCTCTGCAGTATCCCAGAAAGTCTAGTCATTACTATTGTTCAGTCAGGTCTAAGGAGGAGGCCGCGCCCCAGCGTTGGGCAGCATTACTTTTAAAATGAACTAGTTCTGCCTCCTCGTTCCTCCTCTGACTTGTTACGTTACTGCACTTCTTTTAATGAAAGTAATTTTCTTACTCTATGGACCATGCTTTTCTGTCCTTAATAAAGTCTTGAATGAATTAATGACACATGTATGGTCTTTGTTTGCCGATCATTGTTTCTGACGCTGAAAGTTCCATTTCACAAAAGGAACTAAAGGTGCGTTCAGACCGAACGTGCGTCCACGCTCCGTCAGCCTCTAGTTGGACGCCAAACATGGCCACTTCACACCCGCGAGAAACGCCCGTTTGCTGCGCGTGAAGTTTTGCAAGCGTCATAATTAGGAGGCGTGTCATACAACTCAGGCCGAGCGCAAACCGCCATGATCAACTTGTCCTCCATGCTGCAGGTCAGGGGCGCAACTACCCCCCCTCCCACACAACACACACACACACACACACACACACACACACACACACACACACACACACACACACACACACACACACACACACACACACACACACACACACACGGCTCTTTGATGGTTGTTGTTTAAAAAAAAAAAGTAAATAAATACCCTGATTAAAAGCAATTCTTTCATTCATGTAACTTTTCCTCCTCTCCCTCTCTCTCCCTCGCACAAGAGGGGAGAAAACAACGCAAGTGAAAGAGGCGTTTTGCTTCAACGCGATCTCCTCTGTAACCGTGTTTATTATTTCATTAGGACTTTTATTTCTCGTTGAGAACTTGTTGCCTTGTGCTCACTTTGAGCTCCTCGTGGGGGGTGGAGATGACAGTCCCTCTGCCAATCCTCCACTCCTCTCTGCCCCACTCCAGCAGTGACTTTTGTTTCACAAAATAAGCACAACTAAAGTGACGCCCTTCCCCCAAAGAGGAATGTAAAGGTCCTATATCATGCAAAATTGACTTTTTGGAGTATTTAGCCATGTTGTTATGCTATTTCCTTATCAAAAACACCCCAGAGTGGTTTTTGGCTTCATTCACGCAGTTCTAAGTAATCCTCCTGAATCCTGCTCTCTGAGCAGCTGCTCCGCCCTCTCCTGGTAAACCACTGAGCTGTTCAGTTGTGTCGTCACAGCGGAACGGAAGTGCTCTACGTCTGTAATGTAATGCCTTACGGCCTGATTTTAATTTATAAAACAGCTTTTTCATTATTTTATATTTTGTTGTTGTAAGAGAGAAATAAATAAATAAATAAATAAAAAAAATTAAATTAAAAAAAAGCAACTCTCCAACTCTGTGCTGTCCCACGAGCCTAATCACTAATCAAGCGCACCCACGGCCGGAGGAGCCATGGATCGGAGCAGAAATGTTGTTTTTGAAGACTGAGCTCTTTCTAACCTACTCTGGACACGCCTGTTCTTTTTTCTTACCCAACGATAATGTCACGGATGCGCGTTTGGCTCCGAGAGGAACAGGACTATTCAACCTTCCTAAAGAAGAGTGCACTCGCCAGAAGTTGGAATTTCTTTCTGGGATTCAGCGACTTTATCAACCAACCTGATGGATGCTTGGTGAACCTTGGCCAGAATCAAAGTGGATTAACTTTTATAACCAACGCGATCCTGAGCGGTGAGTTAATCAAAACGCGTGTTAGCGTGTGTGTTAGCATGTGTGTTAGCGTGTGTGTTAGCCATTTATGAAACTGTGTTGCACATGTCAACTCCTTATAACTGCATTATGTGAAGTAACTTCACTTTTTGCAGCGATATTTATATTTATAATACTGCAAATGTGGAATGAGCGGAGAGAGGGGCGGAGTTAACTGAATCGAAGCGTTTTGTCTTACAGGTAGGGAAAATACCCCCAAAAATACTTATATTTCTCTCAAAAATGAGTACTCCATAGTGATAGAGGTACAATATATCATATAAATGCCTATACTTTACTTTGGAATGGCTAAAATAGCAGGATACAGATCCTTTAAAAAAAAAAACTCTGCGAACCCGTTCATATCGTTCACTGTAAAGACTCTTTCAAAGAGCCGGATCGTTCACGACCGACACATCACGATTGGCGCCCCGTCCTTTCGGCGCCCCTATGAAAGGCGTATATTGCGTTTGCCCTTTTTGCGCCACTGCTGCAGGTAACAGGTGACGCTTGTGCTCACTATTTGAGCCCAGTCCCTGATTGGTTAACAAGGCGTAAATGAACGCACGTGTAGATTGTGATTACTTGAGTGCATGAAGCAGTGGGCGCGGCATCGCTGCTCTGTACCGCGCTGTTCTCACTGGTTTTGACGCGCGTTTATCCTCATCCGCTCACATTTGCTACGCTTCATACGCGCGGACATCTTTGCTTACATTTTGAAGCGCGTCGAAGCACGTCTACATAGGGTTAACATGGAAGTTGGTGGCGTGTCAGCGTTTGGTCTGTACGCACCATTAGATGTCAGTATTTGCAGAAATAACGGCGATAAATCCACTTCTCTGAACTTTATAACAAAAAAACTTCAGCAACAGGCCACAATCAGAAGCATCAACATGAAGCGCCTTAAAAAGCAAAGTAAGAGATTATAGTTAAATTCACCATGGGCTGGAGAGAACACTCAGGATGAAATGAATGCTTTGTGTTTTGGTCTGATTAATGAGGGAAATGTTACGCAGCGTGGCTTTAAATCAACACGCTCAAATCAAACAGAGGTTTCACTGACTTTACTGATTGATTTCTTTATTTGATTCAAAATGACAAAAACATTAAACAGAAAAGTTGATTACGCTGAGCCTATTGTCCAATCAGAAAGCAGAATGAGCCCCACACTTTGACAGATCCTTTTGCTAAAGTTTGGCATAAACAGAAAAAGACTCACTACCGAAATCCCTCCATCAGTTAAAGCTCAGGGACTAAATCCTAGAGGTTCTGAGCTTTCAAATGAGGAGTGGGATGTCTATATTTATGTTTGTGTCCTGGATGGAGCTCAGTCTGTGAAGTGACTGTAAACTGTTGTTAGTTTCATAAGAACAAAGCTAAAAGAGCTCAAATCTAAACTGTGCTCTGATGGCTTTGATGTGAGCTCTTTTCCTCTGTTCAGACCAAACCAGGACAAACCCAGAGTTAAACAGGACCCTGTGGATTTACCTGTGTGAGCGCCGCTGTTCTGAGCCCAGGTCCCTGAAAACCACAAACACAGCTTTATTTAAGAGTCTCCGTGTGTAATGTGCCCACACTGAAGAGCTTCATCTGCAGCTCTGACTTCCTGTCAGAGGAAATTAGAAAAAACAAGTGTGAAACAGGACATTTACCAGTAGGCTAAATATATATATATATTTATATAATGTATATATATATATATATATGTATATATACAGTGCCTTGCAAAAGTACTAATACACCTTAAACTTTTGCACATTTTGTCATGTTTACAACCCTAAACGTAAAGATTTTATTTAGAATTTTTTACTGAAAGTTCACACACAAGTAACAGACAACTGTGAAGTGAAAGCAAAATGATACATGATTCTGTTATTTTTTTAGAAAAGTGAAAAGTGGGGTGTGCATAAGTATTCATACAGCATGACTTAATACTTTGTGGAACCTCCTTTTGCTGCAATAACAGCAGCAAGTCTTCTGGGGTATGACTACAAGGTTTGCACATGTAGAGACTGACATTTTAGCCCATTCCTCTTTACAAAACAACTCAAGCTCTGTCAAATTAGAAGGAGAGCGTTTGTGAACAGCAGTTTTCAGGTCTTTCCACAGATTTTCAACAGGATTTAGGTCAGGACTTTGACTGGGCCATTCTAACACATTACTATCTTTGTTTTTAAACCATTCCATTGTAGATTTAGCTTTGTGTTTAGGGTCATTGTCCTGCTGGAAGGTGAATCTCCGCCCCAGCCTCAATTCTCTTGCTGACTCCAGCAGGTTTTCCTCCAAAATGTCTCTGTATTTGGCTCCATCCATCTTCCCAACTATTCTTACAATCTTCCCAGTCCCCGCTGAGGAAAAGCAGCCCCATAGCATGATGCTCCCCCCACCATATTTGACACTGGGGATGGTGCACTCAGGACGATGAGCAGTGTTAGGTTTGCTCCATACATAACGTTTTGCATTTGGGCCAAAAAGTTCAATTTTTGTCTCATCTGACCAAAGCACCTTCTTCCACATGGTAGCTGTGTCCTCCATATGACTTCTAGCAAACTTCAAACAGGATTTCTTATGGCCTCCTTTCAATAATGGCTTTCTTCTTGCCACTTGTCCATGAAGGCCAGATTTGTGTAGAGTACGACTTATAGTTGTCCCATGTACAGATTCCCCCAGCTCAGCGGCAGTACGTCACAGCTCCTCCAGAGTTATCTTAGGGCACTTGGTTGCATTTCTGACCAGTGCTCTCCTTGTTCGGTCTGTTAGTTTAGGTGGACGGCCGTGTCTTGGTAAGTTCACAGTGGTGCTATACTCTTTCCATTTCCGAATGATGGATTGAACAGTGCTCCGTGAGATGTTCAAATCTTGGGAAATCTTTGTATAACTTAACTTAACCATGTATGTTCATTAACATGCACTGTCCCGACCAAATAAACCAATAAAAAAAGAAAAAGAAAAAGAACGCTGCTTTAAACTTCTCCACAGCTTTATCTCTGACCTCTCTGGTGTGCTCCTTGGCCTTCATGATGTTGTTTAGTGACCAATACACTCTGACCATAGCTCTGAGGCCCTCACAGAACAGCTGGAATTATACTGAGAGTAGATTACACACAGGTGGCCTCTATTTAATGGTTAGGGCAAGGTGTGAACATTCTGCAGTCATTAGGAATGTTATAAAGGCAATTTAATGCACTCAGAAAATGCTGTATGAATACTTATGCACGCCCCACTTTTCACTTTTCTATTTTTGAAAAATTACAGAATCATGTATCATTTTGCTTTCACTTCACAGTTGTCTGTTACTTGTGTGTGAACCTTCAGTAAAAAATTCAAAATAAAATCTGTACGTTTAGGGTTGTAAACATGACAAAATGTGCAAATGTTCAAGGTGTATTAGTACTTTCGCAAGGCACTGTACATATATATATATATATATATATCTGTGTAAGTTCTCAGTCGTACAGGAGTTGTCCATCTTCAATGAAGGTACGGTGAGGTCTCCAAACATTTCGCCTCTCATCCAAAAGGCTTCGTCAGTGAACAAGGTTACGCTCAGCACGCAGCGTAGATAAACACCAGTTGGGAGGAGTTGGCTCCTCCCCTCTAATCACAGCTACTCTCACCTGTGGGTAAACACCTTTGAAGTAGAGCGTCTGTAACGACCTGCTCCCCCCAGTATCGGTCAGTCCTGTCCTATTCATGGCTGATCACTGCTAATTACCTGCCTATTGTTCTTTTGTTAGCTGAGGTATCGTCTTCTTGGACTGGCCGTGTCCTGTCGGTTTTCCCCGAAGCAGATTGGAGTAAAAAGAAGAAAGATTGAATCTTAGCCCACCATTTCGGTTCATGGAGGGATTTTCTTTTCTGACAAAAATAGCTTATTTTACTCCTCTTTCAAACCAACGTTCTTCTTTTGCTAAAATTTTGACCTCCCCGTCCTCAAAGGAGTGATTGGAGGCTTTAAGGTGAAGGTGCACAGCCGACTGAGGGCCGCTCGTGCTCAAAGTGTTTGAATGATACAATAATCGCAGACTGATTGATGCTCATGATAACAAGATTAGTCTTAATGATGTGTATTAAAAAGGAGTCGGGGGTTTTCTTTTTTTTTCCTGTGACTGGACCTGCTGCCAGAGGGGAGCAGCCCCGAGCAACCGGACCATCATTTGTTGAGTGTCCTATACTGTGCATTAAAAGAGACAAGTTTTAGGAGTCTGCTGCCAGAAGAGGGTTTCCTCGAGCTGCCGGCCCCCACATGTCTGCCCTGTACTACGAGTTATGTTGAATGCGGAGTGCATGGATATGTGCATGTTATACTTCTAAGAATTTAATTCCTTTAAATTACCATCAGCATCAATAGCAATACCGCTGTCTGAATCGATTAAGTTTGATTCTAAGAATAATCTATAGATTGTTAAGTATTAATCCTGGGCTGTTAAAAAAATGCGGATAATAACACAACAGCAATAGCAATAACAATGGCAATAACAATTACAATTACCCCACCTAGTCAATTCATATACTAATATGACACAATACATTATTAATAGCTATCATTAATAAAGATAAAGAAAACAAGAGAAAGAAAAAAAATTAAAATTAAACAACAACAAAAACTGGCTGTATTTGTTGTTGTTTAATTTTTTTATATGTCTTTTATTTTTAAAAGACATATAGTTAATGTAAGATATTACTAATATGATATAATTACTTAATTATTTCTTGTTTACTGAATTACAATGTTACCCTCTTACAATAATAACAACCATAATGATGATAATAATAATACCAATAACAATAATAACAATAATAACAACTGCAATAGTATAATATTAACAACAACAATATACTTCATCATTAGCTAGATCTGACCTTTAAAGTATACAGCACTTTGTGACACCCATTAGCAATCAAGTACCCATTTCCTCCTTCTGGTACTTTGACCATACCATTTTTTTATATCTTGATTTGAAATGATGAATATTTGGACATTGTTTAAATTCTGCCCCCAATTTGTTCCAGAGTTTAACTCCACATACAGACACACACATACTTTTCCTAGTGGAAGACACTGCTTGAACCTTAAAGTTATCACACCCCCTCAGGTTATATCTCCTTCTGTGCGTGCAAAAAGCATTTATATCCTTGCAGGTAGCACATATTTGTTGGCTTTAAACAGCAGTTGGGCAGTAGATAAATCAACTAAATCATGCATTTTTAACAGTTTAGACTGCAGAAATAATATATTAGTGTGATCATAATATCCTACTTTATGTATAATTCTTACAGCCCGTTTTTGGAGTATAACAAGGGGGTGTAATGAGCTTTTATAGTTATTGCCCCAAACTTCTACACAGTAATTTAGATATGGCAAAACTAATGAACTATATAACAAAAATAATGCATTGTAATTTAAGAAAAACTTTGCTTTGTTAATGATTGAGATACTTTTGGAGACTTTACCTTGTATGTGTCTTATGTGTGGTTTCCAGCTTAATTTACTGTCAATTTTGTTTTATTTAAGTTGAGGGACAATTTGTTAATGTCCATCCATGTTTTTAATTTCCTTCTGAAAAATAATTATGTTTAAACTAAACTTCAGAATCTTGTAAGTTTTAATCTTGCAAATTCACAATTGAATTCACAAAGCGTCTGTTTTTATGATTTAAACCCCTCTGTACGACGGCGCATTGGAGTTATATTAAGAAAATAAAAGCACAGCTGCTACAAGAATGACATCATGGAACTGAAATATGGAATAAAAGAATAAAAGTGAATACATAAAAGAATGTCTAGTGAAGTCATAAGACATTTGTAATATTTTGAGAAAATAAAATGATATATTTTTTAGAACATTAAAGTAATTCACTGTGTGTGCATAACCTGCAATTTTAGCAAAAAAAAATCAAACAAACAAGACAGAGCTACAATATCCAATGAAAACAGACTGTAGTCCCCCAGTCCAAAACCGTGGCCCACACTTTTCCTTTTTTGTTTTATTTTTCAAACAACAATTGAGCCTGAATTACAAAGAAATAAAAAAAAGAAAGAATATAACAATGTGTAATAGTGATAAAAGCAACAACATTAAGGTGCAGTGGTTAAAAGACAAAGCATCAGATTATTATAAAGCCACTGCCTTCTTAGTTTGAAAGAGTCCTTCAGAGATATTAGTTCTTTTAGAAACACAATAAAAGCAGGTTTAGTGTCGCCAGATTTACATTTGTGAACAAAGAGTTTTGCCATAATGATCAGATTATTAACTGTAAATAGTTTTTCTTGCTCCAAATGTGTAACAGCATCAAGCACCTTCACAATAAGACACTTCTGGTTTACCAAATAAAACCATTCTTTACAACCTTTGTAAATACTGGAAATATTATTTTATATTCAACAATCATGTCTCAACATTGACTTAAAAAGACGATTAAACAAAAGGCTTTTTCACAGTTTATAAACAATAAATGAATAAATGATGCTCAGTGACGTCGCCACAAAACGCTCTAAACTTCAGCAAAAGTTTAACCACATGTTACATTTGGGGAAATTAGACATTTAAACTTGACACTAAAATAAAAAGATAAACTGGCCATAAAATAACCCACTTTCTTCAATTACAAATGTGTTTTTCCACTGCTCAAAGCACATTTTGGAAATTATTTTCTTCAGCTTTATTCTCATAAAACTAGGCTCTGTTTTTGATGAAAATTAAACTTGATTCTCGTGAAATCATCATTTTTTTTCCTCATAAAATTACAGATTTTTTACTTTGAGATTGTATTTTTATTCCGTTTTAAATGTTGCACAAAACCACATCATTGAACGACATTTGGATAAATTAGAAATAGACTTTTACCTGAAGAGAAGAGAAGGAGCAACAGCAGAACTGGAGGATCCATGTCCACGAGAACCCACCGAACCAAACCAGGACTAAAACAGGTCTGAACCAAGACTAAAACAGGTCTGAACCAAGACTAAAACAGGTCTGAACCAAGACTAAAACAGGTCTGAACCAGGTCTAAACTGGCTCTGTCGTCGTGTCGTGTTAGAGTCTTATCTGATGTTACTTCCTGTGTGACGCTCGAGTCTAATCTAAAGTTTTCAAAATTGATAACATCAAGAATTAACTGGAACTGGTGCCGCTGTTTATCTGACATTAAGATGCAGCTTAAAGGATCTGTATCATGCTAGTTTAGCCATTCCAAAGTAAAGTATAGGCATTTATATGATATATTGTACCTCTATCACTATGGAGTTTGTTTATTTGTATATTTGTTTATTTATTAGGATCCCCATTAGCTGTGCCCATGGGCCAGCTAATCTTCCTGGGGTCCTTTTTTTTAAAACAACTCATTTAAGATCAATTTAAATTACATGACAGGTTTCAAATAAAACACATAATGTAAATATCTTATTTTGTTTCATATCTGAACATGTTTACATTACAGTATTCATAATACAGTATTCCGTGATTAGAAACTTAAATTTATCAAAGTCTTCAATCAACATCAATACAGTACATTCTACACATACATAGGCACTAACGTTGACATAGTTTTTACATACATTATGTTATTTCATAATTCAAATATGACCCTCCCAAAAGCATCTTTATTTGTTTCTTAAACGCCACTACTTGTTTGTGTTAATTAACATTACTGGCAATTTATTCCATTCTTTCATTGCTCTGAAGGTTACAGTTTGTTAACCAAAATTGGCTTTGGAACTTGGTATGAGAAATCGACCTGCAGTTGCCTGTCTTGTTGTGTATCCATGTGACTTTCGATTTTGTTGAATTGCTCATAGATAAATTTGGGATTCTTATGCTGTAATATTTTCCATGTTGCAGTAAGCAGAGCAGCTTTCACTCTGTCTTCCACCTTTAACCAGTTGAGTTGGGCATGCATAATGTCCACACTAGTTCTATATGGGCAGTATAAAGCTAATCGTGCTGCTTTGTTCTGCATAAGTTGCAGTTTGTTGAAATGTTTCTTTTGGCAGTAGCCCAAATCAACTGGCAGTAATCTAATTGTGAAAGAATTAAACTATTTATAATTAATTTTGTTAGGTCTGATGGAATATAATTCCTGCATCTTCGAACCACAGCCAAGGCCTTACCCATCTTCTTCACTATAGCCTCTACCTGTGTGGACCAAGACAGTTTGCTGTCAATATAAACGCCAAGTAATTTATCTTCTGTCACCTGTTCTATCGGTTTATCATTTATCAGAAGTTTCAGGCTCTGTCCCTTCTTTAGTGAGTGGCATGAGCCAATTACAATGCTTTTTTGGCCACGTTTAGAACCAGTCTATTGTCTGTGATCCATTTCTCTACAGTTTTTAATTCACTACTGAGTGTGTTATTAAGCTCGGCTGATGAAGAGGCTGATGCGTACACAATGGTATCATCAGCATACATCACAAGCTTTGCATGTTTTAAGGTTAAGGGCAAGTCATTTGTGAAAATAGAATATATTAAAGGGCCCAGACAGCTTCCTTGTGGAATACCGCATTCCACCTCTAGACTGTCTGAGAGGCTCCCATTAAAGAAAACCCTTTGTGTTCTTTTTGACAAGTAACTACTAACCCAGGCAACTGCAGGCAGAGAAAACCCGTAACACTTCAGCTTTTGGAGTAGGAGGTCGTGATCGATCACATCAAATGCTGCGGAAAAGTCAAGTAGTACAGCTCCACAGATCTTCTTATTGTCTAGAGCCTTATACCAGTCTTCTGTCATCTGTATCAAAGCAGAACAGGTTGAGTGTCCTTTCCTATATGCATGCTGAAAATGTGTAAATAGGTCAATTTTGAGAAAGTACTCCTGAATTTGGTCAAACACTGCCCTCTCGAAAATATTACTCAGTGACGGAAGCAGGCTTATAGGTTGGATGTTAAGCAAATTAAACGTAGCATTTTTGTCTTTGGGTAGCGGGATAACTTTTGCCTCTTTCCAAAGCTGAGGGAACTTTGATTTCCTTATACTATTATTAAAAATATGGCAAATTGGATTTGCAACATACTTTTCAGCAATAAGGATCAGTTTATCGTCTATGTTGTCTATTCCAGCCTGTGTTCCTTTACAGGTCGCTCGAATTAGCTTTGTGACCGTCTCTATTTTCAGCTCATGCAAATTGAACTGACAGGGTTTATCTTTCATATATTGTTGGAGGCAGATCACTGAGCTCTGATCTGTTTGTTTTAAAACTGTATTCCTCAACTTTTCCTCAAGTACTCATTTTTGACAGAAATATAAGTATTTTCTGGGGGTATTTTTCAAACCCGGAAGACAAGACGCTTGGATTCAGTTAACTCCGCCCCTCTCTCCGCTCATTCCACATTTACAGTATTATAAATATAAATATCACTGCAAAAAGTGAAGTTACTTCACATAATGCAGTTATAAGGAGTTGACATGTGCAACACAGTTTCATAAATGGCTAACACACACGCTAACACACACGCTAACACACACGCTAACACGTGTTTTGATTGACTCACCGCTCAGTCTGTCCTCCCCATCATCGGGTGTTTACGTTATGGCACTCGCGTTGGTTATACAAGTTAATCCACTTTGATTCTGGCCAAGCTTCACCAAGCATCCATCAGGTTGGTTGATAAAGTCGCTGAATCCCAGAAAGAAATTCCAACTTCTGGCGAGTGCACTCTTCTTTAGGAAGGTTGAATAGTCCTGTTCCTCTCGTAGCCAAACGCGCATCCGTGACATTATCGTTGGGTAAGAAAAAAGAACAGGCGTGTCCAGAGTAGGTTAGAAAGAGCTCAGTCTTCACAAACAAGACTTCTGTTCGGATCCTCCGGGGGGAGGGGGGCTGGTTTACTCTTCCAGGACAGCACAGACGCGTCAGAGAGAGAGTTTTTTTCTTTCTTTCTTTCTTACAACAGAAATAATGAAAAATCTGTTTTATAAATTAAAATCAGGACATAAGGCATTACATTACAGACGTAGAGCACTTCCGTTCCTTTGTGACAACACAAAAGAACAACTCAGTGGTTTACCAGGAGAGGGCGGAGCAGCTGCTCAGAGAGCAGGATTCAGGAGGATTACTTAGAACTGCGTGAATGAAGCCAAAAACCGCTCTGGGGGTGTTTTTGAGAAGGAAATAGCATAAGAACATGGTTAAAAGCTCCAAAAAGTCGATTTTGCATGATATAGGACCTTTACAGTTTCCACTTGAGTTTTATTCATGTTCAAATATCAGTAAAGAATGTAAGTGTTGAAAAGGGGCTTGAATGAACGGCTCTAGAGCCGGTGGTCCTGCAGCATTTTGGGGAAGTACAGATGTGCTGATAAATGTACACATCCTGGTGAATTTCTTGAATTTTTTGGCCATTTCTCAAAGAATGTGACTAAAAACACACTAAAAACTTTTTTTCACTTTCATGATGTTGTGAAGCCATTTATGGTGAAAACAAAGGTGTTTACACTTTTCAAATCACTACAACAATAGAAAATAGCTGTGATTTAGGCCTGAAACATGCACAGGATAAAGAGTGTTGTCCAATCACGCCCAGTCTTTGTAAGGTAATTAGAAGACTGAAAAACATTATTTTGGAAAAACAAGTTTTTATTTTTAAGATATCATGTGTCCACTACAGTGGACATCAGGAGGCCATACATCTGAAACTGAAATGCAAAGTTGGTCCCAAAGAAAATATCAAAAAGTCAACATTAAAATGACTTTAATATCCAAAATACTGTCCATCATCACTTTTCTTGCTTTGTTGGAATGATACAACAAAAAGGGCCGACGGTGGCGCAGGTGGTAGAGCAGGTCACCTCGTGATCGTAAGGTTGTAGGTTTGAATTCCAGCTCCCGCAAATGCACATCGTCGTTGTGTCCTTGGGCAAGACACTTCACCCTCCTTGCCTCCAGTGTCTGCGCACATTGGAGTGTGAATGAGAGAGTGAATGTGTGACTGGTTCTTTACTGTAAAGCGCTTTGGGCCTGATAAAGGTAGAAAAGTGCTTTATAAGTTGATCCATTTACCGTTTACCAAAAAGTATTTCCTCTTCTTGGAAACACATAGCAATGCCTTGCACTTTGTGCACAGGTTTTGTTCTTGCATCTTGATCTGCGACACCTTGATGCAGGTTTCGTCCACAATCTCTGGAAGAAGGAGGCACCAAACTGCACCACAACAACAGGGGACGTACATTTTTAATTTAATGGCACCAAACCAACAGGCACAGGCATTTGCATACTATCAATCCGAACAGCTGCACTCCGGGACCACGCCCCCTTTTTAGCTGCACTCGGGACTTCACTTCTTCTCTTTCTCTGAAGTCACCAGCTGGTTATATTTGTAACTAGGAACAATGGCAAAAAAGCCTTTTCTTTGAGACAACTTCTATTTATTTATTTATTTATTGGTTTATTTGGTCGGGACAGTGCATGTTAATGAACATACATGGGTCTCATGCATGTAAACCAGTGTATGCTTTGGCCATATCCAAATAACTGTTCTCGCGTGATATATATCTATGTGAGAAGAATTGCAAGAAGAGTAGAGAGCTGTTATTATTGTTTAAATATTTATGTATTTTTTTTCTCATCAGAGCTTCGGACGAGACAACATGGCGATCCCCTAATTGGACAGGCCAACCAATAGCAGACGCCTGAGGACGAGACCACTCAAAGGGGAAAGGCGCTGCAGAACGAGGTAAGCAGGAAACCTTTTCTAAATTCCTGCCACACTTTAGCGTGTTATTTCCCTATATTTGAGTGGCCTCACTCTTAAGGTTTGGTACTTCCCTATTTTAATTTTTGACATACACTGACCAAAGGCAAGAGAAAGTGATTTTTTTTTTTGCCGTTCCTTCTTACAAGGATTCATTTAGATAAGTCAAATCCGCAGGGGTCAGGGACCACTATATAAACTTGCGGCAGCTGGTCAGGGACCCAGTAAAATAAAATATATCCATCCATCCATCCATCCATTTTCTTCCACTTGTCCGTTGCCGGGTCGTGGGGGCAGCCGCCGGAGCTGCCCATATCACATAGCACCAGCCCCCCATGGCTCCTTCTGCAGGTGGTGGGTCCACGGAAGAAATAAAATATAATAAAATTGAAATAAAACAAAAAATATATAATAAGTAATAGACAAGTAAAAATTAATAGTTACAAAATGGATAAGAAGGAAATGAGGGAGGGTGCAGCCCTAAATGAAATATTTGAACACGTGTGCCCAAAATGGGTGGAGGCAGACCCAGAGACTGTTAGAGGAATGATGCTTAAGTTAATCAGAGAATGGATGCCAAGAAAATCTAAAAACGATGTTATAGTCAGAGTAGGGGACCTAGAGCAGTGGATGGAAAAGCTAAAAAAAATATGCAATCATTACTGGCAAAAAAGGGCTTATACCAAGCCTAAAAACGATTCAAACATATAACAGCACCACTGACAATAAGATACAGGGGCTTTTGGAGCAGGAGCAACATCCCCCACCTACGCGAGGACCCAGGCTTTTTAGCGTTAGAAACAAAACTGTTGAAAGAACAACACGAGTACTTTAAACAAAAACTAGAAAAAGAGCATGAATACACCAAACTGTGGGAGGAACAGAATGAATTGCAGTGAGAGGCATTAAAAGACGGGGAGGAGCGTAGAGTAGGCCTACAGCACTTAACAAAACTAACAGAAGAAATTAGGGAACTAAAAAGAAATATGGAGGCGCAAAAAGATGTGTGGAAATCAGAGGAAGTGGAAGAATTAGAGAACCTAAAACAAGAATTACTCAGAAACAGAACAGGAGAGGTGAGTGAGAGTGGGGCACAGGGTTATACAATAACAAGAGGTGCAAACACAAATATCAGTTTAGTTTAGTTTAGTTTAGTTTAGTTTAGTTTAGTTTATTGTTTATTGAAACAGGGACAGTGTACAAAACCATTAGTCTTTACAAAAGAAGAGATGATTTGTACCAGATTGAGCGAAGTAGCTATTTTCCATCTGCAGTCCCTGGACAGGTGAGTACAAAAACATTACAATTATAATCTATAAATCTAATCTACAATAAAATCACTATATAAAATACATTATATGCTTTTTCTAAAAGTGTATACAGAAAACTAAACAATCCCTACAATTTATAATACGTTCATCAATGTTGACACGATTGATGATCTAAAATATACTTTTTCAAATTTTGAGTAAAACTATTAGGTGTAGTATTAGCATACAATGTTAATAACATTTTGGCCACATTGCCAGAAACTGTCCCCACCACCAGAAGCCAAACAGCAGGAATAATAATTACCATAGCAACCAGGGAAAGGAGCGGAAAGGACAGAACAGAAACCAAATGCAATACTTTAATATGTACCATGAGAACTATGCGCCAAAACAACAGGGGGAGTACATGCCCATGGTTCAGAGATATATATTGGGACTTCTAAAAGCATCAATCATCTGCACACCAACTCACACAGATGTGCTTATCCCGGGCCAGCCTACATTTTCAGGTGTGACCTGGGAGAAGCATATTCACAAACGATCCAAAGCGAGCAGGAACGGCCAGTAGGGGCAGCAGTGTGGTGGGGATAAAATCACAGAACAGGAAGAGTCTCACATTTTTTTAGAATATGAGAAATGGAAGCCTTGGATATCCTCAATTAGAGTGTATGAAAACTACACAAAAACGTGGTCCTGAATCATCCAAAACCATCTTTTGTGAAAGAATGAATGTCTTTCCTCGGTCTGGCAAACTAGCAGGAATTATTACCAGAGTACACAAAAATAGCGTCACCATTGAGAATGCAGGACAAACAACAAGGCAAAATTAACATGGACAAAAGAGGCAGAGGAAGCATTTATTGCATTAAAGCGACACCGGAGGGCATCAGAGTTGGCTACACCTAATCTGGCTGAAACTTTTCATTTGGATGTAAATGAATAAAATGCATTTGTTGCAGCAGTGCTGTGCCAAAACGGATCAATGGGAAGGAAAATACTATGCTAGCACAGCTCAAAACTTCCTACTAACGAAGAGGGACTATCCTCATGCATCAGAGCAGTGTGCGCCATAGGGATGGCCTTGAAGGGTGTAGCACACATCACATGTGGAAGAGGGATAGTGGTTCACACTCCACACTCTGTGTCAGCATTCCTATCAAGCAATAAATTCACAATTGGCCCACAGAAAGCTAGGAAGCTCCAACTGTTAATGGATCAACAGCATGTACATTTTGAGGCTCGTGGGGCAAATGTAGCAAGCTTACTCAGTGACGGAGATTTGGCTCGTTGCATGTTGTGGCTACGCTAGTTCCTCTGACCTGAAGTTGTGAGCGCTAGCACTTCCTGTCCGTAGCAATTTCCATTAACATCTTATCCCCCACCTGAACCAAGCACGTTTTCTCCAGTCAAGAAGATTTTGATTTGTGTAAAGCCGAACTGGAGGAAATATGCTCGGTTAAGGCGGGGCTTAAGAGGTTACGATTAGTTTATAACCCGCTGGAATAAGCTCATTTTTTAATGATTCTGTAGTGGACCGTGAGTTCCTGGTAGATGACTTAGGGTTAGGGCTAAAGCTACCTGTGGGATGTAAATATTTCAGTGGAGGAGACACCTGTGTTTATCAAGACTGAGAGAGTTTGTCTTGACACTAAAGGCTAACATTCATTTCATGCGTTATAAAAATAGAAATAGTGCTGCAAATGTTTACCAATCTGCAAAAAAACAAAACTCTTGCCTATAGTTTTAATGTTATATAGGTATTCATTTTTTTAAATTGTTTTTATTGCATGTTAGCGATTAGCTTCAAGACAAACTATCTGACCTTTGTAAACACAGGCGTCTCCTCCACTGAACTATTTACATCCTACATCAAGTTTTTAACACGCAGTAAGTGATCCTCTACCAGGAACTCCCTGTCCACCTTTTTTGAGCGGGTCTGAGCTAATCTCCATAGGAAATGAATACGGACAGGAAGTGCTGGTGCTCACAACTTAAGGTCAGGGGCACTAGCATAGCCATATCATGCAACAAGCCAATTGTTAGTATCGAACAGAGGAAGAAATCTGCACTGCAGAATCAGAACCAATCAGTAATGCCCAGATAACAATGTTCACAGATGGTCACAGTCATTATGTGCCGGGGAAAGGAATAATTGCATCAACCGTAGTGATCAAGCCAACTCCTTATGCCATGTCAGAATTCATGACACTCGATTCAAAAATCATCCCTCAACCCGCGTCAGCACAGACAGCAGAAATAACAGCGGTCATAAATGTGAAAACTATTAACATTTACACTGATTCAGCCTATGCAGTCAGAGCAGTCTTCATTGATTTAGCTTTTGGAAGAGAACAGGTTTCAAATCAACCACAGGAAACACAATACAGCATGAACTTCTGATGAGACAATTAAAAAGGGCCTTAATACTACCCACAAAGAGTAGCAATAATAAAGATCACAGGGCACAGCGAGGAAGAAACACTGCTGTGCCCTGGCTCTGTCGTTGTGTCGTGTTAGAGTCTTATCTGCCGTCGTTTCCTGTGTGACACTCGAGTCTAATCTAAAGTTCTCAAAATTGATAGCATCGAAAATTGCCTGGAACTCGTGCCGCCGCTGTTTACCTCACACTAAGATGCATCTTAAAGTTTCAAGTTGAATTTTATTCACGTTATAATAGTCTGAACACGGCGCCTGCAGTAATGCATGTAAGTGTTGATTGAAAAGGGGCTTGAATGAGCGGCTCTAGAGCCGGTGGTCCTGCAGCATTTTGGGGAAGTACAGACGTGCCAATAAGTTTACACACCCTGGTGGATTTCATGAATTTTTTGTCCATTTCTCAAAGAATACCCAGGTGACAATTAAGTATACTTCAATATATTAGTATAGTAATAATATACAGTATAGTATAGGATGTGAGACAGGCCTCAACTCTGACAATGTTCAAATCCAGGCTGAAAACAGCTCTTTTTACCCGTGCATATGAAAACTGAAAGTATTTTATCTGCACTCTTGCCTTTTACTGTCATTGATTAATTTTTATGTTGATGTTTTATTGATTGATTTTATCAGTTTTCTTGTAATTTTCTGCAACTGTGAAGCACTTTGAATTGCCTTGTGTATGAATTGTGCTCTACAAATAAACTTGCCTTGCCTTGCCTTGCATATACTGTACTTGTTTTTTCTCTAATACATTTTAAATTTATTTCAAAAAAGTGGACTTAACCTAAATAAATTAAAATAAAACTAAAATTCTACTTTAAAGGTATACTTAAAGGGATATTTCAGGATTTTTGACATTGGGCTTCATTTCCTAGTTATCCAGAGAGTTGTTGATTTGGAGATTTTTTTTTTTAATTCATGCAGTTCTTATATTTGAAGAGTCTAGTGGCGCTAGGCTAGTCTTAGGCTAGTGCATTTCTATGGTAACAGTTAGCCTGCATTAAAAACAGTCTGACCCACTCCACAGTGCACCTGAGGTAAATCACTTACAACACCAGACTAACCATATAAATGTCTGTGTTAATAGAATAATTTAAAATAACTTATATTTGAGCAGCATCAGCTTCGTGGCTGTAAGCTAACGCAGCGGCGGAGTGATCTGCGAGAAAATAGTCCCTCAAAATGCGGTAATTCATGTGATACAAGGTCAGTTATATTTAATTTATATGGTTAGTCTGGTGTTATAAGTGATTTACCTCAGGTGCACTGTGGAGTGGGTCAGACTGTTTTTAATGCAGGCTAACTGATACCATAGAAATGCTTTAGCCTTGCCCTAGAGCCACTAGACTCTTCAAATATAAGAACTGCATGAATTAAAAAACACTCTGGATAACTAGGAAATGAGGCCCTATGTCAAAAATCCTGAAATATCCGTTTAAGCACCATTTCTTTATAATTATACTTACAATACACTTGTGAAAAATATACTTAGCATTAATATATTTCTAAAACATCATTAATGTGTGTAGTTGACAGTATTTTTGTTTCTATTTGTTTATTTTAATTTTAATATAGAAGGATATTGAAGGATTTATTTGAATTGAATATTTTCATACTTTTAAGGTATACTACTTCAATTTTGTACACTAATTATTATTATTTGTCATATTTGAAATAAACGTTTGATCAATCTGTCAGTACAGAATGTGCACAGCTAACAAATGCATTAACCTACTATCTTCTTTCCCCCCCAACAACCACACAAAACAATGTCTGAACTCGTCCACTTTAATCTCTTTCAATGTTGTTCGGGAGAGGAATAACAAACTGTTTGTCCAAAGGTCCAAACATTATACATTTACATTTCAATGACAAAGGATCAACAGCAAACACATTACTGTTTATGACACTTGAGAAATAAATGCAGAAGATATCTTGAGTTGATTATCACGCCACACATTATCAGGCAAGGCAAGGCAACTTTATTTATACCGTGCATTTCGTACACAAGGCAACTCAATGCGCCTTACAAAAGAAGATAATGCGAAATTACAATCAGGTTAAGTTAAGGCAAAGCACAAATATAGAAACATCAAGACATGGGAAATACACAGCACACGAGGTTACGTTCGGAATTTTTTCTTGGGGAGGAGAAGGACCATTGACCGGGGGGCGGGGCTAAAGAAACGAGGCAGACGCAGAAAGACGGGGGCGTGGTTAGGTGGTCTACACTTTTCCTTAGTTCTTTGACCAAAACACAGAAGCCTGTATTTACACTCGAGACACTACTTTCTGTATAATGCATTGCATAACCTGTTCAAATACATTTGATGTTGAAATTTAAAAGTGCTTTTTTATTTCTAATATACTAAATGGGTAAAAGTATTTTATATACAGTAGAAATATTGTACACCAATAGATTATAACATATTCACATTTAAGTACATTTAAATGCCAGTGTTTAAGAAACACTGGCATTTCTTAAACACTTGCATTGGGCGGCGCGGTGGCACAGCGGTTAGTGCTCGCGTTTCACTAGAAGGTCCAGGTTCGATTCCCACCTGGACGGGGCCTTTCTGTGTGGAGTTTGCATGTTCTCCCCGTGTCTGTGTAGGTTTCCTCCGGGTACTCCGGTTTCCCCTACCACTAAAAACATGTACAATAGGCCAGGATGAATGAGTGTATTTGAGAGTGCGCATGGGGGACGACGGGAGAAATGAGTCCAAGGCTACAATCCGGTGTGGCTCGTTCATTAAAGGTGCATTATGCAACTTTTTATGCGTAAAAAAAAGATATTTGTTTGTATTTGCCCTTGTAGTGACCCAGCGGCTGTATGAGTGGTCAGCATGGCGCCTTTAGTTTTGACTACGGTGGTCTCTACAAGGATCAATTGTTTTGCAAGTTTTCTGGTGAGAGGCTCCGTCAGCAGAGAAAAAAGACAAAACAATTGATCCAGGAGTGTCCTGGAGATCACGGCGATGGAGAGTAAAGGCGCCATGCTGACCACTCATACAGCAGCTGAGTCGCTGCAAGGGCAAATACGCACAAATATCAACTTCATTTTTTCACATAAAAAGTTGCATAATGCACCTTTAACATGCCCTACCAAATAAACCAATAAACATATATAGGCCTATAAGAATAATAAGGTGGGCCTTACATGGGCCCTAGCAAACACCCACATGGGCAACCCAGGTTTCTCCCATCTGGGGCCCACACTAGCTGGACTAGCTGGGCCCAATGTGGGCTGATTATGGGTCCCTCTTGGTACTCATAAGGGTAGCAATCATTATTATTATGGGCAAACTAATTTATTTTTGGGGCTCCTTTTACACTCATGCAATACAGTCATTGTGTTACTCCAACTTCAAAAAGAACAGAAAACCAACTTAACCCTCTGAGCTCCCTAGGGACTTTTTGTGTACTTTGACGTTTTCATTTTTATGGCATTTCTTCTGTGTTCAGTGGATGAACAAATTTGTTTCAGGATAATCATTTCTAGAGAAGTTCATTTTGGCTATTTCAGTTGTTTTACATTAGCTTCCCAGAGCTGGGGCTGGAAAAAAAATCAACTAAAATGTTTGTACTTTCATATTTTTTTCTACTTAAAAACTCAGAACCATAGAACTACTTCTGCTTGACACATATACATACCAAATATTTGTAAAAATGTTAATGATTTTTAACCCTTTATTGGCCAAAATGCACACAAAAATTTACTTTCATGCAAGTATTTGTGATACCTAAAGAGGAAAACTTTTTTAAATGCATTTCAAATTGAATGAGGTTTTTATTTTTATTAGGCCTTGGGTCAAAGTTTAGTGGTAAAATTATTGTTTACAGTTTTTTCTGTAGTGACAGATTTTCATAAAAAATCACACTTAGCACCCGAAGGACCAAAACGGGGCCTCTAGCTTTAACAGCTATAAAATCACTATACTTTCATATTTTTTCATACTTTAAAAACTCAGACTCATAGATCTATGTCCGCTTGACACATACATACCAAATATCTGTCATATTTTTATATTTTTAACTCCAAAATCGAAGCTTCTGGTTCAGTTGCAGCACTGCCCGAGCTCCCGTACTGTCCGTGATTCTGGATTATATCAATTTCTTGCTTTAACAAATTGAAGAAACATAATTACTTGGACTTTTGAATCGTTGCAGAGCAAAGACAATTACGGACATTGCTGGCACCCATCGATCACCGCGGTGAGCCAGCGAGCAAACCTAGCTCTAGCTGGATTAGCTTAGCTAATGCGAGCTGTCAACTTTTACTGCTCACGCTACACACACGAGCTACTCTTAACAGTGGATTAATGCCGGGGCCAACGAAGACGAGATACACTGCTTCAATGGAGGGTGATTTGGAAGCTATTAAAACGTCACTGAATGCATTGGCCGAAGAAGTGCAGAACATTTCAGTGCAACAACAAACTTTAATGGACTTGGCGCGGGAAGTGAGAGATCTTAATATGGCTTTGGAAATTTGCTTGGCGGACCTGGAGCAATACACTCGCCAGAACGACCTGATCATATCAGGCCTGGTGGTAAAGCCGCGGACCTACGCCTGAGCCGCTGTGGCAGGAGGAGGCGGAGATCTGAGCGACGAGGAGCAGGACACGGTCGAGCAACAGGTGATTAAATTCATGGATAGTCATGGGATAATTCTCAATAGCGAGGACATTGAAGGCTGTCACCCGTTGCCACATAAAAGGAAGACGCCTAAAAGGAACGGACATATATATTAATGAATATCTAACTAAAAAGAATGCTGACATCGCCAAACAAGCATGTCTATTACGTAAACAAAGTAAGATTCAAGGAACTTGGACCTTCATTAAGTTAAATGGGACCCTGGAGGAGACGAAAGTTCTTTGGGTGAAGGAGGAAAATGAGCTAGACAAGTACAAGTGACAAAGGTAAACACACCTAATCATCTGACATGACAGACACTACCTTCTCTGACTCTTCCTCATCTGATTATGAGGACATAAGTTTCACTCAGGGACTGAACTTGAAATATTTTCATTCAAAGACAATAAAATAAACCAGCTAAGCGATGTGGATCCTGATATGTATTTTTTTTTACATAATATAAGTCGTAACTGTAAGTACTATCAAGAAAATCAAATTTCCCAATTAGGCAAACCAGAAAACATGCCAATAGTTCATTTAAATTGTTGTAGTTTGTATGCTAAATTTGAACATATAAAAGATTATCTGAATAAATCGGAAACATGGATAAAGGAAAACAAAATAGGGAATTTTGAGCTTGAGGAGTATCAAATGTTCAACATAAACAGAAAACATAAATCTGGTGGTGGAGTAGCACTGTATGTGCACAAAGATTTCAGTGTAAAATTGGTTGATAAAATGACAATGGCAATTGTTTGAATGTGTGACAATAGAAATCATTCTTGAAAACAGGAAAAATATATTAGTCTCTGTATCTACCGAGTACCGGGTGCAGATATACAAGATTTTATTGAATACATTGAAAAGATATTCACTTATAGTAACCACAATGATGTCTTTATTTGTGGAGACTTAAATATTGACTTATTGAAGGCAAAATCGCATAAACTCACTGAAAGATTTGAGGATACTACTGTATGTACAGTCTGTCACTTTACCCCCAATCACACGCCCCACTAGGATAACTGCACACGGTGCTACACTGATTGATAATATCTTCACTTATGCTCTTGACAATATCACAAGTGGAATACTGATTAATGATATCAGTGACCACTTGCCAGTCTTTACTCTATTTGAAATACAACAAAAAAGTAAAATTAACAAAAGTACTACTATGGTAAAGAATGTAGGATTAACATCTGAGCGCTCCATGGATGCTTTCAAGCTGAGTTTGTCAGATCAGGACTGGAATAACGTCCTTGGAGAACAAGATGTTAATATTGCATACACACATTTTGTGAACACAATCAAACAGCTTTATGATCAACATTGTCCAGTAGTAACGTGCAAAGATATGCAAACAAATAAATGTGTCCCATGGACGACAAGGGGGTTATTGAACGCATGTAAAAAGAAACACTCCTTATCCACATACCCCTCCTGTGGATAAACTCTGCCCTTCCTGTGTGTAACTCAGAGACGGTTAATGCATTCACGGACCTTCTGGCAGACACTGTACTTTACTTTGCTTTTTGTCTTTGTCCCTGAGGATCTGTTTCGACTCTGGGGTGACCCCTGTTTGTTCACTCGAGCGTTGTGCCACTGATGGAAACTGTCTGCTCTCCGCTGGCTTTAACGAGACAATTCCTTGTGAAATCGACTATTTTTTTTACTGCCGTGATTTGTGCCAAAGTGTCAAAACTGTTCATTGTTTTAATCATATTTATTTTGTGTTGGTTTTAAAGTAAATTTATCTTGATATTGTGGTCTTTTATTCTGTGAACACTAGAGGGCAGCATTGTGCCACTTACAGCTGTTTTTAAAATTTGATTTATTTATTTGAGCTATTATTTACAGTGCGTTATTATTTACAATATTTACATCATTTCATTTACATTATCACAAACCCCATGCATATGCATATTAATGAGGCAGCACTGCTCCACTGTTTTCACAGTCAATAGAGGCAAATGATGATCAAGAATTCAGTCAGACCAGCAGGGGGCAGCACTACAGTTTTAAGCACTTGGACCAAACACTGTCACACAAATACATTACTTGAATGATAGTTTTTATAATTATAAAGAAGATTAATTTGGGGTTGATTTATTACTTTTTAAATAGGACTGTGGTTTCTTGTTTATTTAAATGTAAATGAAGTCACTGACAGATCTATGACCCATTTTCAGTGAGTAAGTCAGGGATCATTTATAAAAGTGGTACAAAGCTCATGAAAAGAAATGTAAATGATGAATAATATGTAGTATGTTAAAATAAAGGTTAAAAGTAGCATGTTTTTTTATCGTGATGTATCGTAGCTTATTTTTGTGCAATATATCGATTATCGCAGTATCGGCGTATTGTGAGATAATCGTTATCGTGAGCCATGTATCGCGTATCGTATCGAATCGTGAGCTACCCAGAGGTTCCCAGCCCTACTGTATATACAGTGCCGTGCAAAAGTATTCGGCCCCTTGAACTTTTCGACCTTTTGCCACATTTCAGGCTTCAAACATAAAGATATAAAACTGTAATTTTGTGTGAAGAATCAACAACAAGTGGGACACAATCATGAAGTGGAACGAAATTTATTGGATATTTCAAACTTTTTTAACAAATAAAAAACTGAAAAATTGGGCGTGCAAAATTATTCAGCCCCTTTACTTTCAGTGCAGCAAACTCTCTCCAGAAGTTCAGTGAGGGTCTCTGAATGATCCAATGTTGACCTAAATGACTAATGATGATAAATAGAATCCACCTGTGTGTAAGCAGGGAAGATGGTTAAAATTGATGGGAAGATGGATGGAGCCAAATACAGGACCATTCTGGAAGAAAACCTGATGGAGTCTGCAAAAGACCTGAGACTGGGACGGAGATTTGTCTTCCAACAAGACAATGATCCAAAACATAAAGCAAAATCTACAATGGAGTGGTTCACAAATAAACATATCCAGGTGTTAGAATGGCCAAGTCAAAGTCCAGACCTGAATCCAATCGAGAATCTGTGGAAAGAACTGAAAACTGCTGTTCACAAAAGCTGTCCATCCAACTTCACTGAGCTCGAGCTGTTTTGCAAGGAGGAATGGGCAAATATTTCAGTTTCTCAATGTGCAAAACTGATAGAGACAAACCCCAAGCGACTTACAGCAGTAATCGCAGCTAAAGGTGGCGCTACAAAGTATTAACTTAAGGGGGGCTGAATAATTTTGCACGCCCAATTTTTCAGTTTTTTATTTGTTAAAAAAGTTTGAAATATCCAATAAATTTCGTTCCACTTCATGATTGTGTTCCACTTGTTGTTGATTCTTCACAAAACATTACAGTTTTATATCTTTATGTTTGAAGCCTGAAATGTGGCAAAAGGTCGAAAAGTTCAAGGGGGCCGAATACTTTCGCAAGGCACTGTATATATATATATGGGTGTGAAATGAGCATATAATTACATTCTTTGAACAATATGAATACACAGGAGGGACTGTGAGAGCTAGAAACAATTTTGGGCCAAAACAAAAAATGTCACTGTTTGAAGAGGACAAATCAGGGACCGCAGCTTTAACATCACAGAGCTCACCTCAGTATTTCTAAAGGGCTTCTTTTCTGCCCAAACGCATAAGCAGCGTCACACTGGGAAAGGACCATGTTAAATGCAAACTGTCAATGGTTAAATGAGATAAATGACTACAAATGGCTTGAATAAAGGTTCTTTATGTTGAATTTGATTCGGTTTGAACAAATTTACAATTTAAAAATGCTGATGCCAATGGAACAAGCAGAAATACCACGGTAGCACAGCGGTTAGCGCTCATGCTTCACAGCTAGAAGGTCCCGGGTTCGATTCCCAACTGGACGGGGTCTTTCTGTGTGGAGTTTGCATGTTCTCCCCGTGTCTGTGTAGGTTTCCTCCAGGTACTTCGGTTTCCCCTACCACTAAAAACATGTACAATAGGCCAGGATGAATGAGAGTGCGCATGGGGGACAATGGATGCAAATTAGCCCAAGGCTACAATCCGGTGTGGCTTGTTTACATGCATGAGACCCATGTATGTTCATTAATATGCACTGTCCTGACCCAATAAATAAATAAACTTGAAATCAGACAAAGTGACTTTAACTTTTTACCCCTTTACTTTAACACAGCACATTTTCTCCAGTTCAGTGTTACCCAAATCTTAAAGCTTCTCCACTGGAGCATTTGAAAGCTAAGACTTGCAAAACTGATCTAAACCTTTTTGTCGCATTGTCGTCGCATCTTTGTCACATTTTGTTGTATTTTTTTGCCATGTTTTTGAGTTTTATTATTGTCACATTTCGTCGCTTTTTAATTTAGTTATTGTTGCTTTTCTGGTGCGTTTTCATGTTTTTTGTTGCATTATCGCCGCATTTTTGTCACATTTGTTTGGGTGTTTTTGTCACTTTTTTGTTGTGTTTATGTCGTGTTTTGTCGCATTTATGTCACTTTTTTGTTGCTTTTTTGTTGCTTTATTGTTGCTGTTTATCCTTTTTTTCTTTTTGTCGGTTTTTTTTGGTCATTTTTGGTCATGTTTTCGTCGCTTTTTTGTCTCATTTATGTCACTTTTTTTGCTTTTTTGTTGCTCTTTTGTCGTTTTTGTTTCTTTTTATTTTATCGTGGCATCACATTGTTGCTTTTCCAGTGCGTGTTTATTCGGCTTTTAGATTTGAGTAAAGCCAACATGGAGAACACGTGCTCGGTTCAGCTGGGGGTTAAGTGGTTAAACAGGATTATTCTCTATAACCGTATGGATCATCACAGCCTCACGTTCAACGAAACCATAGGTCAATAATCACATACAAAGCCATCCAACCACTCGCAGCTCCTCTTCAGACCGGGAGTCCCGCCCCCTAACCCCGCCCTCCAACAGCTCCACTGTTTTGGTCTTGATTTCGTGCGTGGATCATCTTTTGCGCAGCGTGGCAGCACCGCGGCGCACAGTGGCGTGTAGCCTCCGCTCCCCTTCTCCAAAACACCTTTTTTCTTCTTCTTTTTTTACTGCATCTGGAGTTTGTTTTTTTTCACCCCTAAAGTTGACGGCTTCCTTTCGGCGTCATGACTTTCACAGACCGCCTTCTTGTGCTTTAGTTGAATGGGCTCGCTCTACGTCGCTCGCGTTTTTTTGTTTTGTGTGTGTGTATGCGCGCGTGTGTGTGTGTGTGTGTGTGTTGGCACCGCGAGCTACAGTTTGTCCCCGCCACACTGGAGGACTATTGAACGTTCAAGAACCGTCTGCGTAAGCGGCGTTTATTAATGGTTTGACTCCCCCGAAAATAACCTCCCTGCTCGTTTTGAAGCGCAAGAAGAAGCGGAGAACACACACACAGCAGCAGCAGCAGCAGCAGCAGCAGCCGCCGCCACGACGCCAGAAATCTCCCGGAGCGAACGTCAGGGTAAGCAACTTGAAATCATTCCTGACCTCGTTATACTGCAGTGGGGAGTTTGGAAATTGCTGACGATTTCATGGCTTGTTTGGCGTTGAGAAGCTGTTTCCCAAAATGCCTGTGCGTTTTTTGTTTTGTGTCTGAGGTTGTACGCGGAGACCAACTTGTACTGTACGTTTTTGACTTTGCTGCTTAAAGCCACACTGCGGAACATCCCCGCGTCATGAAAGCAGATAAACTATAATAGAAATAAAATGATATTAAAACATTTCTGTAATGATCCGCTCCAATGCTGGCAATGCTGTTACTGTTATCGAAAAAAAATATATATATATTTTGGAAGAGGAGGACCTAATGTTTGGCTTCCTGTAGTTTAAAGCAAAGCAGGTGAGATTGTCCCGCTACCAGCAAAGTTGTGAGTAGGGATGTCAAGATTAAAGGGATATTTCAGGATTTTTGACATTGGGCCTCATTTCCTAGTTATCCAGAGTGTTGTTGATGTCTGGAGATATGTTTTTCTTAAATTCATGCAGTTCTTATATTTGAAGAGTCTAGTGGCGCTAGGCTAGGGCAAGGCTAAAGCATTTCTATGGTATCAGTTAGCCTGCATTAAAAACAGTCTGACCCACTCCACAGTGCACCTGAGGTAAATCACTTATAACACCAGACTAACCATATAAATGTCTGTGTTAATAGAATAATTTTAACCATTTTGCATTTAAAATAACTTATATTTGAGCAGCATCAGCTTCGTGGCTGTAAGCTAACGCAGCGGCGGAGTGATCTGCGAGAAAATAGTCCCTCAAAATGCGGTAATTCATGTCAAGGTCAGTTATATTAAAAAAATTATTCTATCGACAAAGTTTCAGCCTGGATTTGAACATTGTCAGAGTTGAGGCCTGTCTCACATCCTCATGAAGACTGTTCCAGATTTTAGCTTTGGCCTCAGCGTGTTTAGTCCTGACTCTGGGAACCACCAGGAGACCCCTCCCTGAAGTTCTCAGGGCCCGAGATGGTTCATACGGCTCTAACATGTCAGAGATGGACTTTGGTGCTAAACCATGAAAAGTCTTGTACACAAGCAGCGCTGTTTTAAATTCTATTCTCTGAGTGACAGGAAGCCAGTGCAGAGACCGGAGCACTGGACTAATGTGGTCGTATTTCCTGGTTCTTGTCAGGACTCGAGCAGCAGCGTTCTGGATGTTCTGCAGCTCTAACAGCTCGTTTAGAAAGGCCAGTGAGCAGCCGTTACAGTATTCTAACCTGCTGGAGACAAATGCATGGATGAGTCTCTCCAAGTCTGGTTTTGACACTATTCCTCTGATCTTAGCAATGTTCTTCAGATGGTAAAAAGCTGATGATGTTATTGCTTTGATGTGGCTGTTTAAGTTCAGGTCTGAGTCCATGATTACTCCTAGATTTCTAACCTGATTTTTTGGTTTCAGAGCGAGAGACTCAAGGTGACTGATAACACTTTGTCTTTGTGTCTGTGGGACAAAAACAATGATCTCAGTTGTGTCTGAGTTTAGTTGGAGAAAGTTGTTTTGCATCCACAAACTGATCTGTTTGATGCAGTGACAGAGAGTATCTACAGGCCCATGTTCACCTGCCGTCAGTGACACGTAGATCTGAGTGTCGTCTGCGTAGTTGTGGTACGACACATTGTTGCTGTTTATTAGCTGATCCAATGGAAGCATGTACAAGTTGAATAAGAGGGGTGCCAAGATTGACCCCTGGGGGAACCATCGAGATGTGACTTCTTGTATACAAACTTATACTGTGTTCAAGATCTGCGTATATGAACTGAAATGAACTGTGGTTTTGACAATGTAAGAGGCATTTATAAGTTATCTTTCGCCTTCTCCCGTTGGGAATATTGTTACGCTGTTCATCTATCTGTGACTTTGCAGCCCAAGTAAACCTAAACACATAAGCATCTATTTACTGGGTGAAAAATGTTACGCAGTGTGCCTTTAAATATTTCCTCATGGAGGAAAGAGTAACCAAATGTTTGAGTGTAACTACTAAAAAATACTGTGAGATTGAACTACTCGAAGAAGTCCAGTTCCTTCACTTTATTAAAGCGTATTACCCGTATAGATGACAACTCAGTTATAATGGCATGTATATGGTTTATGTCAGTGCCAAATATTTGAGATTTTCTGTGGTTTTATGCTAATTCGTGTTTGGTTACTGCAGAGTTTCACTTTCTTTGCAGCTTTGAGGCAAGCTTGAGTAGGTAGACTTTGTAAACTGCCATGTAAAGTTAAATATTAACAATGATGAATCATGTGACTTTGTGAAATCCCTGTTTGATCGGCGTACAGTTTTACGTTTCTGTTCAAACAGCAGCATCATTTTCCTTGTATTCACTGTGATGATCTTTCAGACTCATTTTTAGGGTTGGGAACCTCTGGGTACCTCACGATTCGATACGATATGCGGCTCACGGTAACGATTATCTCACAATACGCCGATACTGCAATAATCGATATATTGCACAAAATAATCTACGATACATCACGATAAAAAAAGAACAAACAAGCTACTTTTAACCTTTATTTGAACATACTACATATTCATCATTTACATTTCTTTTCATGTGCTTTGTACCACTTTTATAATTGATCCCTGACTTACTCACTGAAAATGGGTCATAGATCTGTCAGTGACTTCATTTACATTTAAATAAACAAGAAACCACAGTCCTATTTAAAAAGGAATAAATCAACCCCAAATGTATCTTCTTTATAATTATAAAAACTATCATTAAAAGTAATTAATTTGTG
The DNA here is from genome assembly GCA_007210695.1 of Neogobius melanostomus. Classification (NCBI taxonomy): domain Eukaryota; kingdom Metazoa; phylum Chordata; class Actinopteri; order Gobiiformes; family Gobiidae; genus Neogobius; species Neogobius melanostomus. The sequence goes on from VHKM01000438.1 coordinate 55,508, forward strand.
TGAGTGTTTGGTCCAAGTGCTTAAAACTGTAGTGCTGCCCCCTGCTGGTCTGAGTGAATCGATATCGGAATAAAAAGTATCGTATCGTCCCGCAAAACATCGCGATATATCGGAAAATCGATATATTGTCACACTCCTAGTCATTTTTATATTCATTGACATTTTGTGGCTGTTCTTGCTAGGGCTGAACGATATGGACAAAATTTCATATCTCGATAGTCATGCCAGATATCTCTATCGATACGATACGATATAACTATGGGTTAGGTGAAAACTAAGCATTTTTCAGAAAAATAAAAAACATAATGACAAAGAGTGCAGTTTTATTGATGAAAATCTATATCGTTTATATCTTGCTTTTTCGATTTTAATATTTTGAATGTTCATATCTTGATATAAATACGATAACGAGATATTTTTCTTTTGCGATATTGATATCTTGAATGTTCATATCTCGATATCGATACGATAACGATATATCTTTCAGCCCTAGTTCTTGCCCAATACTACTAACTACTGCTGTCTGCGTGTACTTTCTCTTGAGGCACTTGACGTTGTGGCGTTTCCCTATAGCACACGCTGTTGTCAGTGCAGGTTTTTACTTGCTTCGCTCAAATACCACAAATCTTTCTTCCCAGAGTCGCGCACAGTGTTTAGACTCCTGTCATTTTCAAAGGATTAGGGCGGCCCCTCCCGCTCAGCAAGGCCGAAATGTTTAGCAGGGAAAGGATACTAAGAATAGCCAGAATTAGGTGTACAGAGAATTTAAAGTAACTCGATAAGCTGCACTTTATTGAGGCGGGTCATGGGGTTTCTTTGCTGCTTGTGTGTTTTGGCTTCACATGCAGTATTTTGAAGGTCTGACAAGGCAAATTACTAGAGATGGATGGAGTGGATGAAATAATGTAGGAGGGCCAGGTGTTGAACTGTAAGTGCTACTTAGAATCAGCACATGTCGTTTTATAGCATGTTTAAACCGTGCATTAATGTGATATGTATAATGAGGTCGGGCTGTGGCCTTGTTTGTGAGACAAAAATCTCTTTTTGGACAACTTTAGCACAAAATATCCATTTTGTTTCTTTAAAATAAATGTTACATCAGTAAAAATGTAAAAGCAGTGCATCAAATAAATCAATTACTTAAGCAATGTATATGTCCAAATCAGTGTTAATTTTGACAACATATTTTAATTTAGTTTTAGTCTTTCGACGAAAATGTAATTCAATTTAAGTCGATATTTAGTCAAAAAAAATCTTCAATTTTAGTCTAGTTTTAGTCGACTAAATTTAAGGCAAATTTAGTGGACTTTGCATTTATAATATTCATTATAATCATATTTAATCAGGTCCTCTGCTTCATGGAGCTGCTCCACATGAACAAAGCTCAGAGCTGTTCCTTTGGCAGAGGATTTACATGATCTGAGGCTCTTTCAGACGGTCAATAGAAGTTTGGATGATTTTAGTCTCTCCTTTTCATTTTTATTTAGTCTTATTTTAGTCGACTAAAATATCTGGACATTTTAGTCACAGTTTTAGTCTCATGAAAAACTTTTAATTTAGTTTTAGTCCAATTTTAGTCGTCAACAATATCACTTTGACTAAAATTAAGACTAAATATTTTAGTCGACGAAATTAACACTGGTCCAAATCACTGAGATCTTCCAAAAGAACTAGTGCCTTTTGGAAGTTGTTAACTGTGTTTGGCAGTGGTAACCATCTGTAAAGAGAAAAAAAGTGTGTGTGTGTGTGTGTATATATGTGTATAAATAACTTAATGATCGCCTTTGTCACTTGCTTTGTATTAGTCATCGTACATGAAATGAGACAGTTGTTGTGGTTGTGTTTCCTTTCAGTTGTGTTTCCATTCCGTTAAATTCTGTTAATTTATACGAACATTTCTCGAGGTGCTTTGTGGGTGTGGTCCGTGTTGAAACGACCGCTCTGGTGGGTTGTAGGTTCTCTTTGCCGGTGGGGCAAATCAAAAATCAAAGTATGATGTTGCTTAATGTAGGATTGATAATGTAATTATAACAGGTAAAGTTGGGTCACGGGGGGGTACGTTGTGTGTGTGTGTGTGTGTGTGTGTGTGTGCTGTGTTCCTGCTCTTGTGTCTTGTACTTTGTAACATGCTCCCTGTACTTTTGTGATTTGATCAATTGTTTTTATTTCATTGATGTCCGGGGTGGGCGCTTATAAGCTTTTGCTTCAGCCCACTCCTTTTGAGCAGAATTTTAACTGCTCAAATAAACTAATAAACTAAAGAAGCAATGGGTGAGCAAAGCACTTCCCTAGTTTACTATAACATTGAAACCAATGTGGACGTTACACGTTTTTCAAAACACCTTAAATGTCTAGCTCCAAAGACTTTTATTGTGTCTAAATATACAGTTTCCCAGAGGGAACCCGACAGTACATGTCCTGGTGTAGGGGAAACTGGAGCACTCGGAGGAAAACTACACAAGCACAGGGAGAAGATGTAAACTCCACACAGAGAGGCTTCACCTGGCCCGGGATCAAACCCGGACCTTCAAGAGTATTATTTAGCGCTGGGACAATACACTTTTGTCACGATCTGATACGTATCACGATACTCGGGGCTGATCCGATATGTAATGCTATACAGTAAGTAATTATGATGATAATGTAATGGGTTGTCCTTAAAATGGCTTAAAAGAAAAGTCTCACGTGTCCAAAGTTTATAAACCAAATGCCATTTATTGAAGTTAAAGTTGAAAAGTGTATTAACACAAAATGTGGGAAAGTGCTGTGTAAGTGATACTGGAAAACAAAGGAGTGCATGATAGAAATGCTCCAAACACGGGTATTGAAAGTATTGCAATACTTGATAAAATATCGATCCTTGGTATTGATACTATCTAATCTGATATTTTGTCCCAGCCCTAATATTTATTGCATCGCTGTGTCGGCACAAAGGTGGGAAAACCTCAGGAACCACCACTCATCGTACAACCAAAAATGGCTTCCAGTTTTTAGTGCTAAAACTGGAACAACATCTTGGTCCCTTTTTTAACGCTGCCAGCCCTAAAAGCTCCAAGTTTCTTCTCACAGAGTCGTAGTACCACAGCAAAGATGAATGAGCAGTGAGTGCAGGCAAGCGCTGTGCATTGATCTGAGCCACTGCATTGGACTAATCCCCCCCCAGATTCAGCTTCTTTGCTTTATTTGTATTTTCCCTGAGGATTTAAACTGTTTGGCAGCAGTTCCACAAAAACATTATGCGCTGGATAGAGAGTATAGTAGCCCTGTCCCATATTTCAGTTATGGGTCAATGACATGGAAACGGATGCAGAGGATGTCGTCTGAAGCCTCTGGGGCAAAAGGGGGGTGTCCGATGGTATTGACTGGCTGGTTTTGTTTTTGTAGGTTTTCACGGAGAATGCGATGTGTTGTATCTTTATTATTAAGCCACTGTGCGTGTTCTCAACCTTTCACTTCGGATAGTGTTCTTGATCAAAGTAATCGGGTTGTAATGCCACCTGATTCCATTTAGCTTCATTAGTTGAGTCATTGAGGTGAGACACTATAGGTGAATAGGGGAAGAAATTCAAAGCTCAAAATTTAAACTGTTTCAGATTTATAAAGAAGAAAGTGAAACTGCCCATTGTTTTGAAAGGCAAAGCTATATTTGTGCAGTAAAATGTATAGTTTTGGGAGTATTTTAGGTTTATTTTGAACACAACATTGTCTTTTAAGTAGGAGTGTGACAATATATCGATTTTCCGATATACCGCGATATTTTGCGGGACGATACGCTACCGATACTTTTTATTACGATATCGATACTTTTGATGACCTCATGCATATTAATGAGGCAGCAGTGCTTCACTGTTTTCACAGTCAATAGAGGCAAATAATGATCAAGAATTCAGTCAGGACAGCAGGGGGCAGCACTACAGTTTTAAGCACTTGGACCAAACACTGTCTCACAGATATATTACTTTTAATGATAATCGTATTTATAATTATAAAAAATGGGGTTGGTTTATTACTTTTTAAATAGGACTGTGGTTTCTTGTTTATTTAAATGTAAATGAAGTCACTGACAGATCTATGACCCATTTTCAGTGAGTAAGTCAAGGATCATTTATTTACACAGAAAATGAGGCACATGGTTATTTTTGTGCAATGTATCGATTATCACAGTATCGGCGTATCGTGAGATTATCGTTATCGTAAGCCATGTATCGTATCGAATCGTGAGGTACCTAAAGGTTCCTACCTCTATTACAAAGGGCGAGGTACTGTATGTCTTTTTTACGGAGACCTAAACTAAGATGTTAAAGCAGAACAACATTGACCCACGTGGGAAAAATCGAATTTCTTGCATGGGTTAAAGAAACAATGACGCAAGGTTTACACTTTGATCTGGCGACTCTCTGGTTGCAGGGCACATTGCACCACATTTGACACTTACTGTTGGTTATTTATCTGTATTTACTTCTTAATCGCGAAGACTACAATTGTTCTGACACTCCAATAACCTTGCAATCAACAAACAAATCCATTCTCTGTCAGTTCTTGTTGCCTCTCTTGTGGTATTTGTTATTTACCTCTTCCACCGGTGATGGTTTCGGTGTGGCGGGGCAGGCGAAGTGTCATTTTTCGGACTTTACCGGATTTGCGACCCCACAGAGGGGACCTAATGCCCGCTGGAATCCCGTGAATGCTCAGAGCTGTTTATGTCGGCTAAGATGCGATTGGCGGAAAGTAGCTCTTGAGACTGAAATTCCTGCTAATTGCCAAAGTGCTGGTGTGGCCGGGTTCCTTTGTCCGCTCTCACCCCAGTGGTCCGTGCTTCTTAGGGCTGGAAAAGTAGCATCAATGAGGCACTTGTTTCCTCCGGCCCGACAGAACTGACAGGCTTTTAAGACGAGTCACTTCCACTTTCAGCTCGGCCTTTGTGCACCTTCTCCCCAAAGCTCTAAGGCTGGGCAGTGGGGCATATAGGAGGCTATAGAGACCCATAAACACCTTTGCAGAGATGTTTTAAATATGGAAAACATGCTACTGTGTGGTTCACACTTTGAGCTGTGCAAAACCTGTGGTCAAATCAGCTGGTCAATTGTTGCTTCATTCAAAGGATTATGATGAGGTCATACACACATACAGTGGGGGAAAAAGTATTTAGTCAGCCAACAATTGTGCAAGTTCTCCCACTTAAAAAGATCAGAGAGGCCTGTAATCTTCATCATAGGTAAACCTCAACTATGAGAGACAAAATGAGAAAAGAAAATCACATTGTCTGATTTTTAATGAATTCATTTTCAAATTATGGTGGAAAATAAGTATTTGGTCAATAACAAAAGTTCATCTCAATACTTTGTTATTTACCCTTTGTTGACAATGACAGAGGTCAAACGTTTCCTGTAAGTTTTCACACACTGTTGCTGGTATTTTGGCCCATTCCTCCATGCAGATCTCCTCTAGAACAGTGATGTTTTGGGGCAGGCGCTGGGCAACACGGACTTTCAACTCCCTCCAAAGATTTTCTATGGGGTTGAGATCTGGAGACTGGCTAGGCCACTCCAGGACCTTGAAATGCTTCTTACAAAGCCACTCCTTCGTTGCCCGGGCGGTGTGTTTGGGATCATTGTCATGCTGAAAGACCCAGCCACGTTTAATGTTCAATGCCCTTGCTGATGGAAGGAGGTTTTCACTCAAAATAAGGTGAATACGTTTAAGTGTGACATCACACACAATAATAAGTTACTTCCGGGTCCAAACTGTTGAGAGTGTGTTGTATTGTTATGTCTTTCTTTTTTTTTTCCTTAATGTCTAATGTCTCTGTACCTTTTGTAAATATGCACCACTTCTCAAAAAAACGCAACTTTATCTATCTTTATCTATTTATTTTCTACTCTGCAACTGTTAATGTAAATAATCACAATGTAAATAATGTAAATAATCACTCAAATAAATCCAATCAATCAATCTGAATCTCCTGCTGCAATAACAACAGATACCAGGTCAAAAACAGCTTTACACCTAATGAGAATAATATTGCTCACCGTTTCTCCAGGCAAAATTAATACATTTTTATATTTAAATTAAGCCTTCATTGTGTATGGAAAAAAAAAAGATTTGATAATTAATGTCAGAAACGCATCACTAAAGAAAATCTAGAGCAAATGTAATATTTCTTTGCGATCAGATGTTTCAAAAGAGCATTATAGTCGGCTTTACAGCAACATCCCATTATAGTGAATATGACTAAAGCTCTGTTGGACCCGTAAGCAGAGCGATGACGTCATCACTTAACAAACATAGAGAAATGGGAATTGCCCATATATGGTCATGTTCGAAGCAGCCAGAGGGGGAAAAACTATAAGATTTCACATTTCTCCACCATTACTTGAAAAAATGCTGAATTCAACAGTCCATAAATACTTTTAAAAAACTGACAATGCTAACCAGGAAGCTAACGTTAGCTTCATGCTACATATTCTAATGTTAGCTAACGAGTGCCGTTTGTTTGCTGTGGAAAAAAAACCATCCATATAGCCCAGATTTTGGCTTGATTTTTTTTTTTGGGATATATGATAAATATGTTTATAATCCGCCAGAAAACGGCTACAAAGTGGGAACCTCGAATGGAACTATATATAACCACACCTATAAAGAAACCCGGTATAGTGCCTTTTAAATATAACACCAAGGTTCAACTTTATTATTGTTCCGAAGGAAATTATAATGCAGCAGGTGTCCACACAATAATGGTATTCATCCGCATTATTTTGATGAATAAGCAATTAGTGAACAATTATCTAATCTCTAATTAATTTAGGTTTTTAAAGGCACAAGCTGGTAAAAGGGACCATCAAAAATTCAGTTATGTTGAATTTTATGCTGCTAATTGGCCTTTCTGAATAAGTTGGACTTGGAGCGCATTCGTACCAATCTTCATACTTGCACAAAGTGAAATATTGAGCCTGATCAGCCTCACCATACGTTTCATTTGTTGGGTTGTATATTATGTAAAACCTGCAGATAGCTGTAGCTCAGACTTCTACAAACATGTTTTTAAATGCATGATGTGATTCTTGTATTGGTTTTGCTGTTCATATTTCATTTGAATTTAAAACTTAATTATCAAATCAAATGAGACTTTGACAAAAGCATATTTTATCGTCCACACAATGTTACGTAATATTATTCCAGAATCGTTAAGCGACTTCTGAAATGAGGTGTACGGACTTGAGCGCTCTCAGGTTCACTTCCCGGTTTCTGTTGCCTTTACAGAGAATTGAAACTGCATTGTTGGCTGTTATAGCCCAGATTTTGGCTTGATTTTTTGTGTGGATATATGATAAATATGTTTATAGTCCGCCAGAAAACGGCTACAAAGTGGGAACCTCGACTGGAACTATATATAACCACACCTATAAAGAAACACGGTATAGTGCCTATAAGGAGACAACTTTACCAAATGAAATGACTAACACTCATAAATAAAATTAAAGCGTGGTCATGGTCAAGTTATCATGATGTATTCAACACAATCATGTTTCTCCTATAGTACAGCCCGTATAAAACCCTTTTAAAAACGCCACTTTAGTGTAATCTATCTCCTTGCAGTCTCCTCCAGCCTCTCAGCGTTTGGACAGTGAGTGTGTGGGTTTCTGTCTGTTCGGAGCCTTTTAGCTGCATCGTGGCGAATTGAGAGCTTGCGTTAGACAGCGGCTGTCAGCGGCGCTTTGCTGAGCTCATCATCTGATCTCGCCGTGTCCCACTTTCCTTTGGGTCAAATCAGGATTAATTGGCTTTCACCGCAGTGGGACATCTGGAACTGTGACGTTCCCATGAAGCAGGTGTTTCATCGGCCTCACGAGCGAGAAACGGCTTTTCACATACTAACGGTACACTAGGGTGAAATTTATTGTTATGTATTGACTAGGAGTGTGACAATATATCGATTTTTCTGACATATCGCGATATTTTGCGGGACAATTCGATACCGATACTTTTTATTCCGATATCGATACTTTTGATGATGTCATGCATATTAATGAGGCAGCAGTGCTCCACTGTTTTCACAGTCAATAGAGGCCAATAATGATCAAGAATTCAGTCAGGACAGCAGGGGGCAGCACTACAGTTTTAAGCACTTGGACCAAACACTGTCACACAAATACATTACTTTTAATGATAATCGTATTTATTATTATAAAAAAATGGGGTTGGTTTATTCCTTTTGAAATAGGACTGTGGTTTCAAGTTTATTTAAAGGTAAATGAAGTCACTGACAGATATATAGACCCTTTAACTGCTGACATCATCAGTGACATCATCAGCTGGAGGCAGGAAGTGATCAAGAGAAATAAGATTAAACTAAAACTTGCGATTTTAAGTCTAAAACTACAACTGAAACATGTGGTCCTGTTGTGGCTTAAGGTGCCAGAACAAGAGGAATGACATTTGAGACGATAAAATAAGGTGTATCTTATATTTCCAAAAACAGTTCGACATTTGTTTATCGTTACTATGACAACAGCTACAATGGAACCAGATAGGAATCGAGCTTCCCGCCTCCAGCTAAGGTCGGAATGTTTACAAACAATTAAAGGGTCTATATACCCATCTTCAGTGTGTGAGTCAAGGATCATTTATTTACACAGAAAATGAGGTACAATGCACATGGTTATTTTTGTGCAATATATCGATTATCGGCGTATCGTGAGATAATCGTTATCGTGAGCCATGTATCGCGTATCGTATCGAATCGTGAGGTACCCAGAGGTTCCCACCCCTAGTATTGACCGTCGAAGTTGTGCAATTCACGTTAGAGGCGTGTCTCTTTTGGTAAATGCCTTTTCTGTTTACATTTGTTTGAGATTATGACTGAGTGACTGAGTGAGATTCCCTCGAAGATGGATCGAGGAGCTAAATTTAGTTTACGTAATAATTAACTCAACAAGCGGTAAAAAGTAGTGACCAAAATATTTAAGAGTAAAGTACCTGGAGTCTGATTTTAGGTTCAGTAGTGACAAATTATGAGAAACAAAACATGAAATGATGATAAAAATCCTAGTATTTTGAGTACATTGAACACAAACTGCGAATCTGATTATGTATGTGTCACATGAAGCTATTAGAGATTTACTCACTGTGGAACAAGTGGTACTTCATTATAATGTTACAAGTAGAAGTCAAAAGTACCATATGGAAAAATAAGTAAGTAAGACTCTACTAGGAAAAAGATGAACAGTAGTCCAAGATTTTCATTGTTATCTCTGCACTTCCAAAGACGGCCTGTGGATTCAGTTTTCTGGCTGTGACTGTAGCACTACATCAGTTTGTTCAAACAGCACTCTTCCCTTTTTTGGACTTTGGAACGATACACAGACCCAGCACTCGTAAACCCAGCGTGCGCCCCCTCGTCTGTTCGCCAAAACCCGAGTGTGATGCACCAAAGGGGCAGAGAACATTGTGTGGAGAAGATGGGACGCTTGTGATGGCATCTCTGGCAAAACAAAAGCCCTGTGAATATTTCATGTCAGAAACGGCGCTTCTGTCGCTCTGGCCCAGATCTGGTGCTAATTAGTGCCCGTTCTGTTCAAGGACATATGCTCCAACATGGCACTGCGGCCGCCACCTGTTCACTTCGTGCCTCACGTTGTGACAGAGTAGCAACAGTTTCATTGTGCTTTTCCTCCGCGGAGAGCAGAGAATGAAACTAACTCAGTGCTGGTTTCATAGAGTCTTGTTGACAAAGTGATACCCCTTTGCTTCACTGGCTTCCTGTCACTCAGAGAATAGAATTTAAAACAGCTCTGCTTGTTACAAGTCTTTTCATGGTTTAGCACCAAAGTACATCTCTGACATGTTAGAGCCGTATGAACCATCTCGGGCCCTGAGAACTTCAGGGAGGGGTCTCCTGGTGGTTCCAGAGTCAATAAACACGCTGAGGCTGCGTTTCAGTTTCATGCAGCTAAAATCTGGAACAGTCTTCATGAGGATGTGAGACCGGCCTCAACTCTGACAATGTTCAAATCCAGGCTGAAAACAGCTCTTTTTTACCCGTGCATATGAAAACTGAAAGTAGGAGTGTGACAATATATCAATTTTCCGATATATCGCGATATTTTGCGGGACGATTCGATACCGATACTTTTTATTCCGATATCGATACTTTTGATAACGTCATGTATATTAATGAGCAACGTCAATATATCGATTGTCACTATACATCAGACTTATCACACTGATTTCTGTTGCAGCTCGTCTTTGGTCGTACGGCGGTTCTTCTCTGTCCCCGTCTCGCTGTACGACCTGCGTTTCTGAGCTTTGACCTAAGATTTTCCCCACGACGAGTGCTTGTTTGTCACATAAAGTCAAAATTGTGTATTAATAATCGTTGCCAGGTCGGTTCCTGGATTGTAGAGAGATCAGCTTTTTCAGTCTCAAGAAAATCCACCTTAAAACACTCAAACTGATGTGTTTGCCTTGAATTGGCTGGTGGTTCGGACCAATCACATTGTAGCATAACCCAAAACATGCACAGCAGGCTAATCCTGCCAGCCAGGAATTCCTGATCTGGATCCTGGCTGAAGATCAGGAGATGGATGCTCGGGTCGCTGCACTGGAGACACTCACTACTCCTGAAGGACGGGTCAGGTCACCCTAACCTTTAATGTTTGCTGATTGTGCTCAGCGTGTTGGTGCACAAAGAGGAAATGGGAATCATCTGATTCATCGTGGGTGTAGAAGCCATTGACGTTTCGCTAAATAATTAATTTCTCCAAAGAAGAGAAGCAGCATATCCCACACCCACAACCTTTCCAACACTTTTCATACAGCAGTTTAGTGTTTATATCTAGCGTCTGTACTACCTACGGAGCGCATATGCGGTAGATGCAAAGGTAAATAAAGGCACATGGCACATCACCTCCGCGGATACTTTATGGTCATGAACCGTCATTATGCTTTTGAGATAAGTTCTTTAGCCACAACATTCCCAAACATAAGCCTCCTAAACTGAGCCACAAACGACTCTTTACTCTTTACAAGCAGCACAGGCTCACCTATATGTCTGTGGAGGCAGAGACGTGTGAGTCCGGAGGTGAGGGAGTTTCTGTGATCATCAGAGCGTGTAGTAGCAGCGAGAGAATGGCGTGATTAGCGCTGAGGCTAACGCAATGCTAACGGAGAAGAAAGCAATAGTCCTTCATGGTGGCTGCATGATAAACGCTGATATTTTCACTGTACATCCACAATCTACCGCACCTTAACTAGAGTGAGGCGTAAACAAAAGCAAAAATACGAAATTGCGTTGTGTAATATCGCGACAAAATCGCAAATGCGATTAATTGTTCAGCCCTACTTTTATTGCTCTGTTTCCTTGCAGTTTTTAAATAATACTTCCCTGCATTTCCGGGACCTCTCATTGACACGCCACTTGGCCCAAGTCAGTCAGTAAAGTGCGAGCTCGATCCACTGACACTCTGTATGTCCCCCTTTGTCCGGGTCATTTGAATAGTGCGTGATGGAGTTCGATACAGTGACACAGAGGAGGGCTTGTCTCTCTCAGGCAGGGTCCCGGGCCACTTCCTGCCTCGCCGCTCTGGGAATGCTCCGGGGCGACACGGACCACGCATCGCCTCCTCAATCCCCCCACTGTTTCCCGCTCGCGCCCTGCGGAGGAGCCAGTCACGTCGGGTCCCGGAATCCCAATGCTTGCGAGAGCGCTCTTCTTCTTCTCCAAGTTCTTCTTCTTCTCCTGCGCGTTTCTTTGTGACAGGAAAAGCGCTCTTTGGCATTTGGAATGAGAGACGCTTGTGTGCCTGGCTTTGTGTTGGTGCAGCTGTGGTCGTCCCGATTCAGCTGATGAGATGCAGGGATGAGTGGACACAAGCAGAAAGCTCCTTTTACGAGATGACAAAAATCTGAAAAGAAGATGAGGCCATTACATTATTGTCCACACTGGTGTTTTTATTGGTGGAAAATACCTAAAAACAAATGTCTTTAATGGCAAACCGTTGTCTTTACATCGGATAAATATGAGATATAACTAGGGATGGCTGATATATCGGCGCCGCCGATATTATCGCTCGATATTTGTCATTTTTTCACATATCGGTATCGGTCCGATATGGGAAGATATCAGCCAATATCGATTTTTTCCCCCTTTGAATTATTTACTGCGCTGTAATGTCGTAGCGCTCTTGAATGCAGCAGCAGTGTAGACGGGCTGCACTGACCTGACTGGGGCAACAGTTTATTCAGATTATCTGAAATAAACAGCGGCTCCTAAAGAAACTCCAGCATAAACTCACACGTCTCCAAAAGAAAGTATGTTTTTACTACGTTTAAACAAAGTGGACACTTGGACACCACAGATACAGAGCCACAAGTTACTGCTGTAACAAACTGGACTAAAACTGCCTCCATGGACATTATTTTGACTCAGGATTAACATGAATCTTTTTCTGATGGATTGTTGCTACATCTGAGTGGTGAGTGTTGCAAAAGTTTCTCCGTCCTGACGCCAGATTTATAACTTTGTTTGTTAGCGTAGCATAGCTTCTAACAGGCTAAAGGCTACAACACGTAAACATTGACTTTCTGTCATCATGTAGGTTTACTACAGTGATGATAATGGTTGTATTCACGTTTACTGTGCTCACTTTTGTCATGTTAATGACCCTTGAAAACGAGGCGTTATGTCGCATTTTCACGCATATTTAATTAGACGCATTTGCGATCGTTAGCGCATTTTTCATTGAAAACAATGCAGTTCAAAGCTCATGCTAATCTTGAAAATCGTTTTGCCGGCTCTAAACCAACTCTACATCTTCACATTCTGGCCTCATAAGTTCAGTGTAAGGTGCTGTTAAAGTGACATGATGCTATTTTTTGCAATTCCAAAGCTTCATACAGAGCTGTCCTCAGAGAAGTCCATCAGATTTGTTTAAAAACGTGTAACTTAAACAACATGGTAGGCTACATGTTTAAATATAAAAAGTAGTAGCCTAGCATATTCCCAGTGTCACTGTTTCCCATTAATAGAGGACATGGGTGAAAGTATAAGTAGGTCTGAGTAAATTTTTAACCAAAAACAACATGACACTTCACTCCAACATTGCATGAGTGACAGTGAGTCTCAGACATAAGCATAAGACATTCCAATAATTTGCAAACTTTATAATATTTGAGTGAGCCTTTCTATTGGATTTTTAACGTCAAAACAAATATCGGCAAATATCGGATATCGGCCACAGCAGCGAGGCAAATATCGGATATCGATATCAGCAGAAAATGTTCATATCGGACCATAGATGTAACGACATAAGATCCATTTCGGAAAGCTTTATGTTGGTACCACATTTGAAAAGGTCATGTCCACTAATCTCACCTAATCTCATCGAATTTTACAACAGAAATCCTGAGTAATCCAAGTTAAAAATGCTGCCAACAGTGAATGTATAGGTAATACATGTATGCTACATTTGCAAAGGGATAATATAGGAATCCCTTCAAAGATGACACAAAACTGTCCCTTGATTATTATTCCTCATCATTTCTGCTTACAGTTTACTTAATCATATCAAAATGTACCCATGGAAACCTTAAAGTGACGGGTTTTAATGCTTTGGAAAATATGACTAATTTTCGAAGGATAACATCAGTTGCATAAATATCATTCTATTTTAGCGAAGCGGCAGTTTTAGTGAACACAAGTTGGGCAGAAAAGTTCCAGAGCAGTTTGACTCATTTCCCATTTCCCTTCATCTTTGTCACTTCCTGTCCAGCACTATATAAATATCACTAAGATGGCCAAACTAACGGAAACTTTATACAATCTTTTGCAAAATCTTAAATATAATATAACTATGTTTTAGCAAATATTGTTTATTATTCCTATATTTGGAAATGGATTACAGTTGAGCCCTTTTGAGGCGTCACAATCTTATCCAACTTGATTGTGTAACATTGTGCGCTTCATGGCCTTTGACGAGTCATTTGTCACTGAAGAGTCATTTGTCCTCTTCATTTGACCCATTTTTCAACATCATCGATCAGTGGCTCCTAGGGCTGGGCGATATATCGATATTTAAGATATATCGATATATTTTTTAATGAGATATGGAATTAGACCATATCGCGTATATCGGGATATTTCAAATTCAGATAAGATATTAAGTTAACAAACACAAACAGGTCATCTCAAGAAGATTTAAAAAAAGGTTTATCTTAAACTGAGCACTTTATTTTGTCATCTCTATATATAAATGCTGCCCTCAGAAAAAGACTGACCTATTTTATTTCATAGGCTACAGAGTTTTGTTAAACAGTGTTTATGTTTACATTTTATAGTGAGTTTTCAATAAAACTACTCGTGTTTGACTTTGACTTAACATTTCATTTCTCTGCTCTCGCTTGGTGGAAAAAATATCGGGATATATATCGTATATCGATATCCAACCTAAATATATCGGAATATGACTTTTGGTCCATATGGCCCAGCCCTAGTGGCTCCAAACCTTTTTTATCCCACGTACCCCTTGAGGCATTAACTTATAATCAGAGTACCCAAACATTTTAACAAAGTGAGCAACTAAGCATGCATTATTTAGTAGTTTTATGTTTTAAAATATACTCTCAAAGTCAAAACCTTTACTGAAAATCATCCTTAAAACAAACTTTGAAAGCGATATAGAAGTTCTACTCAGTAACACCTTCTTTTGTTATGATCTGAGGCAATTCCCTGTACCCCCGGTTGGGAAACAGTTTCATGGGAGACCACAGCGCTTGGATCAGAAGTACCTGGTACCAGCTCCAGCATTTATTTAGCCCATATTGTTCATGTTTGGGTGAAACAAGCACCAGGAAGAAAATTCAAACTCCGCAGACAAAGGCCCGCACGGTCTGGGAGTTTAACCCGTGACCGTTTTGTTTTGAGGCAAGAGTCTGAACTGCTTGTTAACCGTGCCATTATAGACTTTAATAATTCACGTCTAAAGTCTAAGCATGGGTCTGTAACGCTGCTTTAGAATCAGCAGAGTCGTACAGTCACGATTGAGCCTGAATGAAAATACAATTTGAGAAAAACATGTTATTTCTTCTTCTATTTTCAGCTTCATGATAGTTATGTGGGCGCCTGAGGAGTGACTCAGTGTTTTGTTTCAGTTCTCACTTTTAAACATATTTCCACTCTGTCGAGATTTAATTTTGGTCTAATCTACTGGATGAAAACAAAAAGTGATTTTAACTTTGGCAAAACCACAACGTTTCAATAAACTCCAAATCCCCAGCTGACAGAAAAGTAACAAAGAAGAGAAAGTAACAATAACAGCAGAAACTATTTCCCTCCGGAAATAAATAAGGCGACGTAGAGTTTTTGTCATTTATTTGGCAAAAGGCTTTGGAATCTGCATTTTTGATGCCCAGTTTAGGTTTGGTTTTGCTTTAGACCTAGACCTTAGATCAGGGGTAGGCAATGTCAGGCCTGGGGGCCAAATCCGGCCCTCCAGCAACAGAAACTCTGGCCCCCAAGATGATTTTGAGAAATATTATTATGTAATTATGCAAATAAGAGATCAAATACCTGTTTTAAGGAAGAATGTTGTTGCTCTCAACGGGTGTCATTCTATTGCTCAAAATTACAAATAGAGAATTAGGGTAGGCGAGCTATGGATCTGTTGAGAGGGATCCTCCCAACAGGCTCGTAATCCTCGTCTTTTAACTCACCACACAGCATAGGAACATCATCTACAAAATCAGCTAGTTAGGGCAGCTGCGTAGGGGTTTGTTGATGAGGAGGGTTAGGGCTTACATAATAAATGTACATAATAATATTCACGGAGTATAATATGTATATTAATCTGTCTTTTTAACATAAAACTAGTGACTTTTGGTAATGCTAACAATGTTACCATGGTAACCATCTGAAAGAAATGTAATGATCTTTTGTTACTTTGTACTAGACTTCGTACATGAAACTAGACCGTTGTTGTAATTGTGCTTCTTTTCTGTTGATGTACGAACACTTCAAACAGTGTTTGTAAGTTATAGTTCTTTGTAAATAGTTTGTAAGTATCGTAATCAGTATTGCTCTGTTTTGGGGTATGGTCGGATGCTGCAGGTGTGTAGGGTCTATTTTGTTTTGCTGTTGTTTCCTTGTTGCTGTTTTGTTCCTTTGTTGTTCCACTATGTTCTTGTGAAATGATGATTTTAATTGTATTGATTTTGGGGGTGGGGCTTATAAGCTCTTGCTTCGGCTCCACTCCTTTTGAGCAGAGTGTTTACTGCTCAAATAAACACATAAACTAAACTGAATTAAAGATAAAAATGTGACAAATAGTGTCAGTATTTAAAAAATATGGCACTTTGTCATATATAATGTAAAACGGTGGTTCTCAACTGGTGAGTCGGGACCCACGATATATCAGTCAGTCACTGAACCATTTTCAGTGGGTCGCGTGCCTATCGGGAACTTTTATTCAATATTTTCCATCTGAAACTGCATGGAATCACTAACAGAGTCTGTTAACATTAATGTTATTGAGTTGTTTTGATCCTAATGTCAGTCTTAAAGGCAGATCTACTGCTTGTTCAACAAAAACTTGTGTGGAAAATAAAATATTTAATACGATATATGACAAATTACATTTTAATTTGGGTCGAGGCTGGTCATACGAGGGTAATGTTGGTACATTGGTATTTGTAGAAAAAAGGTCTTTAGGCTACAATGGTGAGGTTCGGCCCTTGGTGTTCTGGCAATAATGAAAATCGGCCCTCCACGATGCAAACTTGCCTATCCCTGCCTTACACCAATGGACACTGCTCCATTACCTCCATATGTGGGCGGCAAAACAAGCTAGTTTTCCATTAGTTAGCATTGTACTTTCCACACGTTTTAAGCAACTGTAAAGCCTGATTTTAAGTTTTTTGGAACTTTCTACAGCTCGATATTGCTCCTGTGATAATGCTGGGTTAGTTTATTAGTTTACAATTAGAGAAACCAGGCTGGTTTTCGTGAGGAACATTTTAGAAATCTTGCATACTAATGAGGGCCGGACTTTGATTGACAGGCTGTTAGCATTAGAGCTAATGGCGCGGCTATGATCGAACTACCTTCCCCGCGAGGGCTGAGTCTACAGTGAAGATCCCGCCCATATGCCCTTTTTAGGAACATGCCGGGGAGGAGGAGCCTGTAAATCCGCCATGATTTCCCTTTCGAACGTGGTCATTATGGTAAACGGGGAGGAGACTATTATCTATTATGCCTTAGACCTGCAAAGGGGCGGCAAACTCCCGATACATTTCTGGAAACTTTCAATAGGAACTTTAGATGGGAAATTTGATATTTGACCTTGTAGTGAACCAGTGGCTGTATGAGTGGTCAACATGGCGCCTTTACTTTCCATCACAGTGGTCTCTGCTGCACTTCAGGATGAATTGTTTTCTAGGTTTTCACTGCCGACGGAGCCTCTCACCTGAAGACCTGCAAAACAATTGATCCTAGAAACCACCGTGATGGAAAGTAAAGGCGCCATGTTGACCACTCATCCAGCCGCTGGTTCACTACAAGGTTCAAATACTGTATACACAAATTTCAGTAGCTTCATGCATCTTTAAATAAACATGATATCTTTGAATGGTTTTGCATGCCAGAGACAGACGAAGAAAACAAACCTCAGCCTCTTGAGTTTAGGTTATTGTAGTAGTCAAAACCTCAATTGTGATTTGATATTGAGAAAGCCTGCGGCCCTAGCGTGAGGACAATATCGTCAGGTCAAAACATAACACAACTTTCCTAAACCTGTTCTGCTTAATCCTCTTTCTAACGAGTGGTGGGACAAACAGCAGTTTTCTTTCATCTCACCGCGACTGGTTAGATTCCCCCGGTCTCTAACTCAGATCAGATATTTAAGATGGAAACAAATGTGGAATTAGTCTATTATTGCATTTTCAAAAGCGTCTTTGAATTGGCCACAACCTAAAACACTGTTCTATTTTTTTTTTCTGTTTCATTTTTCTACGTTTCTTTTTCTTATGTATTTTTCTACTGGGCATGTTTGTATTGTTGTGTTTTTATGTGTCGTGAGCCAAAGATGAATTTCTACCTCGGCAGACAATAAAAAAACGATTCTATTCTATTCTCTTCAAACCCTGTTGCAAGACATTGATTAATTGATTGGATTTATTTGAGTGATTATTTACATTAACATTATTACAGTGCAGAAAATAAATAAAGTAACAAAAACTTAAAAGGAGTTTGAGGCTGAAGCAAGAAAGCTTATAAGTGCCTACCCCCATATTCAAAGTTAATTTACATTCTGGACAGTGATACAACATCTCGTGTTTTCATACAATATAACACTTTACATTACAAATTGCTGAATTACACAATTACAAATGTCCGCATTAACTTCACATATAGCAGCATCATTAAAGAAAAGCATTTCATGTTTTACAAGAAGAAAATCACAGGATGTTTACAAGACTTCTAAAGTAAGAAGACATAACACAAAGATAGACATGTATGCAGTTTACCTATATATATATATATATATATATATATATATATATATATATATATATATATATATATATATATATATATATATATATATATATATAAACTTTTTTTTATTTATTCACAATTTGTACTTTTTCCTTTTTCTTAATTCCTCTTTCCCATTCACATAATAACCATATCCACATTTCTTTGAGACTTTTCATCTCAAATCAAAGGTTTATGCTTCAGTGTCTGTAAAGAAGTAACCTTAAGTTGTGTTAATACCCTGTTTATTCCCATATATTTCTGTAAATTCCCATATACCTTACATCCATTTTCTTCCACTTGTCCGTTGCCGGGTCGTGGGGGCAGCTGTTGGAGCTGCACCAGCCCCTATGGCTCCTCCTGCAGGTGGTGGGTCCACAGAAGGACGGCCTCATGGTTCTAACCGGGCCTGTTGGTCTCTCATAAGGGGCTTCTGAACCGCTCTTTGTCTGACCCGTCACCTAGGACCTGTTTGCCCTGGGAGACCCTACCAGGGGCACGAAGCTCCGACAACAGAGCTCCAGGATCATTCAGGCTCAAACGCCTCCACCACGTTAAGGTGGCGGCTCCAGGAGGGGATCCAGATAGTTCATACATTAAAAATAATAGTCTTGGATAAGGAAATTGCTTTAAAGTGCTCGACTTCATCCTGGTTTTAAGTAGGTTTTGACCTTTTTAAAATAAGATTGTGAACAGGCATGTTGCTTTCCTTATTTTAAATGCACAGCTGGACAATTTTTCTCATTTTAAACAAAATAATGCTGGTGATTTTCGTCCTATTCCTATTGACCGGTTTATAATTTCCCTTCGTTCATTATTTGTTGATACATTCCTTTTGTCTAGACAAAGAGAAACTGTTGCGTGTGAATGATGAGAGCTCATTTGAATATTGAAATCAGGGGGAGGTGCACAGATTTGAAACAGACTCCGTGTGACTCTGCCCGTCCAGTGAAAGCAACAGCCGGGAGGAGCTTTACGTTTTCATAAAGAGGCGAGACGACATGTTTTTAAAAGTTTTATAGTGACCCGTTGAGACTGATATTATTGTCGTAATCATGTGAAACAAGGCAGTACGGCACTACATGATCAAATGTATTACAGCAAATTCACTGAAGTCTTTTTTACCCAGAGAGCAAACAACAAAACAATTGTCAACCAGTTTATTTCAGCCCTGCTCAGAGAAGAATCTGAATGTTGATTTTAAGCAGTTACTTCTCATTCCTCTATCTATGAGCTCGGGCTGGGCAATTCATCACATTTTAATCGAAATCGCAATTCATACTTCGGTCAATCTCAAAAATCGTCATAATTCCTTTGGCAGAAACAGCTCCTAGTTTCTGAGTTTGGACGAGACAATGAAAGATGTTTGATGTCCATGAGTCAGCTACATGGTTTGTTTTATTCTGATAAAATAAAATCGGATCGAAAATCGAGATCGTTCAATGTGAAATAAATAAATAAAATAGAGATGAATATTTTTGCCAGTCCTACTGTTGGCATCACAAGTCATTAAATGTCATTAAAAAGCATTAAGCTAGATTCAAACTGGCATTGAATCTAAATTTGTTGGAAAATTATGATATTGTGCAACAATTTTTAAAGCCACACCGGGTCAAATTTTACCCAATGAATAAAATTGAAATACAAGCATTCATTTTATGACAGATATTTCATCATTGGAAAAATAGCTCATAAATGTACAAACAAACTCAGCTCTCCTCAGACATGACTGTAACTTTACCGTCTCCATGGAGATGTGACTAAAGTCTTTTTGAGATTTAAATAGGTTAGGCTTTCTTTTCTGTGTTGAACTGGTCATTAGGAGCGTGTTTTGTATTGACAGCAACAGTATAGTCCAAAATGTTACGCAGTGTGCCTTTAAGTTCATCAAACATTAAGTTGCAGTTTTGGCTGAAATTGACCATTTTGTCCACTTCTCTTTTCTCTGTTTTTTTGTTGCTTCATTTGTCATTATACATGACCTGTACAACGAAATCTGTCCTCTGCATTTAACCCATCCCTCGATGCCACTGGACGACCCGTCAGCTAGGGCTGGGATCCAAGTGCTTAAAACTGTAGTGCTGCCCCCTGCTGGTCTGACTGAATTCTTGATCATTATTTGCCACTGCTGCCTCATTAGTATGCATGACTTTGCTCATTAATATGCATGATGTCATCAAAAGTATCGATATCGGAATAAAAAGTATCGGTATCGTCCCGCAAAATATCGCGATATATCGGGAAATCGATATATTGTCACACTCCTAGTTTAGAAAGAGCATCTCGAGTTTATAAATGCACATCGCAAACTCCATCATAATATTCCTCAGAAAGATTATAATGGGATATTTCTGCTAAACTGTGCGGCCGAACACTGAGCTGTTTTGGCGAATGTCTCTCCCCCCCCCCCCCCCCCCTCCTCGGTCTGATTAAGCCTGAGCAGCTGCGGCGTTGATGAAACAGCAGGCCTTGTTTGGGCTACAACTGAGCACAGAGTTCCCTTTTCAAACTCTCCGCACTGTTCCCTTAAAATGTCCCGCCGCTTTTTTTTTCTACGCCGCTTTTGTCGCCAGTGGAAGAATCGGGGAAATGAATGGAATTACTGATTACCAATAGAGCTGTTACTGTTTAACCCCCGTGGCACCAGTGGGACAGTGGTTTGAGTCTCTCTCTCTTAATTTACTTTTTATGCAATTGAGCTGCATATATACTTCTAAAACTACTGTTAAACATTATGGTACTAAATAATTTAAGTTCAGCTTCATGTAGCAGCAAGATGCAAATCTGCAAAGAGGCATTTTAAGGAAAAAATACATTTTAAAGCAAATGATAACTGGTAAATTTCTGACCTGCCGCTTGGAAAAATGCCTTGGGAATGTCGCTAGAACTTTAAATACAACATGTAAACTTGGAAAGGATCAGAGAGCTCAGAGTTCAGATACAGATGAAGAAAAAAACTGCACCAGTGAAATGAACGTTACTTTTGGTCATAGCCTTCAATATAATGTTATGTTGCATGTTTTGAATTATATGTTAGTTGCGAAGCATCCATGTAACATTAGCTTTAGGGATGCACGATCATATTGGCCGCCAATAATTATCGGCGTATATAATGATATGAAATAATAATTCATTTTCGGTCAATAATTAGGCCCGATAATTATAAGCTCGAATTGCATTCAATCTCTATGATACAACAATCATACTCTCAGGCACAGACTTACAGCAAATGGTGATCGAGATTACAGAAGAAATGGATAAATTGAAAGATTGGTTCTGCGTAAACAAACCGTCTCTAAACATTACGAAAACCAAAGCAATGTTCTTTGGAAATCGTGTAATGAATGTACAATTACCAGTTAAAACTGGCAACGAAACTATTGAAAGAGTCTATGAACATACATTTCTTGGTGTAACACTCGATCATAAAATCAGCTGGAAACCTCACATCATAAAAATTAAAACTAAAGTTGCAAAGATTTCAGCCATAATGAATAAATTTAAATATATTATTAACAACAAAGCTCTATATACTATATACTGTTCACTTATCCTTCCCCATTTAACATATTGTGTAGAGATCTGGGGAAATGCGTATAAAAGTAATCTTGACCCATTGTTTAAAGTTCAGAAAAAGGCGATAAGAATAATCCATTTAGCTGGATATCGTGATCACACTAATCCATTATTATTCTTTAAATCAAAAACAATGAAATGTGAGGACCTGACTGAATTTAAGATGCTCAAATCATGTTCAAAGCCTCACTAAAGTCGCTTCCTGAGAGTTTACAAAATATGTTCTGCAAACGAGAAGTCAAATACAATTTGAGAGATGAGATGAGCTTGATAAACAATACTCAAGAACAACCATGAAAAGCATGTGTCCCACGAGACGTGGTGTTGAAATATGGAATAATCTAGATCAAAACATCAAACTTTGCAATAACCTGGTACATTTTAAACAAGTTTACAAAGAGTTTATATTTCTTAGATATGAGTTGTAGCACATTCTTTTGTTGTTTGTTTATTATTTTGCTGTTGCTTTTTATTGTTCTTCATTATTTGTTGTTACTTTGCCCTATGTTCCTTTGTTTATGATTTGCTACCCTGTAAATGTTAAATGTATTGTTATTGTTTTTACTTTTGGGGTGGGGGCTTATAAGCCTTTGGCTTCAGCCCACTCCCTTTGAGCAGGTCAACTGCTCAAACAAATAAATAAACTAAACTAAACTAAACATGAGCCGCGCAGCTCGTGTTTTCTGCCACACGACGCACAAATGCACAAATTAGCTCAAAGAGAGTCTTGCTTTGGTTCGTTATCTTGGTTATCTTGTCTGCATCATGTGCAATGCAAACTTGACTCTGTGACAGGCACGGATTTGGCATCACTTCTCTCTTATGTCAGCAGCAGTTTACAGCAGCACTGCACAAAACAGCAGACACGCCTCTACACTCAGTGAAATACTCTGTCCATATTCCACCAGTGTTGTATCTAAGAATTCATTAGTATGACGTCAAAAAGAAAAATACTAAGAAAGAAGTAATATTTTATTACTATTTTTAATAAGATGTGACACAGTTGAGCAGAGACTGAGACAAATGATGGAACAGTAGAAAAGTGAAATCTCATTATTTGATCTATATTTATACACTTGTATATTTTTTGATAGTTTATACATTTTGGGCAGAAAGTGCAAATATATAATTTAGAGATGCTATAATAGTAATAACGAAAGGTTTGCAAATCTTCAGAAATTAAATGTGCAGAATTTTTTCTCTCTCTTTGTGGCATTAAAATAGAGTATTTGGGCATTAAAAAGCGTAACATTTGACTTGCTTCTGCCTGTATAAACCCTGATATCTTTATTCCCTGATGGCATGAGCATATTCCAAGAAAACAACGCAGGATTTATTTGTGATATAGTGGTTCAGGGAGCAGGAGACCTTATGTTCACACGTCGGCTGAAACACTGTGCTCTTCTGACTCTCCCGTCATCAATAAAACATCTCGGCGGTGCGACTCTGGACTCTGGAAATCCTGTGACTTTGCTGGAGCTTATATCGAAACAACGCCACCGCAAAGGCGCATCAAAGCTAACGCCGTCCAAGAAATCTTAAAGTGTGTGACCTCTGTGGTTCCTTTCCGTGGAGTCCAGGTTGTGTAATATTTCAACTTGAAGCAGGAGCTCTTTCTCTCTCTTCCCTCCCCCTCTCGACTGTAGCTGTCATCTCTCATAGTGCGGCGTTTGTCATGTCGTCACGGAAGCTGCCTGTACCTGCCTCTCGCGCATTCCAGCTCCAGGCTCAGAGCGATCGGTTGAAACTCGCTCTGCGCATTCCTGAGCCTTGAGTGTGAGGCCTCTGTCACTGCGGCGCTGACACAAGGGGCGGGTAACGTAACGCACTCGACACCTGCAGCGCTGAGGCAAACACGCCGCTGAGGCAAACACGCCGCTGAGGCAAACGCGCCGCTGAGGCAAACGCGCCGCTGAGGTAAACGCGCCGCTGAGGCTCGACAATCAGGTCACTGCTAAATGCGCCCGTCTCCATCCTTTGTTTCGTTTCCGATGTTTCATATATTGAGGTAGAAAAATGATATTGACGGTCAACATTTGTTCTAAGTGACGTATAGGTTGCAATTAGAGATGCACCGATCCAGCTGTTTTGCTAACGATACCAATACCGGGGTTTGAGTATCTGACGATACCCGATATTTACCGATACCAAGAGACTTTCTTTAAAGCGTCTTTCTCCATCCATCCATCCATTTTCTTCCTCTTGTCCGTTGCCGGGTCATGGGGGCAGCTGTTGGAGCTGCACCAGCCCTTATGGCTCCTCCTGCAGGTGGTGGGTCCACAGAAGGACGGCCTCATGGTTCTAACCGGGCCTGTTGGTCTCTCATAAGGGGCTTCTGAACCGCTCTTTTTCTGACCCGTCACCTAGGACCTGTTTGCCATGGGAGACCCTACCAGGGGCACGAAGCCCCCGACAACTTAGCCCCCAGGATCATTTGGGCGCTCAAACCCCTCCACCACGTTAAGGTGGCGGTTCCAGGAGGGGAGCGTCTTTCTCTGAGTGAAAAATGTAATTGACTCTTCTCCATTGTAAGATCAATAAAGTCATATTTTATTGTCATGTTACAGATCAGTTATCAATAATATCTATGGATAAACTCTTGGATAAACATTTAACAAAGATGACTTTTCTACACTAAATATCCTTGGGTAAATGACAGGCTTTAGTTTACATTAATATAAACAACTGATCATAACAAATATGTCAGATCAGTTTTTTCTTAAACTAAAATACAAACACTTTGCTTCTGCAGTATTTTATATTTTATTTTATTAGGCTACTTTAGGTGTTTCTATCATAGTTTCTGACCCAGCCGTGGTTAGTTTTCGTTAGCATTAGCGTTAGCTCCCGCTAGCTTTAGCATGCTATTGCTAACGACAGAATTTTGCGCGGCGATCAAAGATATATCTGCGGAGGTTAAAACTAACTCAGCGGTTGGATTCTCCTGGTTCTGAGCTTTAAAATGACATACAGCATGTCCATATTCACGTAGATTTAGGAGGTAAAAGTTGTGTTTTTAAGGCGGTGAGAGCCAAAACTGTATCGGTTCAGTATCAGATATTTGTAGCCGACATTATATTTTTTCCAGTATCGGCTCCGATATCCGATACCAGTATCAGATCGGTGCATCCCTAGTTGCAATAAACCCATTTGACCTCCTTCAGAAGAAATTTTGAAAGGTTACACAGAAAAATAAGGCAGAAATGCTAATAATTGTAGCCTACATGTATTAAATATTGAGACCAACTTTCTTCCAGGACCAGGAGCATTTCATATTTCAGAAAAGTGTAAAATACAAGTTGTAAAAGTGCTCAGGGATCACATACTCATTGTATCCTTGGGCAAGACACTTCACCCACATTACCTGTGTGTGAGAGCGGATGGTGGAGGTCAAAGGGACCCATGGCGCAGATTAGCAGTCAAGGCAAGTTTATTTGCAGAGCACAATTCATACACAAGGTAGTTCAAAGTGCTTCACAGTTGCATAAGATTACAAGAAAGCAGATAAAATCAATAAAACATCAACATAAAGATTAATCAATTACAGTAAAAGGCAAGAGCGCAGATAAAATAGTCTAGCTTCCAAGCAGCTGTGGTTACATAATGGAACCATACCACCACCGTATGGAGTAGGGCTGGGTATTGCAGAGTGTCCGTAATACAAGATATATTCTGAATTTTAGGAGAAAAGGTTGCACAAAATGGAGGTTTTTATTATGCTGAATAAGCTTGGTGTACAGTTTAAGCCTTTTATTGGAGTAGTACTGGACTGTTGTGGTGAAGAGGGAGCTTAAGGTCAAGTTTATTTCTATAGCACATATACAACCGCCACAGCTGCCCAAAGTGCTTTACATAAAAAATTACATCACAACAACAAACTCGCAGTATATACAACAAGGCATGATAAAACTAACACAGAAATAAGAGAAAAAGGGGATGTATGCAGAGGGAGCTCAACTTGTCAAACGCCTTTATTATTATAAAGTGAGCTTGTCCGTCCATGGGAGTGGATCTCTCCTTCTGTGGTTCTCCCCCAGGTTTCTCTTTTCTCTCCCTTAATTGGACATTTGTTTATGTCTGACTTATGCCTGGACTTTACGTTGTCTTAATTACTGTTTTGTTTTATTGCCTTAAAGGGATATTTCAGGATTTTTGACATTGGGCCTTATTTCCTAGTTATCCAGAGTGTTGTTGATGTCTGGAGATATTTTTTTCTTAAATTCATGCAGTTCTTGTATTTGAAGAGTCTAGTGGCGCTAGGCTAGGGCAAGGCTAACACATTTCTATGGTATCAGTTAGCCTGCATTAAAAACAGTCTGACCCACTCCACAGTGCACCTGAGGTAAATCACTTATAACACCAGACTAACCATATAAATGTCTGTGTTAATAGAATATTTTTTGAAATATAACTGACCTTGTATCACATGAATTACCGCATTTTGAGGGACTATTTTCTCGCAGATCACTCCGCCGCTGCGTTAGCTTACAGCCACGAAGCTGATGCTGCTCAAATACAAGTTATTTTAAATGCAAAATGGTTAAAATTATTCTATTAACGCAGACATTTATATGGTTAGTCTGGTGTTATAAGTGATTTACCTCAGGTGCACTGTGGAGTGGGTCAGACTGTTTTTAATGCAGGCTAACTGATACCATAGAAATGCTTTAGCCTTGCCCTAGCCTAGCGCCACTAGACTCTTCAAGTATAGACCCTTTAATTGTTTGTAAACATTCCGGGCTTAGCTGGAGGCGGGAAGCTCGATTCCTATCTATTTCCATTGTAGCTGTTGTCATAGTAACGATAAACAAATGTCTAACTGTTTTGGAAATATCAGATAAACCTTATTTTATCGTCTCAAATGTCATTCCTCTTGTTCTGGCACCTTAAGCCACAACAGGACCACATTTTTTTGTTGTAGTTTCACACTTAAAATTGCTAGTTTTAGTTTAATCTTTTTTTCTCTTGATCACTTCCTGCCTCCAGCTGATGTCACTGATGATGTCAGCAGTTAAAGGGTCTATAAGAACTGCATGAATTTAAGAAAAAAATATCTCCAGACATCAACAACACTCTGGATAACTAGGAAATGAGGCCCAATGTCAAAAATTAATCCTGAAATATCCCTTTACTGTTTAGTGGAACCCTGTGAGGCAACTACTGATATTGGGCTATACAAAACCATTGATTGATTGATTGATTACAATTACGGCACTGCCTGACCATACAAAAGGGTCGCCCACCTTTAGCTTCGATTTCAGCACTAATTCACTGTGGCATGTTTTGAAAAAGCTTCTGCAGTGAAAAAAGATCCAGTGTTGCGTTCATTTTGTCATCGAGACCTTGTATTTCACAACGTGAGCCTGATTAATCCTGGCATTGTCATCTTGGAATATGCCTGTGCCATCATGGAAGAAGAAATCCATTGATGGAGTGACCTGGTCAGTCGGCTGATCTCATTCTTTGGGCTCATAGTGTTGCTGAACCTTTTTAATGAATCACTGAATTGTCTTTTTACATAATTGAAAAAGAATCCCAAAGGAGATCAATCCTATAATCGACGGCTCTTTCTCCAGCACACAAGAACAGAAATAAACCGGATGGTGCAATGAATCCCCAGATTTCTTTTACCTCACGATATGTGGCGAATTATTGTAAAGTTAAAGGCTCATTCTTTTCCATTCCTTGTTCAGTATCTTGCGTAACACAGCCGACTCGATAGACTCCCTCGTGTTATTGTAGTCTTCGATTTTTCCCTCCCTGGAGCAGCTGGGAGCCTTACTTTTGTGTGACATGATACCGTTGAATCATCAGAAGATATATACGGCCCCTTTTATAACTGCGTACGGCTTCTCCCTGGTGGAAATCTCCCGAACAGAAGGCAGCAGAGGAGCGAGGGAAGAGCCTTTGGGGGGGGGGGCCTTCGAGGATTAAGCCTCTTCTGCCTGTTCCTCCCCCTCTCTCCCCGTGCTGTTTCTCACGACCTCTGCTTCCATTTCTTCACATAACGCTGAGTCTGTGTGAAGTATTTTAGAATGCAGCAAAGGAATCAACCCAGGGATGTATGTGATATGTCAAATCACATGTTGGAATGCTGTTTTTCAGGCTGTACAGTAAGCCCAATGCCCATCTCTGGTCGCCCGTTGCATTATGGGTAATGGAATGTCTTTTGGCTACCAAACAATAATGATAGTTAGCGTAAAGCAACGAAGAAAGCTCTGATTTGGAGCGTTTTAACGGCTGGAAAGTTGATGATTTAAAGCGTTTTTGTCGTCGCCATGGAGACTGTTACAATATTAGCTTAAAGTCTATTTTTACAACCAGGGCTGCGTACGGAGATAGACAGAAATGAAACTGCCATTCATACGAAGAGATGCTTCAAAAGTGACGACCAGTCCTTGTTCATATAGTTGGAATAACTATGTGAGAAAAACATTTCTGACCCTTGAAGGCGACTGTTTAGTTGGCCAAAGTTGTATTTTTAAGGCGATGAGAGCCAAAACTGGTATCGGTTCAGTATCAGATATTTGTAGCCGATACCTGATATTGTATTATTTTCCAATATCTGCTCCGATATCCGATACCAGTATCGGATCGGTGCATCCCTAATGGATACGCATGTAGCTTTCTGTCTGTAGTAATCCTGTAAATGGTAAATATAGCGCTTTTCCACCTACATTAGGCACTCAAAGCGCTTTACAGCAAGGATCCACTCACCCATTTACACTCTCATTCATACACCAGTGTACACAGACACTGGAGGCAAGGTGGGTGAAGTGTCGTGCCCAAGGACACAACGACAACGTGCACCTTCAGGAGGCGGGATTCGAACCCCCGACCTTCCGATCATGAGACGACCCGTTCTACCATCTGCGCCACCGTCGCCCCGTGTACGTGCGCTCAGTCAGTCACTTTGTTTACCCAGAGTCATGACAACAGAGCAGTACCAGAGCTAACCACTGGGGACACTACTGCACACAGCTCCACAGGTGTAGCAGGACTAAATGGTAGTGATTTAAACAATTTGCAAACAAACCACCACTGCTTTACCTCATGTTCTTGTAACTTTCAATAACACATGCTGGCCATTAGGAACGTGTGAAAGAATAAATGCAGTGACACTTGAAATGCCCGGATTTATTTAGGTACAAAACGGGAGCATAAATGAGCCTTAACTCAGCGATTTGAATTCTCCCAGGTTGTCCAGCATGTCCATATGTTTTTAAACGGTGAGAGTCAAAACAGATGTCGGCAGTTTTATTTTTCATGTGGGCTGCATTAAAACAGAGAACAAAGCATCATGGTCTGTGCAGTTCTACTTTTCACGGCGACAAAGCGGCGCATACATCCAGTACTGGGACTTGCCTTGTGAGCTGAGAGAACATTAAGCTCTGTTCGAAAAGTACTTCATCTTAAAATATCCCACAATGAACCTGAAATACTATGAGGCACAACTTGCTTTGGGTAAAAAATAAAGTATTGCAGTAGAATAATGGAGGCAAACATGCAAATAAACGTACTGATAAATGTGTTATTTATCTGCCGTTTATTGAACGATAATTCCATACAGTAATTATCGTGACAGGCCTATACAGCATTGCAGCAGACCCTTTCCCACGCGTATGGAGTCACAAATATTATGCTGCTGTTATCCAAATTTGGTCATTTCCTTTCAGGGAGACTGCAGCAGCAAAACAGGACAAAACCATTTTCTCAAATTAGGTTTTCATTACCTACATTACATGCACTTTCCAGTCTTAAAGCAGCACTAAGTAACTAATTACCTTAATAAATCCTTTCCGTAGTCCCTCTGGGGGTAAAAGTGTTAATGGGATGATTGGAGGGTCTTTCATCTCCCCCTGGTGTCTCTGGCCAGAAAACCACAATTGCAATATTTCTATATGAAGGTCATGATTTCGATTCGATACATTTAATGCGCTGAAAAAGAAATGCAAGTCCTATTTTTTTTTAATAAGATTATGCTGACAAGCAAAAATTCCTCAACCGAATGCTGTATTGTATCAAAATATGTTCTAGTGCAAAATATTCAAATGCTAAACTCTTTAGAGCTTTAAAAATACAGTATTTAAGTTTAGTTTACTTGAGCTGCTTACATTCTTATTTTCTTTTAAGAATTTACATCATTACACCGTAGTGGCAGCTGAAAAAGTCAGCTAAAGCAAAGAAAGTCGATGTGCGCTGACTCGACTCGTGCATTTAATAGTAACACATGCAGCTGCTGCTTTCCCCATAAGGAGCGCTCCTAATAACATGTCAGCATCTCACATACAACTGACATTACTTTGACATTTGATACAGTTTACCAGATAAAGTGTTCAAAACTATACTTTTATGTGATACTGTTATCATTCGCAACCTCAGACTTCAGCGCTTTGACAACAACAGGAGTTTTCTTCTTTTTATCAGAGGCAAAGCTTTTTTTTCTTTTCTTTTTTTTTTCTTTTTTTTTACCTTTTCTGTCCTGTTCGCTGACAGCTGTACGAGAGGCATGACGCCGTAGATTGAGCTCATGTTGTTTCCAGACTCCATTATCTTCACCTGGTCATTCGAATCCATAGCTAAACCCTGGCACAGCTGATCTGTGCGAAGGTGGCGCGTTTTCTTGTTGTTTCACGCAGTGTCCCGGTGCGCTAAGCTAATAATGCTACAAACATCAGCTGGCTAACACCCTTTGGGCTCCGCCTCCCAGGCAGACACACAGGAGGGAGGGGGCGCTCACGGGGAGGAGTTTCTCTCTGGTCGGAGGGGGCTGCTGTGTTTCTCAGTGAGAGCACGCAGGGAAATGGCTGATAGTAGCTAGCGGGCCTCAGCGGCACATCTACAATATTTCTTCGATTCCTATCAAACATATTTGCGTATTGAATCGAAGAGAGCATATCGAACGATTCGTTATAATATCGAGAATCGTTGGATCCCTAACTGCCATCGGGTCGGAGTCACCAATACACACTAATGGAATCACGAAGAAGAAGCTAACAGGCTAACGGGTAAAGCTAACTGTGGGCTAGCACCACTTAAACAGTATTTACAGCCAAGTTTGAGTGAAGAAAAAGATCTCCATTGTGTAATTGGATGAATATCCCTCTGTCCCTTTGTCTTTTCTGTCAGCGTAGTATTTACTCTCACGGACAATTAATGAGTAAAAAACACAACATGCTACGACACCTGCAGTGGCGCTTATGACCTCTAGGGGCATGAGTTACTTAGTACTGCTGGAATTATGAACTCCAAAAAAACATTTTTAAACCAATATATCGACAAAATAAAACCATAATTTCAATGTGTTGCTGAAGTCTAGGCGATTTTGGCCTTATTTTATGTGAAAACGTAAGATGACCGAATACATTTTTTTTCTCATGTCATTAATCTAATATTTATGTTTCCCCTATTCCCCTTCAGTGTCTTAAACTCAACATTCAGTCCATACACACTGAGTGCACATTTTAAGTAAAAGTTCTTTGCATTCTTAACACGATCATTCAAACAAAACGAGCCGTTCCGCCATAAAGCTTGGTCGACTTGTTTAGACCTTTTTGTCGTCTTGCGTAAGGCCGCCTTTTGGATTAGGTGGTGGAATTTATTTGATGTTTTGCAACAAACAGGCCGAGCTGAGCGGAGGAAATTGCTGCAGTGTCCTCTGTCTGCCTGTTTAAGCCAAAAGAGATCCACCCAGTCTGACCGCCTTGGATCACCACCGCCTCTGCTGCTGCTCTCAGTACAGTATGTGAGAATGGATTCAAGGTTAGTCCGGTCCTCAGGTAGTGATAAGAATATATTTAGAATTAGAGCTGATGGAGTAAAACAAAGGCCAGAGTGAACTGCTTTGCTTTCTGTTTGGGCTAAGATGGAGATTTAGCAGATCTATGTGTAAACCTGGTAGAAAACGGAGTAGATATTTCAGTGCAAATCTTATTTCTGTAATATCAATCTGAAATGGCTCCTGCTAAATTGTTCATGAAGAGGATGGGCTTTAGAATATATCGGCTTTCTCTCATAACAACAAGTCCTATTGGTGCTTAAAGTGCATATGGCAGATTTTAATGCTCTGGAAAATATGACTTATTTAGATGAATTACATCAGGTGCATAGTTATTTTTTTTCAGTGAAGCAGCAATTTTAATGAAGAAATGTTGGGCAGAAAAGTTATTTTTATTTGAATTTTTAAGCTGCTGACAGGAAGTGACGTAAAAGAAGGAAACATTCCATAGCAGTTTGACTCACTCATTTCCCATTGACTTAACATGGTTGCACGGCAACAGTTTAACATTGTTTACCTTCTTCGATGTCACTTCCTGTCAGTGTCCAATAAGGAAGTGAAAACATAAACATCACAAAAATGGTCAAACTAAAGAAAACTGGGAATAATCTTTAGCAAAATCTTAAATATAATCGTGTTAACTGTGTTTTAGCAAAAATTGTGTCCAAATATGAATGAGTTGTGTTTTGGTGTTAGACAAAATATAAATGACAAAAGTCGACATTTTGGATTTTTTCATGTAGATATAAAGTGGGGGATGTGAAGTATATTGCTGACTTGTTTTGTCCCTACTCCTCTGATTGTGCCCTTTGGTCTTCATCCCAGAGCCTCCTTAAAGGAATAGGCCACCGTTTTACATACTGATATGTTCTTACCTGAGCTTAGACGAGTTCATCTGTACCTGTCTGGTCTTCACGTGTGCCTTCAGTAACGTAAACACAGCACAGACGGCGTTAGCATTTAGCCTCTCTCTTCTCCTCTATAGCTCCAAACGAGGTGAAGATAGAAGCTACCAAACTTTTCCACGTTTTCCCGATTTAAATATGGTTACGTGAAGTGTTACACTATAAAGTATAATTACACAAAATTAAACAATGTGGATTTTCTAAGCGGATAAAAAGGGGAACTATATTGTAAGGCGTAATAATACCAGGAGTAATTCGGCGTCCGCGCAGTAAAGTGAAGATATTACTGTGATGCCATATCTCAGTATAGTAAAAACGGTGGCCTATTCCTTTAAGGTCTCAAAGACTCGTTTTAAACCCAGTTTGGACCTGTTCTTTTGCTCAGTGAATGATCTGCCCTCTGTGTGGCTGACTTTATGGACTTGTTAAAAAATCAGCTCAAGACCAGGGCTGGATACCCTAACCCTGGTCAGCCATATTATTCTCTGTTAATTCTAAATTGGAGAGAAAGAATTAAGGCTAGAGTGCGCTGATGCTAAGTTTTGTTTCTTGAAGTATTTTATAAAATGAGAATCATAGGTTTTAAATGAAGCTACAGTATTTGCAATATCAGTCTCTGTTTATGTGCTGTGTTTTTTCAAGGTGTTTTTATCTTTATTTTTTGCATTTTGTTGTGGACGCTTTCGGACACATGACTTTTGTATTTGCACATTTTAAGGTTATATCATAATACCTTCATCTTCCTATTGTAGATCGTATTACTTCATTACTGTACGATGACATTGAAACAGGTGCCTCGC
Organism: Neogobius melanostomus; assembly: GCA_007210695.1. Classification (NCBI taxonomy): domain Eukaryota; kingdom Metazoa; phylum Chordata; class Actinopteri; order Gobiiformes; family Gobiidae; genus Neogobius; species Neogobius melanostomus. Next base: position 89,093 of record VHKM01000438.1, read on the forward strand.
ATTGGTGGAAACTTCTGTGTCATCGTTTTGCTTTTAATCCTGGCACCACCCGCAGAGGGCGACGTGCCCAGTAACGGCCGGAGCTCTGCATCAAGTCACAGCACGACCTGGTTTTAGCGGCGCACAAACAACTGTGTCATCCTCTGTTCTCATTCTCACCGTGAACCAAACGTGTCGGGACCCGTCTCTGTTTTAGGTTCCGCGTGACGCTAGATTAACTTTAGAGCCGTAGACCGGGTTAGAATGCTTTGTTTCATTCATTCTGAGCCATATCATCTTTGGGATCTGACACGGTGTCTGACAGGGATGTGCGAAGGGGGAACAGCGGATGAAAATGGCTGACGTGGCGTGTTTACATGCACGTGTCTCATGTGCTCATTAAACTCTTACCTCCCATCGTAACCAAGAACATTTTGTCCAGTTCGGCTTAGGGCGATACGTCAAGTTAATTCAGTTAATTCATGCTTTTAAAAACAGACGATGTGGAAAATGGCTAAATGGTAAAATCGTGTCCGCCGCTCCATGTCCGCCTCACGTGCGCCGTGTTGCCATTTTAGCAGCGTGTTCAAGACGCTCCACAGCGACTGTTTTCTGAAAGAGAACCCAGAGACTTTCTGACGATCTCTGCTGCTTTACAAAGGCCACGCAAAAGAGTTTTCTTCCACTAAAACTGAGTTTTCCCCAGTCTGATCCCCTTCCTTCTCTCACCCTGATGCTCTGAGCGGAGGCAGCAGCTTAAAGGCTCATTCATACTTCACAACACGCAAGAACTTTTTGTTCTCGCCATGGAAACGTGTTGTAACTTACAACAGTTCCATGGCCACAAGGCAAAAGTGACATCAGTTAGTTCTGCAGCTCAGGGTGCGAGAACAAAAAGTTCTTGCGTCTTGTGAAGTATGAATGAGCCTTAACTCCGCCCTTTTCCCCTTGAGTCTCCATGGAGACGGTTGTCAATCACAGCAGAGGCATGAGGATGAGAAAACTAAAATGCTTTTGAAAACTCCATGGCTTATTTAGAAGTTTTACTTTTGAGAGCAGCCAAGGAATATTAAAAGAGAAATAACATTTTTCTAAATGGGCCTAAACTGTGGGCTATATTATGGATCTAAATATTAATGGTCTGGAGCTGAGCAGTTTTTCTTATTATGAAAGATGCAGGAGACCCTTTTAAAAATAAAGGCAAGGCAATTTATTTATACAGCGCATTTCACACACAAGCAACTCAAGGCGCCTAAAATCAAATGCGGTCAAAAAGCGATTTAAAAATCGTAATCGTCCAAACTTAGTAACAACATCGATTTTCAATTTTTTGGCCGGTATCGGCCCAGCCCTAGTTTTCGGCTTTACCCAAGTCAAAGCTGCTCGCTGGAGAGCACAGTGTAACGCCTCATTGAAAGAAACTGATTTTTTGCCAGTTTTTGCAGCGTTTTTTATTGTGTTTTTGTTTAGTTTTTTTCCATGCGTTATATTTGTCAACTTTTTTGCCACATTTTTTTATCTCTTTAAAAAAAAAATCACTTTTTGTTCACTTTTTTGTCATTATTTTGTTGCGTTTTCATCCTCGTATTTTGATGCTTTTTAGCTTTAGATTTGGGTGAAGCTGAACTGGAGAAAATGTGCTCGGTTACGGTGGGGTTAAGAGGTTAAAGCTGCATTATGCAACTTTTTATGTGCAAACAAAGTTGACATTCATGCGTATTTGACCTTGTAGTGACCCAGCGGCTGTATGAGTGGTCAGCATGGCGCCTTAACTTTCCATCACAGAGGTCTCTTGGACGCTCCAGGATCAATTGTTTGGAAGGTTTTCTCTGCCTCTCACCAGAAAACTGACAAAACGATTGATCCTGGAGCAATGTAGAGACCACTGTGATGGAAAGTTAAGGGGTCACACTCATACAGCCAAATTACTCACGAGGAGTTTATGAGCGCGTTTTACAGCTTTCAGTGTCACTTTTCAGGATCACTGTCAGAGTAATGCTAATAAAAACTAGCCTGCAAGTTCTTGTACCCCCAAAAAAGATGTATAATAAGACGGTGTCATTGTTTACAAATGTCCTGCTTAAACCGGGCCTTAAATGTTGAGACTCAGAGCTGTGGTTTTCAGCCTCATCTCATCCGCTTCACTCTTCGGTGCATCTGCAGAGGATGCGTCCTTGCACACTCTGCTCGCGACCACCGGCGCATTGTATGTTCAAGAAACAGGGCGAAGTTCCTTTCCTTGATTGTTAAAGAGGGGGTATTATGCTTTTTTCAATCACATAGCACCAGTCTATAGCATACTACAATGATGACGTAACCTTCTGTTGCTCTGTATATGCAGTAAATTAAAATAACTGCCTTGAATAAATTGCTCTCTCAAAATGGCTGTACTGAACGTCTTGAAATAGGCCTCTGTCTCTTTAAGAAGCTTTCCGACACGCCCCCTTCAGCACACTGCTGTGGCATCTAAACAACACTACTGTGCGGGGAGGGGGCTCTGCTGAGCTGAGGAGCAGTGGTTGGTGGCTTGGCTGGTGACGAAAGGTCCAGAGGCGTCTCCAGGAGGTGGGGGCGTTCCTAGGAGGACTGAGGCATAGCTACACCTAAAATGGCTGCCGTCTAAGTTTTTACTGATTACTCAAAAATATGTGAATGAGCCAAGGCAACACTCCAGGCATGTGTTTAATGAGGGGATGACATAATAACATGATATAAAGCTTGAAAAAGTCCATTTTACATAATACCCCCCTTTTAAGACGAATACAATATTGCTTCAGAAATGCAAATGCAAATCGAGAGGATCAAAAAGCCTGAAGAAAGGACCTTGAACTTGAACCAAAAACTGTAAAAATGACCCAGAAATGCCGCTCCTGTGTAGCTCCAATCCTAAAATAATTTGATGCATGTCGTGGTCAGATTAGGACGAGGGATAACGGGAAATCCCTGACCCGCGGAGGCTGCCAGCTCCCTGTGCGCGCTGTGTTTTTAGGTCGGGACATGAACATTTCTCTGTGTAAGTGTTTAGCATCAGGACTGAGGGTCAAAGCTGCGGCTGCGCGAGAGTAAACAGAAGGTGATGGCAAAACATTCTGTGTTTAAGGAAATGTGTCCTCTACATTGGCGCTCGGGGACGCATCTCCAGATGTGGAGCCAGGCTAAGGAGGATTAACCTATTATACATGTTTTTAGTAGTAGGGGAAGCCGGTCTACCAGGAGGAAGCCTACACAGACACGGGGAGAACATGCAAACTCCACACTCGTTGGAAGTGGGACCTTTTTGCTAATAGGCACAAGCACTATTATTATACATGCGTTTCTAATGATCCAATGATCACGCATAGTTCCGGTGGCCATTTTGAATACCGAAGTATAATTATGCAGTACTACAACATGTAACAATATCCCAACTCAGGATGAAAATGAAAGACAACTGATTGACAGTGGTATTTTTATGTCCTCGTAATCATTGCTCATGAAGAGAACAGTAAAAACACGGAACCAGAGACGCACGTTTATGTGATATAAGCAGCAAATGTGGCACAGACGTAGCAGCTCTGTCTGTGGAGCTACAGCAGGATTTACTAAAGATCTGCTTCACTCCTGCAGTACGCGGTGAAACTGGGAGTAAATTGCAGTATAAAGACGCAGTAAAATGGATAATGGCTCACAGACTCCACCCTGGTATTAGCCGCAGCAGTAGCAGGTCTCCGGGAGAGTGTGGAAGCACTGTTTTTATGAGATAATACAAGGAAACCCCTCTATATGTTTCTCTTTGTTTGATTGATTGATTGGATTTATTTGAGTGATTATTTACATTTACATTATTGCAGTGCAGAAAATAAATAAAGTAACAAAAACTCAAAAGGAGTTTGAGGCCGAAGTAAGAAAGCTTATAAGTGCCTACCCACATATTCAAGATTAATTTACATTCCGGATACAGTGATACAACATCTCATGTTTACATACAATATAACACTTACATTACAAAGTCCTGAATTACACAATTACAATTGTCCGCATTGACTTTACATATAGCAGCATCGTTAAAGAAAAGCATTTCATGTTTTACAAGAAGAAAATCACATGATGTTTACAAGACTTCCAAAGTAAGAAGACATAACACGAAGATAGAAATGTTTGCAGTTTACCAATATATATATATATATAAACATTTATTTTTATTTTATTTTTATTTACTATTTGTACTTTTCTTTTTCCTCTTTCCCATTCACATAATAACCATAACCAATCATTACTTATAAACACCACTCACCATTCTAGTAATTGATCATTGATTTAGTTATATTAAGTATTACATAATCAACATGACCCATTATCATTGACATTCCCATTTCCACTGTAAAAATATTAGTTGTGATTGTTTTATGGTTTTGTTTTTGTTGTTTGCCTTGTTTAGTGAGGTGCCTTACAAAGCCAGGGTGTAATGTGGCCAGTTGATAGTTGTTCATAAAAGCTCTTGTTGTGTCCACATTGTCGCAGCCGTCTCTCCTGGAAAGACTCTCGTGCTCCGGCTCGGTCTCTGGGGCGGGATGTGTGCGCTGCGTTTCTTCGTGGAATGCCTGGAATCACCTCCATGGAGACGGCGGCGTGTTTGTGTGTGTGTGTGTGTGTGTGTGGTAAATATTGACTTCGCAGACTCTCCCTCCTGTGTTTTGGGAGTGCACAGGGAGGTGGAGGTCTGCGCACATACTTCAGCCCAGACTCAGCAAAGTTCGGCGGTGAGGTGGGGGCGTGTGTTTACCGATGGGACGGCAGCAGCGCAGACCCCTGTTAACTCATAATGTGAGTCCCAGTGATTAGAGGGATTTGCTGCGGTCATCCTTTCTCCAGGAAAAAAAACAAAACAAGATGTTCTAAACTTTTATGTCATTGCACGAGCCACATTATCGACGTTTCTCGCTTGAATGGTGGGACGTTGCAAAAAGTTATCTAGAGATATGTGTCAGTTTCTTGAAGTAAGTACCTTTTTAGATTGGAGACTGAAGGACTTCTAAGGCTACGTTCAGACTGCAGGCTGAAGTGACCCAATTCCGATTTTTCTTTTGCCCCTATGCGACCTGTATCTGATCTTTTCATGACTGTCTGAACAACACAGATCTGATGTTTTCAAATCCGACCCAGGCCACTTGGATACTGTAGGTCCTAAATCCAATGCATATCTGATCCTTATTATTTCATTTATTTATTCATCCATGTTCATATTTTTCTTTGCAGGGTCATACATTAATATGAACAGTACATGGTGAAGACACTGTCTAATTATCCAGGCCCCTTTGTAATAGTTACAGGAAAGTCGACGACCAAAACGGCGGGGGATCCATTCAACAGATTTGTGACTCTCTTTTTGATGTTACAAAAATCAATCACTTGAACAATTTTAGAAAACAAAAGAAAACGGTCCCTACTCCTCTGAGTGTGCCCTTTGGTCTTCATCCTGGAGCCTCCTTAAAGGAACAGGCCACTGTTTTTCCATACTGAGATATGTTCTTACCTGAGCTTAGACGAGTTCATTTGTACCTGTCTGGTCTTCACGTGTGCCTTCAGTCACGTAAACACAGTACAGACGGCGTTAGCATTTAGCCTCTCTCTTCTCCTCTATAGCTCCAAACGAGGTGAAGATAGAAGCTACCAAACTCTTCCACGTTTCCCTATTTAAATATGGTTACGTGAAGTGTTACACTATAAAGCAGTGGTTCTCAACCTGGGGGTCGGGACCCCAAGGGGGTCGCGGGACAAAATTGGGGGGTCGCCAGATCATGTAGATAAAATATACATATTTTTATTAGCATATAATGTAATATTTTATTGTAGCATGTGTGTTCTATTTGACCAGAGTGCCATTATTTGTTCGTAATTTGATGAATTTTATTTTAACCATTTGGTTTTTTTCTTGTTTTTTTAAGAATAATGTAGGCTAATGTTCCTATTTCTAATGGTGTGACCCAGGCGGGGGGTCACAAACTCCTTTAACTGGTATAATGGGGGTCGCGGCTCTAAAAGGTTGAGAACCACTGCTACAAAGTAATAATTACACAAAATTAAACAATGTGGATTTTCTAAGCGGATAAAAAGGGGAACTATATTGTAAGGCGTAATAATACCAGGAGTAATTCGACATCCGCGCAGTGATATCTTCACTTTACTGTGCGGATGTCGAATTACTCCTGGTATTATTAAGCCTTACAATATAGTTCCCCTTTTTATCCGCTTAGAAAATCCACATTGTTTAATTTTGTGTAATTATACTTTATAGTGTAACACTTCATGTAACCATATTTAAATAGGGAAAATGTGGAAGAGTTTGGTAGCTTCTATCTTCACCTTATTTGGAGCTATAGAGGAGAAGAGAGAGGCTAAATGCTAACGCCGTCTGTGCTGTGTTTACGTGAGGGGGACACACGTGAAGACCAGACCGGTACAGATGAACTCATCTAAGCTAAGAACATATCTCAGTATGTAAAAACAGTGGCCTATTCCTTTAAGGAGGTACATGCGATTGTTGTATCAGTTCATATTTCTATCTTATCTCAAAGTTCATCTGTTTTAAAATGTGCATTGATTTTGATCTGACTCGTCACATGTCAGAAAACCTGCCCTTCTTTTTCTTTCTTCACGTGGCCCTTCTTTGTGAGCAGATAATTCCCTCATTTAAAAGACATCCTACAATAAAAGACACGGTTCTGTTTGCCAACACTAAAGAGGTCTGTAACGGGACAATAGTCGGTGGGTAAGAGCGTGCAGTGATCTGGGTCTCTGCCGTGTAAATGGGAAGTGTCTCTGCACCGCGTGGGCGTGTGCAAACAGACATTTCCTTTATTTATGTTTGTTCAGAGAAACTGCACTGACATTTAGAGACAGGTGGGCAGAGAGCAGCGTGAGTACAAGTCATCAAGTCACTCATGGTTTTTGTTCCTCATGTTGGGGTGAATCAGAATTTACATAACATTTACATTTCTGAGATTTTAGAATCAACTAGGTCTGATGTAAACTCAGTCTTGTTTTTGTTTGCATGAATTGCACATTTAGATGTTTACCCTCAAAAACACCGTTGGTCTCGTAATCTGTTAAAGTGAATGAAAGCAATAAAAGCAACACTGCAATGTGTAATTGTGGAAATATAGATTCAGCAAAACTATGACACTGTTGAGTCACACAGTCTTTACTGAAACGGACGACATTTGTTTTATTTGTGACTGTGGTGGATGACTGTTGTGTGAGTGTCTCTGTTTTCTTGTAATGCAGATTATGATTAATTTCCACTCAGGGACAACGGAGTTTCTTAAAGGGATGTTTCAGGATTTTTGACATTGAGCCTCATTTCCTAGTTATCCAGAGTGTTGTTGATGTCTGGAGATATTTTTTTCTTAAATTCATGCAGTTCTTATATTTTAAGAGTCTAGTGGCGCTAGGCTAGAGCAAGGCTAAAGCATTTCTATGGTATCAGTTAGCCTGCATTAAAAACAGTCTGACCCACTCCACAGTGCACCTGAGGCAAATCACTTATAACACCAGACTAACCATATAAATGTCTGTGTCGATAGAATAATGTTTGAAATATAACTGACCTTGTATGACATGAATTACTGCATTCTGAGGGACTATTTTCTCGCAGATCACTCCGCCGCTGCGTTAGCTTACAGCCACGAAGCTGATGCTGCTCAAATATAAGTTATTTTAAATGCAAAATGGTTAAAATTATTCTATTAACACAGACATTTATATGGTTAGTCTGGTGTTATAAGTGATTTACCTCAGGTGCACTGTGGAGTGGGTCAGACTGTTTTTAATGCAGGCTAACTGATACCATAGAAATGCTTTAGCCTAGCATTAGCCTAGCGCCACTAAGCTCTTCAAATATAAGAACTGCATGAATTTAAGAAAAAAATATCTCCAGACATCAACAACACTCTGGATAACTAGGAAATGAGGCCCTATGTCAAAAATCCTGAAATATCCCTTTAAGCCTCACACGGCAGGATAAGTAAGCCGATCTGAGCCCCGATTCTCCCCTTCCGACAATCATAAGGACACTCCGATTATTGTCAGATAATCTTGGAATGTTCGTGAGTGAAATCGGTTTGTGATGTGTTGATTTTGCCGTGTGGCTGCAAACCACACACTGCACGACCAAAACTGTTATACCCGTGTTTTTTTTTTTTTATCGCCATGTGTCGGGTCTCAGGTTTGGAAAATGCTGCTGACAATTTTAAAATCTTCCCGTGTGCACCAGGCTTTACTTAAAGCAGTACTAAATAACTTGTTGACCTTAATAAATCCTTTCCGTAGTCCCTCTGGGGGTAATACAAGTGTTAATGGGATGATGATTGGGGGATATTCTAAAGCCCATCCTCTTCATGAACAATTGAACAGGAGCCATTTCAGATTGATATTACAGAAATAAGATTTGCACTGAAATATCTACTCTGTTTTCTGCCAGGTTTACACATAGATCCGCTAAATCTCCATCTTAGCACAAACAGAAAGTGTAAATGTGCTTTTAGGTGTTTTCACCCATAGACCATAAAAAAGAATAGACTCACTCACTCCCCGTTTACCATAATGGCCACGTCCTCCTTCCCTGCTGTGACAGAGCGTCTTCCTAAAAAGGGCATAAGGGCGGGATCTTCCCTGTAGACTTGGCCCTCGCGTGACGTGTAGCTCGGTCGTAGCCGCGCCATTAGCTCTAATGCTAATGGCGTGTCAATCAAAGGCCGGCCGTCATTCATGTTTCTTATGAAAACCCGCCTGGTCCCTTAAACTGTGTCTAACCCAGCGTCATCACAGGAGGAATATCTAGCTGTGGAAAGTTTAGGAAAATTAGAAACCAGGCTTTAAAGTTGTTTTTAACGTGTCTAAAGTGCAATGCATTCCAATGGGGGACTAGCGGCTATATGTAGGTACAACAGCAATGGCGGCCCCTAGTGTCGTGGTCTGGAAGCAGAGCGGCCATTGTTTTCACCTTAAGACTTTTCACACTTACACATCCAACTGTACAGGGCTGATTTGGCGTGCTATGCAAGCTTTAGCTTTAGCAATAATAAAAAACTCTAATCAATTTCAATCAGACCAGTTACCGATAGCAGTGTTTCCCAACCAGGGGCACGGGGACCCCTGGGTGTACTTGAGCTCTTGGCAAGAGCTTGGAATTATATCTTATTGACAAACAGTGGAGTGGATTTCCTCATTGCCTTCAAATGCAGTAAAATAATCTGACTCAACACTGAATAATCTGAGTTTAGTTGTTCATGTGATGTCATTACTTTGCAAATTCCATATAAGCAGATGACCGGGTACGGATGAATCTGCCAGACCTTATTACTGGGCCTGTCAATATGCAATGAGAACTATAACTAAGTTTAATGTTTCCGGAACAAATATTTATTTTCAATGGAAGGATTCCTTGCTGTGTTTTGGACACACTTTAGTCGTGGAAAAGGCTAGTTTCATGTTCTTATCATTGTCTTAATTGAGGGGGGAGCCTGCACGGTGCAGTTTCACCGCGGTGTCTCAGAGCTTCTCGTGGGAGTAGCTTCCGTCACAAAGAGACCGCAAGTCTTTGTCGCTTTCCGTTCTAAGGTTTTGTGCAAAAGTCAGCGATGTTGATGTAGATGACGGGTTCAGATGGCGCCCTACGCGGCCGCCTGGGTCGCCTTTGCCCACAGACGGCCCTGTAACTGTACAATACTTACTTCTTTTTTTTATTTTTAGGTTTCTTGACCTTTAATCCATGGGTGTTTCTGCAGTTTCTCAACATGGATGAGTACAATTATTGAGTCATTTCTGTTATGAAATAGCTACAACTGCCATTACATCATGCAGTTAGTGTAGTAGGGCTTTCTCAGACTCTATTTTGATATTTTGTATAAAGCATATGTTTTATTCTTCGTGCAACTGAGCATTGAGCTGCAAATAAACCTTTACATCTGTTAAACACTATGGTTCAGTTATTATAATTCAACTCCATGCAGCAACAAGACACAAATCTGAAAGAGGCGTTTTATGGAGTTGTCAGAAAAACATCCTTAGTTTTAAAGTCATTTAATAAATGTGGCGCTCTCACACTCTTTCTCCCTCCCTATTCAGCTACATTATCGAAAGTCTGCCTCATATTTATGTCAAAAAACGCCTAAAGATGTTGCAATTAGACTCGGTTAGGGCTGGGTACCGTTACTTTTTTTTTTTTTTACTTTAATGATACTTGTTTTTTTATACTGACACCTGAATGATACTTCTACACTAAAATATTTGTCGTTTAGATCCAGAAAACGGAACAATAATGTTTGGAAGATTTGCCGATTTACAATATTGGGTTCGTCCCCGATGTCAGGAAATGTGTGAAAAATGGAGTGGGGGAAATGGAGAAAATATTACTCATAAAAAATGAGGACAAAATTGGGACAAAAATAAGAAAAAAATAATTGAGAGAAATTGGGCAAAAAAATATAAAATTGGGAGAAAGGAAATAGGGTAAAAACTAATAAAACTTGGGCAAAAATGGGGAAACTTCAACGCTGTCCCTAAAGATATACTGTGTATATCTATATATGTGATCTATATGTAGAGGCGATTGATTGATTGGATTTATTTGAGTGATTATTTACATTAACATTGTTGCAGTGCAGAAAATAAATAAAGTAACAAAAACTCAAAAGGAGTTTGAGGCCGAAGTAAGAAAGCTTATAAGTGCCTACCCCCATATTCAAAATGAATTTACATTCTGGATACAGTGATACAACATCTCGTGTTTTCATACAATATAACACTTTACAAATCCCTGAATTACACAATTACAAATGTCCGCATTAACTTTACATATAGCAGCATCGTTAAAGAAAAACATTTCATGTTTTACAAGAAGAAAATCACAGGATGTTTACAAGACTTCCAAAGTAAGAAGACATAACACGAAGATAGAAATGTATGCAGTTTACCAATATATATAAACTTTTATTTTATTTTTTAAATTTACAATAAAGGTGCTCGTCCTATAATTAGAATATCATGGAAAAAGTTCATTCACTTCTGTTATTCAACTTAAACTGTGAAACTAATGTATGATACAGACTCATTACATGCAAAGTGAGATATGCACAGCCTTTATTTGTTATCCTTTTGATTCTTATGGCTCAGCTGGTAAAAAACAACCAAATTAAAAATCTCATGAAATATGGACTGTAAGCCATAATCATCAAAATTCTAACAAATAAAGGCTGTACATATCTCACTTTGCATGTAATGAGTCTTTATCATACATTAGTTTCACAGTTTAAGTTGAATAACAGAAATAAGTGAACTTTTTCATGATATTCAAATTATATGACGAGCCCCTGCATATATTTTTTTCAGTACCTGCTTTCCATACTTTCATTTGTAGTACCTAAACCTTCTTCTCCAATACTACACTGGCATTGTTTAACGGTACCCAGCCCTAGATGCAACTTAATACAATGACCTGCATGCACTTGTTGTTTGCACTTAATATAACTCGAACTACATCACAAATCAGCAGAATAACAGTGGACATTGTTAGCTGCAGCTGTTAAACCTCTGGCCTAAAGAATGTGATGTCATCTGAGGAGTACACTGTATGTCTCAACTTCCCCGTGTCTCCGTGGCCGTGTCGAGGCAGGTACGGGTCACCAGGAGCGGTCGGACCGGTTTGCCCCGCCTCCCTCATGGCGATGGCCGTGTTGTTTTCCCCGGCCCCAGATGGAGGGTCGTCCCTGGGTTTGGTGAATGGGATTAAAGGGAAAAGCGGAGATGCTGATAATCTGCGCTGGAAAAGCAAAGGATTACGGCGCACTGTAAAAAGCAACGTGACAGAACATGATGTGGATTCAGCATGATGACATCGATGTATTTCAGATTTATTGACCTAGTTTATATTCCGCTCCTTGCAGGCTTAAAACATTTGCAATAGTAGCGTCTTGAACAAAGTCAGAGGGTTTAAGTAAGTGTTGCTCAAAATGTTGTGAGTAAAGAGCATTAAAGGATCTGTATCCTGATATTTTAGCCATTCCAAAGTAAAGTATAGGCATTTATATGATATATTGTACCTCTATCACTATGGAGTACTCATTTTGAGAGAAATATAAGTATTTTCTGGGGGTATTTTCCAAACCCGGAAGACAAGACGCTTCGATTCAGTTAACTCCGCCCCTCTCTCCGCTCATTCCACATTTGCAGTATTATAAATATAAATATCGCTGCAAAAAGTGAAGTTACTTCACATAATGCAGTTATAAGGAGTTGACATGTGCAACACAGTTTCATAAATGGCTAACACACACGCTAACACACGCGCTAACACACGCGCTAACACACGCGCTAACACACGCGCTAACACACGCGCTAACACACGCGCTAACACACACGCGCTAACACACACGCGCTAACACACACGCTAGCGTGCACTCTTCTTTAGGAAGGTTGAATAGTCCTGTTCGGATCCTCCGGGGGTGCGTTTGTTTACTCTCCCGGGACAGCACAGACGCGTCGGAGAGTTCCTTTTTTTCTTTCTGTCTCTCTTACAACAGAAGTAATGAAAAAGCTGTTTTATAAATTAAAATCAGGCCGTAAGGCATTACATTACAGACGTAGAACACTTGCGTTCCTTTGTGACGACACAACTGAACAGCTCAGTCATTTACCAGGAGAGGGCGGAGCAGCTGCTCAGAGAGCAGGATTCAGGAGGATTACTGAGAACTGCGTGAATGAAGCCAAAAACCGCTCTGGGGGTGTTTTTGATAAGGAAATAGCATAACAACATGATATAGGACCTTTTAAAACATTTGCAATAGTAGCATCTTGAACAAAGTCAGAGGGTTTAAGTAAGTGTTGCTCAAATGTTCTGGGTAAAGAGCATTAATAAGAGCTTAAATTCTAATAGAATATCTTTTGAGATGAAAGACTTGCAGATGTCGGCCTTGCATGCACCTCCCTGCTGCTTGTCTGGTTTCTACCACAGCGTCCTGTTGATGAAACTGGAGGACTGTGTCGCACAAACAGACTCGTTCAGTAGCTATTGGCTCGTTTACGTTCATGTAATGGCCAGATGTCCATCTAGTTTGCCCCTTGTTGTTTTATTGTGAGTGGAAAAAGTGATTATAAACCAGAAAGTGGCATGGATTCTCAAACTAATTAGCCAGGAGCAGGAGTCTGGATGTGAGGAACGCGTCTGGAAGGTTTAAGAAAGAGTTTGGACTTGAAGGCTCTGTACCTGATGTTGATAAATGAGATTGTGAATGTGGAAATGTGTTGCAGGCAAACTTGTGTTGCTATTATTCTGCTGTAAGTTAAAAATTGGGATGTTAGAAATGTGTTAACAATGTGAATGATAAAAACAATCAGGTATAGGTTCTTTAAAGATAAAATACCTGAATTAACCCATTATGAACTGCAAAAGTTGCAGGTCGGGCTGGGTAACGGTTTAAGTTTAGGTACTGAAAAAATGAAAGTATCAAAAGCAGGTACCAAAAAAATCGTTTGTTTAGATCCAAGGTTTGATGGTGTTGGTCCAGAGACAGCAGTAAAGGAAGTGACTTTGTTGTTTCAGCTCAAAATAAATGATTTTCCCAATGTTCGCCCACATTTCTTTTTTTTAATTTTCCCCCCATTTTAATTTATTATTTCTATTTTTTTTCTATTTTGTAAAATGTTTACCCTAATTTTTGCTCATTTTTATTACTAATATTTTCCCTATTTCCCTCCATTTTCTTTCCATAATTGTTCCGTATTTTGTAGCAATTTTCCCCATTTTTCACACGTTTTTACATTGGAGATGAACAGAATCATTGTGAATTTGCAGATCTTCCACACATTATTGTTTTCTCTTTTCTGGTTCTAGGCGACAAATATCTTGGTATATTCGAAAGTATCGAAAGACAAGTATCGTTAAAGTTCCGGTATCGAATGAAATGTAACGGTACTGTCGGCGTATTCTTTATATGGACAGAAGACGGAGGCTCGTTCTATTAAAATCAAAATCATTGTTTTATTCCCTGAATTACAATCTAAGACAAAAGTTATGCGGAGCGCTGTCCCTCAACATGGTGGTCGGCCAGCGAGGAGAGAAGAAGCAACACAAAAGCACATGATGAAGTAGGCGTGTCCTTGTCGAACCAATCAGTGCTCTTGGAATGTTCTTGTCGGCACTTCCTCTGCGCAATCTGACTCCTCCTTCTAACACACTGCCCCCCAGTGGCTTCAACAGAAAAGACAATAACAATGGAGTAATAAAATGTCCGCCCAATTCAAATAAACTTTAAAGCACAGATTACATCAACACAGTTTCATATATAATCATTAAAGCCCAGTATGATTAAAAATATGTATAGAAATATTTCCACAGTACCCAGCCCTAACCTCAGACACAGGCTCTGCTTTTGGCCCGGACCAGGCTCTGCTTACTCTCCTGCCTGAGATGGAGACGATACAGGACAAACAGATGGCCAATGTTGGTAACTGATCAAATCACGGGGAACTGCTTCGTGTAACTGTCCTTTTAGCTTTACTTAGTTACATCTAGAGCCAAAACAGACATGAATCTTCTGTTTGTTTTTTTGTCCTCGTGAATTTACGTGATTAACTTTATTTAACCATTCAAATCCTCATATCTCTCAGGGCCTTTTTTATAGCAGGGCAACTCAAATAATAAAGGCCAGATATTTGTTGACTTCTTTATTGACTGCTTTCCCTCTACGTCTGCTGTGATTTCTCCGGCTCCGCTCGGGTCGTGCACGTCATTGAACTTGGTTTGACGTTGGCTCATGCAAATCCAGGCCCAACAGCGTCATGCGAGCGGCTAACTGCCTGCAGCCTGCACCTGTGTCATCAATCACAGCGGGAACACTTTGAGAAGCTTTGCATGCGCTGGCTGACCAAAGGACCATTTGTCTCTGTTATCTGAGCGCGCACAGAAACATCTCATTTCTGCTGCAGGGGAGATCAATCATCTATCGCGGCTTCTTGACTAACATTGTGAGATTTACGAGCGCTAAACCTGGAAGGAGAACAGGCTTGACTTTAAGGATCATCGTGATAGTTTCCTGCCTCAAACTTGTCTGGTTTTGATTAGAAAATGTAAGAGAAATTAGTCGTTCTGACAATTTCACTGACCTTATATTGTAGACAGCCTAAGCACACGGTCTAATCAGCATCGTGTAATGCCTGTGAGGTGGGGTGGATTATCTCGGCAAACGAGAAGTGCTCACGAACTTGGATTTAGACAGATTTTTGAACAATGGTTGAGGGCAGAGATGCACATAAGTCCCTCACCTGCAAGTCCCAGTCTAGGTCCAAGTCTCTGACCGCAAGTCCCAGTCTAGGTCCAAGTCCCATGGTTTCTATGTTTTACACTAATTCAAATCACGGTACAATAAAACTATTTTAAAATCAATAAACACCTGTAAATTAAAAACAACTATCAGACAACTACGAGCCCAGACCTTCTACACACAAATAATCAACATCTCAATATTTCTATGAAGCATAAGGCCATTCACAGTCAATCCCAATGTAATGGTAAGTTAGGAAAACTAAGGAAAACTGTCTACAGCTGTGGCCAAAGGCAGACCCTGTGTCATTCATTCAACTATTCCTCCCACACCACTACATTACTTAGTTCAGTTTTGTAAAAGTATCATCAGTATAGTTATCACAGCTGTACTCTGTCACAAACATGTCTGCAGAATTAACTTCAGAATGTTACTGAAGTGCCCTCATACAGTAAAACTCCACTGTGGATAATAATACGTCCAGTCTTACCTTGAAGGTTTACAGACTGTTGACATGAGTGTCCTATCTTCAGCCTGTAGCTACAGGACCTGCTCTAATCACTGCCAGCTTTTGGTCTTTGACAAAATATTCCCTAAATAAACGGTAGCCTCGTAATGGTTTGCGATGCCCAATCCCGTCAGACCTTGGAAGCTAAGCAGGGTAGGGCCTGGTTAATACTTGGATGGGAGACCGTTCAGTAACACCAGGAAGCCTAGCGAATGTAGTGAGTGAGTGAGTGGTTGGTGGTGGTGGCTGATGTGCGCAGACTGGTTGCCTCACTTATCATCACCGAGTATGGAGTGAATGAATAATGCACCAAATTGTAAAGCGACTTTGAGCGTCTGGAAAAGCGCTATATAAGACTAATGCATTGTTATTATTATTATGATTTGATCACTAATCACTTTACTGAGTAGTAGCTTTCAGTTACAACTTATGCAGCAGCTCAAACTCCTCTTAACTCCGCCTTTTTCCTTCACTCTTGCTGCGGTGCTTACGCTAGTATTAAGCCCAATGAAGGCTTTACATTAATAATGAGAGAAACTGTTGTATTTCGCCGTGATCGCTAGAAGTAAAGTTCGAATAGCGCCCTCATGATGTCAACAAACCCACGACAGGGCGGCCAACAAAAAAGCCAGAATCAAGCGTCCAAACAGCGTGTGTAATGAGTGCGCGGAAATATCGGCTTTCTTCTGCGCTAGATCGGACGATAGCCGATATTGTAAAATCCCCAAATATCGGCCGGCCTCTACACTGAATAAACCTCAAAGTGATTCATCATTTTAGACGAATCCGAACGTGTGAACACTTGATGTTGACCTTCAACGAAGGTACTTGAGTCATCTTCTGTACTTGGTAGTTGAGGTCTCCAAACGTTTCGCCTCTCATCCAAAAGGCTTCGTCAGTGAACAAGGTTTCCCTCAGCACACAGCGTAGATAAAGACCAGTTGGGAGGAGTTGGCTCCTCCCCTCTAATAACAGCTACTCTCACCTGTGGGTAAACACCTTTGAAGTAGAGCGTCTGTAACGACCTGCTCACCCCAGTATCGGTCAGTCCTGTCCTATTCATGGCTGATCACTGCTAATTACCTGCCTATTGTTCTTTTGTTGGCTGAGGTATCGTCTTCTTGGACTGGCCGTGCTCTGTCCGTTTTCCCCGAAGCAGATTGGAGTAAAAAGAAGAAAGATTAAATCTTAGTCCACCATTTCGGTTCATGGAGGGATTTTCTTTTCTGACAAAAATAGCTTCTTTTACTCCTCTTTCAAACCAACGTTCTTCTTTAGCTAGAATCGTTGAAGATGGACAATTCCTGTACGACTGAGAACTTACACAGACAACTTGATGTTGACGTTATTCTGTTGCAGTGATTCCCAACTTTGGGCTTAA
The DNA here is from genome assembly GCA_007210695.1 of Neogobius melanostomus. Classification (NCBI taxonomy): domain Eukaryota; kingdom Metazoa; phylum Chordata; class Actinopteri; order Gobiiformes; family Gobiidae; genus Neogobius; species Neogobius melanostomus. The sequence goes on from VHKM01000438.1 coordinate 106,257, forward strand.
GACCCCAAAAGAGCTTCTAAAAACGTCCAAACTAAATCGATAGGATTATAATGAATGTCATTTCCTTATGTTTTCAAAGCATTTCTTGTTTGTTTTTTCACTCGGACTTCTAGAGCATCAGTGTAATTCATCCATGGATTCAAAAGCTATGCTGCTATAGAACTCAAGAGTCTCAATATTTGTTGTTATCAGTGTGTGGTGCACAGCTGCTTTGTTTCATGTCATATATTGGTCCACACCCATTTTTCCGTCAGTGAGCATCAGAAACAGAGATACTGATGAATAATATATCCCTGTGTGTCTGGGCCATGATTTCAGATTCACAGTGTGGGTCAGGGCTGGGTCTGCTGATTTACATGTGGTTTTATTCATGCATTTCGACCAGGCTTAGTATTATTCTCTTTTGCAAACAATTGCCACTTCAATGGTGAAAAAATGTGGTTACCATCACACTTACCATCGCCAAGACCTTCTAGTTTCTAAAAATATGTGTGAGCTCTGTGAGTGAAACACAACTTACACGTTTGCCGTTCATAACCCTAATCATATCCTGATTAGGGTCAACAGGGGGGACGGCTGGTAACAGGTTAAAGCAGAACTAAGTAACTTGTTTACCTTAATAAATCCTTTCCTTTCCTCCCTCTGGGGGTAATACAAGTGTTAATGGGATGATTGGGGGGTCTTTCATCTCCCCCTGGTGTCTCTGGCCAGAAAACCACAATTGCAACTTTGCTGCCTCTGGGTCGGAGTCACCAATACACACTAATGGAATCACGAAGAAGAAGCTAACAGGCTAACGGGCAGAGCTAACTGTGGGCTAGCGCCACTTAAACAGTATTTACAGCCAAGTTTGAGTGAAAAAACGGATCTCCATTGTGTAATTGGATGAACAATATCCCTCTGTCCCTTTGTCTTGTCTTTTCTGTCAGCGTAGTATTTACTCTCACGGACAATTAATGAGTAAAAAAAACACAACATGCTACGACACCTGCAGTGGCGCTTATGGCCTCTAGGGGGGAAAAAAACAAGGCAGTTTTTCCCCCCACTTTTTTCAACAAATAAACAAGAGCCAAAAATCTCCTCTGAGAAATCTTTGTTACTCGCGTATCAACAAAATAAAACCACACATTTGAATCTGGCACCATTTAGATTTTGTCGCTGAAAATGAATGTTATATGAAAGGGCAGAAAACTTGCAATACGTTTTATATTTATATCAGTAATGTAAAAATCCCTATTCTCCTGCAGTTGCCTCACCTTAACTCGAGTAATTAAATCAGTAAAATGGAACATACATATTTATTTAGTTTTTTCCCTTTAAAAACAGCTGATCTGAGTCGATAATAGTCGGCTAATGTCTCGTTTAAAGCATCCCACGATATGTTGAGCTATACGGAGAGACAATGGGACAGTACAGGCGACATAAAGATGGCAAGAGGAAGTGGGGTGGGGTCAATGAGGGCATGGACAGTCGATGCTGCCCCCCTCCTCCTCCTCCCTCTGCCCCGGGGCACGTCGGCGTAAAAAGGGGGTGGCAGCCTCAGCCGCTGGGGCAGGACAGGAGGGGAGACATGGAGATGGAGGCGGCCGCTCTTTGTGTGTTTGAGCTGATCTGCTGAATGGGTAATAAGCTGTTAGAGCCACAGATCCCCCCCCCCCCTCATCCCCAGCCCTGAGTAACGTAAACACACAGATGCTACTAAGACACGCCCACTTAAAGGCAAATCTGGTTGTAGGGACCTTCAGATTTGTAAATAACAGGGCTGAGCAGAAACACAGATCTCACAGTGCACAGTTTTTATTCTGTTCTAGTTCTTATATTGAGCCGAGGTAAAGGTTGTTAAAAGTGCCATATCTAGGGCTGAGCTAATTTTAATGGTTTCAGTCGGTAAATTAGCAATTATTTAGGCTTTAGAACCGGTATGGGTAAACCTTTTGATGCAAGGGCCACATTGGGTTTTCGGCCGGACCAGTTTGAAGCGTTTCAAACAAGTACAGCTCTCAATTTGACTGTAATGACACGTTACAAAAGTGCAACAAATTGCAGCAGTTATGCTTCTTAATGTCAGCTTTACAAGCCTGTGTCACAAGTTTCTCAGAGTACACTGTAGTCATTACACTGTAGTCATTATACTGTAGTCATTATACTGTAGTCATTATTGATTCACTCCACACTCTGCGGTGGTATACTACTATTGTAGCCTTGTGCTAACAGCGGCTAATGCTATCATCGGCAAAATCACCTTTTTATTAACAATATTAAATCTCTATGGAGCTGCCTGGTTTAGTGAGAGCTGTCCCGTCTCCTCTGGCTACAGCTGGATAGAGTTGTTGAACTTGGAACTGACCAGCTGCAGCAAACCATGACCAGGCAGTGTATTTAAAAACCTTTTAGCCCTGTAGTTTGGATCAATATCAACGTTTTTGTGTGTGTTTTTTTCCTGAAGTGGTTGTGATTCTTATATTTGTTCAGCACTTCATATTTATCCTCAAATGTGTGTCGTGGTTTAAAAACTTGAATTGAAAATCTGATTGCAATCAGAATAAGCATTTCTTTATGACTGGCATAAACTGAAAAAAAAGCCTTGTCGTTTGCAATGTCTTTTACATAAAGCATTACCTAGATTAATTAATAAGAATTTGACTCCAGATTCTTGGCTGATTTTGGCGCATAGGCGACTGTCATAAATTGGCAGAATTGCGGGGGGTTTTTCACCAGAGAAAGATGTGCCGAAAACCCGTCAACAGCCATATTAGAAAAGACTGTGCCCATTCAGCCGACGCTCTGGGGATTTGAAGAATTTCGGATTCATTGCCTGATCTTATGCATAATTAAACAAGCCTCCATCCAACCAGACGCTCCTCACCGGAAGCAACTGTCTCAGTGTTTTATGTCTGAGCCCAAAACAGATTCTTGATATGACTGAGACACGCGAGGACGAGAGGCGAGAGACAGTTTGTTATACAGGTGAAAGTCAGTAATTCGACTTAAAATGTGAAACTAATATATGATATAGACTCATTACAAGCAAAGTGACATATGATGATTATGGCTCACAGTCCATTTCCAAAATATTCTAATTCTCAGAAATTTGTAATTTGGGGTTTTTACAAGCTGAGCCATAATGATCAAAATTCTAACAAATAAAGGCTATACATACGTACTGTATGTCACTTTGCATGTAATGAGTCTGTCATTTATTAGTTTCACAGTTGGATCATAGCAGTAGGGCTATGATTTGGATTAGAAATGGCAAATGCCAAGTTCAAGTGTTCAGTGACGTGCGGTGAGGTTTGTTGCTGGTGAGGCACATGTTATTGACTCCAATATAAAGTAAACAAAACTGCAGGAAAAAAATGCAACTTGCTGTCTCTGGTATTCTCTTACTTTGAAATAGCATTCAATAGCAACACATTTAAACATAAAATACATTCTCATGATATTGCAAATAAAATTAAATAGTAGTGAACGTGACCGGGACTCGTACTCCGCCCGTCCCAATGATAAGTTATTGACAATCCTGATGCTCCACACGGGCGGGGCGTGATAATTTTCAGGATAAAGACTCGTCTACAGCATTTCATCCATAAAATGTCTAATCAGTTTTCCTTTTACGTACTCCTTTACGTTTAAATTGCCTCTCCTAAACTGTGCAGAATAATAAAACAGGCTGGTTTTCACTTGTAGTCCACATGTTTTGTAGAAATGTGTACCGCTGACACAGCGCCCCCCTCGGGTCATCAGGGGCAGTGCATTGGAGGCGAGCCTCACTTCAGGCCTATCAAAACACGTTTAAAGTCAAATGAACAGATTAAACAAGTCGTTCTTATGTCTGATTCTTTATCCAGGTGATAGAAAACCAACAAAAACCCATTTACAAATGTATTTTACTTTTAGGGGCGAAAAAAGCCCCGAATGGGACAGAGCGCTGAGCGAATGAGCCGAGCTCAAGTGTGTGCAGGACGCCGGAGGCTCCGCCCTCTTTACACCATATTGACAACTGATAAAACATTTGGGCATTTTTAACCACGAGATTGATTAAAATCATAGGAAATCCCAATCATCTTAAGCAGATGTTTTTATAAAGTTTATTGTATTTTTTATTTTTTTCCATGATGACTGGTGAGGCCTGGCCTCCCCTGACCGCACGTCACTGCAAGTGTTTCACTCTCACAGATCTTACACGTACTAGATACTGTATAATATCCTAGCTGGACAGTTGGATACAAACATGGAATGAGTTTGTTCCATTTCAAATAAGAGATCTTCATTGTCTGTCCCCAATAGAGGCAGAAATTCATCTTTGACCCCGTTTAAGGCATTCAATCATGTAATAAAAAGCAAACAGACTGATTTACACACAAGTATACAAATATAGGCTGCTCTACACTAATGCTGATGCTACTTGTTCATGATCTTTATTGCAGATGTGATGAATGATTTTTTTGTTATTCTTATTCTAAAAGCTCTTCTTTGTATCGGCCACGACCTAAAACACTGTCCTCCTCAAACCCTGGTGTCAGACGGCGAAGATGATTTTCACCTCTGCTGTGATCAATGTGTCCGTGTATAACCATCAAATCAAATGTCTGTGCTTCAGTTTATATCTCTGTAAAGGAGCAGCCTTCAGTTGTATTATTTCCCATTAGGCCTCTCACGATGACAAATTTGAAGTTCGATATATTGAGGCAGGAAAGTATCGCGATAAACGATATTGACTCTTAACGATACAAGATACTGTAAACTCTCAGGCATAAAATTTACATTGAACCTTTGTTCTAAAAGTGCAATAACGTATCTTAAAATGCCACACAAGCTGCAATAAACATGAAATATAATGTAACTCAAATTGCTTCAGTTGGAAATGAAAGTTTTACAATGGAAAAAATCGGGGGGAAAATGCTAATAAATGTACAGACGATAAATATTGAGCCCAAAAATGTATCGTTTATCTGTTATTTATTGAACGATAAGTCGATATAGTAATTATCGTTTCAGCCCTATTTCCCATTAGGAGTGTGACAATATATCGATTTTCCGATATATCGCGATATTTTGCGGGACGATATGATACCGATACTTTTTATTCCGATATCGATACTTTTGATGACGTCATGCATATTAATGAGCAACGTCATGCATATTAATGAGGCAGCAGTGCTCCACTGTTTTCACAGTCAATAGAGGCAAATAATGATCAAGAATTCAGTCAGACCAGCAGGGGGCAGCACTACAGTTTTAAGCACTTGGACCAAACACTGTCACACAAATAAATTACTTTTAATAATAGTTTTTATAATTATAAAGAAGATTAATTTGGGGTTGATTTATTCCTTTTTAAATAGGACTGTGGTTTCTTGTTTATTTAAATGTAAATGAAGTCACTGACAGATCTATGACCCATTTTCAGTGAGTCATTTATAAAAGTGGTACAAAGCACATGAAAAGAAATGTAAATGATGAATAATATGTAGTATGTTAAAATAAAGGTTAAAAGTAGCATGTTTTTTTTTTAAATCGTGATGTATCGTAGATTATTTTTGTGCAATATATCGATTATCGCAGTATCGGCGTATCGTGAGATAATCGTTATCGTGAGCCATGTATCGCGTATCGTATCGAATCGTGAGCTACCCAGAGGTTCCCACCCCTATTTCCCATATTGTCCCGTTAATTCCCTTGGAAAATTTCCTGCATTGAAAATTCCCGGAATTTTGCAACACTCGGTATCACACTGGCATATAGGCTGTAAGCGCTCCTGTCAATAAGCTTAATTTTTATTTTATTCATCCTTTATTTAACCTGGAAAGTCCCACTGAGATTAGGCATCTCATTTCCAGGGGAGTCCTGGCCCCAGGGGAACCTATTGTGCATGTTTTAGTGGTGGGGGAAACCGGAGGAAACCAACGCAGGCATCAAATCCTTTTTGCTGTGAGACACTCTAACCCTACAGTGAGTATAATCAAATCCTGCCCAGTAAAATGAAGGAGAAATAAATCCATAATATTAATCTTCTCGGGAACGAAAAACCTTGGCTTTTTATTCTTGCGTGATCTTGCCGCACAAGATCTTGGCCCATAGTCCTTGTAATTACACTGGTTTGTTGTAGCTCTAGTTTTAGTTTCACTCTACTGTAAGATTGGCCCGTCCCTGATCCGTCCTGTTGCAGAAACTGGGACACGCACGACTCCTGCTTTGAACCTTGAATCTTTGACCGTCCTGGCTAAGTTTATGGTTTCGTTCCGGTTTAGCCCCCCGGAGAATTGAACCAGTTAGACGCCTCCTATGCAGAAAGTCTCCAGTATTTCATCACTAAGTCACTTTTCTCACCGCGGCTTGGATCAGGGCAGTGTGTGTACATTCTCCCTTCATTTGCATTGAATCTGCTTATGCAAGAGCGAGCCCAGCAAAGCCCGGCGTTTCCCTGGTAATTAGCATTTCCTCCGCGCCCCCTGTGGCTTCATCCACGCATGATCGCGGCGTCTAAATGATCCGGGGCTTAGCGTAATGATTTCCCCGCGCTAAGCTGTGATTACGCAGATACTTCATGTGTGCGCGAGTGGGCGGAGCCGCTCGGGGAATGAGAAGATGTGGAACAAAAGCCAGAACATGCGTAGATTAGGGGTGGGAACCTCTGGGTAGCTCACGATTCGATACGATACGCGATACATGGCTCACGATAACGATTATCTCACAATACGCCGATACTGCGATAATCGATATATTGCACAAAAATAAGCTACGATACATTACGATTAAAAACATGCTACTTTTAACCTTTATTTGAACATACTACATGTTATTCATCATTAACATTTCTTTTCATGTGCTTTGTACCACTTTTATAAATGATCCCTGACTTACTCACTGAAAATGGGTCATAGATCTGTCAGTGACTTCATTTACATTTAAATAATCAAGAAACCACAGTCCTGTTTAAAAAGTAATAAATCAGCCCCAAATTAATCTTCTTTATAATTATAAAAACTATCATTAAAAGTAATGTATTTGTGTGACAGTGTTTGGTCCAAGTGCTTAAAACTGTAGTGCTGCCCCCTGCTGGTCTGACTGAATTCTTGATCATTATTTGCCTCTATTGACTGTGAAAACAGTGGAGCACTGCTGCCTCATTAATATGCATGACGTTGCTCATTAATATGCATGACCTCATCAAAAGTATTGATATCGGAATAAAAAGTATCGGTATCGTATCGTCCCCTTAGCGGTTAATACTCGGTTAACCATTAGTGCGCACTAACCAAGCCCCCCCTCCCGTGCGTCGCCCCCTCCGTTACGTTATACTAACAGACAAGAAAAGGGTTTTTCATTGTTAACACCTTTATTAAATGGCTGGGACACATTTGAAACGAAATTAATGTATATAAATAAAACACAGTGGTAATGACAGAGCAGTCAAAGTAGGTCACTGACTTGCGTTCACGTGGCCCTACAGTATTTTTATTTATTTTACCTGCCATTGTGCAAAGAAACAGTCATTCATGCGTACAACAACAACAACAACACTTACTGTATCTCTCCACCACGTTTTAACAATAACGAGAAAGGCGAGTTTTGTGCCTTTAGCTTACCTAGCTACCTCCTAAGTGATGCCCGGGTGTCGGCTGTTGAAGTTGAAGTATATCTAAGCACTGCAATGCAATACTTGCATTTTGATCCGTCATTCTCGGTTGTAAAACGTTTCTCCCACACTGTGCTGTTTATGGCCCGCTTCATATTGAAAAGTTAAACTAGCTAGCCATGCGCAATGACTGCTTCTCGTGAACAAATGTTTGGGAGCGCTCTGGCGGTCTCTGGTGGTGCAAAAATGTATTACAAGTATTTTCAATGGCACGGCAAATTATACACGCCAGTTAACCAAGCAAAATGCTTTTACTCGGTTACGCAATTTTAATTAATTAGTTAATCGGTTAACCATGGACACCTCAAGTGTAGTAGAACGTTTGGTATCGCTGTCATGTTATTTTATAGCCAATTTAGATCAACAAGACGTCCTTGAATTTTGCGGACTTGCGAATAAGTTCTCTGTGTCTACTGTGGCTTCCAGTAGTAGTAACGATGACTCTTGACGCTGTTGTATCGCACACACTTTTAAATCATTCCCTCCTCTGGAACGCACCCCTGTGCATCTGCGACGGCACATGTGCGGCAGGAATCCAACATGGCGGCCTCCCCGTCTGCCTCTCTGTCTGCGTTCGCTCAGCGCTGGTGGCAGGAGGATGATCTCTGTTGGAAATGTCTGAAACGCGGAGAAGCAGCTGTTCTTAAACCCGCCGCGGCCTTTGGTTTGCGCAGCCTGAGTGACACGGCGTCTCCGTGGGATTAAACCGAGGGCTGGGCCTCCTCTGGTTACAGCATCTGGACATGATACAAGAATGTTCCCACTGTGAGAGAACGAGACCGACTGACTCATAGTTACTAACAGGGCCCGAGCGATATGGATTTTTGGGGTCCCATACTGAAAGGGTTGGCCTGGCCGATAGTCGATACATAGGCCGATATTTGAAGTGATTTAACTTAATTTTTTTAACTTTAAAATAGCCTACAGTTAAGCATTTATTATAGTAAAGGTTTCAATCATAGAAATATACAGAAAAATACTGAATAACTGGTCGACTGATGTGGGTTTTTCTAAGGCCGATGCCAATATGCACCGCTGATATAAAAAAAAGTCTCGTCTATAATCTTGAGTATGATGCTTCTAAATGTGTCGGTGTTGCACTGTGACAACAGGGGGCGCTATATATTCATCTTTAGTTGGTACTTCAGAGGGAGCTTGTTTGAAAGACAAAAAAGTCAGCAGGCAAGACTCTATCTCTTATGGTTCTGAAATTATAAACAAAAGTCTGCAACATAAAATAAATGAACAAACTTGTGGCCGAAAAAAAATAAATAAATAAAATTCAATGAAACTCATGGATGGTATTGTGTCTCAGGGCCCATTGAATCACTGACATCAATCTCAGACGCCTGTGATGATTAGTTGTCAGTTAAGTCCAGTTAAGGTAAAAACTACAGAAAAAGAACGTTCCTCATTAAGCAAACCACCATTTTCAAGCAATAAGGGAAAGAAAAAGGATCTCTCTGCTGATGAAAACATGAAATAGTTGAATGCCTTGGTCTAGGTATGAAAACCTTCGATATTTCATGAAAGATTAAGCATAATAATCGTACTGTTAAGAGATTTGTGGCTGATTCAGAGATAAAGACACAGTGAGGACGGTTTCTGCCCGACAAACACATCAGATTAAGAGAACAGTTGCTACAAAGCAGCAAACAGGTATTTGAAGCTGCTGGAGCCTCTGGAGTCTCACGAACATCAAGGTGTAGGACCGTCCAGAGGCTGCAGTTGTCCATAAACCGTCTATCCGGCCTCCCCTAAACTGTTAATTGAAGCAAACCCAGGACAAACCCAGGAGGCAGTGCACCGTTTCAGAGAATCGGAGGAGACCGTGAGAGAGGGCAGCCAGCCAGATTTCTTCCGAGTGCTACAGTTTCCCAAACCTCCAAGGTCATGCTAGTCAGGTTGACACACAGTGGCAGCACGGCTCAGCCGCAGCAGCTCAGGACTAACACCTGAACACTATTTTGTTGTACACTTGTACAATGACAATAAAGCACTTACTTACTTAAGCTGACAAGCAGAAACGGCTGCATGAACAATAAAGGCCTTTTAAGTTCTTCCTCGTGCTGTTCGTATTTGTTTGTTTATTTTAATTCATATGAATTGACAATATACTCTTTGAATCTTTAGTTTTATCCTTAGTCTGTTCCTCTGTTTCACTAATTAATATCAAGTGCTTGATGTCGTACACGTATACAAATGTGTGTTTATTCATTTACGGGAAGAATTTGAAGGTTTTGCGAGAGTTATTTTATTTTAGCCTGCAAGAAATTCTCATCCACTACAAACGTTTACGACTTGAAAATAGGTAGTTCAACTTTACTATGTGTTACTGCTTCAGATTAAAATCTAATATTTCAGTTTAGACTCCTGAGCGCTCTTGTTTTGGGGTGATTTTACCTTTAGACATTTAAACGTTTTAGTCTTAGTACTTAAATATTTGTCCTGCCTCTCTGTCCTGCAGGTTTCGGCGATGGGGGGATCCAAGAGTAAGTCGAAGGATGTGGGCCAGCGGACGCGCAGCCTGGACGGGATGATGGGCTCCGGGGCGGGAGGTCACCCCCTGAACTCCGCACAGCAGGGCCTCGTTCCCAACCGCAGCCCCACCATCGACGGAGGCCTGAGCTCCAACCAGCACATGGGCAACACCCCGGAAATCAAGCTGTTCGGGGGCGTGGACAACAACATCATGACCTCGCCCAACAGGTGCACCATCGCAGGTGAGGGTCCGCCACAGATGGAAGAGGTTTCTCTCGTTTAATGTCAAGTTTTACATGACTATTTTTGGTTTACAAACAGAGGGGACATGTACATTTTCAATAGTTAGTTGTGTCCAAATTCATTCATAGCTTTCCTAACACATTTCTATCTCAATCTTTCAAAAAGGCATGAGTTCATAAGCTCGATTCACAGCTTTCATGGAGCTGCACTGTCACAGTAATGTAAGCTACAACAACTGCTACTTCAATATGTTCATTATCGATAAATAGGTTTCATTATTTAATGTCCAGCACACAATGGTCTTTTTCCACAGATGTCTGCTTTTACAATCTCCAAAAACAGTGGTTCCCAACCTTTTTACCTTGAAGCCCCCTGCGCGTGCTGTAGTCGAGCCATGCCCCCCCCTAGTCCAGAACTGTGGCCCCCACATATGTATCAAAACACGATAATAACAAATACATTAAAGTGAAATTGGAGTGTTAATGTAGACCTTTCTCAGTTATATTTGATGACTTTTAACTAGGGCTGGGCGATATGGACCAAAAGTCATATCCCGATTATATTTAGGTTGAATATCGATATACGATATATATCCCGATATTTTTTCCGCAAAGCGAGAGCAGTGAAATGAAATGTTAAGTCAAAGCCAAAGCCAAATACGAGTAGTTTTACTGAAAACTCACTATAAAATGTAAACATAAACACTGTTTAACAAAAGTCTGTAAACTCCATTTAAATAAAAAAATGTCTTGGATAAAAATAGCCTATGAAATAAAACAGGTCAGTCTTTTTCTGAGGGCAGCATTTATAAATAAAGAGATGACAAAATAAAGTGCTCAGTTTAAGATGAACTTTTTTTTAAATAAGCTTGAGATTACCTGTTTGTGTTTGTTAACTTAATATCTTATCTGAATTTGAAATATCCGATATACGCGATATGGTCTAATTCCATATCTCATTAAAAAATATATCGATATATCTTAAATATCGATATATCGCCCAGCACTACTTTTAACCAATCATTTGATTAGATAATATAATTTATGACCTGACCCTCTGACCAGGCAAAGCTCTGGGGCCCCTCCCCAACTTCGTTGCCACCGGGTCGGAGTCACCAATACACACTACTGCAATCACGAACAAGACGCTAACAGGCTAACGGGCAAAGCTAACTGTGGGCTAGCGCCACTTAAACAGTATTTACAGCCAAGTTTGAGTGAAACAAATGATCTCCATTGTGTAATTGGATGAACAATATCCCTCTGTCCCTCTGTCTTTTCTGTCAGCGTAGTATTTACTCTAACAGACAATTAATGAGTAAAAAACATAACATGCTACGACACCTGCAGTGCCGCTTATGGCCTCTAGGGGCATGAGTCACTTAGTACTGCTTTAACGGGCCTGCTTGAAAGTATTGATGCAGGAATTGCAGGTCTTATGATACATATTTTATTTTAGGTTTCATATTATATACAGGCCTAGGTTATACAATGCCAACACTGTCAGTACGTAAATATAAAGTGTCCTGTACCTGGATGTAACTGTTCTGATCTGCGGTCGCTGCAGTTGGTCGGGTCTAAGTTCAGCAACACTTTGTGCTGAAAGAATGAGATCAGCCGACGCCCTGAACATCCTGAATGACCAGGTTATTCCATCAATGGATTTCTTCCTCCCTGATGGCACGGGCGTATTCCAAGATGACAATGCCAGGATTAATCGGGCTCACATTCTGAAAGGAGTGCTTCAGAGAGCGTGAGATGGCCGCCACAGAGTCTAGAATCTTAAACCCATTGAGAATCTGTGAGATGTGCTGGAGAAGGCTTTACACGAGGAAGTGGGTGCTGCTGCTTTATTGCGCAGTGACAACATTTATTGACTGTAATTGTCAGGAATATAGATTTCAGTCGAGTTATAATTCACTCAGTTCTCATTCACACTCTTTACACAATGTACAGTCAATGTTTTACAACTGCAAACCGAATGCCAAATCATTTTACACAACGTTACTTTATGCTTAAGAGTCGGCTTTCTTCATACAGACAAATCAGGCCAGAATTGCTTTTACTTGTTTCTGTTAGGGCTGAACGATTAATCGCATTTGCAATTTTATTGCGATATTACACAACGCAACGTGAATGGAGGTGCGAGATATGGCAGCAAAGTCCGCTCCGCCGTGTGCTTTTGTTTACGTCTCAGTCTAGTTAAGGTGCGCAGTAGATTGTGGATGTACAGTGAAAATATCAGCGTTTATCATGCAGCCACCGCGAAGGACTATTGCTTTCTTCTCCGTTAGCATTGCGTTAGCTGCAGGGCTAATCACGCCATTCCCTCGCTGCTACTACACGCTCTGATGATCACAGAACCTCCCTCACCTCCAGATTCACATGCCAAGCATAATGACGGTTCATGACCATTAAGTATCCGCGGAGGCGATGTGCCTTTATTTACCTTTGCATCTACCGCATATGCAGACGCTAGATATCAACACTAAACTGCTGTATGAAAAGTGTTGGAAACTACGATCCGAGGCAGGAGGCCGTGCCGTGTCTTATTTTGCTGAGGAAATGTGCTGTTTAAGCTGAAATGTCACTAAATGGCTGCGAGTCAAAGAGAAAGTAAAGTGTCTGTGTTTGGCTCCTCATGTCTCCGTCTCCTTGCGTCACTGTTCTTCTCTTTCTTCATATTGTCCAAAGTTTCATCCCAAAACCAAAATGCTGCTCCTAATTCCACTGTGTTTTGGCGTGTGCTCCATCTGGCCTCTCCGTGTCCATCAATAACGCACTGAAGCAACTACGAGTCGCAGCTCAGACCGGGATTTGATTGGCCGAAATAATAAATAACAAATTGTTTATTTTGTATTAATTGGGAGTTTGATTTCCTAAAACCTTTCCAACCAGTTAAGTGCAGGAAAAGTAAGAACAAACGTCCGCTTTTAGTATGGGTGATGTTACTCACTGGATCAGTGAGTTTTATCTTTTTTTTAAAAATATCTATCTATATAATTTATCTTTTTCATTTATAGACTGTACTGTTAAGTTCAGACAGTTTTTAAGAAGTGCAGTCCACACATTTTGAATAGGTCAGTCAACAATTTTGTTTGCTTTATTGTTGCAATTTTCACTTCAAATGAATCTAATATTGTTTGTTATGAAACAGACTGATTTATTGCTTGTGTCAGGTGAAAAATACATGAGAAGAGGAACTTGCAACTATAATCGCATATTTAATCGCAATCGCCCTAGTTTCTGTAAATTATATTATGTGATATGAGGTGAATTACTGACATTAAAGTGTCTGAAAGTTCTTTGAAAGCCTTGGTACAGCACGGTAATCCACTTCTTCTTTTTGTGCTTCTTCAGGAGGAGTGACGACGTTTGTGGCTCTGTACGATTACGAGTCCAGGACGGCCTCAGACCTGTCCTTCAGGAAGGGGGAGCGGCTGCAGATCGTCAACAACATGTGAGACACGGGACAATTCTAGAGCAGTTTTACTCGGTTTACTCCTGCTCCTGTAGGCCCAGGAGAAGTGTGCATTAGATCATTATTGGGCTGCACAATATTCATTTGGGGAAGTATTCTCTTAACAGTATTCGCTCAGTTCAATTCAGTCCAGTGAATTAGGATAGTCATGATTTGTTTCATTGAATACTATTTTAGCCTCACTTTGGTCCTGATTTAATATCTGTTGTCTTGCTTTAAGTTAGTTTTAGTTTTGACACCATTTTTCTTTTTCAAGTTGTGTTGTGGTCCAACAAAGAGTCGACCCGTGACTAGAGGCGGGCGATATATCGTCTACAGGATAATATCGAAATTAGAGATGGACTGTTTTGCTTCAGATACTGATACCAATACTGGAGGTATCAATTATATATAGGCTATTAATGAACTAATGCACTTAGATTTAGTTGGTGACAGTTGTTTTTTATAATGTGGTGAGAGCCAAAACGGGTATCAGTTCAGTATCGGATATTTGTAGCCGATATCCGATATTGTATCATTCCCAGTATAGGCTCCGATATCCGATACCAGCATCGGATTGGTGCATCCCTAATCGAAATTGCTGTCATTGAGTTTAACTCCAATGTCAAGGAACACGGGGAAAGGGGAAAAATAAAAAATGGGGGAAACTGGGGGGGGAAATGGGGGCAATATGAGGAAATAAAGTGGGATTTTTGTTTTAATTAAGGGGGGAAATGAATTAAGAAAATAGGTGGGAAATGCGGAACATTTTTTCCCCTGCTTTTTTGTCGTTGCCTGTTCAGGACATCTATTTTAGTGACAAAGCCATGGAAATCCAGATGTTTGCCAGCACTTTTTGTGTGTGTGCATAATACTGATGGTTTGCAAAAATATCACTTAATCATTGATATCGAGAATGTGACTTCCAGCACTGATTAGTTCGAGGTGCAGGCGTCGCTACCTCACACTCAGTCAAGTGTTGCCAATTTTGTTAAAATATTGCTATTGTGATATTCAAGGCTGTTACTGAATATTAGGGCTGCACGTTTTCAAGTCTTTCATTAACCGTTAACCGAGGCCCTTAGCGGTTAATACTCGGTTAACCATTAGTGTGCGCACGCTTCATATTGAAAAGTTAAACTAGTTAGCCATGCGCGATGACGGCTTGTTTGGGAGCGCTCTGGCGGTCTCTGGTGGTGCAAAAATGTATTACAAGTATTTTCAATGGCACGGCAAATTATACACGCCAGTTAACCGAGCAAAATGCTTTTACTCGGTTACGCAATTTTTAACAGTTAACCGGTTAATTGGTTAACCATGGACACCCCTACTGAATATGGGCATGTATGGGCTTCTTCGTGCTGTATGGGAAGTGTTCCTTGGCTCATGTTGCTCTGTTCTGGGTGTGAGTCCAAATCAACTCTTTTTAGACCTAGTTTGGTTTCGATTGAATAGTTTAGACCTAGTTTGGTTTTAGTATTGGCCTGTCAGTTCAAGACCCACTACTCTCCTCCTAATTCAGTCCCTGTTGTCCCTGCGAGCTCAAATTCTGTTCTGGGTGCTGCAGTACAAGGCTGACGTTACCCTTGAAAAACCCCAAATGCATAAATGATAAAGTAGCTGTTCAATGCAGGCTGAACTCCAGCTGAGGCGCCCCCGCTGCTTGATGGACAGCGCCCCCCGAAACGAGCGCCACCCATTGTCTTTTCAAAAGCTCTTCTTATCACTGCGGCAGGCTCCTTCTGCAGTAATGTCTTAGCAAAATGAAACCAGCAAGCTGCAGATATGTAGACATTATACTGTCCTCTGCGAACACTTATCTTAAATATTATGTCTCCGTAATGTGAATTTATGTTATTTATCAGTTCATAAGGAGTCGATGTATTTTAAAATGAGCTCCAGGAACTTCAACTTGATTAAGTCGAGACACAGATTTTTAGCTAGTTTGCTCCCTTAACATCTTAGTTTTAATGTCAGATTAAAAAAAAGAAAAGAAAGAAAGACAAAACTCACCCTTTGCGATGCTTAGCGAGACGGAGAGGTTTCCCGTAAATAACTGCTACACCGTGACGCACCGGCCGGTTTCCCACGCTCATCCATTCACAAATATTGACATACTTTGTATCAACGTGTAGCTCAAAAGGCGACGGATATGGCGCTGTAATCCAAATATGGTCATTTCCTTGTTAGGAGACGGCTGTGGCCGAGCCGGGGGCGATATACAAGTGAAACTCTGAAAATCAGAATATTGTTTAAAAGCCTTATTCAACTTAAACTGTGAAACTAATATATGATATAGACTCATTACATGCAAAGTAATGAGTAAAGTGACATCATCATATCTCACTTTGCATGCAATGAGTCTATATCATATATTAGTTTTAAAATTAGGTCAATCAATGGTTTTGTAAAGACCAATATCACAACAGGAGTTTCCTCACAGCTGCACCGAACATTAAGGCAATAAACAAAGCAGTAAATAAGACAATGTAAAGTTCAGGTGAATCAAGTATCCAGGCAAACATAATGTCCAAATAAGCGTCAGCAGTGGGTGGCGACGAGCGGCGCGGGTGTCCCCTGTCCTTAGACTCTCCAGCACGGCAAGGAAAAACTCAAAAAGCCAGTGGGAGAAAAGAGAAACCTTGGGGAGAACCACAGAAGGAGAGATCCACTCCCATGGACGGTCAGGCTATAGAGACCCAGGGCCGATGGAGTCCCTTCAGCAGACGGGCCAAGATCGAGATCGTCCAGTCCTTGCCAATCCTTGTCAATCCAGTAGGCAGGGTTCCTCCGCTCGATCTAGACAGGCACTCCTGAGGGGGAGGGGACAGGAGACACCATGTGATAGTAATGAACAGACTACAGATAAAATAAATATTGTATCATAATAAGACAAAGTTTGCAGAAGAACAAGAGGATTGATTATTTATTTTCTGCACTGCTACAATATTAATGTAAATAATGTAAATAATCACTCAAATAAATAGTTCTATCTAAGAAGAGGATAGCGCTCAGTGTACCGTACTTCCCACAGCAGTGTTTCTCCTAAGGCAGCTTTACTTCAGGCTGTGGGTTAGAGTTTTACCTAACTGACCTGATCATAAAGCTAATTCAAAGAGGTACATTTTTAGCCTAGTCTTAAATGTAGAGACTGTGTCTGCTTCTTTAACGTGAGCTGGGAGTTTATTCCATAAAACCAGAGCTTGGACACTCTTGCAACAATATCTCCACTTAAGTAGCTCCTACAGACTCCACACTTCAGAGTCTTGTACTTAACAATATTTTGAAGGTGTTTCATGAGGGATTTTTAAATATCTAATTCTTTTATTGAGCTTGATTGATTGATTGGATTTATTTGAGTGATTATTTACATTAACATTGTTGCAGTGCCGAAAATAAATAGTGACAAAAACTCAAAAGGAGCAAGAAAGCTTATAAGTGCCTACCCCATATTCAAGATTAATTTACATTCCGGATACAGTGATACAACATCTCATGTTTACATACAATACAGCACTTTACATTACAAATACCTGAATTACTTATTTTTATTTACAATTTGTACTTTTTTCTTTTTCTTATTCCCTCATTCTCGTTCACATAATAACCATTTCCAATCATTACTTATAAACACCAGTCACCATTCTATTAATTGACCATTGATTTAGTTATAATAAGTATTACATAGTCAACACGAGCCATTATTATTGTAATTCCCATTTCCACTGTAAAATATTGGTTGTGAACAGGAAAAAACAAAACAAAACAAGGGAAAGTTAGAGATTTTACCCATTAATTCCTTTATAAATAGCTTATCCAAACAAGATATCCAAAATCTCCTCTGAAAACAAAAGCACATTTAAACCTGGGTCTATCTATCATTAACAGTTTGACGATGAAAATAGGCATTTTTAGCCATTTTATGCACATATTGCCTTAAGTTTATATGAAAACATAAAATGACAGAAAACGTTTGATCTCATATTCATATCAATATCATATCAAATCAATAGCAAAAGTTTCAAATTGATATCTCTAAATTGATTTTTCCCCCCCCTATTCACCTGCAGTGTCTCACCTTAAATAAAAATCGTCAGGTATGATTTCTTATACGTGCATCTTTAAAAGTCAGCTCTGTCCTGTCCCGAAGTGAAGGAGAGTGCCTTTGATTGTTTGCCATGATGGGATTCTTGCGCCGTGCGTCAATGGAGGTGCACTGGAGCATGTGCCCCCCAGTGTTGACCTAGAAGGCACAGAGCAGGACAATGGTGGATTAATATTGTACATCTGCGCCTTAAGCCACAGACCTGAATGACACTGGGTCACTCATTCTATAGACGTCCATAGACCAAAGATTGCTCCACAATACGGAACCAGCTACGGGGACGTCACGATGAGTTTCTGCACTTTTAGGATTGGCAGGTGCTACTGGAATGTAAAGATATCCTGATGCCATTGTTCTGTATCAGTGGCAGCTCCTCACGTCTCCAGCCAATCAGGAAATTCTACAGAGTTTACCCTGAAGGGGGCGCAACCCATTCGTTTTCAGGCCAAAGTTAGGATTTGACACATGTTTGCGCTATAATGTCAGAATAATGTCAGGGACCAGTAGACAACACTATGAGACACCCATTGAGACAGTTTATCAGTAAAAAAAACTTGATTTGGTGTTTAGTTGCTCTTTAAACAGCTGCTGTCACTGTGAAGGTACGAGAAGAAAAACTGAACCTTATTATTTGTCACAAACTTCATGTTTTATGGAAGCTTTAAAAATCACTTTTTTATTGGGATGATAGGACTTCTGTGGAGAGTAAAACATGTTTTCTGGTGTTAGCTCCTCCTGCTTTAGTTGCTGTTAGCCCAATGGCCGCTGGCTGCTCTGCTTTGCGACGACGACACTGGAGGCCGCCATTACTGTAGTACCTCCATATGGCCGCTAGTCCCCCATTGGAATCCATTGCACTTTAGACACGTTAAAAATAACTTTAATGCCCGGTGCCTAATGTTTTGGAACTGTCTAGAGCTAGATATTCCTCCTGTGATTACGCTGGGTTAGATCAGAGGCACCGGGCTGGTTATCGTAGGATACATTTTTGAAATCTCGTACTTAATGAGGGTCTGACTGTTAGCATTGGAGCTAACGCGAGCTACACGTCACACAAGGGCCGAGTCTACAGTGAAGATCCCGCCCTTATGCCCTTATTAGGAACATGCTTCGTCAGAGCTGGGGAGGAGGAGTCTGTAAATCCACCATGATTTCCCCCTCGAACGTGGTCATTGTGGTAAACGGGGAGGAGTGAGGAGGAGCTGTCTATTCTTTTTAACAGTCTATGCACAAACAGCTCAGAGTTATCCCTAATGTGGACCTGGCTTCTGCTTTAGTTCTGGTTTAGTACCTGGTTTTCTTTGTTTAGTCCAAGTTTTGTTTTGTTTTCCACCTTAACCGAGCACATTTTCTCCAGTTTGGCTTTACCCAAATCTAAAAGCTTCTCGACTGGAGAGCAAAAGTGTAACGCCTCATTAGAAAGTTAAGCGTTTTTGTTGCTTTTACATTGCTTTTTATGTTTTTATGTTGTTTTTTTTGCTTTGTCATGTTTTGTCTCTTTTTTGTGGGTTTTTTGTCATGCTTTCGCCACATTTTTGCATTTTCGTTGCTTTTTTTTTTCATCCTCGTTTTCGTTTTATGTTTTTTATTTTTTTTTTAAGCTTTTCGATTTGGGTGAAGCCAAACTGGAGAAAATGTGCTCAGTTCAGGCGGGAGTTAAGAGGTTAAACCTTATTAGTATCGTAGCTACTGTTTGGACTTGGTTTTGTCGCTGAAATAGGCAACTTTCCCCCTAAATATTCAGCCTAATTAAATTGCTTAATTTTAAAGCAGAACTAAGTAACTTGTTTACTTTAATAAATCCTTTCCATAGTCCCTCTGGGGTAATACAAGTGTTAATGGGATGATTGGGGGTCTTTCATCTCCCCCTGGTGTCTCAGGCCAGAAAACCACAATAGGTGGCGTTCACGTGACATCACAACAGTCTAAAGAGCCTATAGTTTAAAATTGAGGTGGAGCAACTGAAAATTCTATGGCCGTGACCATAGTAACACTCAAAATGCATTTTTCTAGTCTTAAATCATTGCTAATTTCTCTGTAATTACTGGGCCAATTCACATGAAACAAAAGCTGTCACAAAGTTCAAAGTCATATCTTCCAGCTCATATGAACATATGTCTAATTATTTCCTCACAAAGGCGTCCAAAAGTGGAGACAATATTCAAAAACATGTGCTTGATGTTGGCCAGTAGAAAGGAAACTTTCAGCCATAAAATCCACATGTCAGGTTTGTGAATCCAATCACATGATGATCAGAGAAAACATTTGGACGTTTTCTTTTTGGAAATTTCTTTCAAAAACTGTTTCTCTCCCATAGAGTTGTATTGGCACCTGCCCTCCGATTGAAAAAGAATTCTATAACGTGAACGCAACCTGTTACAACTTTCCTACCTCCGGGTCGGAGCAGCAATACACACTAATGGAATCACGAAGAAGGCGCTAACAGGCTAACGGGAAAAGCTAACTGCGGGCTAGCGCATATGACAGATTTTATTGCTCCTGAAAATATGACTTATTTAGATTACATCAGTTGCATACTGTAGTTATCTTTTTTTTCAGTGAAGCAGCAATTTTAATGAAGAAATGTTGGGCAGAATTTTTAAGCTGCTGACAGGAAGTGACATAAAAGAAGGTAACATTCCATAGCAGTTTGACTCATTCATTTCCCATTGACTTAACATGGTTGCACGGCAACAGTTTAAAATTGTTTACCTTCTTGTATGGAAGGAAGTGAAAACATAAACATCACAAAAATGGTCAAACTAAAGAAAGCAATTGTATCTAATGTGTCAGATGCACTTTAAACAGTATTTACAGCCAAGTTTGAGTGAAAAAAAAAGATCTCCATTGTGTAATTGGATGAACAATATCCCTCTGTCCCTTTGTCTTTTCTGTCAGCGTAGTATTTACTCTCACGGACAATTAATGAGTAAAAAAACACAACATGCTACGACACCTGCAGTGGCGTTTACGGCCTCTAGGGGCATGAGTTACTTAGTTCTGCTAAGTACATAGTTAACATTTTTAACTATGTGTCAACACAGTCACATTTCCTGACATCATTTCTATATAGGGAGTGTCATTGGGGTTTTTTTGAAGAAAGATGACACAAAACAAGAGATCATTTCTTCCACTTTTCTTAGTAGTACCGTAATGTTCGGACTATTGAGCGCACCTGAATATAAGCCGCACCAAATGCATTTCTTTCTCATGCTGTATATTGGCCACACTTGTCTATATAAACCGCAGGTGTCCATATTGTAACATGAGATATTTACACAGAAAGACGGCACACGGAAAGATTTTTTGAATTTCTGGTTAGACAGTAGCAACACATACTTCCCTGAAAAGTCACTGATCGCTATCTTCATCTTCCTCCTGCGCACGATCATATCATCTTCGTGTGTTTTCCATGATGAGCGTGTGTGAAAATCTATAAACTAGGCGCCTCGTTGTTTGGGCCGCAGGATTCAAAGCGTGTGAAAACAGTAGCGGGTTTATAAGTCTGGAAATTTCGGTAATCTAGCGTGGCATGAGTGTAAAATTAATCATGACATTTACAAGCGCACTCCTTAGCTCGCTGTTCTGGTCCTGTTGTTAATAATTTGCATGATGTCACTTCTTGTTAGCGGACTTATGTTTTCAAGCTCTGTTTCTGTCTTTGATTTCTTATTTTCCTCGAACTCACAAATCACGACGCGGTCTGAATATTTCATGGTTGAACTTTTTGGAAGATGCATGATCTGGTGTTTCCTGCTGTTCTTCGGGCAGTCACTGTTTTATCCGTGCACTTTTTTAACCTCTCTCTCTCCGCTCTCCGTTTCCCCTTTTCTGTTTCTGCATTCTGAAAACTTATCGCAGGAGGAAGGTCAACTGCAGGTTTGTGGCATTTCCCTAAGATTATTAAGATGCATTTTCATTATGTCTGTAAAAAGACCTCATAACCATCTCCTCCTCCCATGTATTCCTTTACATAACAAAAGTATATCCCAGTCCCCTCAGCTTTCCTAAATACAAGACTGTGTACATGTTTGTGTGTGTGTGTGTCATATTATAGAGGGAATACAAATGATGTCACTGCATAGCAACAGCACGGCGACAGAAGCCAAATGAGTGGCAAATCTGAATTGTTACTAGTTGATTTAGCTGTATAAGCTATAAGATCAAACAATTAGGTTAGTGCACTGCAAAATGTAAATGTCAAGCATTGGCTTAAATTACTTGAATTTAGGAAATGTATATTGTTTTGAGCGGTTTTCACTCATTTAGACTTACTTTGCTAGTTTGAGGACATTTCAGAATTGTAATAAAGGTAAATCTGGCTTGAAATAAGAAAGCAGTACTAAGTAACATGTTTGCCTTAATAAATCCTTTCCGTAGTCTCTCTGGGGGTAATACAAGTGTTAATGGGATGATTGGCGGGTCTTTCATCTCCCCCTGGTGTCTCTGGCCAGAAAACCACAATTGCAACTTCCCTGCCTCCGGGTCGAAGCCACCAATACACACTAATAGAATCACGAAGAAGAAGCTAACAGGAACAGTATTTACAGCCAAGTTTGAGGGGGAAAAAATATCTCCATTGTGTAATGGGATGTTCAATATCCCTCTGTCCCTTTGTCTTTTCTGCTAGCGTAGGGCTGGGCGATATATCGATATTTAAGATATATCGATATATTATTTAATGAGATATGGAATTAGACCATATCTCATATATCGGGATATTTCAAATTCAGATAAGCTATAAAGTTAACAAAAACAAACAGGTCATCTCAAGCTGATTTTAAAAAAGTTTATTTTAAACTGAGCACTTTATTTTGTCATCGCTTTATATATAAATGCTGCCTTCAGAAAAAGACTGACCTATTTTATTTCATAGGCTATTTTTATCCAAGACATTTTTTATTTAAATGGAGTTTACAGAACTTTGTTAAAAAGTGTTTATGTTTACATTTTATAGTGAGTTTTCAGTAAAACTACTCGTATTTGGCTTTGACTTAACATTTCATTTCACTGCTCTCGCTTTGCGGAAAAAATATTGGGATATATATCGTATATCGATATTCAACCTAAATATATCGGGATATGACTTTTGGTCCATATCGCCCAGCCCTATGTCAGTGTAGTATTTACTCTCACGGACAATTAATAAGTAAAAAATCACAACATGCTACGACACCTGCAGTGACGGTTATGGCCTCTAGGGGCACGAGTTACTTAGTTCTGCTTTTAGTGTTAAAAAAAAATGTACACGGACTGATTTCTTGAAATTAGTGACTCAAATCAAGGACAAATGACTGTATGATAATATGATATGAAGTAGTTTCAATTAGCTATGAGACCAAGCTCACACAATCATCCCAGCGGTGCCCCCAAATGTAGAATCCCTGTAATGGGAAGTATGAGTGAAAAGAACACAGACACGTCTTTCTGGTTGCCGTTGTGATGTTAACTGAAGGAAAGACGGCCTGGAACGTTGCTTAAGAGCAGCAGGCTCCCCCTACTGGACCCGGAACACAACTGCATGTTTGATATTAAATCAATTGGTCACATAAACTACAGAGTCTTGGTATAACGATCAAGTTCCTGGTAGAGACGGAAAAGCTCAAAAGCCACTTGATTGTCTCCCCACTCCTCACTAAAATCCACTACATGCCATATTTCCACTTGCGGGTGTCACATTGTGCGTCATGTGTGTCCTGTTATCTGCCTTGATGAACTCCTGCTGTTCAAGTCTCCGTAAAGTGACTGTTTGTGTGTGTGTGTGTGTGTGTTTGTTTTCTTTTTCTCCACAGAGAGGGCGACTGGTGGCTCGCGCGCTCCCTCAGCACCGGAGAGAGCGGTTACATCCCCAGTAATTATGTGGCTCCGTCGGACTCCATCCAGGCAGAAGAGTAAAAACCTCCACGATTTATTACCGTCTGTGTCTGTCAGCTCTATCCGCACAGGCCAGAGGTGGAGAGAGGGAAAACCCTGTGGAGAAAGACGAGAGCAAAGGATTCTGGTTTTACGCTTGTGCTGCAACAAAACAATGCAATTTAATTAAGCTACAAGAGATAGCAATATCATGTTATAAACTGTCACATTATCAAAGGCCCTTTACCAGACTTACTTGAGTGGAAGTTGCAGTATATTAGGGTGATAAAAAGAGACCTTCACTGTAGCGTCAGCCTCCGTTTAATGAACTATTTTAGCTTTTATAAACCCCAAAAGTAGAGCTGATGCCCCAGTCAAATTGGCGTTTGTGCTGGGCATCAAAAAGGATAAGTTACTGAATGAATTGCGCCAAAATGAAGGCCTTAAATGTCATTAACACGTAGGGGTGGGAACCTCTGGGTAGCTCACGATTCGATACACGATACATGGCTCACGATAACGATTATCTCACGATCCGCCGATACTGCGATAATCGATATATTGCACAAAAATAAGTTACGATACATCACGATAAAAAAAAAAAACATGCTACTTTTAACCTTTATTTTAACATACTACATATTATTCATCATTTACATTTCTTTTCATGTGCTTTGTACCACTTTTATAAATGACCCCTGACTTACTCACTGAAAATGGGTCATAGATCTGTCAGTGACTTCATTTACATTTAAATAAACAAGAAACCACAGTCCTATTTAAAAAGGAATAAATAAACCTCAAATTAATCTTCTTTATAATTATAAAAACTATCATTAAAAGTAATTTATTTGTGTGACAGTGTTTGGTCCAAGTGCTTAAAACTGTAGTGCTGCCCCTGCTGTCCTGACTGATTTTTATTATTGGCCTCTATTGACTGAAAACAGTGGAGCACTGCTGCCTCATTAATATGCATGACGTCATCAAAAGTATCAATATCGGAATACAAAGTATCGTATCGTCCCGCAAAATATCACGATATATCGGAAAATCGATATATTGTCACACTCCTATTAACAAGCATTAAATATGATTCTGACAAATAACCATCTAAATTACTTTGAAAATAGTGACATCGCTCGACATTACAAGGATAATTGAAAATACAAAACACATCCAGGTTTTGCTGAAAATGTCTATCCTTCTCAGTCCAATTGGCTTTTAAGTATCCAATTTTAAATCATTCCTCTGTTCACCTCTAGGATACAAATGATTAGAAATCATAAATGCAAAGTTCTTTTGGTTTTAAAAACATGTAGTTCAGGCTTTCAAAAGGCCTTGAAAAGCATTAGATTTGCCTTCCTGCTACCTGCGTAAACCCTGAAATTGCTTGTCGCGGGTCAGGCTTGTTGTTGTAAATACTGCTGTGCTTCTCGGCTTCCTGAAAGCTGTGGAAAGTGCTCATTAACTAACCCGTGCCAAGAATCTTGTTTGGAATGTGTTTGGGCCGTAGCTAACCATTTAAACTCAACTAGGCTCATTCTTCTTTAGTCTGAAAATGGGAAAAATCTGGTACAGGGCGGCCTTTAATAATGTAGTTGAGAATAATCCCAACCCGCCTTATCGATCAAAAATTCCCACCGGGCCCCCAGCAATGTGGATACACTCTTTTCACAGAATATGTAATGTTTTTCATTATTAATTGATGATATTTTTTACAAAACAGTCGGCAAACAACAGTAATTATATGTCAAATTCTTGCCCCAGTGCCTCTGAGGACCCCACTTAAGGACTTGTGAGACTAGTCGCCTTATTCAGCTCCGTCCACTTTTATGGTAGACATGCATTTCCAATGACATCACGCATTGTTCCGGCGGCCATTTTGAGCACCAAAGTAGAATTATGCAGTACTACAACATGTAACAATATCTCTAGTCAGGATGAAAATGAAAGACAACTGATTGACAGTGGCATTTTTATGTTCTCGTAATCATTTCTCATGAAGATAACAGTTAAAACACGGAACCAGAGACGCACGTTTATGTGATATAAGCAGCAAATGTGGCACAGACGTAGCAGCTCTGTCTGTCGAGCTACAGCAGGATTTACTAAGATCTGCTTCACTCCTCAGACTAAACTAACTCATCAAAGAGGAAACGGAAAACCTTTCTCTGGGATTTTTACAGTTTGTCATGTCAACAGAGTCTCAGTCTGAGTCAGTGTTTAAGCTGCTTAAGACGTTAGCATGCTACCGGTTAGCAACTGTCAACCAACTGTCAATGGCTTCAACACGATAAACACATGTGTGACTCACATCTATGAACACTGAGGAAATACTACAGTATGAGCTGTTAAAGCTAAATGCTAACCGGTAGCATGCTAACGTCTTGAGCAGCTTAAACACTGATTCACTGCTTTCTTCACATAAACGTGTGTCTCTGAGGCCGTGTTTTTACTGCTATCTTCATGAGCAATGATTACGAGGACATAAAAATACCACTGTCAATCAGTTGTCTTTCATTTTCATCCTGAGTTGGGATATTGTTACATGTTGTAGTACTGCATAATTCTACTTTGGTATTCAAAATGGCCGCCATAACAACAAAAGTCATATGACTGAAAAGCATGTATAAGCATCTCCAGTTAGTATAATGATAAAAATAGCGATATGTTCGTGTGCTTCCTGTTGTGACTCCGCTTTAATGGTTTGGCTCTGAGGATCTGTAAAGAACCGAAGCCGAACACAACACAGCGGTTTGTCAGTAAAGTCACATGATACATCAATATCATCAATTAATGTCAGTTTCAAGTTACACCTGCAGTCTGGCCATGAACACAAGAGGGCGCCACCCATAAGGTATAGAGATAGAGGTTTATTGGGATCATAAAGCCAGCATAAAGCAAACTGAATGCCGTACGAAGCTCCTGCTCTCTAGTCCACGACTTTATAGTGTTTTTGAGCAAATGTCCACCTCTGGCCATTGCGTTTCCTGTTAATGTTCTGGTCATCGTTGTCTTGCATGTAAGAACCTATTTCTCCATGAGTAGCTCGTGGCGTTGTCGGGTGTGTCTGCTGTCTGCATGCGCAACCGGCTTTGCTCACACACAGTTGAATCTACTCGTAACCGCCTTAATTTTTTCTCTTTCTTATGCTTTGCCTTCTCCAGTCACCTCAGACTAACACTAGAGTCCAGGTAAGAGGCTTTGCGCTGCTGGGTGCCTTTCACTGTCACGCCGCAGAATGTCTGTGAGCTTAAAGGGATGTTTCAGGATGTTTGACATTGGGCCTCATTTCCTAGTTATCCAGAGTGTTGTTGATGTCTGGAGATATTATTTTCTTAAATTGATGCAGTTCTTATATTTGAAGAGTCTAGTGGTGCTAGGCTAGGGCAAGGCTAAAGCATGTCTATGGTATCAGTTAGCCTGCATTAAAAACAGTCTGACCCACTCCACAGTGCACCTGAGGTAAATCACTTATAACACCAGACTAACCATATAAATGTCTGTGTTAATAGAATAATTTTTGAAATATAACTGACCTTGTATCACATGAATTACCGCATTTTGAGGGACTATTTTCTCGCAGATCACTCCGCCGCTGCGTTAGCTTACAGCCACGAAGCTGATGCTGCTCAAATATAAGTTATTTTAAATGCAAAATGGTTAAAATTATTCTATTAACACA
The DNA here is from genome assembly GCA_007210695.1 of Neogobius melanostomus. Classification (NCBI taxonomy): domain Eukaryota; kingdom Metazoa; phylum Chordata; class Actinopteri; order Gobiiformes; family Gobiidae; genus Neogobius; species Neogobius melanostomus. Next base: position 133,722 of record VHKM01000438.1, read on the forward strand.
GACATTTATATGGTTAGTCTGGTGTTATAAGTGATTTACCTCAGGTGCACTGTGGAGTGGGTCAGACTGTTTTTAATGCAGGCTAACTGATACCATAGAAATGCTTTAGCCTTGCCCTAGCCTAGCGCCACTAGACTCTTCAAATATAAGAACTTCATGGATTTAAGAAAAAAATATCTCCAGACATCAACAACACTCTGGATAACTAGGAAATGAGGCCCAATGTCAAAATCCTGAACTATCCCTTTAAAATGACTTGGATTCACAATAACAATCTGCATGTTTGAGCACTTTGGATGGATTTGGATTCATTTACTCATTAGGCTAGTAATTAGTTCATGTTAGAAACAATTCAATGCTCCTGCAGTTACTGTTTTTCCTTGTGTTAGAGTCACATGCATTGGAGTTACATGCAGAACTATCGGGGCAAATAAGATCATGTCATGTCAATAAGGCTGCCTATTCTAGAAGTACTGGTAAAGGAGTTGGAGCTGTTAAAACAATTTACCCGTTAATAGAGGTTGGCTGATACTAGTTTAGGTTAAGTTACTTTATTTGTACCCGTAGGTAAATTTGTCTCGCAATTCTGAGAAAACATTTGGAATAATCGTCCAAAAAAAAAACATATTGGTCGACCTCTACCTGTTAAGAAGGCTGTCTCTTTAAAACATGGGCTTGACAAAGTTAACCTCTTAACCCCCACCTGAACCAAGCACATTTTATTTTCTCCGGTTTGGCTTTACCCAAATCTAAAAGCTTCAAAATGGCGACAAAAACGAGGATGAAAAGCAGCAATAACACAGTTACAACAAAAACATGACTAAAAAATATGGAGCCCTGGAAGTGACATCAGACCATAGATATAATATAATAAAGATGAGCGGGTCCCCTTCAGCCCCATTCATTGTAAAGGTTCCCGAGTCCTGTGTGAACCTTAATGGCCGCTCTGTCTCCTCCACAAAAAGGCGGGAAGCCCTGCGCTCGCGGGGTGGGCGGAGCCTCCACAGAGCTCCAGAGCTTGATTGACAGGCGCTGGAGCCAGTCAATGCACTGAAAAGGCTTCCAATGTTCGGGCTTTTAAACAAAGACCAGCGTGGTTAAAAATATTTCACCTACCCCAGCGTGGTCACATGGGTCATAGCGATTTTTAGAAAAAGAAAAACTCTTTGGAGCCCGACTTTGAAGCCGTTCTTGAGACGTTTGAAGTCCCATTAGAATCAATGTAGGGCTGGGCGATATGGCCAAAAATGAAAATCTCGATTTTGTTACTCAGTTTGGACGATTACGATTTTAATCGATTTTATAGGATTTTTTTTTAAAGGTCTCCTGATCTTTCATAATAAGAGTCCAGACCATTAATATTTAGATTCATAATATAACCCACAGTTATGCCCATTAAAAAATGTTATTTCTCTTTTAAATATTCCTTGGCTGCTCTCAAAAGTAAAACTTCTTAATAAGCCATGGAGTTTTCAAAAGCGTTTTAGTTTTCTCATCCTCATGCCTCTGTTGTGATTGACAACCGTCTCCATGGAGACTCAAGGGGAAAGGGGCGGAGTTAAGCTGCTGCTGTGCCTCCGCTCAGAGCATCAGGGTGAGAGAAGGAAGAGGATCAGACTGGGGAAAACTCAGTTTTAGTGGAAGAAAACTCTATTGTGCACTCAGAAAACACAACGCCTTTGTAAAGCAGCAGAGATCGTCAGAAAGTCTCAGAAAGGGTGACATTTCTGAAAACAGTCGCTGTGGAGCGGTTGAACACGCTGCTAAATTGGCAACACGGCGCACGTGAGGCGGACATGGAGCGGCGAACACGATTTTACGATTTAGCCATTTTCCACATCGTCTGTTTTTAAAAGCATGAATTAATTCGATTTATTGCCCAGCCCTAAATCAATGCCCCGGAGTGTCTCTTGGAGTCGCCCTTGGCCACCAGGGGGTGGTATTAGCAATGTCAGCTCCTCCACTATGAGGACCATAGAGAAGCACGTTCCTCGCCCACTGCATCAGACACAACAAAATTGGGGGGTGAAAAAAAAGGGAAACTTTTTTTTGGATGAAATCTAAAAAAAATGTTTTGTTTTTTTAATTTTATTTATTATTTTTTACACCACAAATTATCTTGGGGGACCGAGATATTATGTTGAGGGAAAATGTTTAAAAATAAATAGTTTTTTTTTATTTTATTTTTGCTGAAATGGATTAAAAAAAGAAATTGCACCACAAATTATTTCGGTGGGGGAGAATGACATAATTATCGTGGGGGAACAAAAGTGAAAAGAATCAACAAAAGAGTGACAAAACGTGCCGGAAAAGCAACAATAACACAATGAAAAAATGACCCCCAAAAAAAGAGACAAAAACTATGAAAACACGACAAGAAACGCGCCAAAAAAAAGAGACAAAAATACAACAAACTGCTTCAAAAATGTGACAAAAAAGTGACGTTTATCAGTTACATAGGTCTTAGCTTTCAAACGTTACACTGGCCTAGAGGCTCCAGTCGAGGAGCTTTCAGATTTGGGTAAACTGGAGAAAATGCGCTCGGTTAAAGGCGAGTGGTAAGAGGTTAAAAAGTACAAGGTTTAATGATAAAGCAGGAGCGTTAGATTGTGATAAACGTCGCTGTTGTAGAATGAGATGTATGTGCGGTAGTCAGGCGATGAATTAAGGCGTTAAATGTCATGGAAAAGCAATTTCAATGTGAGCTATAAACTGGCTTTAAATCTGAATTTCTATGTTCATCAAAAATACAAAACAATATGGTCCAAAACACATTGCACTGCAGTTTCGGCTGATGTTTTGCTCAAAGGTTGCCTGTTGTCCCAATATATTGAAATTTCCCCCCATTCCTGTGTTTGATTGAAGGTTTTGAAATCCTACTAAATGAAACATGCACAGATATGTTTGTGGCATTATAAATATAGTATCTGTGCAATATAAAGCTTTACATTTGACTTGCTGCTTCCTGTATAAGCCCCTAACAGGATTACTCTTCTGAATCATTTTAACACGCACATCATCCTGTTTTCTGTTTTAAAAGTGTGAAACAAACCTCTAGCTTTTTCCACCTACACACTTTCCTGAATCTCACCGTCCTCCTCTCGTGTGCCCCCTGCGTTTGTTTATTTATTTCTCAGGTGGTTCTTCGGGAAAATAACGCGGCGCGACTCGGAGCGGCTGCTGCTAAGTTTGGAGAACAGGCAAGGGACGTTCCTGGTGAGGGAGAGCGAGACCACCAAAGGTAAGTTCATGAAGAGAAAACGTGCTGCGCCATCGACACGCTGCGTTTGTTTACTTGACTTGACTTTATTTGTGTTTATTTGGACAGTGCCATGGGCTCCTCTCCATCCGTAGTGCATTTAACAATTATTTAAAAACAGACAAACATGGACAGAGAGATAGAGTATAAATCACAGAAATGCTGCTTTGTCCAGTGGCAGTTCGTCTGAATGGAACCTCACTGTCCCCTCTGGTAATTCCTCCAAAGGGGGAGGGGCCAAACCATGGATTTGTAGACAAGACAAGCGTGTTTAAAAGTTTTCAAAACTCAAAAGATGATATTTCTCTAAAATTGTTGAGACTTGTTTTGTTTTTGTTTGTTTTTTTGACAAAAACCTTGATGGCTTTTTTATACAGCTATGGGTTTTAGTGCAGTGATGCCAGAAAATGACCATGCAGTGAAACCGTGCTCTATGTGACAGAAAATCATACAATGAAGATAAGCTTTAGCAGCCGTAGTGGAGACAAAAGGCCTGATTTGTTTACAAATTTTAAAAATTTAAAATTTTACATTTTAAAATGTTTACAACCTTTTTTTTTTTAATCATCCAAATTTCCACAGACAGTTTGAAAGAACCTCTTATCTTTTCCATGGAGCTTTGTTCATGTGGGAGAAGCTCAGGGTTGCCAGGTCTGGGCAGCCAAACCCGTCCAAAAATATCTGAAAACCCGCGGAAAACCCGCGGACATACGGCGCGGCTGCAATTTTCAATATTGTTTACCAGTAAACAGAGCCCATGTGCTCCCGCGATGATGAGAAACCGCCCCTTTCTCCCTCTCTTATTGAAAAAGCAGCTCACAGAGCCTTGGATTTGAGATTGTGTTATTCGAAATAGTGATTTTGATCAAAAAATAAGATAGAAATAGCCAATTTTACATTGAAAACAGTAAGGCAAAAAACCGCGGACAGTTTTTTTCACCCGCGGAATGGCTTAAAAAAACTTTAACCGCTGACCTGGCAACCCTGGAGAAGCTCCACGAAGCAGAAGACCTTGATTAAATATGATTCTAATAAATATTATTCATGCAAAGTTGACTAAATTAGTTTTGAATTTAGTCGACTAAAACTAGACTAAAATTGAAGAGAAAGATTTGACTAAAACTAGACTCAAACTAAATGACATTTTTGTCAAAAATGTAAGACTAAAACATGTCAAAACACGACTCCAAGGTGAGAGACCAGTTCAAGTATCGCTCCATCTATAGAGACTGAAAGATTGTTCTGCTTTGTCAGTCTTTTGGTGAATGTCATGCACATTGTTTTTTTTAGGATTGAGAACTAGACGGTAATCTTTGAGCTGGACCTTTGTTAGGGCATTGTTTAACCTTGGATGAGATATTGTCAGTTGTTTTATCTGTAGTCATTTGTTTCATTTGTCTATAGTTTTGATAATCCTGTTAACTTTTGATCCCCATAAACTCCATAACTCCATCTGACTTGATTTGTTAGCATGCTGTTTTTCATTCAAGGCGAGACACGGCAATGTTGAGACTTTTAACTAGTTTTAATGTCAGAGTGAAAAAAAAGACCAAACTCACCCTTTACGATGCTTATTGTATTGATTTATTTACTATTCGCCTGCAGTGCCTGAGACTTATCCTTTCGTTATTCTAAGTTAAAATATGAATGTACTGTAGCAGGAACACGAGCCACAGCCATCCATGTTTTTTTCCACCTAAAGTTATCACAATCTTGGGAAGCGGTTACCACTAATAAAATGTAGGAAACAATCTTGACGCAGCTCAATGGAAATGATCTCTTGCAGGACGGTGAGACACCTGCCCCGTGTATAAAGGCCAACTGTAGACGGAGGGAAAGTGAACGGGTTCAGGAGACAAAGGGCAGAGCGGAGGTATTGGAGGGTGAACCCGACAGAATTAGGTCAATGGGGGGACTGTAAGACCCCAGGCCGAAACATCGCTCTACTCAGACGTCAGGGTGATGGGGAGGACTGGGGGGAGGCAGAGGAGAGGCAGCCCCAGAGGATGAGGAGTCTCTGTGTGGGTGAATGCTGCCCTCTGGTGGTGACATTGCTAGACTTCATTTGCACAATCTGTTTCACACGGAAATAAATCAGTTTTTTGTTGGCTTATAAAGTCGGATATCAACTAGCATTAAATTAAAAGGTATGTTTTTAGGGGGAAACAATGAAGCGAGTATTTTTATCACATAGGTTTGTCTAAAATACAAGTCTAAAACCAATTCAGCAGCCGTTTAAGCTGAAATTGTTTTTTTGCCAATAAGTTTCCCAGTGTTTGAATATGAAAATGTCCCGTCTTTCTTGTGCTTGACGGGATGTTCGCAAATCTTTGAATGAATTTAATTATGCACCGACTACCGTAATTTTCGGACTATAAGCTGCTACTTTTTCCACACAGCCAGAACCATGCGGCTTAGACAACAATGCGGCTAATTTAAAGATTTGTACTCGTAGAGTTTAGATCTTATGCACGAGCCCGACTAGAATATCACATCATATGAAGGGGTTGTCCCGTAGTTCAGCCCTTATTCCCACTTCAGGACGCAGGCGCTGAGTGTCGGTCACGTTTCTAAAGCACGGAGAGGCGAGCGCTTTAATACCGGCGCTACATCGGGACCATCGCTTTATGCTCTTTCTCTCAGAACAGTTTTAACTCATAGTGGGTTAGGGTTAGTTAGGGTTTAGTGCGTACGAGTTTGAAAAATGCAGCGCGATATTTGTGGAAAACGAGCGAGGAGGAGATGAGAATGAAGAGGCAGAGGAAGGGACACTTGTCTGGGCTGATGCTCGTACGCTCATCTCTCGGCCCATGTTACAACCTGGACAGACACATGGACAGATATTTGTACTTTCTCTTTCTTTTTTTCTGAATTTAGTTGGTGCGGCTTATATTCAGAGGTGCTCAATAGTCTGGAATTTACGGTATTTGCCTTTTTGGCATTTGAGCAACAAAAAAAAGCATTAAATAAAATCTTTATGGTTGTAAACATGACAAAATGTGCAAAAGTTCAGGGTGTATTAGTACTTTCGGCACAGTATATTGTGAGTTCCTTATAACCTATAACGTATACATCTCCAGGTGCCTACTGTCTGTCAGTGCTGGACTATGACAACACCAAAGGGCTGAACGTGAAGCACTACAAGATCCGGAAGCTGGACAGCGGCGGCTTCTACATCACGTCGCGCACACAGTTCAGCACTCTGCAGCAGCTCGTCAACCACTACCGCAGTGAGCGTCTTCCTCCCTCTCACTGTCACTTTTTAAACCTCCCGTCGCTCTAATAACCACTTCTCTTTCCCGTCTCCAGAGCATGCGGACGGCCTGTGCCACAGCCTCTCGGACATCTGCCCCGTGCTGAAGCCGCAAACTCAGGGACTGTCCAAAGACGCCTGGGAGATCCCCCGGGATTCGCTGCGCCTGGACCTCAAGCTCGGGCAGGGCTGCTTCGGAGAGGTCTGGATGGGTGAGTCCGGCCTGCAGTAAATGATATCAGGACAAACATTTAGGTTCAAAAGAGACGAGATGAGATGGGACTTTAATTATTATATTTCAGTGAAGCAGCAGTTTAAAGGGACTAGATGCAAGTTGTTATTTTTATACTCGCTACTGCCACCTCAGGTCTAACGCGTTACTGCAGTTTCTATATTAAGCCCGTGCATGTACCTCGGAAACCTTTTTGAGTGACAGTGCAGGATTTTAGAGGCAGTTGTGGTGAACAGGTCTGGGCTCATTCTACACATTAGGACATTGCTGGAACATGTAGGGAAGGGGTAGGCAACGTCAGGCCCGGGGGCCAAAACCGGCCCTCCATTATAGAAACTCTGTAACATAATTACACATATCTGAGATCAAATGCTCGTTAAAGTACTCTAGAAATGTGAAGAATGCTGTCAATTCCTTCAAAATGTATTAGCAGAACACCCATTTAGACCATGTATGATGTACAACACTGGCTTTTGTAGAAAATGCTGCTTTACTTCGGACTACATTTGGAAGGTCTGGCCCTTGGTCTTTTGACAATGAAGAATATCGGCCCTTCACCGAGCAAACCTGCCTACCCCTGATGTAGAGGGTGGAAAATACATAATATAAAACATTATTAAACTCTGTTTAGTCCCTTTTAAAGAAGAAATGATGGGAAGAAAAGTTTTTTTATTGAATATTTTAAAGGTCCCTTTAAGCTACTGACAGGAAGTGACATAGATAGACGTAAAGTTCCAGACCAGTTTGACTCATTTCCCATTGGCTTACCATGGTCGGCATGGCAACAGTTTAAAGTTCTTTTCCTCTACCTACGTCACTTCCTGTCAGTGTCCAATAAGGAAGTGAAACTATAAACATCACAAAAATGGCCAAACTAAAGGAAGCTGGGTACATTTTTAGCAAAATCTTTAATATAATTGTGTTAACTAGGTTTTTGCAAACACAAAAAATCTGACTCTTGTTTCACTTGAAATGAGACTCGGACTCTTGAGATAAATTATTTTTAAGTCCTTTGTCTCCTTTAAGTTGATCATTTTTCAGCATAGTTTATATAGACCGGGAGTAGAGTCCACAGATTGTTCTCTTTGAATTAGTTCTTGATTTCTGTCTCTGATGATCCCTGTCATTTCAGGGACGTGGAACGGCACGACGCGGGTGGCCATAAAGACCCTGAAGACGGGCACCATGTCTCCGGAGGCGTTTCTGCAGGAGGCTCAGGTCATGAAGAAGCTGCGACACGAGAAGCTGGTGCAGCTGTACGCCGTGGTGTCAGAGGAGCCCATCTACATCGTCACAGAGTACATGAGCAAAGGTACGCTGAGGTAGAGAGTCATTCAACCAGGAGACACTCGTTTATGCATGGCCCCGGTGAAAGAGATGCCTTCTCCTCTGAGTCTGGACTCTAGGTTTAAATGTGGATCCAGGGCGATGTTTTACTGAGACGGGAGCTGCCGGGGAGGGTTGGATGAAAGGCGTCTTTTACTGAAAGCTAAAAGAGGGCAAAATAAAGTGTGACACCTTGAAAAGACCTGGAAAGCTGGAATGAAAGGGCTTTAGTGTGACAAGTAGAAAAGTGGATTAGTAGCAGAGCCATTTATGCATTTTTTACTCACACACCATAGTTTTATTTACATGTCAGATTTGGGGCCTTAAAGCAGTACTGAGTAATGGGTTTACCTTAATAAATCCTTTCCGTAGTCCCTCTGGGGGTAATACAAGTGTTAATGGGATGATTGGGGGTCTTTCATCTCCCCCTGGTGTCTCTGGCCAGAAAACCACAATTGCAACTTTGTCTGAGTCACCAATACACACTAATGGAATCATGAAGAAGAAGCTAACAGGCTAACGGGCAAAGCTAACAGCAGGCTAGCGCCACTTAAACAGTATTTACAGCCAAGTTTGAGTGAAAAAAAAAAAACCCTCCATTGTGTAATTGGATGAACAATATCCCTCTTGTCTTTTGTCTTTTCTGTCAGCGTAGTATTTACTCTCACGGACAATTAATGAGTAAAAAAACGCAACATGCTACGACACCTGCAGTGGCGCTTATGGCCTCTAGGGGCATGAGTTACCGTAAATCCTCTAATACTGGCCTGTATTCCATTACCGGCCGGGTCTCAATCAGTGACCGGGCTCGCTGCTGGCGGAGACTATTAAATGCCAGTCTCTAATTTAGGCCGGGGCTATTATTAGAAACTGGAATTTGTCTCATACTAGTGTAAATGATAACTCACGGGAAGTAAGCAAACGGGAACCCAGGCCGCGAGAAGGAACTCTGCTGCGGAGTGGAGCTGATCCAAGCGTAACTTCGACATAGATTTAGCCACTTTTCAAACCTTCTGTGGCTACATTTGGAAACAGGGCAAACAACAAATGTTGTGTGACCCTCCAGGGTTTTAATAAAGTCACCATCACGTCCTCAAAGCTCATCCAGCTGCTCCGTGCGCAGGTAAATCCCACGCCTCAAAGTAACTCCTCCGATCAGCGCGAGCGTCTCGTCTTCTCTCAGGTCTGTTTTATGATCGATCACAAACACAAACGCTCCGTCTAAACTCGCCTTTACACCAGATAACAATCAATAATCCCAAATCCACGGTAAAAACAAAAGTAGAGAAACCTGCACTTACATTGATGTCAAAGTTCCGCAAACAGCAGCGAAACGCTTCCTGTTGTTCCTACAAAATAAAAGGCGTCAATGTTCCAGCCGCTGGGAGAGTGTTTGAAATGTTAATTTATAAATGAACCAAATATTTTAGGTTCAAACGGACACAAATCTAATTTTTCTTAATTTTCCTGGTCGTCCGTTTTGCTCAAATAGAAATAAAGGCCTGTCTCTAATTTTGGCCTGGTTCCAATAAAGGCCTGGTCCTCCATGTGCTTGAGGCCCCGGCCTATATTAGAGCATTTACGGTACTTAGTTCTGCTTTAATACTGTAATACAGACGATATCAAATGGTAAATTAGGTGCAACAGGCCCGGTTTAGCCTGCACCTGCTATTTAGGTGCTAAGTGATCATGATAAATGACCCCCTTAGTCTGTAGAAAATGCAGTCACTGTTGCAGATTTAGCTGAGGCCCTGTTGCTCACACGAGAGTCTGGACAGACCTCATGAAGCATTGATCTTCTTTGAAACCGTTACCTCAGACAGACGAGCTCAATACACTTCACTATCACAGAAAATGGAGCCATCTGTTCTGACTCTTTAGAAGACATGGGAACAGAACCAAGGCCTCATTTGCAGCAGTCGCTCGGTCTGAAGTAGCGCTCGATAACATCACGAAGAAGAAGAAGTGATGCTGCAGAAAGGTCCTCGAGGTGGAATACAGTATATATTAAATTACATTAGAAGACCGGTCATTGTTCATTTCCTTTATGTGACAAATCATTGTTTAGTTGTAGATTTGGAAACTAATTTGTAGACACTTTAGTCACCACAATGTTATGTATTCATTCATTCATTCTAAATTATTTCTGATTATTTATTTTCACGCAGGGAGCTTACTCGACTTCCTGAAAGGAGACATGGGAAAAATGCTCCGTCTTCCTCAGCTGGTGGACATGGCTTCACAGGTACAGCATCTTCTTAGCCTCTGAAAGCGTGTTATTGATATTTTATTACGCTGATGATGATGATGATGGTATGAACTATTGGAATTTGGAATTTATTTGAGTGATTATTTACATTAACATTGTAGCAGTGCAGAAAGTAAAGTAACAAAAACTCAAAAGGAGTTTGAGGCCGAAGCAAGAAAACTTATAAGTGCCTACCCCCATATTCAAAATTAATTTACATTCCGGATACAGTGATACAATATCTCGTACAAGATAACACTTTACATTACAAATTCCTGAATTACACAATTACAATTGTCCACATTGACTTTATGTACAGCAGCTTTGCTAAAGAAAAACATTCATGTTTTACAAGAAGAAAATCACATGATGTTTACAAGACTTCCAAAGTAAGAAGACAACACGACAATAGAAATGTATGCAGTTTACCAATATATATATATAAGCATTTATTTTATTTTTATTTACAATTTGTACTTTTCTTTTCCTCTTTCCCATTTGCTTAATAACCATAACCAATCATTACTTATAAACACCAGTCACCATTCTATTAGTTGAACATTGACTTAGTTATTATTAAGTATTACATAATCAACATGACCCATTATCATTGACATTCCCATTTCCACCGTAAAAATATTAATTGTGATTGTTTTATTGTTTTTGTTTGTTTTTGTTTTTGCCTTGTTTAGTGAGGTGCCTTACAAAGCCAGGGTGTAATATGGCCAGTAGGTAGAGGGCAGTAGCCCCCCACCAGCAAGCCCTCACCCTGCTGCCCTAACTAGTTATTGTTGTGAGACAGTTCTGAGACCTATGCTGGGGGTGCATTTAAAAAGACTTATGCTATGAAACTATGAAACTCGTGTTCTCTCAGATTGCGTCGGGAATGGCGTACGTGGAGCGGATGAACTACGTGCACAGAGACCTCCGAGCGGCGAACATCCTGGTGGGGGATAACCTCGTCTGTAAAGTGGCCGACTTTGGCCTGGCTCGGCTCATAGAGGACAACGAGTACACGGCCAGGCAAGGTGAGGGACACCATATGTAAAAATCCCTCCTGCAGCTCTGAGAGAAAGTCTAAAGTGGTGGAAAGAATAGCCCAAAATCCTCCTGTGGCCATGTTTGTATAAAGCAGTAACTGAATGTTTTCTCGCAGGAGCCAAGTTTCCCATAAAGTGGACCGCTCCTGAGGCAGCGCTCTACGGACGGTTCACCATCAAGTCTGACGTCTGGTCCTTTGGGGTCCTCCTCACCGAACTGGCCACAAAAGGCCGCGTCCCATATCCAGGTATCCGTCCGATTTAAGGGAATAATCAACTTGGTCTAAGATAATGATAGAAAAGTGCTTGAGAATTTATGCTGATTTAAGTAGATTTGGTGTCTCTTAAACTGGACATATCGTACATATGGGGCTTTAAAGTTAAAAACTTAAAAACAGTATTTTGGTGCCTGAGCTTTGGTATTTTACGTTTTACTATTTTAAAGAATTAAATAGTAACAATGAAGTACAGGCGGTGGAGCTGGTCAAGACTTTAACTGGGGCTCCTCCTGCTGGCAGCTGTAGGGAATGACTTGCCATCAGCTTCGATTTACGGCATGGTTTACAATGGCCGCTGGCTGCTCTGCTTTGCGACGACGACACTGGAGGCCGCCATTGCTGTAGTACCTCCATATAGCCACTAGTCCCCCATTGGAATCCATTGCACTTTAGATACATTAACTTTAATGCCGGTGCCTAATGTTTTGGAACTGTCTACAGCTAGATATTCCTCCTGTGATTACGCTGGGTTAGACACAATCAGAGGCACCGGGCTGGTTATGGTAGGATACATTTTAGAAATCTCGTACTTAATGAGGGTCGGACTGTTAGCATTGGAGCTAACGCGAGCTACACGTCACACAAGGGCCGAGTCTACAGTGAAGATCCCGCCCTTATGCCCTTATTAGGAACATGCTTCATCAGAGCTGAGGAGGAGGAGTCTGTAAATCCACCATGATTTCCCCTTCGAATGTGGTCATTATGGTAAACGGGGAGGAGTGAGGAGGAGATGTCTATTATTTGTACAGTCTATGAGTTTGTCCTGCGAGCGCTTAATGAGATGCATGAGGCTGCGTCTGAGGTTAATATAGAGAGCAGAGCGAAGAGGAAGTGCTCGATGTTGTTGTCAGCGCTGCTTGTAGCACACCACGCCTTAGCCGACCCCTTTTTTTCCCTAAGCGACGCCCTCAGGCTACAGGCGAAAGCACTGGCGCACCGTTGTTTGAACGCAAGACACCAACTTCATCTTGAGCAACGCTGTTGTTGCGCCGGGGGAAGATCCGAGGCCAAGAGAGACAATGTTATGGTTTAAAGCTCAAAAAAGTGGATCATGCATGATATTAGGGCTGGGCGATATGGACCAAAAGTCATATCCCGATATATTTAGGTTGAATATCGATATACGATATATATCCCGATATTTTTTCCGCAAAGCGAGAGCAGTGAAATGAAATGTTAAGTCAAAGCCAAATACGAATAGTTTTATTGAAAAGTCACTATAAAATGTAAACAAGTGCTCAGTTTAAGATAAACATTTTTTAAATCATCTTGAGATTACCTTTTTGTTCTTGTTAACTTTATAGCTTATCTGAATTTGAAATATGCCGATATACGCGATATGGTCCAATTCCATATCTCATTAAAAATATATCGATATATCTTAAATATCGATATATCGCCCAGACCTACATGTCCACTTTACATTGGGATTGGCGATGACATTTTAAAATCAGCATAAATTCTCTTAATTCGAGCACTTTTTAAAGTAATTCTTATTGCAGACATGTTTTTAAGTGTGCAAGTTATTTTCAGACTTAAAGGGGGGTATTATGTAAAATGGACTTTTTCAAGCTTTATATCATGTTATTATGTCATTCCCTCATTAAACACATGCCTGGAGTGTTGCCTTGGCTCATTCACATATTTTTGAGTAATCAGTAAAAACTTAGACGGCAGCCATTTTAGGTGTAGCTATGCCTCAGTCCTCCTAGGAACGCCCCCACCTCCTGGAGACGCCTCTGGACCTTTCGTCACCAGCCAAGCCACCAACCACTGCTCCTCAGCTCAGCAGAGCCCCCTCCCCGCACAGTAGTGTTGTTTAGATGCCACAGCAGTGTGCTGAAGGGGGCGTGTCGGAAAGCTTCTTAAAGAGACAGAGGCCTATTTCAAGACGTTCAGTACAGCCATTTTGAGAGAGCAATTTTATTCAAGGCAGTTATTTTAATTTACTGCATATACAGACCAACAGAAGGTTACGTCATCATTGTAGTATGCTATAGACTGGTGCTATGTGATTGAAAAAAGCATAATACCCCCTCTTTAAATACGGCAAATATGAAAATAGTATCTAGACGTTACACAAACACATTATCAGAAAAATGACACAAAGTTCACCACAGAGCTAATGTTCAAGAGGAGTGTGGAAGCTTTTTCCTTGATGACTCCATTGTATTTTAATTTCAGGTATGGTGAACCGCGAGGTGCTGGACCAGGTGGAGCGCGGTTACCGGATGCCATGCCCCGCCGAGTGCCCGGAGTCGATGCACGATCTGATGCTGACCTGCTGGAGGAAAGAGCCGGAGGAGCGCCCCACGTTCGAGTACCTCCAGGGCTTCCTCGAGGACTACTTCACCTCCACAGAGCCGCAGTACCAGCCTGGGGAGAACCTCTGAGCTGCAAACCTGAGATATCAGCTATGCACATGGATGAGAGGGACGTCTGCATGCACTTTAAGTGACCTGAAGTCAGAATCATGAGGGAGACATTTCCTAATTACCGTCAGTTCATAATGCAAAGTTCAACGTCTTCTCCGTGAGCGCGTAGGAACTAAGGCCAAAGTACTGTCGCATGAAGGCGTCCAAAAGTAGAGACTGAAATCAGCAAAGGAGGGAACTTTAGAAAAAATATTATTCTTTAATATTACTTGCGTCAAATTTCAAACCCAGGTGGTGAATTATACGCTTTATCTATTAAATTTGTAAAATATTTAAACTTACAGACTATCACTTTAAGATTGGGTCCACATGGGGAACATCGAGCCAACTTTTATAGAAGGAAAATTAGTGATATTGAAAAGCGGGATGCATTTATTATTATTATTATTTGTACTGTATATTTGATATGGACATAACGACTGCATTGGACAAGCCAGATGCATTGTTTTTAGTTTTATAGCAAATTTGCTCCATAGGAGGCTACACATTTCACATTATGGCTTTAGCTCCAAGCAGGTCATGGCTTTAGATTAGATTAGATTGGTATATTTGAAAGGGGACACTGCAATTTCACACAACAAACATGGTTAAAAAAGCCAGAAGGCTATTTTTCATCTGTAGTTTCCTGGCCAAGATGTAAAAGAAGCATTAAAATAATGGCTGCAGTGTGAATGGATTTCTATCAATATAAAAGCATGTACCACATATAGCTTTGAATGAAACAATCTCATTTTCACCGAAGTGGTAGCTACCGGTGTATATTAAGGGGACAAAACCAATTTGGTTCAATTACTAGAAAAATCAGGGATCGTGGCTTAAAGTGCATGTGACACATTAGACACAATTTTTGCTAAAACACAGTTAACACGATTATATTTCAGATTTTGCTAAAGATTATTCCCAGTTTTCTTTAGTTTGACCATTTTTGTGATGTTTATGTTTTCACTTCCTTATTGGACACTGACAGGAAGTGACATACAAGAAGGTAAACAATTTTAAACTGTTGCCGTGCCAACCATGTTAAGTCAATGAGAAATGAATGAGTCAAACTGCTATGGAATGTTTCCTTCTTTTATGTCACTTCCTGTCAGCAGCTTAAAAAATCAAATAAAAATAACTTTTCTGCCCAACATTTCTTCATTAAAATTGCTGCTTCACTGAAAAAAATGATAATTATGCAACTGATGTAATCCATTTATATAAGTCAAACCTGTCATATGCACTTTAAGTTATCTCAAATCCTTGGTGCAAACAGCAATATAGTTCCTGTATAGAGACAGGACAGGGAAGGGGAGAGTTCATGCTTTTGGCTGAGGCTCAGAACTTCTACTATGGTTTATTTTAGCCCCGTTACGGCGTGGTTTTGTTTCTGCAGTTGACATTTTTTTATTGTTTGAAGGTAATTTACTTTGAAATCATGAATCTAGTACTTTCCCAGACACGCTATGGGCTTTCTCCGTTATCCATTCACTTCTCTGTCACATTCAGGTATTTTATTGTCCGATTGCACAGCCGCTCTAGCCCTGTCATTTAGAAGTTAAGCGTCTTGCAAAAGGAATTCCAAACGAGTCGACTCAAGATTCTGACTTCAAAGTGTAATTTAAAGGTGTGCGGACGTGTCTCTTTGCAGGACTAATTTATATATGTAAAATGTTAACTTTTGAGTACAATCACTAACACGGACTGCGCAACTATTGCAAGAGTTACAGTGAACCCCACGAGACCACGCAAAAAACAAAAGGAAGAGACTTTTTTTTAATCGTTCGCAACAGAGCGAGGATCTTCCTACGGAGACGTGATGATGAGATGCTTTTTTCTTCGGATTATTAGAAAAGACTTGCATAAACTTTTGGTGAATTGTAACAACGACAAAAATGTTTGGGATCTCACCGAGAGCACGTCACACTTTTCCTGATGCAACTTTTGGAAATGAATCTTTTTACTATTCCAATAATAACGGGATTAACTGGAGTATTTTCACTTTCTAACTTCTTCTTCCTTCTAAATGATATTTTTGTGGATGCTTTTCCAACGGGCGCAGCTTGTTTTGTCGCCTTCCCTTCCCTTAAGCGTAAAGAGAGAACGCGGATTCAAGTGGCATTTTTTGACTTCCAAACAAATCGCTCCCGATCGCTGCGCTGCAAAAAAAAGGAAAGTTGAAACGACTTGAAATCAGAAAGTTGTCATCGTTAAAGGAATAGGTCACAGTTTTTCCATACTGAGATATGTTCTTACCTGAGCTTAGACGAGTTCATTTGTACCTGTCTGGTCTTCACGTGTGCCTTCAGTAACGTAAACACAGCACAGACGGCGTTAGCATTTAGCCTCTCTCTTCTCCTCTATAGCTCCAAACGAGGTGAAGATAGAAGCTACCAAACTCTTCCACGTTTTCCCGATTTAAATATGGTTACGTGAAGTGTTAAACTATAAAGTATAATTACACAAAATTAAACAATGTGGATTTTCTAAGTGGATAAAAAGGAGAACTATATTGTAAGGCGGAATAATACCAGGAGTAATTTGACATCCGCGCAGTGATATCTTCACTTTACTGTGCGGACGCAGACGTATTCCTGGTATTATTACGCCTTACAATATAGTTCCCCTTTTATCCGCTTAGAAAATCCACATTGTTTAATTTTGTGTAATTATACTTTATGGTGTAACACTTCACGTAACCATATTTAAATAGGGAAAACGTGGGAGAGTTTGGTAGCTTCTATCTTCACCTTATTTGGAGCTATAGAGGAGAAGAGAGAGGCTAAATGCTAACGCCGTCTGTGCTGTGTTTACGTTACTGAAGTTACACGTGAAGACCAGACAGGTACAAATGAACTCGTCTAAGCTCAGGTAAGAACATATCTCAGTATGTAAAAACGGTGGCCTATGCCTTTAAGGTTGTTTTTGGTTTAGTTTTCCGTTGTTTTGAAATATCTTCAAACTGGGTTGTTTGAGTCAATACGTATAGTAAGGAATAGTGCTGGGTACTGTGAAATAATACCAGAATGGTATTGACAAAAAAAGTTTAGGTACTAAGTTTAGGTAGCGACAGCAGGTACTGAAAAAAATATATCTATAGAGACAAGTTTCGAAGCCTGTTGGGTCCAGGGACAGCATTAAAGTGCACATGACACATTAGACAAATGTTTTGCTGACACACAGTTAACACAATTATATTTAAGATTTTGCACACACACAAAATGACCCAACTTTTATTTAGTTTGATCATTTTTGTGATGTTTATAGTTTCACTTCCTTATTGGACACTGACAGGAAGTGACATAAATGAAGGCAAACCATTTTAAAACGGTTGCCGTGCCGACCATGTTAAGTCAATGGCAAATGAGTCAAACTGCTGTGAAACTTTACCTCTGTCACTTCCTGTCAGCAGCTTAAAAATCAAACTAAAATAACTTTCTGCCCAACATTTTCAAAAGCATTAAAACCTATCATATGCACTTTAAAGGAAGTTACTTAAAATAAATGATACAAATTTAAAAGAAATTGTCTTTTATGGAATAGATGTTTTTTTGGTTCTAGATGTCAAAGAGAAGTATAAGGTATGGAAAAAAGTAAGAAAATAATACATTTAATATCGTAGTTACATTAGGTTGAGAAACTCCTACATGAGTGAAAATGACTAACTGTAAAAGAACTAAAGCCACACCGTAAAAGATTTTACCCAATAAATTACACCTAAATATAAGCATTTATTTTATGGCAGATATTTTCATCATTAACAAATACCTCATAAATGTACAAACAAACATGAGCCTTTGCAGGGAGCGGCTCAGCTCTCCACAGACATGACTGTAACTTTACCGGGAGTGGGTACGTCTCCAGCTCGTCTCCATGGGGATGTGACTAAAGGCAGCAGAATTTGAGCTTTAAATACGTTTGTTAAGTGTGACGTCACGACTTCCGCTTCCAGGTCCTGGCAGACGGGTAAATATGCGAGAAAAAAACATAAAAAACTCTTAAAAACAACCATCAATATTTCTGAAACTCAACAGAGAGGTACTGAAGCTACTTATTTCTCAGACTCATTAGCCAAAAATGCAGCACCTACTGCTAAAAAAGTAATATTTACTAAAGTCGCCACTTCCAGGGTTAGCGTAGCTGCTGCGCCGTTAGCATTTTCTCACCTAACCCGGATGTAGCGATTTTGGTAAATATTACTTTTATAGCAGTACGGCACTTTTGATTAACGGGCCTGATAAATAAGTATGTTCAGTAACTCTCTGTTGAATTTCAGAAATATTGATTGTGGTATTAAAGAGTTTTTTGTAGTTTCTGTGCACCCGGAAGTAGAGCTGTTAGCATTAGCGTTAGCGTTAGCATTTTGCTCCGCTAAACCGGATGTAGCGATTTTGGTAAATATTACTTTTATAGCAGTAGGTACAGCATTTTTGGCTAATGGGCCTGATAAATAAGTATGTTCAGTAACTCTGTTGAGTTTCAGAAATATTGATTGTGGTATTAAAGAGTTTTTTGTAGTCAGTAGAGCTGTGACGTCACCACTTAACAAACGAATAGGTTAGGTTCTTGGCCATATCCATTCTTTGGTTATCCACTGCATTTTCTGTGTCGTGCTGATCATTAGCAGCATGTTTTGTGTTGATGGCAACAGTATAGTCCAAAATGTTACGCAGTGCGCCTTTGAGCCAACGCTACAAATTAGCATGCTGCGTTTGGAGTCTCACAAACAGAAAACAGGCTACGCTATGCTGTTTTTGGAATATTTTAGCAACAATGTAAGCTACATCCTTCTGATTTTCTTCCGTTTTGGTCTTTACTGTGATAAAATGCTTGCTTTCTACAAACCAAAACAAACGCTCATTGTTCTCAAACAGCTGATCAGTTTTGGCTTACCCCAAAGTTCCACCGTGCTGCTTTAAATCAACAAAAGCAACATTCTGAATTCAAGTCGCCTCAACTTCTGTGCATTTTTCCTTTTTTGGCTGCGAAAAGGTCATCTCAGGTTGGAGAACACGTCAACTCTGCTGCATGGACGTTTGTGCCAATTTAAATCTGTTTTTAATAATGATTAAAAAAAAGTATTTTGGTACAACTTTCTAACACGTCAAAAAAGGCAACGTTTGAACTTGTAACCTACTATTTTGAGATTCTTCCTTCTCGGCAGTATCACTTCCTGCCGCTTTATCAGGAAATGCTTAAACTTTTCTATCCATTTTATCACGTGTTTCACTTAAGGTTTTGATTCTGAGCAATTGTTTTTGTTTAGGTTTTATTTTTAGATGCCATTTTGTGGGCACTACCTTACACTGGAGACTCGCGCTGCAACGTCGAATACCTACATGAGTTGAACTTGTCTGCGTCCACAGCATGGATCAGTATCAGTCCATGAGCGATTTATTAATACTCCCAAAAAAATTATAAGTTGAACCATAATCATTTGTGTTTAGGTCTGCAAATATGCCTTATTGGTTGTGGGTTAAAGGGATATTTTCAGGATTTTTCCCCCCATATATTTGAGGAGTTTAGTGGCGCTAGGCTAGTGCATCTCTATGGTAACTAGTAGCCTTCATTAAAAACAGTCTGACACAAGCACAGTGCACCTGAGGCAAATCACTTATAACACCAGACTACCCATATAAATGTCTGTGTTGACTGAATAATTTTTTTTTTTAATATAACTATTTTGCATTTAAAATAACTTATATTTGAGCAGCATCAGCTTCCTGGTTGTAAGCTACACAGCGGCGGAGTGATCTGCTATAGGTTACCGGATCTACAGTAGTTTGTTTACCTGTGGCCGGCGTTACTACACGTGGAATTCACAAAGGGGCTTTCTACAAATCAGATATGGCAACGTTTGGAGGACGACCCCATGATTTTGAAGAGGTTTTTAACGCAGGCTACTAGTTACCATAGACATGCGCTAGCCTAGCACTAGCCTAGCGCCGCTAAACTCTTCAAATATAAGGACTGCATGAATTTAAAAATCTTAAAAATCTCCTGAAATCAACAACACTCTGGATAACTAGAACAATCCTGAAATATCCCTTTTAAGGCGAGACACTGCAGGTGAATAAGGGAAAACATTTATATGATATCAATTTTGAAACTTTTCCTGTACTGTAGTAAGTAGAAACGTATTGGAGAGTTTCTTTCATTTATACAAATCATTAAAATTGCCAACATTGCCAGTATTTGTAGGTAATTGGCTGCCATATTTAAAAAAAAGATTGATTTTTCTTTCAATATATATTAATTTGCTGAGAAAAGTCTGTTAAAATTAAAATGGAGACACATTGAATCAGTGCACAAATGAAACAGCTTATTAACACCACCACTTTTTAATACAATGGTGAAAACGTTATGCCAGTTTTTAGTCTCGTGGAAAGAACAACAGAGACTAGTTGGAGTTCCCAGCAGTGACATTAAGTAACTAACTCATGTAGGTCGAGCTTTTGCAGTTTTGACACAAGAGTGCACGATACAAGTGGTACCAGAAGAGGGCAGTACAGGCAGAGCACTCTGACCTGAACATGAATTGGCCTCTGTAAACGTTATGCACTGTAAATAACAATTGTTTTAATATTGTGTACATATGATTTTTATAATTTATTCCACACCTTTTTTTTTTTTTTTTTTTTGCCCTCCGGTTTCTATCTCCGCAGTGCTTCCTCTGGTACGTCTATGGGTGATGATAATAATAATGTTATAAAATCCTATCATGGTATAAGTTACATTACGAGTATGATTTTGGAGCACATAAACTGTATTTTTGTAACATTGACTTTTGGTTGTACATTTTGTATGACTGACAATAAACTGTAAAGCCCACATTGAGTTCGAGTTTCGGATTTTATAAAACGACACCTGCTCGGCCTCTTTCGTCACTTTTATGTTCTTATAATTTGCTTTATTTAATTGCAGTATGGCAAGGCAACAATGGCCTGTCTTCTCCTCTAGAGGGCATCCAAGTACACATAGCATTTCTCCAGTAGCCTGTTAAATGTGTGATCAAAAATCTGCATGAATAAGTGTATGCAGACTCAAAGGCTATGCAGTGTGGGTTTTTTCCCATTCCTATATACTCATTTTTTACTGTTTTTGAATGATATTTTAGGATAAGAATAGTTTATTCTGTCCACATGAATTTATGAGTTTGCTCAAAATGAAAATGATGTTTGAATAAAATTTGTTTTGAGAATTGTCGGCCTGTTGTTTTCAGACTATAATGTGCTGATGACTTTATCCAGCGTGACCTGGGTCTCCCCCGTGGGACATGCAGGAGATATCTTAGACAGATATCCGAGCCTCGTAAGCTGGCTCCTCTTGATGTGGAGCAGCAGCAGCTCTACCCTGAGCTCCTCCACTGTGATCATCTGAGAGTTATAGTAAAAAAAAATCTACACGTCTCAATAATGTGATGTCATTTGAAACCTTAAGACCATTACTAAGTGTTATAGGGCCAGAATCTTACTGTCTTCAGGTACACAGTTACTCTTTCATTTTATGGTATTTAGAAAACAATTACTTTCCAAAGAAAATAAAGGAATACGTCACAGTACTCAATTATCACATTTCACTTTCATAATCATAACATTAATTAGGAAGTCATGATCAGAACAGCCGGGGAAGAGTTTAGCTCTGTCCTTGTGGGCTGTGGGCATTTGCAAAGTGCTTTTTTGCATTTGTTGTAGCAAACTAAGTTAAGTTAACTAGTTACCGAGGCACCAGCCATAAGGGCGCCTCTCCCCCGCCGTTATGTAATCAACTTCAGGAAGAAACTGATTCTCCTCTCACACCTCTAGACGACACACAAAGGATTCCCCCTAAAGCTTTACATTACACAGGAAGAGACCGGGCCTTACCTCCGCACCTTTAGACGAGGCACAATAGAGTTTCCTCTTTACTTTACACTTCTATGAGATAGGCTGCTCCTTTGAACTCTACATTTCCATGATACAAAGCCCCACACCTCCATGAAACCTCCGCGAAAGGCGCTTACCCGCCAGTCGCCTTTGTATCGAAACTGTGATCCCTCCCCACCTCCATGCTGTGACTTTATTCATGTTTTACCTATGTATAGGCGGCCAGAGGCTTCCGCCGCCAGAACTTACGCTGCACTCAACCTGTATGTGTCTGTTCTCCACACGTATGTTACAATAAATTACGCTATTGATAAGAAAAACATATCTCCAGCTTTTCCTTATAGTGGTAGATTTTGCCACGACACATTCCAAATTACAGTAGTGGTAAATAAGTTGGTGTGTGACAAGTGCGGCCTAAACATCTTAATCATGTGTCGTTTTATGCATTAATATACAGTATATGCAAATCATTGTGAAAGTATTCTACGTATTCAGAAAACAATACTCTGGACAAAGTAACGTAATATGTCACTGAATACATTTCAAGACGAGTATTCAGTATTCTGTTACTAAATCTTTCTATTGGAAAATGTGAAAGGGATCTGTGATATTTTCAGTATTTTTTATCTTTCGTTTAAGCATTTGAATGACATATTTCTCAAAATCATCTAGGGGTCAGAACCGATAAATGATGGGCAACCGGAATTGACCTCCAGGCTTGATTAGACTTAAATATATATAAATAAATAAATATATAATAAATAAATATATAATAAACAGGGTGACCAGATGTCCCAGTTTACCCAGGACAGTCCCAGTTTTGAGCCCTCTGTCCCATGTCCCAGTGGATTTATCCAAAATCATTGATTTGTCCCAGTTTTATACAAACTTTGTCCCAGGTGTCCCAGTTTTTCACCTGTACCATGCCTAAAGCAGCTTTTTTGCTTGAAACTTAAAGTGCATGTGACACATTAGACACAATTTTTGCTAAAACACAGTTAACACGATTATATTTAAGATTTTGCCAAAGATTATTCCCAGTTTTCTCTAGTTTGACCATTTTTGTGATGTTTATGTTTTCACTTCCTTATTGGACACCGACAGGAAGTGACATCGAAGAAGGTAAACAATTTTAAACTGTTGCCGTGCAACCATGTTAAGTCAATGGGAAATGAATGAGTCAAACTGCTATGGAATGTTACCTTCTTTTATGTCACTTCCTGTCAGTGGCTTAAAAATTCAAATAAAAATAACTTTTCTGCCCAACATTTCTTCACTAAAATTGCTGCTTCACTGAAAAAAAAAAGATAACTGTGCAACTGATGTAATCCATCTAAATAAGTCATATTTTCAAGAGCATTAAAATCTGTCATATGCACTTTAATGACTTCTGGCCATGTATGTGTCAAACACAGAGTTTGATTATTGGCTGAACCAATTAAACAGCTAAAGGTTTATCACCTCAATGCTGGTTGGTCCATTTAACTGAGATTAGACTTTCATAAACAGGAAGTTTTGACCATTCAATGTGAGTGAAAAAAGTCACAATTTGGCTACCCCCAAAAAACTCCCACTGTGTCCCAGTTTTTAATGTGGAAAGTCTGGTCACCCTATGTTTGAATTAGGGTAGCCTATAGAGTTCGGGAATGTGATGTCATATCGCTAAGCATTATGGGATTAGCAGCAATTGTAAACTAATGGAGATTTTAAAAGTTATAGTACTGGAGTTATTGTTCACATTAAAACACTTGGACACCACAGTGAGTTAGCTGCAAACGACGCTGTTCCACGGCTTTATTCTCCACTTTTCACACTGTTTTTAGCTAATGTTAGTTTATTTATTTATTTGGTCGGGACAGTGCATGTTAATGAACATACATGGGTCTCATGCATGTAAACAAGCCACACCAGATTGTAGCCTTGGGCTAATTTGCATCCGTCGTCCCCCATGCGCACTCTCAAACACACTCTCATTCATCCTGGCCTATTGTACATGTTTTTAGTGGTAGGGGAAACCGGAGTACCCGGAGGAAACCTACGCAGACATGGGGAGAACATGCAAACTCCACACAGAAAGGCCCCGTCCAGGTGGGAATCGAACCCGGGACCTTCTAGCTGTGAAGCACGAGCGCTAACCACTGTGCTACCGTGCCGCCAATGTCATTAGTCAATGGAAATGTATGCTAATGTGACCTATGTTGTATTGCTCTTACCAGAATTTTAACCTGTCTATAATGACACCATTACACTAACAACTGCAAAGATGGCCGATCTCCATGGTAACTGTGGAATTTCCCGAACTCTATATTTTTTTTTATTTTGGTCACGACTTTTCATGATTTATTGAAGATATTTTGCCCATTTGTTGTTTGTTTGTTGTTCAATCCTCCAATACAATTCCACGTTTAGTCCGTCCATGTAAATACCACAATACCGGTTTTGTTTGTTTGTTGTTATTACCACACACACGCCTCACACGCGGGGCCCCCTGCAGCGATTGTGTCACGTGTTGCAGTGGCTCATGTGTGTTAGAAACTCCCGGAAGTGTCGGCAAACGAGCGCGCGCTCACCTGCCTCAGTCCTCTGTCTCTCTCAGTCTTCACCACCTTTAAAAAAATTAAAAAATAAATCTGTAAACAATGCTCCAGAAACACGGACACGAAACCGGAGACACCCCGTTACCGACTGCGATCTACTTTACAGGCTCATCAGAACACGTAAGGACGCGCTTTTATCCCATATATTGCACGTTTTGTCGTTACGTTTCAGTTGAAGTTTTCGCTTAGTTGTGAGTAAACTTTACCATCTCTTTGTTTGTTTTCTCTGTGGGTCTTGAGAGCCTGAATTGGAGTCTTATTTATTTATAGTATATATTTTTGATAGGAATGATCAATGAATGTGCGCTCTATTTTTCCTTTCTGAGGATGTAAACAACGTGCAGCAGCATCAACTTCTTTTTACCTGTAGCTGAAGTTACATAACTACTTCGTTAGCATTCACGACGAGTTTGAGTGTTTGAAACGAGTTGCCAGGGCTTTTTCTCTCGCCATTGTGTCATTTAAACCCATTTCCTGTAAGAGTAAAGCAGTAAGTTAAGCTATTATTGGAATAAAGGTTCTCAAACTACAGTACGTAGGTCTACATGGTCATCTGCAATTTTAGACTTAAAGGGATACTTCAGGATTTTTGACATTGGGCCTCATTTCCTAGTTATCCAGAGTGTTGTTGATGTCTGGAGATATTTTTTTTCTTAAATTCATGCAGTTCTTATATTTGAAGGGCTTAGTGGCGCTAGGCTAGTGCATTTCTATGGTAACTGCTAGCCTGCATTAAAAACAGTCTGACCCACTCCACAGTGCACCTGAGGTAAATCACTTATAACACCAGACTAACCATATAAATGTCTGTGTTAATAGAATAATTTTAACCATTTTGCATTTAAAATAACTTATACTTGAGCAGCATCAGCTTCGTGGCTGTAAGCTAACGCAGCGGCGGAATGATCTGCGAGAAAATAGTCCCTCTAAATGAGGTAATTCATGTGATACAAGGTCAGTTATATTTCAAAAATTATTCTATCGACACAGACATTTATATGGTTAGTCTGGTGTTATAAGTGATTTACCTCAGGTGCACTGTGGAGTGGGTCAGACTGTTTTTAATGCAGGCTAACTGATACCATAGAAATGCTTTAGCCTTGCCCTAGCCTAGCACCACTAAGCTCTTCAAATATAAGAACTGCATGAATTTTAAAAAAAAATATCTCCAGACATCAACAACACTCTGGATAACTAGGAAATGAGGCCCAATGTCAAAATCTTGACATATCCCTTTAAAGGTGCATTATGCAACTTTTTGTGTGTTTATATTTGTGCGTATTTGACCTTGTAGTGACTCAGCGGCTGTATGAGTGGTCATTTAAGTTGGGTGTTTCTCTGATTTAGACCAGGTTTACACTTAGATTAGGCTTTATTTAGTCAAATTTAGATGTATGCCAGACCATTTTAGACCCCGTTTACTGCTGATTGAAGCTTGATTTTAGCCTGGTCAAGATGATGGTATGTGGAGTAGAGAGTTTGAGAATCAATGGTCGTTGGAAATTGATCATAAATAGTATCACTTGAACCAGTGTAGACCACTGTTTGTGGTGTCTGGAAGTTGTGTTGTTAAAGGTGCACTATGCAACTTTTTACATGGAAAATAAAGTTGATATATGTGCGTATTTGACCTTTCAGTGGCCCAGCAGCTGTATGAGTGGTCAGCGTGGCCCCTTTACTTTCCGTCACAGTTGACGCTCCAGGATCAGTTGTTTGGAAGGTTTTCACCATAGACTGTACAAATAATAGACAGCTCCTCCTCACTCCTCCCCGTTTACCATAATGACCACGTTCGAGGGGGAAATCATGGCGGATTTACAGGCTCCTCCTCCCCCCCAGCTCTGACGAAGCATGTTCCTAATAAGGGCATAAGGGCGGGATCTTCACTGTAGACTCCGCCCTTGCGTGACGTGTAGCTCGCGCAGCTCCAATGCTAACAGTCCGGCCCTCATTAAGTACGAGATTTCAATAATCCCTTATCCTACGATTACCAGCCCGGCGCCTCTGATTGTGTCTAACCCAGCGTAATCACAGGAGGAATATCTAGCTGTAGACAGTTCCAAAACATTAGGCACCGGGCATTAAAGTTGTTTTTAACGTGTCTAAAGTGCAATGGATTCCAATGGGGACCTAGCGGCTATATGGCGGTACTACAGCAATGGCGCCTCCAGTGTCGTCGTCGCGGCCATTGGTTTTCACTGCTGATGGTCTCACCAGAAAACCTACAAAATAATCCTGGAACATGTAGGGGCCACCGTGATTGAAAGTAAAGGCGCCATGCTGACCACTCATACCACAGCGAGAGAACATTACACCTATTCTGAGGTCATTGCACTGGCTCCCCATTTCATATCGTGTTGAGTTTAAGATTCTTTTATTTGTTTTTAAATGTCTTCACGGTCTTGCTCCTCAGTATCTGTCTGACCTTCAGCAGATATGTCCATGCTGGTTGTTCCCAAAACAAAAAGGAAAACCAGAGGCGACCGCTCTTTCGCTGTCACTGGTCCTAAACTGTGGAGCGCACTAGGGCTGAAACAACTAATCGATTAATCGATGACTAAGATTAGTCATATAGTTGTCGACTAATTCAATATTGAATTAGTCGACAACTATTTTAGTAATCGATTAATCGTTTTCTGGTTCACACAGACTCAAAAAGAGCAAAAATGACATGAAAATGTAGTATTTTTGATGAAAACCTACTTTGTTTTTTATAGTTGGGGTTTGTAATGTTTTGCACATTGTAAATTTCATGAATATCTGTCTGTGTCTCATCCAATCAAAAAGCAGAATTAGCGCCAAGAGCTTCCAACAAACATTTACTTTAAGTTTACTCCATCAACACGTCCTCAAGCGGCACCACTTTAGCTTTATGTGATAAAAAAAAATTGAAAAAATAATATTTTTTTACACCATTCACAGCCAAGCGATTATTCGATTAATCGGAAAAATAATCGATAGATTAATCGATTACAAAATAATCGTTAGTTGCAGCCCTAGAGCGCACTGCCCCTGCACCTTAGACTGACAGAGTCTCTTGGTTCTTTTTTAATTCCTTGGCTTTTAACACAGCCTGAGAAGTTTGACTTTTGAATGTTTTGTATTTTTTTACTGTTCATTTTTTTATTAATGTAATTTTTACTGCTGTGTTCAGCACTTTGGTCGACGTTGTTGTTTTTAAAGTGCTCTATAAATAAAGTTGGATTGAGTTGGATTGGATTGGATACAGCCACTGGGTCAAATGCGCACAAATAGCTACTTTTTTTCCACATAGAAAGTTGAATAATGCACCTTTAACATGTTGTAACCTTTTTTTTTTACTTTACTTTTTACTTTTTTATTGAGTTTTATTTTACACAAAAACATACAAAACCAACAGAGCTAACGACTCTGTTAAACAGGGCAAAACAAGACGACAGTTGAAGGAAGGGGACGTGCATACATTAATGGGAGACCAAGACAACAAGAATGGACACGAATTAGCTTTTACATTATATAGATATTTTGCTGTGTTTTTCCATTAGAGAGAGAGAGAGGGTATGAGGGTGTGTGTGTGTGTGTGCATGTGTGTGTGTGTGTGTGTGTGTGTGTGCATGCATTTCAATAATACTGATTATGGGAATTGCCATGGTGGATGACAGAGGCTTTTAAGGCGTTTAAGGAAAGGAAAATAAGCAATAATAAAAACTAAAAAATAACAGGAAGAGAAGGAAGAGAAAAGGATAAATAAATAATAATAATAATAAAAATAAATAAAAAGGGGGAAAGGGGAATGGCTAAGAGACGGGAACATGTATATATGTATGTGTGTGTGTATGTGTTTATATGTACAGTGAGGAAAATAAGTATTTGAACACCCTGCTATTTTGCAAGTTCTCCCACTTAGAAATCATGGAGGGGTCTGAAATTGTCATCGTAGGTGCATGTCCACTGTGAGAGACATAATCTAAAAAAAAAATCCAGAAATCACAATGTATGATTTTGTAACAATTTATTTGTATGATACAGCTGCAAATAAGTATTTGAACACCTGAGAAAATCAATGTTAATATTTGGTACAGTAGCCTTTGTTTGCAATTACAGAGGTCAAACGTTTCCTGTAGTTTTTCACCAGGTTTGCACACACTGCAGGAGGGATTTTGGCCCACTCCTCCACACAGATCTTCTCTAGATCAGTCAGGTTTCTGGGCTGTCGCTGAGAAACACGGAGTTTGAGCTCCCTCCAAAGATTCTCTATTGGGTTTAGGTCTGGAGACTGGCTAGGCCACGCCAGAACCTTGATATGCTTCTTACAGAGCCACTCCTTGGTTATCCTGGCTGTGTGCTTTGGGTCATTGTCATGTTGGAAGACCCAGCCTCGACCCATCTTCAATGCTCTAACTGAGGGAAGGAGGTTGTTCCCCAAAATCTCGCAATACATGGCCCCGGTCATCCTCTCCTTAATACAGTGCAGTCGCCCTGTCCCATGTGCAGAAAAACACCCCCAAAGCATGATGCTACCACCCCATGCTTCACAGTAGGGATGGTGTTCTTGGGATGGTACTCATCATTCTTCTTCCTCCAAACACGTTTAGTGGAATTATGACCAAAACGTTCCATTTTGGTCTCATCTGACCACATGACTTTCTCCCATGACTCCTCTGGATCATCCAAATGGTCATTGGCAAACTTAAGACGGGCCTTGACATGTGCTGGTTTAAGCAGGGGAACCTTCCGTGCCATGCATGATTTCAAACCATGACGTCTTAGTGTATTACCAACAGTAACCTTGGAAACGGTGGTCCCAGCTCTTTTCAGGTCATTGACCAGCTCCCCCCGTGTAGTTCTGGGCTGATTTCTCACCTTTCTTAGGATCATTGAGACCCCACGAGGTGAGATCTTGCATGGAGCCCCAGTCCGAGGGAGATTGATAGTCATGTTTAGTTCTTCCATTTTCTAATGATTGCTCCAACAGTGGACCTTTTTTCACCAAGCAATTGGCAATTTCCCCGTAGCCCTTTCCAACCTTATGGAGGTGTACACTTTTGTCTCTAGTGTCTTTGGACAGCTCTTTGGTCTTGGCCATGTTAGTAGTTGGATTCTTACTGATTGTATGGGGTGGACAGGTGTCTTTATGCAGCTAAAGACCTCAAACAGGTGCATCTAAATGTAGGATAATAAATGGAGTGGAGGTGGACATTTTAAAGGCAGACTAACAGGTCTTTGAGGGTCAGAATTCTAGCTGATAGACAGGTGTTCAAATACTTATTTGCAGCTGTATCATACAAATAAATAGTTAAAAAAATCATACATTGCGATTTCTGGATTTTTTTTTTTAGATTATGTCTCTCACAGTGGACATGCACCTACGATGACAATTTCAGACCCCTCCATGATTTCTAAGTGGGAGAACTTGCAAAATAGCAGGGTGTTCAAATACTTATTTTCCTCACTGTATATGCATGTGTGTTTGTTTATTTTACTTCTTTGTTTGCTTCTTCTTCTTCTGCTATTATTGGTCCCCGCTCTCTTTGATTTGATCTATTTAAAATTATTACCATTATTAACACTATTATTATTGTTAGGTGGATTTTTTTCTCTATTATTGAAGTTTTTACCTATTTTCCGAATACATATTCTGTCAAAAAAACCAAATGCATTTAAGCTGCATACAAGGTTAGCATGAATCTGATTGTAGTGAAGATGTTTTTCTTGAGTGGTATATGCTTTTGTATGCTTTTATTGCTTTTGTCATCCTCTAGATAGCCACTCATACACAATCATTTCCAGTACAGGTCAATGAATAATCAGATTACACAGTCTTTATCACAACAACTGATTGTTTGAGATGGCTTGGATTAGGGCTGGGCGATATATCGATATTTAAGATATAGCGATATATTTTTAATGAGATATGGAATTGGACCATATCGCGTATATCGGGATATTTCAAATTCAGATAAGCTGTTAAGTTAACAAAAACAAACAGGTCATCTCAAGAGGATTTAAAAAAAAGTTTATCTTAAACTGAGCACTTTATTTTGTCATCTCTTTATATATAAATTCTGCCCTCAGAAAAAGATTGACCTATTTTATTTTATAGGCTATTTTTATCCAAGATTTTTATTTATTTAAATGTGCACCTTACGGAGCTTTGTTATACAGTGTTTATGTTTACATTTTATAGTGAGTTTTCAATAAAACTACTCACATTTGGCTTTGACTTTGACTTAACATTTAATTTCACATCTCTAACTTTGCGGAAAAAATATTGGGATATGTATCGTATATCGATATTCAACTTAAATATATCGGGATATGACTTTTGGTCCATATCGCCCAGCCCTAGCTTGGATTTTATTCTAACTGAAAATGACGATCTTAAAGCTTTCATGACGCAGTTAAATGAACGTCAGTGGCGAAATTCGATGTCTCTAAAAAGTAAGTGTTGGCTTCGCTCACTGTTTTTAACACGGCGTGACCACAACCTCCTCTCGCTGAAGCAGCTGCCGCACCTTATGTCAGCGGCTTCCTCTCTTTGTCAACACTGAAACGTGGTGAAAATGCCATGTTTGAAATGTCTCCTGTAGATGCCTGCAGTGGTGTGATAAGCTGTGTTTCTCTCCCTCTCTCCTTCTGGATGGACATTGGTGTCACTTCGCTCGATCCAAACGCCTTGGTAAACAGAAGCTTTAGGAGACGCGGTTCAAAAGGTGAGTCTTAATCCCGTTCACTGGCTCTGATGTGGCTTTGCCTTTAAATACGGCTCGCTTCTTACTACCTATGATTAAACCAGGACCAAACTCGCATAGCGTACCAACCACAAAATGATGCCTGCAGTCATAATATTTTCACCCAAACATCACAAGTGCGGGTTGCAGCTTCACTTTCTATCCACTGTTAGATTCCAGTAATGGAGATTAGTGCAGTATTATGTACTTGAATATGATTTACAAGTAGTATGTGCTTTTTTTATAGCTTCCAAGTTTCTATAGCTTCTTACTCCATTACAAAGTTAAATTACTTTTAACTACCAAGTATTTTTAGTTTTCAAATAGACAAAAGTCCTAACATTTGTTGTGAAGTACTTCTTCTATTTCATACTTTTCATATTTAAGTACTACCCATGCTTTTAAATAGGTCAAGACTGCACTGTAATTTGACAAACCCATTATTCAAACTGTACTTTTTGGGCATTTTGTGTTGTTGTGTTGTACATGTGAACTGGCTCAATCAAGTCAAATAAAGTAGATCCATGCTTACAATACGTAAGTACCTCTAATTGTGTTCTGGGCTTATGAATATTAAAATCGCGTGCACTCAACTAATTTTAGCAAAGTAGCTGAGAGACATTAGTGTTTTTAAACTTGCTGTCTTTTGTTTTCGAGACACAAATGTAGGGCAGAGTATAAATAGGCTACAGTAGCTTCGCTAAAGCAATTATAAAAAAAAGAAAAAACATGAGTCAGTTTGATCTTGGAGTTATTTTTAGCTCGACAGCTCGTCTCCGTGGGCCACTTCTCAAAAACACACACTCATGTTCTACAGCTTTGGTTACATTGTGTTACACTGTCTGCCTGATGGGAAGGAAATCTCTTCCTGGACATTGAGGGTTATCACTTTGGAGCAAAGGTGCGTGCATTACGCAGTTAATGATCAAGATCAGACATTGTACCTAAGATGGATCCACTGATACTTACGTGTGCCTTGTTTTTGAGGACGGCTCTATTAAATCATGTCAAAATTGCAATATCTATGAGTCACAAACCAGAATCCCAGAGCTGCATTTGTTTAGATTAGATAATACAGCCCTGTGTGTGCAGAGATACAATATCCCGTCTCTGGCGCATTGAGTTGCCTTGTGTATGAAATGCGCGGTATAAATAAAATTGCCTTGCCTTGCCTCTGTGGGACCTATGACACTGAAGAGTGACTCTTGTATTAGTTTAGGAGGTAATGTTTCAGTTTATTCCACGGCCTTGTCTGACCAGTCATACGGCTTTACCATTGTCTAAGCCAAGCCTATAGAGTTCGGGAATGTAATGTCATATCGCTAAGCATTATGGGATTAGCAGCAATTGTAAACTAATGGAGATTTTAAAAGTTATAGTACTGGAGTTATTGTTCACATTAAAACACTTGGACACCACAGTGAGTTAGATGTGTTTACCAGCAGTAACTCAGCAGCTAACGGAGCTGTTCTACGACTTTTTTCTCCACTTTTTATACTGTTTTTAGCTAATGTTAGTCAATGGAAATGTATGCTAACAGCTGCAAAGATGGCGGATCTCCATGGTAACTGTGGAATTTCCCGAACTCTATAGCTAACAGGCTACTTCATACTTCAGACGTGTGCTCAGTTACATCAATCTATTTCCAATCATTATATTAATCAGAAACATGTTCATGTCACAATTATTAATATTTCATGCAATGTACTGTATATATGTATTTATTAGGGCTGGGGCGATACACTTTTGTCATTGTGACATTTATTGAAGTTAAAGCAGAACGAAGTAACTCCTGCCCCTAGAGGCCATAAGCGCCACTGCAGGTGTCGTAGCAAGTTGTGTTTTTTTACTCATTAATTGTCCGTGAGAGTAAATACTACGCTGACAGAAAAGACAAAGGGACAGAGGGATATTGTTCATCCAATTACACAATGGAGATCATTTTTTTCACTCAAACCTGGCTGTAAATACTGTTTAAGTGGCGCTAGCCCACAGTTAGCTTTACCCGTTAGCCTGTTAGCTTCTTCTTTGTGATTCCATTAGTGTGTATTGGTGACTCCGACCTGGAGGCAGGAGAGTTGCATTTGTGGTTTTCAGGCCAGAGATACCGGGGGGAGATGAAAGACCCCCCAATCATCCCATTAACACTTGTATTACCCCCAGAGGGACTACGGAAAGGATTTATTAAAGGATCTGTATCGTGCTATTTTAGCCGTTCCAAAGTAAAGTATAGGCATTTATATGATATATTGTACCTCTATCACTATGGGATACTCATTATTGAGAGAAATATAAGTGTTTTCTGGGGGTATTTTTCAAACCAGGAAGACGAGACGCTTGGATTCAGTTAACTCCGCTCCTCTCTCCGCTCATTCCACATTTACAGTATTATAAATATAAATATCGCAGCAAAATGTGAAGTTACTTCACATAATGCAGTTATAAGTTATGAAACTGTGCAACACAGTTTCATAAATGGCTAACACGCGTTTTGATTGACTCACCGCTCAGTCTGGCCTCCTCATCGGGTTGTTTAGTTTAGTTTAGTTTATTTATTTGTTTGAGCAGTTAACCTGCTCAAAGGGAGTGGGCCGAAGCCAAAGGCTTATAAGCCCCCACCCCAAAAATAAAAACAATAACATTACATTTAACATTTACAGGGTAGCAAATCATAAACAAAGGAACATGGGGCAAAGTAACAACAAATAATGAACAATAAAAAACAACAACAGCAAAGTAAAGAAACAACAAAAGAATTTGCTACAACTCATATCTAAGAAATATAAACTCTTTGTAAACTTGTTTAAAATGTACCAGGTTATTGCAAAGTTTGATGTTTTGATCTAGATTATTCCATATTTCAACACCACGTCTCGTGGGACACATGCTTTTTAAAGTTGTTCTTGAGTATTGTTTATCGAAACTCATCTTATCTCTCAAATTGTATTTGACTTCTCGTTTGCAGAACATATTTTGTAAACTCTCAGGAAGCGACTTTAGTGAGGCTTTGAACATGATTTGAGCATCTTAAATTCAGTAAGGTCCTCACATTGTTTTTGATTTAAAGAATAATGGATTTGTGTGATCACAGTATCCAGCTAAATGGATTATTCTTATTGCCTTTTTCTGAACTTTAAACAATGGGTCAAGATTACTTTTATACGCATTTCCCCAGATCTCTACACAATATGTTAAATGGGGAAGGATAAGTGAACAGTATATAGTATATAGAGCTTTGTTATCAATTATATATTTAAATTTATTCATTATGGCTGAAATCTTTGCAACTTTAGTTTTAATTTTTATGATGTGAGGTTTCCAGCTGATTTTATGATCGAGTGTTACACCAAGAAATGTTTGTTCATAGACTCTTTCAATGGTTTCGTTGCCAATTTTAACTGGTAATTGTACATTCATTACACGATTTCCAAAGAACATTGCTTTGGTTTTCGTAATGTTTAGAGACAGTTTGTTTACGCAGAACCAATCTTTCAATTTATCCATTTCTTCTGTAATCTCGATCACCTTTTGCTGTAAGTCTGTGCCTGAGAGTATGATTGTTGTATCATCTGCAAAAAGGACCAGTTTAAGCTTCTTAGAAACCAAGTACAAATCATTGATATATAATAAAAATAGTTTAGGTCCCAGCACCGATCCCTGGGGGACACCACACACTAGGGTATCACACATGGATCTGCACTGCCCCATTTGAACATACTGTTTACGGTTTGTTAAGTAGGATTCAATCCAATTGAAAGCAATACCTCTTATCCCATATTTTTGTAGTTTGTTCAGGAGTATATTGTGTATCCATAGTGTCCAAAGCCTTAAGATCGATGAAAATACCTATTGAATACTTTTCCTTGTCGATATTATTAGTGATTTCCTCTGAGTTCCATTAATGCGAAAGCGGGAGATCTGCTTTTGCGAAAGCCATGTTGACTGTCATTTAAAATATTGTATTTATCTATAAATGCGTCTAGTCGAGTTATAGAGCTTTTCTAATATTTTTGAGAATTGGGGTAGTAGTGGTAGTTATGGCACTCGCGTTGGTTATAAAAGTTAATCCACTTTGATTCTGGCCAAGGTTCACCAAGCATCCATCAGGTTGGTTGATAAAGTCGCTGAATCCCGGAAAGAAATTCCAACTTCTGGCGAGTGCACTCTTCTTTAGGAAGGTTGAATAGTCCTGTTCCTCTCGTAGCCAAACGCGAACCCGTGACATTATCGTTGGGTAAGAAAAAGAACAGGCGTGTCCAGAGTAGGTTAGAAAGAGCTCAGTCTTCACAAACATGACTTCTGTTCGGATCCTCAGGGGAGCGTTTGTTTACTCTCCCGGGACAGCACAGACGTGTCGGAGAGTTCCTTTTCCTTTTTTTCCCTTCTTTATTTCTCTCTTACAACAAAAATAATGAAAAAGCTGTTTTATAAATAAAAACCAGGCCGTAAGGCATTACATTACAGACGTCGAGCACTTCCGTCCCGTTTCTGACGACACAACAGAAAAACTCAGTGGTTTTCCAGGAAAGGGCGGAACAGCTGCTCAGGATTCAGGAGGATTACTTAGAAGTGCTGTGTAACTGTTACTGGAAAACAAAGCTCGTGGAAAAAACTCCTACAAATACAAGTCTTGAAAGTATTGTGATACTTGATAAAGCATTGATACTTTGTATTGCAGCAAAAAGTATTGCGATACAATACGATATTTAGTCCCAGCCCTAATAATTATAGTAATTTATACCTCAACCCAAATGATGAAATGACGAAATTGATGATGGGAAAGTGTGACCACAGCACAAAGCCTTCTCCAGCACATCCCAAAGATTCTCAATGGGGTTAAGATCTGGACTCTGTGATGATCTCATGCTCCCTGATTCACTCTTTCACAATGTGAGCCCCATGAATCCTGGCATTGTCATCTTGGGATATGCCCGTGCCGTCACGGAAGAAGAAATCCACTGATGGAATAACCTGGTCATTCAGGATGTTCAGGCAGTGTATAACCAACTTCTGCCAAAGGCAATAAAAATCAACAGACTATTTACCCAAGATGATCAAACTTTACTAATCAATCAGTGGGACAAAACATGCTGTTGCAGTCCTCAGTAGCTTTAGTGTGCAGTACGTAGACAGGAATGTGTGCAAATATATGTGTAATATGTAACAAACAAAAAGAGCAAAGATATCAGAGAGTCAAACATGGACACTCTGTCTTATTGTGGACAGAGTGTTCTGTTTTGTGTTTCTGTGATTCATCCAGAGTCTTGTCTCATGTCGTCTCTTGTTGCTTAAGTGGGAAATGTTTTGAGGGAATGTGTTCAGCCTCTAGCCTCAAAAACAAGCGTCGTCATGCTCCGGGTGGGATATGAAGACGGTGTTCAGGGGGAGGGTTGCTCCAGAGCTGGGCTTGTCACGTCACGAGAGAAAACGTGCAGTATTTGATAACGCTCTTAAACTCTGTGATGGCGATATCGAGATTTACTTATGACAGGGATAGGCAAGTTTGCATCGTGGAGGGCCGATTTTCATTATTGCCAGAACACCAAGGGCCGAACCTCACAACTGTAGCCTAAAGAACTTTTTTCTACAAATACCAATGTTTTACATCAGTGGTTCTCAAATGGTTTGGCTTCGGGACCAAACATTACCCTCGTATGACCAGCCGCGACCCAATTAAAATGTAATTTGTCATATATCGTATAAAATATTTTATTTTCCACACAAGTTTTTGTTGAACAAGCAGTAGATCTGCCTTTAAGACTGACATTAGGATCAAAACAACTCAATAACATTAATTTGAACAGACTCTGTTAGTGATTCCATGCAGTTTCAGATGGAAAATATTGAATAAAAGTTCCCGATAGGCACGCGACCCACTGAAAATGGTTCCGTGACCCACTTTTGGGTCCCGACTCACCAGTTGAGAACCACTGTTTTACATTATATATGACCAAGTGGGATATTTTTTAAATACTGACACTATTGCTCACATTTTTATGCTACTTTAACAGGTATTTGATCTCGTATTTGCATAATAATATTTCTCAAAATCATCTTTGAGGCCAGAGTTTCTGTGCTGGAGGGCCGGATTTGGCTCCCGGGCCTGACGTTGGCGACCCCTGACTTATGATATATTAACTCAAAATCAAAAGCCAGGAGGTGTCGTTTCTCACTTCTTTGCAGCCCTGGTTCAGAAAAGTGCAGGGGGACTTGTGATGAAAGGTTTATCTTAAGGAAATGATGTCACAGGAAACGCTGTAAACCACATCGAGCTCTGTGCGCCGAACATGTGAAGACTGCGGAGACTCTTAACTGTGAAAAGTAAAGTTGACTCAGACGTTATGAGCTGTAATTGAGTGAACAAGTTAAAGCAGGTTTTTAAACAAGTGGAAATGGAAACTGTGAGTAAACAGTTTGAGGAACACCTTTACAATACAAGCACAAATGCAGTATTATTAAGTATTATTCTCTTCTGCTTTCACCTGGATACACTATTAACTCTTTAGTCTTTCACCAAATAAACCATCCTTCATTGATTTAGATGAGAAATTGTAACTTTGAAAAGGCTGTTTTCTTGGGAAATCACTTAAACTTAACTTAGCATCTACAGACACCACATTTATTCAGTCTTGGGAATATGAAAGTTTGGAAGGTTATTTATTGAAGACTTTGTTGATATCCAATTCCCCGACTGATGTATTGACCTCCTCACCCTACAAAGAAATATATTTAAAATCCCTGTAACACATTTTGTACCTAATCTCAATGAAATAAACCCTTAAATCTAAACCTATCTCTTTCCATATCTGATTTGCCCCTCATAACATCTGCAATTTCCACACATACATTGCCTTATTTCTTCTATACAACATTAAATAATGTGTTTTTCCTTTCGGTTTCAAAGTGCCTGCGGGAACATAATGTTTATTGTTGACACCGTCTTGTACCCATTCAGAGCTGGTTTTTATATCCTGAAAACTTCTTTTTTCCCCGCGTCCTGGAGTCATGTGTGTGAGAATGACGCATGCTTCATGTGTGGGGAGCTCGCCGTCATAAAACAAAAGACTTTGAGGAAGGAGTGACTCAGGCGGCCAGGTGACTGCAGCGGCTCTGGGCTAAAGCTGAGTGTGTAATTATAAAGGTAGGAGGCGGGAAGTCCCCTCTGTCACAGCACTAAGAGACTCCGTGTAAAGCAGCAGGATTAAATAGAGATGCACTGATCCAGCTCGTTTTTCATTAACAGTAACGATATTTAGGGTTTTAGTTTAGCCAATACCTGATGCTTCCTTTAAGAAGTCAAATATTGTTTTGTCCTCGTGATCCAGTGAGCGCATCTAACAAGTAAGACTGGATGTTGTTCACGCTCCAAATAGCCTACATGACCATATCAGCAGCTTCTAACTTAAGGTAATATGATCATTAACAGTGACGGCAGTTTCATGAACTGAAATGCAAACATCGACCTTCAAAGTATTATTTTATTAAGTTAGTGGCTCAATAGTAACTCGTGACCCGGCCTTGATTTGTTATAGTGTAAAGTATGACAGGTTTTAATCACATTTATAATTATGACTTAGTTTGCATGGATAACATCTGTTGTAATTAGGGGTGGGAACCTCTGGGTACATCACGATTCGATAAGCGATACATGGCTCACGATAACGATTATCTCACGATACGGAGATTAAAAATGGTCAAACTAAAGAAAACTGGGAATAATCTTTAACAAAATCTTAAATATAATCGTGTTAACTGTGTTTTAGCAAAAAATGTGTCTAATGTGTCATATGCACTTTAATAGTAATTTATTTGTGTGACAGTGTTTAGTCCAAGTGCTTAAAACTGTAGTGCTGCCCCCTGCTGTCCTGACTGAATTCTTGATCATTATTTGCCTCTATTGACTGTGAAAACAGTGGAGCACTGCTGCCTCATTAATATGCATGACATCTTCAAAAGTATCGATATCGGAATAAAAGGTATCGAATCGTCCTGCAAAATATCGTGATATATATCGGAAAATCGATATATTGTGACACTCCTGGTTGTAAGTTAGCCTGGCTAACGCCAGACTGCTGTGTGCGCTCGAATCTTTTCGAACTTCACAACAGTCTGGGGACCATGGCCGACATTTTTCCATGGATTTGGGCACAAATCACAGAACGAGGAGGGACGGTAAGACGATGACGCGCTATTTGACATACGGAAGCTTGTAGTTTGTTTAGGGATAAGAAATATAAAAAATATTTACGGATCCAACATGACAGCAGCAGACGCGACGCCATCTTTCGATCAAGCTTTAGAACGTGTTCTAAATAGTTTAGCTCAAAAGTTTACAGCAGGTACGTCATACGTCATCTGATACCATGATACGATTGGCTATGGCTACGTGCAGACGCATGAGAGACATTCAGCACAATAAACGGCTATGGACAATCGTAAACCACACCTCTCCTACGAGAAAATGAATTGGTGGTCCCCAGACTAAATATCACTTGTGATTTTAGTCTGGCGTTAGCCAGGCTAGTTGTAAGTGATAATCATAGTTTTATTTAAGTGAAGCAGCAAATTGATGATGAAAAGTTATTTTATTTAAATGTTTATGTTATGTGTGACATATGCTGCGTTCATGTGGTCGTCTGGAGCTGTGGGAAAAACGACTTCCACACCTGAGGCGGAAATCATCTGATTCATTTATCGTCTAATGTGGAGCTTTTTAGTTAAACTACTTTCTTGACTTTAGTGTGTGAGCTGTCATTCTCCTCGGCGTGACATAACTGCAAGAGAAATGCCCAACATTAATGCCAGCCAAAAGAAAATTAACAAGATATTTTATAAAATGAAGTTTAACTTTTGAGATGAAATGTAATAGAATTGTAAATATGTGAATAAAATTCCAACTCTAACTCCAATTGTAAATGTTTAGCTCTAAACGCTGGTTAGTGATAAAATAACGTTTCCATCTGATAACATCAAAATCCCCACTTTCCGACATAACCACATGATCTGAAGGGCTAAACATCTCCTGACTGTAAAATGTATTCAGTGACTGAATTCTAGAGGTTAAATGGACTAGATGCAAGTTGGTAATTTTTGTACTCACTACTGCCACCTCAGGCCTAACGCGTAACTGCAGCTTCTATATTGAACCCGTGCATGACGGAGCTTTGGACCCGAATGAACACCTTTTTGAGAGGCAGTTGTGGTGAACAGGTCTGGGCTCATTCTAGGGCTGGGCGATATATCGATATTTAAGATATATCAATATATTTTTAAATGAGATATGGAATTAGACCATATCGGGATATTTCAAATTCAGATAAGCTATTAAGTTAACAAAAAGAAACAGGTAATCTCAAGAGGATAATTTTTTAAAGTGTATCTTATTCTTAAACTGAGCACTTTATTTTGTTATCTCTTTATATATAAATGCTGCCCTATTTTATTTTCTAGGCTAATTTTATTAAGATGTTTTTTATTTTATTTAAATGAGCACCTTACGGAGCTTTGTTATACAGTGTTTATGTTTACATTTATAGTGAGTTTTCAATAAAACTACTTGTACTTGGCTTTGACTTTGACTTAACATTTCATGTCACAGCTCTCACTTTGCGGGAAAAAATATCGGGATATATATCGTATATCGATATTCAACCAAAATATATCGGGATGTGACTTTTGGTCCATATCGTCCAGTCCTAGCTCATTCTACACATTAGGACATTGCTGGAACATGTAGGGGGATGAAAATACTTCATTTTAACATTTTTAAACTCCGTATAGTCCCTTTAAGACCTTTTAAGATGTGTGTTGTTTTTTATTTAATGGAACGCGGTGTGTTGAAATGGTTTAGTAGAAGTATGACATGAGCCAAAGGACTTTAGCCTTGGCTATTGACAATTAATGTGTTTGGCAAGTTTCCCTCCTGTCTCATTACTTTGAAATAGGGGTGTTCATAGTTAATTGCTTAATTCATCACCATCAAGAGCTTAATCGTTATACAGAAACTAACAATGAACGGTTATGCTGTGTGAAAGGGTAAAGACGTGCGCCGTCTGAGAGTGAAGAGCAAATAGACAAAATTTGGCAACTGTTGTTTAGGATCTCCTAAAGTCTAAAATGTGTCTATAGACGATAATGATGCAACATTTCTGATCATGGTTCATTATTTTACTGGAAAACTGATACAAATATATTAAAAAGTAGCATTAATGTGTGCTCCGGAAACATTACACTTAGTTATTGTTTTCCTTTCTTATTGACAGACCCAGTAGACAGGTCTGGCAGATTCATCCCTCCAAAGAATCCTTACCTGCTCTTCTGCTTATATGGAATGTGTAAAGCAGGGGTAGGCAACGTCAGGCCCGGGGGCCAAATCCGGCCCTCCAGCACAGAAACTCTGGCCCCAAGATGATTTTGAAAAACATTATTATGCAAATACGAGATCAAATACCTGTTAAAGTAGCCTGTGTCAGTATTTAAAAAATATCCCACTTGGTCATATATAATGTAAAACAGTGGTTCTCAACTGGTGAGTCGGGACCCAAAAGTGGGTCACGGAACCATTTTCAGTGGGTCACGTGCCTATCGGGAACTTTTATTCAATATTTTCCAACTGAAACTGCATGGAATCACTAACAGAGTCTGTTAAAATGAATGTTATTGAGTTGTTTTGATCCTAATTTGCGTCAGGGCAGATCTACTGCTTGTTCAACAAAAACTTGTGTGGAAAATAAAATATTTTATACGATATATGACAAATTACATTTTAATTGGGTCGCGGCTGGTCATACGAGGGTAATGTTGGCTCCCGAAGCCAAACCATTTGAGAACCACTGATGTAAAACATTGGTATTTGTAGAAACAAGTTCTTTAGGCTACAGTGGTGAGGTTCGGCCCTTGGTGTTCTGGCAATAATTAAAATCGGCCCTCCACGATGCAAACTTGCCTATCCCTGGCGTAACGTAATGGCATCACATGAACCAGTGCAGTCAGTGTAACCGTATAGAAGGCGGGAATAGTGCACAGTGTGAAGTCTGCCCATTGGTGCTCAAGCCGTGCTATAAAACTAACAACAAAGGCAAAGTGGACCGTAAACCCTCCACTATCAGCAGCGCGTCGCCTCCCGTGATTCATTTTCCAGGAAGACTGTTCTGAAACGCTGATATATTCTTCCTCTGTCACAGATTTCCCCACAGAGTGACTGACGGAGAGCCGCTCGCCCGCATCAGCCATGGCCCAAAGTCAGGAGGGCAGTAGTAACCCGTCGCACGCCACTTTCGAGCTTTTCACCCAAGCGCAAACTCTCAAGGAAGTCAGACAGCACTTCGCCGAGCTCTGCAGGCAGCTGGAGATTAACCCGAGAGATTACAGGAACTTCTATAAGACGCTGAAGGAGAAGCTCAACTTCTGGAAGGCCAAAGCGC
Source organism: Neogobius melanostomus (assembly GCA_007210695.1). Classification (NCBI taxonomy): domain Eukaryota; kingdom Metazoa; phylum Chordata; class Actinopteri; order Gobiiformes; family Gobiidae; genus Neogobius; species Neogobius melanostomus. The sequence goes on from VHKM01000438.1 coordinate 176,367, forward strand.
TGTGGACCAAGTTCGACAAGAGGGCGTCGCATGTGGATTACCAGCAAGGGAAAGTCTGCTCCAAGAACAAGGTATTATTGTCACCGTAATATGAATAGGAATGTTTAATTAAAAACTAATAGAACAAGAAAGACTGCTTCTATGACTAATGCCTTTAAGTTGTCAGAATGAGTAAACTTAAACTATTAATGAGGCTTTGCCCTCAAGAGAGACTGGATCCTTTCCAGTAAATATTATGAGAAAAGAGAAAAGACTGCTGTATAAAAATGGTTTGGGTCTTATATTATTTTTGTAAGAGTTAAAAGATTAAGAAAACTTAGTGTATGGAAGTGGACCTGACTTTGTTTCAAGTGCCCTCTAACACAGACCTGGGCAAAATACGGATGTGGCCCAAGCAGTCCGGCCCACGGCTTGTAGGGCATAAATTGTTACGTTCAGGTTTTTCATTAACCGTTAACCGAGGCCCTTAGCGGTTAATACTCGGTTAACCATTAGTGTGCTCTCCCTTTGTCTTTTCTGTCAGCGTAGTATTTACTCTCACGGACAATTAGAGAGTAAAAAAAACAACATGCTACGACACCTGCAGTGGCGCTTATGGCCTCTAGGGGCATGAGTTACCTAGTACTGCTTTAAATATGCATCGATTATTTTGCATTTGTGGCATTAAAAATGTAGTATTTAGGGATTAAAATGGATTAAGAAGCATTATATTTGACTTGCTGCCACCTGTAGAAACCCAGGTATAAAATTGTATTGAAAAAATATGATTCAAACACATTCACTCTTCCTGATCGGTCCAATTTAAAACTTTACTTTTTAAATACCCACGTTTTCCATCGTTCTCTGTTCACTGGAATGGATACAAATCTTTAAAACATATAAATGCATAGATTTCTTTTGCATTTGTGGCATTATAGTGATTGCGTTTTGGCCTGAAAATGACATTAACAAGCTTTAAATTTGCTGTCAGAATAAACCCTCTACTAGGGGTGGGCCATATCATATCGCATATCGTTATCGTGATATATTTTTTGATATCGTTGTAATTTTTGATATCGTTGTTGACACGATATAATTTTATGCTCAGCTCCATCAGAGCAGCATAAACACTGACTGTAGAACACAGGGACAGGTGCTTAAAAAGTAAAATTAAATGAAAGATGTAAGCTTCTTGAGTAGATCATATTTGCAAGGAAATTAGTTTGTCATTTAAAAAAAAAAATATATCACTGAATTAATCTTCCCAATAGGCGAAAGGCTGAGATTTTAAAGAAATTTGTCCATTGTCAATTATATCGTCAAATATATCGTTATCGTGATATTTCTTTTTTATATCATGATATAGATTTTAGGCCATATCGCCCTGCCCTACCCTCTACTATAAGTATATAATATAAAGATTATTAAAACAGAACAGATATCTTTTTCAATATCACGCTGTCCCACCCTGCAGAGATGCTGTTTAAAATGATAAAATCCAAAGATGGCGCGCTTGCCTAATTCAAAAGCCTGAATAATGCTCACTGTTACATACTTAACATGTTCTTATCTGCTGTTGTGAAGCTACTGTATATCGTGCTCCATCTGTCCGTTGCAGTGCCTGGTGTTGGGCGCGGGGCCGTGTGGACTCAGGACGGCCATAGAGCTGTCTCTGCTCGGGGCTCAGGTCATGGTGATCGAAAAGAGAGAGGCTTTCTCCAGGAACAATGTCCTCCACCTGTGGCCCTACACCATCGTCGACCTGCGCGGGTTGTGTGCCAAAAAGTTCTACGGCAAATTCTGCTGCGGCGCCCTGGACCACATCAGTGAGTGTAACAGGACTCTTACTGCTCGTTGCCTTTGATAGATCGTTACCGTGGCGATGTTTGTGTTTTCCTGCGACTATCTGTGATTCCAGTACATGTCGTAATAATTACTACGTCGACCGTTCCTTATGTTTTTTATTGCTTTTATAGTTTGATCCCCTGGGGGAGGGGCAATGGGTTACATTACAACATTTTAACAGAACAAAAAGAAGAAAAAAAAATATTAATATAGTTCGGGAAATTCCACAGTTACCATGGAGATCGGCCATCTTTGCAGCTGTTGGCATACATTTCCATTGACTAACATTAGCTAAAAACAGTATAAAAGTGGAGAAAAAAGACGTGGAACAACTCCGTTAGCTGCTGAGTTACTGCTGGTAAATACATCTAACTCACTGTGGTGTCCAAGTATTTTAACTCTTAAAATCTCCATTAGTTTACAATTGCTGCTAATCCCATAATGCTTAGCGATATGACATCACATTCTGTCAGAAAATTAGGGTTAATACCTTTGTTTTCCAATTCTGGAGAACGCTTCAACTAGAAGAAAACGACACAGAGATCAATACTTTGGTTTGGCTTGCAAGGGAGAATCGCAGTTCACCACAGCTACGCAGAGTGGTTCTCCTGCACCCATTCTCAAAGAGTTGTTTTCGGTACAGCCTTTTATTTGGTTTTTCCACAGTATATTACATATAGAGGTGGAGTTACAGATATTGCTCGTCACCTCTCAAACACATGTATCACACCATATCTTAAAACATGAATCACACTATACTTATCCAATCGGGAGGCCCGGCCTGTACAAGGACACCTGATGTCAATCATACCCAGTCTGACCTGCACAGTCCGGGGGCCAACCTTGATTTACGTTCGTCCAGTTCACTCTGTTGTCTTACTACACATGGTCAACCTGATACCAGGCTGCTCTCTTACGTACTTCTGATACCGAACAGTATCTTCTTAGATACTACTGGAACATTGTGAAACATGCTAACCTTGAAGATAAATTCAAATACTTGGCTGTTGCATCATTCACATAATTATAATTTTATTTATAATTTTATTCACATATTTACAATTCTTATTACACATTCCCGAACTCTATAAAGTAAATACATAAATAAAAATGTTTACATTTAGGCACCGGAATAGCAGACTGTGATAGAACCAAAATAAAAACATTGATCAACCTTTACCTCAATATAATAATTTCAGTTATCCTAATGGTTAACCTCCTAAGCCCCGCCCCAACCAAGCGCACCTTGTCCAGTTCAGCTCCACCCAAATCCAAGAGCCTCTTGGAGAAAGAAAAACAGCATCAAAACAGCGAAAAAAAAAAAACAGACAAAAATGTGACAAGAAATGCGATGAATTAAGTGGCAAAAAGCCACAAAAAAAACACATAAAAGTGACTAAATGCAACAAAAGAGCAACAAAACTATAACTAAAAAGTGACAAAAAATAAATAAATAAAAACAATGAAAAAGTGTCAAAAGAAGTGTCAAAAACGCAACAATAAAGTGGCTAAAGAGCGACAAAAAAGCCACAATAGACCGACAAACATATAACAAAAACACAACAAAAATTGGCCAAAACCTTAACAAAGATCAACGATAAATGTGATAAAAACGCAACAACAAAATAATAATAATAATAAATAAATAAAAGTGACAAAAAATTGATGAAAAAACTCACACACACACAAAAAAAGTGATGACAACACAGCAACAAGGAGAAAGTGCGCTCGATTCAGAGACGAAAAAGAATAAAATAATAATTTAAATAATAATAATACAAAAAAAATAAATAAAAAAAACATACAAATAAAATAAAACATGTGCGTTCGTTAGGTGATGATGTCATCATTCTACCTCCGGGTCCAATAGACCCTTTAACTGCTGACATCATCAGTGACATCAGCTGGAGGCAGGAAGTGGTCAAGAGAAATAAGATTAAACTAAAACTAGCGATTGTAAGTGTAAAACTACAACTGAAAAATGTGGTCCTGTTGTGGCTTAAGGTGCCAGAACAAGAGGAATGACATTTGAGACGATAAAATAAGGTTTATCTGATATTTCCAACAACAGTTAGACATTTGTTTATCGTTACTATGACAACAGCTACAATGGAAATAGATAGGAATCGAGCTTCCCGCCTCCAGCTAAGCCCGGAATGTTTACAAACAATTAAAGGGTCTATGGAAGCCCTACTTACTGTATTGGTGCCCTACTGAGTTTAACCTGCTGTAGATCAGGTGGTTAAACAACTGTTCGCAAAGAAATATTACATTTACTCCGGATTTTCTTGAGTAATGACTTTAATTATCTAATTATTTCTTCCATACAAAATGAAGGTGTCCTTATGTTTTATCCGATTTTTTGTTGTTGTAACAATTTCACTCGTGTTTTAATGTTTATTGCAATATTTTCCTGCTTCATATAACTTCAGATTCATGAGTATTGTCGTGAAGTCGTGACATTACTGTTAATTTTCAATTGGAGCTTTATTATTTCTTTCATTATAATGTGCAGGTATCCGCCAGCTGCAGTTGATCTTGCTGAAGGTGGCCCTGCTGCTGGGGGTGGAGGTGCACACTGGAGTGGAGTTCCAGGGTTTGGTCGAGCCTTCAGGAGAAAATGGTACGACCCCCCGATCGCTCCCTGTCTGTCTCAGCTCAGCCCACAGCCAGTGCATGCATTCTTATTCATAAATCCCACACAGGGTCGGCTATGTTTTGTTCAATGTCCAGTTTTACCCCATAACATTAGTACAGGAGTCACGAATTAAATTTCCATTAAGGTCCAAATTGATAAAAAAATTGTCAAGCAAAGGTTCGGAACACACAGGGTTAATTCACAGTTTTATGGGGATTTTTAAGCCTTTATTAAATCTATTGGTGTGATTAGAAAACAATGCAATTAATTGAATCCTGTTATTGTTTTTTTGCTCTAAAAATAAGTTTTGGCTCCTAAATAGCAGAATGCATATCGCCTCTGTTATACACAATGTGCACATAATATCTGACAGTGATGTGTTTCTCAACCTACTGTTTAGTCCAGGTTTAGTCCTGGTTTAGTCCTGGTTTAGTCCTGGTTTAGTCCTGGTTTAGTCCTGGTTTAGTCCTGGTTTAGTCCTGGTTTAGTCCTGGTTTAGTCCTGGTTTAGTCCTGGTTCAGACCGGCTCGCTGCCGATCGGGAAACAGCCGCTATTTGCTCATTACGATCACACATGCATACTTTTTTTATAGCGAGCCGTATTTCAGTCATTCCAAACCCATTTCTAAAAATGTAAAAAGTGACATGGAGCTAAGATGTAGGACTTTCTCTTTCTGTTCATCTGGGCTGTAGTTTACCGCTCTGCAGTCAGAGAGTGAGAGAGAGGGAGAGGAAGAGAGAGGGCACACGCAGCCGCTCGTCTGAGGGGATTAAGCGTCGGGTCTGGATGGGCTGGCGCATGGGTCTGGATACGGACCGAGGTCCGCCGTTTAAGCCATTGTTCCACATAGCGCGAACCGGCCGCGCACGCCACGATCTACGTGCACATATCGACACTACCCGCAGACCTTTCTGTTTCCACCACACACACACACATGCATTTGTTGTGGGCGGAGCCGCACAGAGGACCACGCTGTACAGATCGTCATTAAAAGTTTTTAGAGCCGCGATGAGAACAAATGTGGACAAATGCTGCCCTTTGGTGGAGTAATGGAATCATTCAGAGGTGCCAAGGTGTATTAAAACAGAAAATAAACCACTAAATACAACTATGAAGGTAAGCTACAGGTAAATGTTATGCTAACACCAGCTAAAGCTGCGCTAACAGCGGCTAAATGCTATTATTTGTGAAATATTAAATCCGTATGACCTGCGTGTCAATAGTGAGGGCTGTCCACTCTCTCGTGGCCAATCAGAGGCCAGAGTCTGTTCACGTCACATCAGACACGGGTCAGCGCTTTGGCCACAGCCAGAGGTCGGTCCCAAAACCTATACCTGGTCAGACCGGTTTGGCCCTGGCCTTTGTTATGGGAAAGCTCGACAAAGCGGCTGAAAGAGCCATTCGGCTGACACGCGCCTGCATGTGGAAAAGAGCCTTTAGTGACCTCTGCTTTAGTAGGTTTATTTTCTCATTGTGCCGAGTTTAGACGTAGCCTATAGCCTAGCTCGGATGACTGATCTCTGCCCAAAATGCGTGCACAAAGGCAGTGCCCAAGCACATGCGCCTCAGGCACATGTGATGAATGTAAAATAATACAGCAGCAAGAAGCGACAGCTTCTTACTGACCTGAGGAGAGCAGCTTCTCACGGCGTCGGGTCACTTTAGTTCCGAACTCGGTTTAGTTTGACAGAAAGAGTTGTCCAAGTAGAGCCTCGGGAAAGTTTCTGCTCCTCGTTTTCTAATAAGTCCATAAGTGATTTCAAAGATGTCCTCAGCGGCTCAGTAACAAACAGAACAAACAGTGCCATTTCTCCACAGTAAACTCGCGCTCACGTGACGCGCTCCCGTTTAAGTGACTGCCAGCTGCAGAGCGGCTCATGCAGCGGCTTTTTAACGTGTGCGGGGTCGGGTCGGCAAATTGAGACCCATTTGTTCTGGTCGGGTGGATCGGGTTTGATTTTCATCGGGTTGGGCTGGGACGGGTTAGAAAATACTCAGTTTTAACCTTTTGAATTTAACCTTTTAAATTAGGAACAATTAGGAACACAGTAAATTCTCATCAGGGTATTTTTCACAGAATGATACATTTATGACTAATACAACTTTTCTTCTGCACTTAAATAAACACTTTGAACACACTAATCTGAAGCTGCATTGTCCTCGTAACAGGTTGGATGGCGCAGATAAAGCCCGCGTCTCATCCCGCCTCCACGTTCCAGTTCGATGTGTTCGTCTCTGCAGGAGGAGGAAGCTACCTCCCTGAAGGTCAGACACAGATGAAGACTTTGTTTTGGATGAAATTACTTTACAATAAATCTCTAACCCTTTCATGGGCTGCTAATTGTCCAGTGTCCCGTGAAAGTACATCTCTGCTGTTCTTACTCAGTAAATGTAGTTCACACGAGGTGAAAAGTTTGAGAAATTCCAGACTATTGAGCGCGCCTGAAAATATAAGCAAAATTCATAAAGTTGTTATTATTTTGTACGTATACTACACATATACTACACTGGTAGAGCCCAACACTGGTCTACAGTAAAAGTACCCTCCTAAAAACAGGGGGAAAAAATCTTCAAATAAGACATTTTGTCTTGTTTTAAGCAAAAATCTGCCAATGGGGTAAGAATTTTTTTCTTGCTAAGAATTCTTATTTCTAGAATATTTTTCTTATTATAAAACAAGAAAGAAACACTAAATTTAAGCAAATAAATTGCTAGAATTAAGCAAAATGTCCTCAGACAATGGAAGAATTTCAGAAAAAACATTCTTATTTTATGAAAGATTGTGAGGTATTTTGCTTAAATGTTGCTTTTGATTTAAGCAAAGTGTTCTTAATAAATGCTAATATTTAAGGAAATTATTCATATTTTGGGAAAGAAGATCAGTGCATGTTAATGAACATACATGGGTCTCATGCATGTAAACAAGCCACACCGGATTGTAGCCTTGGGCTAATTTGCATCCGTCGTCCTCCATGCGCACTCTCAAACACACTCTCATTCATCCTGGCCTATTGTACATGTTTTTAGTGGTAGGGGAAACCGGAGTACCCGGAGGAAACCTACACAGACACGGGGAGAACATGCAAACTCCACACAGAAAGGCCCCGTCTAGGTGGGAATTGAACCCGGGACCTTCTAGCTGTGAAGCTAGAGCGCTAACCGCTGGGCCGCCGTGTGACCAGCTCTAGATTTCAAGACTGAAAGAAATGTTTGCTTATAACATGACTTGTTTTACTGATGTCGGACCTATTTAAACATCAATACACTTAATATCAGACACAGCTTAAGGAGAATCTTCCTAAATAAAACCACAGTGAGAATCAGTTCTTAAATTAAGAGTTGTTGTGATCTTATTTTTTCTTAAAATATTCTATGTCTAATGCTGAAGAAGATTCAAAAAGTCTTTCTTTCTTGTTACAAGAAGAAAAAAAAAAGCTGTTTTTTAGCAAATATATCTGAACTAGAAATGGCTAGATTTTATTTCCTAAAATAAGAATTTCTTTCTCAAGAAAATTTAGCTGGACAAGACATTTTTACTTTTTAGGGAAAAAAATAAGAATTTATGTCTTAACATAAGACATTTTTTACTTGCTTAGAATCCACTTTTTGCAGTGTATAAAGTATCTTTTCATTATAGCAGCGTCCCGCCCTCGCTGGCTGTATACGGTGTTTGCTTAAATCTGTTTGCTGTGCCAGGGTTTAAGCGTAAGGAGCTGAGAGGGAAACTGGCCATCGGGATCACGGCCAACTTCGTCAACAGGAACACGGCGGAGGAGGCTCAGGTGCAGGAGATCAGCGGAGTCGCCCGCATCTACAACCAGAAGTTCTTCCAGGAGCTGCACACAACAAGAGGTCCAAATGTGGCTTTTACAATGCCTTTGCCAGTAGTACAGTCCTCCAGATAAACCCTATGTAGTTTGAGACATTCTCTGACCCCAGGGAGTCGATTAACTAACACGTGAGAACCCAAGGAGGATATTTTTGAACACCGCAAAAGAGGAACGACTTAAAAATTTGCTTCTCGACTTCCTCTGTGAAGCAGCCGGATTTACATGAGGACGGTCGGTCGCTGCTTTTAGTCATGAGCAGGAAATGAAAAATGGGTGACGAGAACGGGGAGGACAGAGTTTGTTGTGACATAATTTGTAAAGCCAGACGGTGGAGAACAGAACACATTAGTCATGTTTCTGCTTGTTTTGCCATTTACAGAGCAAGAAGGGAAACTCGGGGAACATCCATTTTTCTGTGTTGTTTGTTATTAATATCACCCTGCAGCCATAGCTGGAGCAAAATGACAGGAAAGTGGATGGGTTTTATATGTAGGGCACAGGGAGCGTTTGACATATCGAAAGCAGGTTTAGATCCAAGTTTTGACGCTGTTGGTCCTGGGACAGCATTAAAGTGCATATCACACATTAGACACAACTTTTGCTAAAACAACCCAATTATATTTAACATTTTACCCAGCTTCCTTTAGTTTGGCCATTTCTGTGATGTTTATAGTTTCACTTCCTTATTGGACACCGACAGGAAGTGACATAGATAGAGGACAACCATTTTAAACTGTTGCCGTGCCGACCATGTTATGTCCATGGCAAATGAGTCAAACTGCTCTGGAACTTTACCTCTATCTATGTCACTTCCTGTCAGTGGCTTAAAAATTCAAATAAAAAAAACCTTTTCTGCCCAACTTTTCTTCATTAACAACACTGAAATAAAGTGATAATTATTTCCTTACAACAGATTATATTCATCTGAATAAGTCATATTTTCAACAGCATTAAAACCTGTCATATGCACTTGACTTGGTTGTTTCAGCTAAAATAAATATTTTTTTTTCTCCCCCAATTCCCCCCCCCCCCCCCCATTTTGCCCACCCAATTTTTATTACATTTTATTCTGTTTATTCTAATTTAAAAAAAAAAAGGTGTTCAATGTTTTCCCCATTTTTTTTTTTACACATTCCCCCCCCCGAATTTTTGCTAATTTTTATTAGTAATATTTTACCTATCCCAATTTCCCCCCAATTTTTCCCCTATTTTGCCCCATTTTCTCCCCATTCCTTTTACACATTTTCCCCTATTTTTGCCACAATTCCTCCCAATTTCCCCCCATTTTTCCCCCTAAATTATTCCCCATTTTTCAGACATTTCCTGACATGGGAGATGAACCCGATACTGTAAATGTGCATATCTTTCATACAGTATTGTTCTGTTTTCTGATTCTAGACGACTAATATTTTGGTATGGGTATCTGAAAAAGTATCGTTCAGGTGTTGGTATCGAAAATTAAGTATCGTTAAAGTACCGGTATCCAAAAAAAAAAAACTCACAGCACCAGCCCTATTTTTATGCCAATTCAGTCTGACCACCATTAATCACAATCAAGGCTTTGCTTCGGTAAAACTGTCAGTAGTGGGGATTGAACCTTCAACTTTTAGCTGAGATAAGGCATATTCTTATCTTTTTCTGCACAAAGACATTAAAAGTTTTGGAGTCTTGGTTCATAATAGAAAGATAGCCTAGTGTGCTCCCTTTTGTTCCCCACTTACCTCTTAAATCATTTAGACACATATATTATTCACAATAGCACTTTGCTGTTCTTCCCCTCAGGCATCGATCTGGAGAACATTGTCTACTATAAAGACGACACGCACTACTTTGTGATGACGGCCAAGAAGAAGAGCCTGCTGAAGAAGGGGGTCATCAAACAGGTGAAGCAGATTTTTCAAATTAAAATCATATATAATTTTTTACCTACAAATAAAATGCTTAAAATCTGGGGTCCTGCTGAATCAGACAAATGCCGTTTTTGTTTAAGTGAACCAGAATCTATTGATTAGGAGTGTGACAATATATCGATTTCCCGATATATCGCGATATTCTGCAGGACGATACGATACCGATACTTTTTATTCCGATATCGATACTTTTGATGAGGTCATGCATATTAATTAGCAACGTCATGCATATTAATGAGGCAGCAGTGCTCCAATGTTTTCACAGTCAATCGAGGCAAATAATGATCAAGAATTCAGTCAGACCAGCAGGGGGCAGCACTACAGTTTTAAGCACTTGGACCAAACACTGTCACACAAATACATTACTTTTAATGATAGTTTTTATAATTATAAAGAAGATTAATTTGGGGTTGATTTATTACTTTTTAAATAGGACTGTGGTTTCTTGTTTATTTAAATGTAAATGAAGTCACTGACAGATCTATGACCCATTTTCAGTGAGTAAGTCAGGGATCATTTATAAAAGTGTTACAAAGCACATGAAAAGAAATGTAAATGATGAATAATATGTAGTATGTTCAAATAAAGGTTAAAAGTAGCATGTTTTTTTTATCATGATGTATCGTTATTTTTGTGCAATATATCGATTATCGCAGTATCGGTGTATCATGAGATAATTGTCGCGTATCGTATCAAATCGTGAGGTACCCAGAGGTTCCCACCCCTACTATTGATCATTTATTTTGGTACTGCCATGTGGTGGCGGCCTTTATGGAAGCAGTACAGCAAATATTCAAAGACATGAACATAAGATGTCAGCTAGGTCTGCCTTCGGTGGTGTTAGGGTTTCTTGGAGAATCAAAATGGAAGCAATCAGTTAACCTAATTATTCTTTTAGGTAAGAAATGTATTTTTAAAGCCAAAAATACGGCTTCACTAAACATATTAAGTTTTTTGCGGTATATTGAATATTATTACAAAGTTGAGGGGTGTATGTTCAAATCTGAAAGAGAAAAAAACCTTCATGAAAAACGGTGGTCCAGATTGATAGAGTGGATATCTACTGGATAGTAATATTGTTTCTTTTTTCTCTATATGAAATGTATTCCATCAGAAGATAAGTGTATCTGACGATTTTTTCTTTTTTGTTATTACTATTCATTCAGTTATTTTTCCCGTTTTCCCTGTCTAACATATTTCAAAATGAATGGTTTCTTTATTATTATTTTTTTCTTTGTAATATGTATTTATTCATATTTTCTAGTTTGTATTGTTTAGTCTCTTTTCAACATGTGTCTATTATATTCCCTTGATTAAAGTTTAAAGCACATGTACATTTCATAGAATGTGGTATGTGTGCGTGCGTGTGCGTGTGTGTATGTGTATTTGTTTTGTTTTTTATGCCTTGTCGATGTCTATTGTCCTGTCCTTTCATGTATGTTTTTAAGTTGAAAAAACAAAAAACAGGTGAAGCCTCCGCAGCACATCATCACTGAGGCAGAGTGTGAGCCGCTCCATCTGCGGACGGTCAGAGAGAAAAACAAGACCAAACAGGAGCAGGTGTCCAACTGTGAGAATTAGGCCCAAAGTAATGTTCCCTGACTCAGAGCACATGCGTCTGTATAATTATTGTCCTACTTTAAATATTAGAGGTCGACGGATGTGGGTTTTTCTGAGGCCAGTTTTTAAAAGTGTCCCGTCTATAAGCCTGTGTATGATGCTTCTAAACTCTCAGGGTTGAACTGTGACGGCAGGAGCGCTTTGTCAGGGGCAGAGGGCTGATTTATTCAGGACATTCACATTTAGTAGGTCGTAGGTACCGTGTTTTCCGGACTATAAGTCGCACCAGCCAATAATTGTGTAATGAAGAAAAAAACAACAGGCTGAATAGGCGTACGGTATGCTAACGTGACACATTGATGGTTAGCTACATGAAGCATAACCAACAAACTAAACGGGTGACTGATATGTTAAAGTACCGGCCATTGTTTTTACATACTGAGATATGTTCTTACCTGAGCTTAGACGAGTTCATTTGTACCTGTCTGGTCTTCACGTGTGCCTTCAGTCACGTAAACACAGCACAGACGGCGTTAGCATTTAGCCTCTCTCTTCTCCTCTATAGCTCCAAACCAGGTGAAGATAGAAGCTACCAAACTCTTCCACGTTTTCCCTATTTAAATATGGTTACGTGAAGTGTTACACTACAAAGTATAATTACACAAAATTAAACAATGTGGATTTTCTAAGCGGATAAAAAGGGGAACTATATTGTAAGGCGTAATAATACCAGGAGTAATTCGACATCCGCGCAGTGATATCTTCACTTTACTGTGCGGACACTGAAGTATTCCAAATAATCCAATACCTACAAGAGCTGTCATGTCTTTTTCCTCCTTATGTTTACAAAGGCTGCACCGGGAGGCTGTGAGGCGTTCGAGGGTGGAAAAAACTGCTCTGTAAAATTTGTTCTAAAGGGTAGTATTATGTTCAAACTGCAAAAAAAAAAAGGTTTGGTAAAATAAATATAATCTCAAAATGTTTGCTTTGCTACACATCTTATTTATGCTGAAAACATGTAAATTTACAAGCACTCGTGTCAAAATGATTATAGTTCATTTTCATGTCTTGTAATTTTTGTAATGTAAAGTTCTCTTACTGAGGACAAAATCCAGATGTTAAAACAAAATCGAAATCGGGAACTTAAAATCGGAAATCGAATCAAATCGGGGCTTGAGTGAATCGTTACATCCCTAATCATCTGGGTGCTCTGGTTTCTTCCATCAACCTAATCTGGACAGCTAGGTTTTTGGTTTTTTTCAGCTTATTTACTAGCCCGGCCATCCAGCCTCTCCCGCTTTCTGTTCAAATGCAGGAGTGTCTGGGAGTTTTGCCTGCAGCCAGTCCCGAAACCAATACGCTTTGCATCTCTCCAATCACAGAAGCAAATTTGATACACGGCACTCGGGCAAAAACTTGTGTAATATTTCTTGTTAAATGTCATGTTTTTGCACACAGTTAGCCAAAAGCGTGTAGTCCGTTTATCCAGGCTACTCTATTCTGTGCTAATGTCCTTTTACAAATGCCACAGGTCACTCACACACCACGTTCATGCTCTTGTCCTCAGCATTTTCAAACTGAAGTTAAAACGGCTCTGCTCTCCTCGTAGGACCACAGCGACGCAGAAGACCTCCTCTCTCCCGCTAATGTGGACTACGAGGCTCTGTGCCAGTACGCGCACGGCGCCGCCGACTTCTCCACCGTTGGGAAACTGCCCGACCTGGAGTTTGTCCAGAACAGCAATGGGAGGAAGGACGTGGCCATGTTTGACTTCACCTGCATGCACCGCGCGGAGAACGCCTCCATGGTCCGGGAGCGGAGGGGCAAGAAGCTGCTGGTGGCTCTGGTGGGGGACTGCCTGGTGGAGGTGCGTACAAGGTCAGACAAGTCCAGCTCATTTACAACAGAAGAAAGAGCACTGGGAAAAGACCGCTGTGATGTGGCCGCCATCTTGACTGTTTTGGTTACGGCCCGGAGGAGCACAGGTGTTTGATGGGAAATCCTAGCACGGAAGATGACGCACTGTTAACTCCCGCCTCCCGTGCTATGATTGGCTCGTCCTGGTTTTGCCGGAGTCAGTGAGATTCAAATCACACAATTCCAGACTCTATTCCCATGTATCTCTGAACATGGAGGATCAGTGCCAGGCTACGAAACTAGTGACAAAAATGCAACAAAAAAGTGGCCACAAAAGCGATGAAAAAAAATAACCTCAAAAGTGACGGCCACAACAGCTTTCAAATGAGGCGTGACACTGGCCTATAGGCTGTAAGCTCCAGTCAAGCCGAACTGGAGAAAAGGTGGGAGTTAAGCAGCAGAAAACAGGAGCAATGGAGTGGGTTAGTTTTAAATGCACTGTTTACTTGTTTCTCTATAGTTCTTGTGAGGGCTCCACCCCGCTTTTAGAAATCTTTTTAGTCACATTTTAGTCTAAATGAGTATTAGGGAACCGCATGTGTAGGTGGTTGTTGTTGTTTTGATGTGATTTATGTATTTTTCAGCCGTTTTGGCCGCTCGGGACCGGAATAGCCCGAGGGTTCCTGGCTGCGTTCGATACGGCCTGGATGGTCCGGAGTTGGGGCTTGGGAACGCCGCACCTGAAGATCCTGGCAGAGCGGTGAGCCTTCTGTCACCTCGCTGTGTGGGCTATAAAACACATTATAGGGCAGAGGTCACTAAACGGCGGACCTCGGTCCGGATCCGGACCCACGCGCCAGCCATTCTGGACCCGAACCTTGGATCCGAACTTTGGACCCGACCGTGAATTCCCTCAGACTAGCAGCTGCGTCTGCGCTCTCTCTCCCTCCCTCCCTCTCCCTCCCTCCCTCTCCCTCTCTGACTGCACCAGAGCGGTAAACTACAGCCCAGACGAACAGAAAGAGAAAGTCCTACATCTTAGCTTCATGATACTTTTTACATTTTTAGAAACGGTTTCGGAATGACTGAAATACGGCTCGCTAAAAACAAAAGCGGAGGACGCCCTAATTAAATATGCACGCGCGATGGTAATGCGTAAATAGCGCGGTTGTTTCCCGAGCAGGTCTGAACCAGGACTAAACCTGGACTAAGCCAGGACTAAACAGGGCTCAGTGTGTTGAACTGAGCAAAGAAACACATTACTGTCATATATTATGTGCACATTGTGTATAATAGGCTACAGTAGCCTATGCACTCTGATATTTAGGAGCAAAAACTTATTTTTAGAGCAAAAAAACAATAACAGGATTCAATTGATTGCATTATTTTCAAATCACAGAAATAGTTTTAAAAAAGGCTTTAAAATCCTGATATAACCGTGAAATAACCCCGTATGTTCCGGACCTTTGCTTGACCATTTTTTTTCATTTCGGACCTTGGTGAAATTTAATTCGTGACCCCTGTTATAGGGTATAGAAGGGGTATTATGCTTTTTTCAATCACATAGCACCAGTCTATAGCATACTACAATGATGACGTAACCTGTATATGCAGTAAATTAAAATAACTGCCTTGAATAAAATTGCTCTCTCAAAATGGCTGTACTGAACGTCTTGAAATAGGCCTCTGTCTCTTTAAGAAGCTTTCCGACACGCCCCCTTCAGCACACTGCTGTGGCATCTAAACAACACTACTGTGCGGGGAGGGGGCTCTGCTGAGCTGAGGAGCAGTGGTTGGTGGCTTGGCTGGTGACGAAAGGTCCAGAGGCGTCTCCAGGAGGTGGGGGCGTTCCTAGGAGGACTGAGGCATAGCTACACCTAAAATGGCTGCCGTCTAAGTTTTTACTGATTACTCAAAAATATGTGAATGAGCCAAGGCAACACTCCAGGCATGTGTTTAATGAGGGAATGACATAATAACATGATATAAAGCTTTTACATAATACCCCTCTTTAACTATGGCAACAGCCTAGTTTTAGTAGAACAAAATCAACAATTGTAGCAATATAGTGCTTTAAACGGGGGTATTATGTAAAATCGGAAAAGCTTTATATCATGTTATTATGTCATTCCCTCATTAAACACATGCCTGGAGTGTTGCCTTGGCTCATTCACATATTTTTGAGTAATCAGTAAAAACTTAGACGGCAGCCATTTTAGGTGTAGCTATGCCTCAGTCCTCCTAGGAACGCCCCCACCTCCTGGAGACGCCTCTGGACCTTTCGTCACCAGCCAACCCACCAACCACTGCTCCTCAGCTCAGCAGAGCCCCCTCCCCGCACAGTAGTGTTGTTTAGATGCCACAGCAGTGTGCTGAAGGGGGCGTGTCGGAAAGCTTCTTAAAGAGACAGAGGCCTATTTCAAGACGTTCAGTACAGCCATTTTGAGAGAGCAATTTTATTCAAGGCAGTTATTTTAATTTACTGCATATACAGACCAACAGAAGGTTACGTCATCATTGTAGTATGCTATAGACTGGTGCTATGTGATTGAAAAAAGCATAATACCCCCTCTTTAACATGCAGCATAACGATTAATTGTTAACATACTTTTTTAATCGATTATTAAGCCCAAAATGACGATTAATTGATGAACTGATTTAAAGCTGCTCTAAGCTACCCCGTTATGCCGGTCCGTCATTGTTGCATTCACACATTGCACCTCTAGATGCGCCACACTCGCAAACAGCAGTGGACTTCATGCCGCAGAAGGAGACCGGCGCCGCACCTCCCTCACCTCGCGGCACACGCCCCTCACCCCACATGCCCCCCGCACCATGTAAACACAAACACGTGAACAAGAGATCGCAAATGTTTGACGCAGCAGACGCAGCAACAGTTAGCGGCTAACAGTTTAGCGTTATGGCAGAAGTTTACATAAAGATCGTGACCTGATAAACATCTGATTGACCTGCTCTGATGCAGCTGAAATCCTCGTGAAATGTCCGTTTGTTTAATAATCCAATACCTACAGGGAGCCTTTTTTAATTGCAAAAAAGTGAGCGCTGTAGTGGGATCCAGGCAGTGTTGTAAAGCCAGGTGCTCTTCAAGGAAAAGGCCTATGGGCTATTAAATAGTGGGATCTTGCATAAGACACATACCTGGCAAAATATAAAAGGGTGTGTGGCAAGAAGGATTCCGAGGCACTTTGTTATAGAAAAATTAAAAGTCCTTTAATATGACATGGACATGCCTACGCGTTTCGACACACAAAGTGTCTTCATCAGGGCATAAGGTAGTAACTGATACTGATACTACCTTATGTCCTGAGGAAGACTCGAAGCCTCAATCCTTCTTGCCACACACCCTTTTATATTTTGCCAGGTATGTGTCTTATGCAAGAACCTACAGGGAGCCGTCAGGTCTTTTTCCTCCTCATGATCACGGCAGCACGAGAGGCAGCAGGAGTGTGACTGGTTCAAGGGTTGCGGGGGAAAAAAGTTCTGCACTGTAAACTTAGTTCTAAATGGAAGTATTATGTTCTAAATCGCAAAAAAAAGAAGAGACTTTCATGAAAGTTGCACTTTATTTTCGTCAGTTTAGCAAATAAGTCTTATTATGTTTACTTTGCCACATATCTTATTTATGCTGATACATGTGTGTTTCAATCAGAGCAGCGTCTGGAGAGGAGTGAGGGGCGTGGCTGAGGGAGAAAGCCTGGTGAGGGGAGGGGGGCCGAGCAGGGTTCACTACTCCACCTACTGACGAAAATAATTCAAAAAGACATCACTTAGGGCAGCTTTAATCATGTCCTTAGTTGCTTGCCACGTTGTTCGCAGAAAGAAATGGTGGGTTTATGGACGCCATGTCTCAGTGCCAGTGTCTTATCTTTACATAGATGTTATTTGAAATCAAAAATGTAATGTAAATAAAATGTAAAATAATAATGCTGGGGTACCAAAAAATAATATTCTTTAGGTGTCAATTATGATGTATGTTCCCTAGGTTAGACCATGTTTTCTGGTAGGCCATTGTCAGCCAGTTAAACCGTGTGTCTTTCCCGCTCGTTCATAGGGAATGTCTGTACCAGCTCCTGTCTCAGACCACGCCGGAAAACACCAGTAAAAACTACGCCGCCTACAGCCTGAACCCCAAGACACGATATCAGCGAGTCAACCTCTCCTCCATCCAGCCTCACCAGGTCAGCGCTCCCTTCACTCGCACTGAAGAATTCCTGCAATTCGTTTCATGCATTAAAGAAGACGCTAAACCCGCTTCACTTTCTGTTTCTGCTCGTCCTCTCAGGTGCAGCATCTCTGCGACGTGGAGAAAGGCGGCTCGCTCAACAGTAAACAGAAAAACAAACCGAGTCCCGTGAGACGAGGTCAGTTCCTCAGCTGTTCTGCATTTAAAGGGCATTGTTTGGCATTTTCATTGTATTTAAATGAATGAGAGGTTCCTTGCATCAATAATAAAACAAACCGGATTTTCTGGTTTCAGATGTTATCAAGTATGTTCTATAGGCCCGTGATGCGATGAAACAGGAGCAATAAAATAACTATGATCTTCTTTTCATTGAATAGAGACCGGGATAATGGACTTTGACACTTAAATAAATGATCTGGTTTGCGATTATTTTTTTACTAAAAAAACATATACAGTGAAAGATTTATATTTGTAACAAGTCCCGATTAACTCTGCTAAATGTGTCCAATCTCTCTTTGAAACCTGCTCATTAGCTACAAAGCTTTTATGTGCACAGTCTTTAGTAAACACCAGAGGGAGTAAGTCACTAAATGCAAGTCTCGAGTCAAGTCCAAGTCAATCGGTCATGGGGTCAAATCAAGTCAAGGCAAGTCTTTCTGTAGCCGACAAGTCACCTCAAGTCAGCGTTAAGCCTAATTCTTCTTTAGAAAATGTGTTTAATCTACTTGAAAATATAAAGTGCTTTCTCAAGATTTAGCGATTTAGAAAATTTTGGCTAAAATCAAACTTTTAAAAATGGATTTGGATTTAAAGTCTAATTAATATTAAAATCGCTACAAAATTTAATATATATACAGTATATATATATATTAAATGCTCCAGTCTATGTACAAAATTACTGGGACAGAATTTTAAGGAAGGGGCCCAGGGGGCCTGCTTAAAAACAAAATGGAGTCTTTTAAACATGAGCTGCTTTTCCCTGCAGTCAGAAAGATAAATATAAAATATTTTTATTTTTGTTAGTTTCTGTCAGTTTTTCTGTCAGGGGTTCCCCTGTAATGCCCCAGCCCCTGTATACTCGGATTCGCCCCTGCTCAAAGTAGATTCCGCACAGCCTTCAGTCCCGCTGTCACTGGGCTCTGTGTGGCTGTGGGAAACAGCCTCTAAATGCTGTAACTTTAGAGAGAACGCCTTAAAACACTGAAAAGCCCCCAAGATGTCATTAATCCAGCTCTTAGCATCATCGTTCTTGAGGCCGCCTGTCTGTGGAGGGGGGGAGGGGGTAAAGTGAGCAGGGTTTACTACTCACACCTACTGACAAAAAATGGCTAGAGAAGCTTAAACATTAATTAAACATTACAGAATTGAAAATGTTATGTTATATATGTGATGTTGTATATATATATATATGTTGTGCAGGGGTGCCCAAACTTTTTGTCTCCGAGGGCCAAAATGAAAAAACACACATAACTGCAAATAATAATAGTTACTTTATTTATTTTTCCGTATATATTTGCATTTGATTATATCTATGCAAATATCATACTATATAAAACAAATGTTAACTATGGCAAAAGCCTAGTTTTAGTAGAACCAAATCAACAATTGTAGCAATATGTAAAATGTAAAAAACACCTGTATCTACAGCACCTACAGTGACTTTACCTCATTCATTTGTTAACAAAGAAAATGCCACATTAGATCATTTTGAAAGTGTCAGTTCAGCATTAATTCTTTTATAAGTCAATTTTTAACATGACCTATGTTGATGTCAACAAACTTTGCAATAAAAGTTGGAAAACTGGGAAAGTTGATGCTACAACGCTCTGTGATAAACACCAAGACACCACAACAGTGTTTCCTTAAGTTTGCGAAAGGAGTGAAACAGCGCCCCCAAATTGACGCTGGTGGCCATAAAGTGTACTGCATCCATATTTACCATTGAGAATGAATGGGAGAGAGTTAACCATAGACCGTTAAAAAGAATAGACAGCTCCTCCTCACTCCTCCCCGTTTACCATAATGACCACGTTCGAGGGGAAATCATGACGGATTTACAGACTCCTCCCCAGCTCTGACGAAGCATGTTCCTAATAAGGGCATAAGGGCGGGATCTTCACTGTAGACTCGGCCCTTGTGTGACGTGTAGCTCGCGCAGCTCCAATGCTAACAGACCCTCGTTAAGTACGAGATTTAAAAAAAAAAAGCGCCTGGTTTCTTTAATTGTGATTAACTCAGTGTTATCTCAGGAGGAATATGTAGCCGTAGAAAGTGTTTAAAAAATAGAAACCAGGCGTTAAAGTTGTTTTAACGTGTCTAAAGTCCAATGCTTTTCAATGGGGCCTAGCGGCTATATGGAGGTACTACAGCAATGGCGGCCTCCAGTGTTGCGGTCATAAAGCAGAGCAGCCAGCGGCCATTGGAGTTAACCATACAGCGCAAAAGTAGGTCACTCTTTGGCAGGCCAAGAGAATTGTTTCGGTGGGCCAAATTTGATGACTTGGAGTCTCGGCTCTGAAAGTTTGCTGATTGTCTTTGTGTAAAAAAACAAAAACAAAAAAACAAACCTGAAATGTGGATGAATGGTGTTTCAGATTCGGTGAGTGGGTGCGAGGAGCTGCTGTGGTGGTGTCAGAAGCACACGGCGGGATACAGGAACGTCAGCGTGACAGACTTCACTCAGTCCTGGAGGTCTGGACTGGCTCTGTGCGCTCTCATCCACCGCTTCAGACCCAAACTCATGTGAGCCACACTCCTCTTACCACACCCGCATTAGGTTTACCTTTCTGTGCGATGCAGTATGTGGTGTTTAAACATTCGTCTGTTTTATAGATTGATTACATTTAAATCAAAGAGGAGTTGTATACATTTCTAAATCTCGGACAACCCAACAACAATTATGCAAATTGTTTTTTTTGTTTGTTTTCTTTTTAGGTTGTTAGCAAAGAACAAAAATCTCTGATGGAAGACCTCTGTGATATTGCCATATTTTGAGGCTTGTTGCCATATGGATATTGCGTCAGCTAATTAATCTAACAATAATTTGACAATAGTGTTCGGGAATGTGATGTCATATCACTAAGCATTATGAGATTAGCAGCAATTGTAAACTAATGGAGATTTTAAAAGTTAAAATACTGGAGTTATTGTTCACATTAAAACACTTGGACACCACAGTGAGTTAGATGTATTTACCAGCAGTGACTCAGCAGCTAACGGAGTTGTTCTACGGCTTTTTTCTCCGCCTTTTATACTGTTTTTAGCTAATGTTAGTCAATGGAAATGTATGCTAACAGCTGCAAAGATGGCCGATCTCCATGGTAACTGTGGAATTTCCCGAACTCTATACATTGTGCAGGTCCTATAAACATAGAATGAAGAAAATACACCATTACAATTAGAGGTCGACCGATATGGGTTTTTCTAAGGTCGATGCCGATATATCTGATATAAATCGGCCAAAATATCGGCTGATTTTTCCAAAAGTCTTGTCTGTAATCCTGTGTATGATGCTTCTAAACAGTAAAATGTGTCCGTGTGGAACCGTGACTGCAATTCATGTTTGGTAGATACTTCAGAGGGAGCTTGTTTTAAAGACAAAAATCAGCAGATTCCAAAACAAAAAACAGTACGTCTCTATCGCTTACGGTTCCGAATTTATAAAAGCAAAAGTCTGCAACATAAAATATAAAAATATGATCCATGGCGTGTGTAAACTTGTGACCGATTTGCACTGCAATTTTCCCTCGGCTCCCCTGAGGCCTTGCAGTTTGTGGGAGGCTCATTTTAAGGCTGTGACTGAGCTCTTTCCAATGCAAGTGGCTATGCCTTTCGGTTCAGGAGATATCGGCCTTTAGCTGGCGTGAAAACGGGCGGTATCGGCCCAATATATTAGCCGGGCCGATATACAGTGCCTTGCGAAAGTACCTCACACCTCCACACCTTGAACTTTTGCACATTGTGTCATGTTTACAACCCTAAACCTAAAGATTTTATTTGAATTTTTACTGAAAGTTCACACACAAGTAACAGACAACTGTGAAGCAGTGTTAATTTTGACAACATATTTTAATTTAGTTTTAGTCTTTTGACGAAAATGTAATTCAATTTTAGTCGAGATTTAGTCAAAAACATATCTTCAATTTTAGTCTAGTTTTAGTCTACTAAAATTGCAAGTAAACTTAGTCGACTAAATTTAAGACAAATTTAGTCGACTTTGCATTTATAATATTCATTATAATCATATTTAATCAGCTCCTCTGCTTCATGGAGCTGCTCCCACATGAACAAAGCTCAGAGCTGTTCCTTTGGCAGTGAATTTACATGATCTGAGGCTCTTTCAGACGGTCAATAGAAGTTTGGATGATTTTAGTCTCTCCTTTTCATTTTTATTTAGTCTCATTTTAGTCGACTAAAATATTTGGACATTTTAGTCATAGTTTTAGTCTCATGAAAAACATTTAATTTAGTTTTAGTCCAATTTTAGTCGCCAAAAATATCACTTTGACTAAAATGAAGACTAAATATTTTAGTCGACGAAATTAACACTGCTGTGAAGTGAAAGCAAAATGATACATGATTCTGTTATTCTTCAAAAAATAGAAAAGTGAAAAGTGGGGCGTGCATAAGTATTGATACAGCATTTTTCAGAGTGCATTAAATTGCCTTTATAACACTCCTAATGCTAAATGCTAAAATGTCTGTCTCTAGATGTACAAATCTTGTAGAGTCAAACCCCAGAAGATTTGCTCTTGTTTTATTTCAGCAAAAGGGGGTTCCACAAAGTATTATTTCATGCTGTATGAATACTTATGCACGTCTGACTTTTCACTTTTCTATTTTATGTAAAATAACAGAATCATGTCTGTTACTTGTGTGTGAACTTTCAGTAAAAAATTCAAAATAAAATCTTTATGTTTAGGGTTGTAAACATGACAAAATGTGCAAAAGTTCAAGGTGTATTAGTACTTTCGCAAGGCACTGTATCGGTTGACCTGTAATTACAATTCCACCTCCATAAAATGCAGTGTCGTTTTCCTATTATTTCATACTGATCTTTTGTGGATGATGTCGTGATTCTCGCAGAGACATGTCCACGCTGAACGAGTCCAACGCCGTTCAGAATAACCAGCTGGCCTTCAGTGTTGTGGAGAAGGAGCTGGGCGTTCCCCGTGTCATGTCCCCGGACGACTTCGCCAACGGGGGCAAAGTGGACAAACTCTCCATGGTGCTGTACCTCACCCAGATCCAGAAGGCTTTCTCCGCTCCCGCCAAAGGTCAGTAATATCCTGGAAAAAAAAAAAAAAAGATTTAAAAGTTTGTCGTTTGCAGAGGACAGTATACAGCTTAGATAATTGCAGCCTTTCAAATCGTAATTACTCATTCAGCCCCACTTTTATGTCAAGTGTTACAGTGATCCCTCTGAAATTGAGTGTTTGTTTCCTCTCTTTGGAAAACGCTTTGTAAGAAGTGACAGATCTTACATAATAGTGTTGCTTGGATACACAGCTCCATGAAAGGAGCAGGCGCAACGTCCTCCCACTGGACTGCGTTAGTGAGTGTGTCTGTCAGCGCCTTCCCTTTAAGACCCTGTTACTCTCTCCTTGTAAATATTGATTGATGAGGATGCTCCAGTGATAGGCTTATTGTTAATTGTTTTAACTCTAAGTTGAAACTTTTAAAATGATAAGGATTTCTTTATTATTATTTACTTTTTTTATATTATTTTTGTAGCATAAAGTTGCTTTCTTTTTTCAATGTATTAATTAATTGTCAGGGTTTCCACATGGTGTTAAAGGATTAATAAAAAATGAATGGTGCCTGAATTAAGGCCTTAAAAAAAGGCATTTCATTTGATTCCGTCTGGTATTAACCTCTTAACCCCCGCCTTAACTGAGCACATTCTCTCCCTTGCGTTGTCGTAATCTTTTTCGATGTTCTTTTCCATCACATTTTTGCCACTTTTGTCAAATTTTCATCTCTTTTTCATCCATTCCCCCCCCCCCCCTTTTTTAATCACATTTTATCTATTTTTCGTCACATTTTTGTCACATTTTTGTTGCTCTTTTGTGTCTTTTCTGTTGCATTTTCGTCTCATTTTTCAACACATTTTCATCAAATGTTTGTCTCTTTTTTTGTCACATTTTTGTTGCTTTTTTCGTTTTTCGTTTTCGTCCTCATTTTCTTCTCGATTTGTCGATATTTTGACGTTTTTTCCAGGAAGCTTTTAGATTTGAGTGTGGCCAAACTGGAGAAAATGTGCTCAGTTCAGGCGGGGGTTAAGGGATTAAACAACATTTCTTGGAATTTGATGACATTTTTCAACTATTTTTTTCTGCCAAAAAAAAAAAAATGGCCCAAAGCTCGTTTTGACTGAAATTGTTTTTGCTCCAAAATGCCTGGGCTAGCATAGCAGTATGCTAAAGCTAGAGGCAGTATGCTAATGCTAACGTCAACTAATCAAAGCTGGGCCAGAAACTATGATTGGATCACCTAAAGTAGCCTAATAAAATAGAATCGTCCACTGCTGCAGCGGCCAAGTGTTTGTATTGAACTGATCTGGCATATGTGTTATGTAGAGTTGTTTATATTAATATAACCTAAATAGCCTGTCATATACAATATACTTACGATATTTGGTGTAGAAAAGTTTTCCATTACAGTTTATTATTAGATAAGCTACAACTGATAATTGATAACATCTCGTTTGCAAGAAAAGATCAGACTTTATAGATCTCACAATGGAGAAAAGAGGACCATTCACTTTTTCACTCACAGCGGCTACTTTCAAGAAAGTCTCTTGGTATTGGTTAATAACGGATATCGGCAAATACTCAAATCCCCAGTATCGGTATCGGAAGAAAAAAACAAAAAAAGCTGGATCGATGCATCTCTAGTTTAGACCTCCACAAACATTATTATTCTGAAACTTGATTTTAAAGCCAAGTGTAACTGCAGTCAGTGGTAATTGTGTCAACTATCATCATCATTTTAGTCAAAGTAATATTTTTCTGACTGAAATGAAAGAGTAGTTAATGAGACTAAGGCTGTTTCCCAAAGCCTAGGTTCCTCGCCTTGCCTTGGTGTTGAGGGCAGTGCCTCCAAACTCACTTCCTTCCAGGCCAAGTTTCCTGCCTTGGTCCAAAAAGAGCTGCTAATGGAAAACACGCTTCAGAGCTAAAGGAAGTGACATCACAAAATAAAACAGGAAGTTGTGTTTCATCCAGGGGAAAGGAGAGGGTCTGCTGAGGAGGATGACAGAATGAATGAATGAAAAAATAAAAAGTATGTCAATTAAATTCAATGCCCAACAAACAAATCTGGTTCTTTGTTGCTCTATGTGACATTTGCCTGAATGTTTGAATCAAATAATATAAATGTCAAGTTAACAAAACAAATTATTGATTCAGTTCTTTCATTATTTACTTAAAAAAGACAAAAACCTGAAATTCATGAGGCTATTTGACCAAATCTTGACACAGACTTTTGCTTAAAAAAATAAACAACTCAAAGCTTGTATTTTTTTTTCTTAAAAAGTGGAATTTAAGTGCTTTAACAAGTCACATAAGCACCACCTTTTGTTTTTGTCGTAAGAGCCGTGGTGCATTATGGGTGATTTTGGCTGGAGTAAGGCAGTGAAGGCTATACTGATGTATCCTTGGTATATTAGCCACATGCTAACCAAAGGGAGGACACAGGCCTCCTGACCACGCCCACTTCAGACCAAGGCAAGGCGAGGTACCTGGGCTTGGGAAACAACCTAAAACTATGACAAAAAGCTCCAAATATTTGTGTTGAGCGAAGAGCCTCATATCATTTAAATTCACTGGCAAAGTAACACATCTGTGCTTTGTTCATGTGGGAGAAGGAAGCAGTGCAATAAGATTTGATTTGTTTCAATTACATCTACATCAAATACATCTAAAGTTGACTAAGGTTCATGAATTTTACATTTTGTCGACTGAATTTTGACTAAACCTAAATGACTTATCCGTCAACCGGCTAAGACTCAAACTAAATTGTTATGTTATCCGAATCCAATGTCACACAGACCTCTAATGACGAAAACAAGCAGTGCCGCCCCTTTAAGAGCCTGTTACCCACAATCCCTTGGCTTTAAGTGGCCAGTCCCTCTGCTCTGCTGCTGCTGCTCCTGCATTGAAGCTGGAGCAGGCAGAGCAGGCTGTGTCCGAGCGGAGCTGGGGCTTAGCGGCGTCTGACGGGGGACGAGCGGCTTTAGAGAGAGAGAGGGGGGGAGGCCATTTCCGACGCGCTCGAGGAGAGGATCGTCTTCCCCGGCCTCGGTATGTATTTTTATGAGAGCGTCTGCAGCCGTTCGAGAGGCAGTGGCTGAGCTGGAGTGGGTGTGAAAGGTGCAGTGCTGTGCTCCCCTCACTGATGTGCAGCAGGAGGGAGCTGTCAGTGTGATTATTTAACCTGATGATGCTGCGAGTGCAATGTGCGGGTAAAAAATGAGATGTACATGAGGGGAATTCATAAGACTGATCCTCGTTTACAAGGTTACAGTAGGGCTGGACAGTTTTCAATTGAATGATTGCTATTTTCAAAGGTTACAATCAGCAAACCGCAAAGACTGCAATTGTTTTGTTAAGATCTTCTATATCTTTATCATGTCTCCTGCAAACATCAAAGTATCTAGTGGGGTCTTATAATGGATGTGTCCTGCAATTTCAACACGGATTTGAATAAAATATATCGCATCTAATCACAAACTTTAATGTAGAAATGTCCAGCCGTGATCGATTTTTCAATGTACTGTTCTTTTATGTTTGAGATTTCTGGCTTGAATTGAACCAGAGTTTGGCACGGTTTGACGGCAATTCTCAACACCTGTGCCCTGGGATGTGCACCGCCCACTCTTATACCTGGTGGGACTTGACATCGTTGCCCCTGTGAAGAGGAGAATTTCTTTTTCTTTCATAAAACGTCTGCCCTGTTAGCGTAAAACAGGGCTCTCCAACCGTTTTTACCCAGCGAGCTACTTTTACACAACCAGAACTTCGGAGAGCGATGTATGCTTCAAAAACACTTGTGTAAAATGTGACTTAGATGGACTTTACCCTGGGTGGGCGATATGACAAAAATAGAATGTCACGATTTTTGAATTATATACTCCCGATTTTGATTTTTTTATAGTAACTAAAATAACTTAATGACACACTGAAGAAGAAAAAGATTGAATGAATATACTAATTTATTCATCTTTGTGATAATCAACAAAGCAAAAATAGACTTAGAACTTAGACTAGACTTAGAACTACAGCAAACTAACTCTATACATTAAAAAACACAATAAAACTCCAGACAATAAAAATAAAATAGTAACATTAAGTTTGGTAAAGGCTTGTTGTTCGTGTCTGTTGTTGTTTGGCATCTTTTCTGAGACGTCTCTCTCATGACGCTCTGTTGCTGTCTGACCCTTTCACAATAAGAGTCTTACTAAAGCCATACCATACTGTGGCTTTTATTGTGTAAAAGGCAAACCGGAAGCAGTTACCATAAGTTATTACTTGACCAAGTAATTCACCAAAGTTGGACAAGTCTTATATTTTCAAAGACATGGATAAACAGCGCATTTGTGAACACGGTCCAGGATTTAAAGTAAACAAATGAGAAGGACGCGGCGCCTGACAGAACTGTAAGGACGAAGGACACACTCGCTTCTTCACACATGTGTCGCCAGGTAAATAAATAAACACACGCTGAGCAGAGCAGCGGCGTTACGGGGGAAAGACACTGACATAAACACCGCTGAAATAGAGACGCTGGGTTTAAAAGCTCCAGATTGAGGAGCCTGGTCGTGTATGTGACTGTAGAGGAGCGGCTCGCTAACAAACGCTCGCATTAAGGCCAATTTATACTTCAGCGTCAGCTCCGCGTTTACGTGCTGAAACCACGTGGGAGCCAATCAGGGAGTTCGCGACAGCTGCATCTGCCGCTGACGTGCACCTGCCGCACAAGGTGACTCCGCGGCCTGTGCTGCAGAACGCAAGTGAGGTGATTGGTTGATCCTTTCGCAAAACAAGGAAACACACAACAAACTCCTTCAGTCTCCCTCTTTGAAGTTATTTTTCATGAATATATTGTTCCTATGATTTTGTGCTTGTGTGTTTTCACTTTTTATGTTATTAAAAAAAATGTTTAAAATAAACATAATAACGTGAAGGCAGAGGAGCTACGCGGATGTTCGAACGATTCTGGCTTGCGTGAAGCAGACGGGGCTGCGGTGGGCGGGACCGGCCGCTCGACTATAAATCAGCCTTTAGCGTCCGACATTGCGTAGCAAGAAAGTGCGCGGCTTGGGTTTACGTCACTGACGGTGAAGAGTCAACTGTGCTGAAGTGCTTAGAACCGTGATAAAACCATCCCACAAACATGACAGATCGTCAGCTCTGGAGATCGTGAGACGGTCTCATATCGTCATATCGCCCAGCCCTACTTTACCCTGGAGAATTAGTAGCCAAGATAGTATTTCAAAGAAAATGACTTGAGTTTAGTGCTTTACAATATTGACCCAACTGTTCAGCATGTTCAGAACAAACAGAAAATGCATCTAAAAGTTGAGTTATCATGCGTATAGAGATGTAGAAAGTCTTTGGCGAGCTACTGGTTGGAGATCCCTGGCGTAAAAAATGTCACAACTGTATCGATTCAGTTGACTCTTGTACTGTCCCGGATGTTTTTTTGCCTGAAACGCTGAGATAATGAGCTTTTTTTTTTTTTTTTTTTGCAATGTGCTTTTGTAAACTACCCTGTATGTTATTTTTAGATGGGATGAATTGGCTCCAAGTGCTTTTCTTAACCCTCTCTCTGGTTGTTTTTGTTGACTGCAGGCCCAGTGGGTGTCCAGGCTCTGTCAAAGCCCCTGACGGTCTCGCAGACACAGTCCACCGTTTTCTTCCTCAGCAAACTCAAGCACAACTCGCTACAGAGACAAAAGGTAACGTGTCCACTGAGGAGATGTGTTAGTCATCTCTTACTGTTTTACATGTTGGAATTTGGAACATTTACGACTGTACAAAATGTCTCCAAATTATCCATAAAAATCACATTATATTGCACAGTCCTGGAGATCTTTCATCTTTACACATGTCATTTTAAAATGTAGTAGTTTGTTTATTTTGTTCAATTTTAGTCATGATTTTCCTAATACTGTTGCATTTTTTGCCTTGTTTTGACACTATTTATATAAAATTCATGGAACGTGCTGTCTAACGGTTTTGTGAAACATAATAATATTATCGCAATATTTAAGACATTTTTTTTCCGTCCCATCTGTTCTGTATTTTTTATTGCTCCTTTAGTCTTTAATGGAAATCACATGGAGCTGAACAAAACAATTCATTATCCGTCACATGAGGGAGTTCTATAATAAGGACTTTCCAGGAGCTCTGTGTCACATAAATCAGCTGTTCACAAGAACAACCTTATGATTCTGTTCTTGCAGGAGAAGTTTGCCTCTCAGAAACGCTCCACACTGAGAGACAGGAGAATGGGGGATGAGGTCAATGTAAGTATGCTGTGCTTTTTGAAATTATTTTAAGCTCTTCCGCCATTCCCTCTGACCCCCCTCCTCTGCATCCTTTCTCAGTCCACACGCATTAGCAGCAAATACATAACATTAAAATGACAAGCTGGCATTGGCTCACTTTAGTTTTTTATCCAGTCAGTGCCCTTTTATGTTGGAAAAGGCCCCCAAAAAATGTATATGTTGTTCAGTGTTATATTTTTGAGTTGTTAGGCCGCTAAACTCTCTTTCAAAGTTGTCGGCTGGACTGGGTTGTTTGAGGAGGACACGTTTTGCCTCTCAATCAAAAGGCTTCATCACACTCGCGTGTTCATTACTCGTCCTCTGGTAAACAGGTTAGTTTTAGCCTTTTGAGTG
This sequence comes from Neogobius melanostomus, assembly GCA_007210695.1. NCBI lineage: Eukaryota > Metazoa > Chordata > Actinopteri > Gobiiformes > Gobiidae > Neogobius > Neogobius melanostomus. Next base: position 206,096 of record VHKM01000438.1, read on the forward strand.
GAGAAGTCAGATCTGCCAGTAAACCACTCATCTAATCTAGTAAATGTAAAACCTTTCATGAAATAAGTGAATTTGCCCCTGACTTGAGTCACTAATATCAAGAAAACTGTCCGTGAGGCATAATAAATAAATTCGATAAAAAGCTCTTAATTTTTTTAGTTTCAATGTCATTCTCTCATCAAAAATGGAACTGGAGTTGTGTTTTGAGCCACTTTCGCATCTTGAAGTAATTTTTTGACTCTTCCCCAGTGGCTGTTCTGATGTGTTTGACATTACTAACAAATATCTGCAAAAAGAACAAAGATCTCATTGCGCTCAAAATTAGATTGTAAAAAACAATTGTGGAATTAGATCCTCAAACTGAGGACAAACTTGCTTATTTCAAGAAAATGTTACTTTTTGCACTGGCACTTATGTCCCATTGTCATTACACTGCAGAAAGTAATGTTGAAATAAGTCACATTTTCTTGAAATAAATGCTGATTTGAGAGTCTAATTTCAAGAAATCTGACCAGGGGGCAAGATAATTAAGATAAAAGAAATCACCGCACTCAAAGTCAGATGAAAAATATTAATTTACTTAAAATAGTAAAACGTTTTTTTACTATTATTATTTGTGTGTGTTTTTGTTGTTTTCTATTGTCTTTGTCTCTTAATTTATACTAATGTTTGTTCTATGTAGGAATTTGTTTTGTTTTTTCTATGTGTCCTTAATAAAAAATTACAAATCGCAAAAAAACTTTTACTTGAAGTAAAAATTGTTTTTATCTTAATTTAAGTGTAAATATGGACAATGTGGAAAATCAAGGACAAAGTGACTTATTTAAAGAAAACGTTACATATCTCGAGATTACTTTTTGCTGGCACTCTTGTCCCGTTAACATTACTCTGTTCATGGTCCCCCAACTGTGACTTTTTGTGTGTCTCGCAGACACCCAGCGTGCCTGAAGAGCCCAAGCCCAAACCTGACCCAGTGCCGGAGCCCTCCCCTGGGTGTCTCCCTGAGTCCCCGGCTGCCCCCGCTTCGGCCTCAGACGCTTCGGCCCCAGACGCTTCGGCCCTGGACGCCGCTTTTCCGTTCTCTGATTCCCTGGCCCACAGCGAGGAGTGTTACTTTTGTGGGAAGAGGGTGTACGTCCTGGAGAGGATCAGCGCCGAGGGGCTGTTCTTCCACCGCAGCTGCTTCAAGTGCCATCGCTGTTCCCTAACACTCCGACTCGGGGGTTACACCTACGACCAGGCCACAGGTAACGGAGAGCGTCGTTTTGTAATTTGTTATTCTCTATAAGCGTGGCAGAATAAAGGCATAAATAAATTGTGTTGACGTTGGTAGAAGTGGGTGAACATGCATCTTTCATAACCTAAAGAGTATTTTCCCATTTCATCGTGTCCCTTTTGTGACGGTTGCCTGTGTGATGTTCCCACAGGGAGGTTTTACTGTGAACTGCACTCCGAAGCGTTGGTGTTTCCTGCAGAAGCGCCGTGTGAGGTGGGTCACTGAGCCGAGAGCTGCTCACTGCACACTCACTACAGCGTGCTTTATTGAATGTGCAGTGAGCAATATTGGATTGTGTAACAACTTTGAAACAAATGCAGTGAACGATACAGTAGATTCTGGGGTGGTGGTTAATATTTAGTTAAAGGAGCTGTATCATGCTATTTTAGCCATTCCAAAGTAAAGTATAGGCATTTATATGATATATTGTACCTCTATCACTATGGAGTACTAGCCTGGCTAACGGCAGACTGCTGTGTGCGCTCGAATCTTTTCGAACTTCACAACAGCCTGGGGACCATGGCCGACATTTTTCCATGGATTTGGGGACCAATCACAGAACGAGGAGGGACGGTAAGACGATGACGCGCTATTTGACATACGGAAGCTTGTAGTTTGTTTAGGGATAAAAATATATATATATATATATATATATATATATATATATATATATATATATATATATATATATATACATACATACATACATACATACATACATACATACGGATCCAACATGACAGCAGCAGACGCGATGCCATCTTTCGATCAAGCTTTAGAACGTGTTCTAAATAGTTTAGCTCAAAAGTTTACAGCAGGTACGTCATACGTCATCTGATACCATGATACGATTGGCTATGGCTACGTGCAGACGCATGAGAGACATTCGTAGCGCCCAATAAACGGCTATGGACAATCGTAAACCACACCTCTCCTACGAGAAAATGAATTGGTGGTCCCCAGACTAAATATCACTTGTGATTTTAGTCTGGCGTTAGCCAGGCTAATGGAGTACTCATTTTTGAGAGAAATATAAGTATTTTCTGGGGGTATTTTCCCTACCCGGAAGACAAGACGCTTTGATTCAGTTAACTCCGCCCCTCTCTCCGCTCATTCCACATTCACAGTATTATAAATATAAATATCACTGCAAAAAGTGAAGTTACTTCACATAATGCAGTTATAAGGAGTTGACATGTGCAGCACAGTTTCATAAATAGCTAACACACACGCTAACACATACGCTAACACACGTTTTGATTGACTCACCGCTCAGTCTGGCCTCCCCATCATCGGGTTATGGGATCGTGTTGGTTATAAAAGTTAATCCACTTTGATTCTGGCCAAGGTTCACCAAGCATCCATCAGGTTGGTTGATAAAGTCGCTGAATCCTGGAAAGAAATTCCAACCTCTGGCGAGTGCACTCTTCTTTAGGAAGGTTGAATAGTCCTGTTCCTCTCGGAGCCAAACGCGAACCCGTGACATTATCGTTGGGTAAGAAAAAAGAACAGGCGTGTCCAGAGTAGGTTAGAAAGAGCTCCGTCTTTAAAAACATGACTTCTGTTCGGATCCTCCGGGGGTGTGTTTGTTTAATCTCCCGGGACAGCATAGACGCGTTAGAGTTCCTTTTTTTTTTTTTTTTTTTTTTTTTTAATTTCTCACAACAAAAATAATGAAAAAGCTGTTTTATAAATTAAAATCAGGCCGTAAGACATTACATTACAGACGTCGAGCACTTCCGTTTCCACTTCCTTTGTGACGACACAACTGAACAGCTCAGTGGTTTACCAGGAGAGGGCGGAGCAGCTGCTCAGAGAGCAGGATTCAGGAGGATTACTGAGAACTGTGTGAATGAAGCCAAAAACCGCTCTGGGGTGTTTTTGAGAAGGAAAGAGCATAACAACATGGCTAAAAGCTCCAAAAAGTCGAGTTTGCATGATATAGGACCTTTAAATTGGTTCCTTTTTTTGAGTTTTCAGATGAGACAACAAAATGATGTTCCTTCATACATTTTCTGTTTTGTCTATATTTATTTGGTGCTGCATTGTGATCAAGGGCGGAACAGTAAACCAGAATTTCAAAGCAAACTGATTTTCCCGCTAAAACTACAATATGTCCTTTAGAAACGTGCAAAAAACTTCCTGGACTATGAAAGAGCAAAATGTTTAATTTCCAAGGCTGTGCCCGAATGTCCACACTATTCCCCTAAAGTGCACTGTATTGTGGTCACAATATTATGTAGAGGTCCTCAGCTCGAGGCCGTGGGAACCCAGGGTGCTGAGGGTGCTGCAGCGCCCCCTGGTCGATGGTTTGCACATTGCAGGCAATATTAATAAATGGGAAATGGGCACAGAAAAAGCATGTTTGGGGCAAAACATGTTCCCCTGGCTCAAATGTCCAGAGAGAAAAGCGTAGTGCACTCGTCTCAAAGTTTCCCACAATGCATTCTGAAAAGTGGTGTGCAGTGGTTTAATCACATGTTGCATTTTTTTTTTATAAATGCTTGTAAACTTGAATATAAATCGTTTATGGTGAAAAGTTGCTAATGTTAGCTGCTTACCTTTAGCTTGAGATGTTAAAGGATCAATAGCGCCCCCTTCAGACAAAAAGGCAATAATCCAAGCAGTTTTCTTCCATGTAAAATCAAATCAAACTGATATAAATTTTCCATGAATATTCCACGGTCTCTTGAATTTGGTTGGTCTTTATTTATTTAGAAGTGGGGAACATGTGGGGAATCGGTGCACTATAAATGTATAGTCTACTATATAGTGCAGTTTATTGTATAATGTATATGTCTAGGTAATACCACTAGGTTTGGACTGAGGGAACACTTCTTTCTCTTTCGCACCAGTGACCAGGGTAGATAAGAAATGGTTTGCTACTGACTGACATACTAATCACCACAACAAAGACAGTTTGTCTTGGCTACAAAATTCTGAGAGACTTCATGGAAATCTGATGATCAAAGGTCCCATCAAAATGAATGTAATTTACCTCCTCTCTCCTCAGGTCTCGGACAATCACAAAAACACAAATGATGAAAACATTGAGTCCAGCGACTACACTCCCTCTCCATCTGACGAAGAAGAATACGAACACCCTCCGTCCAGACGAGCGCTAAAAGTGCCGGACACTCTTAAATCTTTAACCCTGACCGAGCCACAGCCGCCTTCACCAGACCCTAAACTGAAAACCTCTCTATCAGGACCCCACAAAGAGGAGGAGGCGTGTTACCCTGTCCCCAAACCGCGATTATCTCGACAGGCGAGCCCTCCGGCCCCCGTGGCCAAACCGCGGAAGATCCACCTCAGCAGCAATGACTCGCCGTCGAAGGAACCCAATCCCAAGCAATCCATGAAGAAGCTCCAACTGACCGACGAGGAAAAGAGCCAGCTCATCAGTCTGCAGAACTTCTTCAGCGCAGACTCGGACTCGGAAACACCGTGCGGGTCGTCTTCCTGCTCGTCGTCGTCGGCCACGGTGACGAAATCGCAGGAGGAGGACGGATACTGGAGCGGCAGCACGGCGAGCAACTTCAGGGAGAAGAGGACCAGGCGCTGCTTCAAGAAGAAAGAGATCCCGGGAGGGCAGACCAAATCCAGGTCCAAATTCTCACCGTGGAATCTATCGTCACCCAGAATCAGCCGCGACAACAAACTCAGCGTCCTCAGCCATCCCGGCAGACTGGGTGAGTGGGTGACACTGGTGCTTTCACCCCCAAATATTTATCTCCTTTAATAGTTATACCTTATCAGTTATTTATATATTTTGTGGCTACTCTATGATCATAAATGAACCAACTAAATGGTAGATTTCCCCTCCTGGAGCCGCCACCTTAACGTGGTGGAGGGGTTTGAGCGCCAGAACGATCCTGGGGCCTCTGTTGTCGGCGGCTACGTGCCCCTGGCAGGGTCTCCCATAGGGTTGGGAACCTCTGGGTACCTCACGATTCGATACGCGATACATGGCTCACGATAACGATTATCTCACGATACACCGATACTGCGATAATCAATATATTGCTCAAAAATAATCTACGATACCTCACGATAAAACTTTTAACCTTTATTTTAACATACTACATATTATTCATCATTTACATTTCTTTTCATGTGCTTTGTACCACTTTTATAAATGATCCCTGACTTACTCACTGAAAATGGGTCATAGATCTGTCAGTGACTTCATTTACATTTAAATAAACAAGAAACCACAGTCCTATTTAAAAAGGAATAAATCAACCCCAAATGTATCTTCTTTATAATTATAAAAACTATCATTAAAAGTAATGTATTTGTGTGACAGTGTTTGGTCCAAGTGCTTAAAACTGTAGTGCTGCCCCCTGCTGTCCTGTCTGAATTCTTGATCATTTGCCTCTATTGACTGTGAAAACAGTGGAGCACTGCTGCCTCATTAATATGCATGACGTTGCTCATTAATATGCATGACGTTGTCAAAGTATCCGTATTGTATCGTCCCGCAAAATATCGCGATATATCGGAAAATCGATATATTGTCACAATCCTAGTCTCCCATGGCAAACAGGTCCTAGGTGACGGGTCAGACAAAGAGCGGTTCAGAAGCCCCTTATGAGAGACCAACAGGCCCGGTTAGAACCATGAGGCCGTCCTTCTGTGGACCCACCACCTGCAGGAGGAGCCATAGGGCTGGTGCAGTGTGATTTGGGCAAATCCAACAGCTGCCCCCACGACCCGGCAACGGACGAGAGGGAGAAGATGAATGGATAGATAAATGGTAGATTTGGCCATAATGTTCAACCGTGGATGTATTAAAACCAATGGCTGCTGGCTGCTCTGCTTTTTGACCGCAACACTGGAGGCCGCCATTGCTCCTCCATTGCTGTAGTACCTCCATTTGGCCGCTAGGCCCCCATTGAAAAGCATTGGACTTTAGACACGTTAAAAACAACTTTAATGCCTGGTTTCAATTTTTTCAACACTTAATATGGCTACATATTCCTCCTGAGATAACGCTGGGTTAGTCAAAAAAATAGAAACCAGGCTGGTTTTCGAAAAAAAAATTTTTTTATCTCCTACTTAACGGAGGTCGGACTGTTGGCATTGGAGCTGCACGAGCTACACGTCACGCAAGGGCCGAGTCTACAGTGAAGATCCCGCCCTTATGCCCTTATTAGGAACATGCTTCGTCAGAGCTGGGGAGGAGGAGTCTGTAAATCCGCCATGAATTCCCCCTCGAACGTGGTCATTATGGTAAACGGGGAGGAGTGAGGAGGAGTTGTCTATTCTTTTTAACAGTCTATGATTAAAACATCTGGATTGGGTACCGCCCCCTCAGACCACTCTCCAGTTCGACTAGTGGTCACCCTGTGGTACTGCAGCAGAAAATCCCCTTATGTTCAGGAAGGGTTTCGGCTCGTGTTCGGGGCACCTACAGCTTTCCAAAATGGACATTTTTCGCTGCGCTGGTTGGTCAGAACTAATCACGTGGTGCCTGGCTGCCTTTTGTATCTGTTGAAAAGCAGGACCGTCTGAGATTTGACTGGCGATTAGCAAAGTTCCAAAGTTGTATATCGATCCAATCACAGAGCACGTTTGTCACGACAGGAACCCAATTGACCACAAGTAAAATATTTTCTTAAATGTACTTGACAAGAATGTACTGCGTCGTCTTCTCTAAAATGATTTTCTTCTTCTTGTCTTCTATTGAAAGACTGTCTCATTCCAAACGTGCATTGATGGAAACTGCTGTTGCACATCCGTGTTGAATCCTCCTACGTTTTCAATGACCCTGAGTTGCTAATGACTCCTTGCATGGGGACCCGTCCAATGTGTTTTGAGTGGTACTGTAATCAATACAACACCATCTTGGACGGCTGGGGCTTGTTTGTGTTTTGATCCCACATGCCTTTCATAGCCATAACACTTGCAGTTTTTGTTTGGTCGTTTAAAAAAAAAAACACACAAAGTTGGTGTCACTGCAGGCTTCACATCTGCCCTTTTGTCTCCCACAGAAACCACGTTCAGACACGCTAACTGCGTCTCAGAGAACGACGCGGATGATGACGACGAAGAGGACGAGATGTTTCAGCGCGACGACCTCGACCTGTTCGAAGACAAGGTTAGACCTGAGCCAAAACAAAAAGCAAAGATAAATTAATAGACCGTAATTTCCGGCCTATACACCGCTACTTTTTTCCCACGCTTTGAACCCTCCTGCCGACATGACGCTGCAGCCAATATGTCGCCGCCAACAGACACTAGAGGCATCTCAAGCAGTAAACGCAAAAGTGAGACAGGACTTCTAATCTGCTCTTGGCTGAGGAACGGTAGATGAGTAACTTTTAAAATGATGAAGGCACTTTAGCCTAAATGTGGAAGGGCTTTGCTCGACCCAACGCACCCAAACGCCTTGACGTGCGACAAAAGAGCCGCCTCCTTTATTTTCTATGAGAGAACACACACCGAGGTTACAGTGACGCGCTGTGGAGGAAAACACAGGCTTTTAACCTCCTGCAGAGGCACAGAGGCGGGTCTGGCCATGACAGACAGGGGGCGCCGTGAACTTTGTTTGTTTGGACGAGAGAAGCTGCAGAGACAGAGAAATCATCGTCAGGGCTCAGGCATCAGGGGAAGTTAAACTCGTGTCTGTCGACCAACTCACTATTAACCTACACGGTTTGAGAACATTTATTTATTGGTTTATGTGGTAGGGACAGTGCAAGTTAATGAACAAGCCACACCGGATTGTAGCCTTGGGCTAATTTCCATCCGTCGTCCCCCATGCGCACTCTCAAGCACACTCTCATACATCCTGACCTATTGTACATGTTTTTAGTGGTAGGGGAAACCGGAGTACCCAGAGGAAACCTACGGGGAGAACATGCAAACTCCACAGGGAAAGGCCCCGTCCAGGTGGGAATCGAACCCGGGACCTTCTAGCTGTGAAGCACGAGCGCTAACCGCTGTACTACCGTGCCGCGGTTAGCGCCTCTGAAGTGCCGTGACGCGGCGCGCTGTGTTCTGGTGTGTGTTGGCCTCTACACTTCCACACTGAGGTCGGCTACACTGGACATTTCTGACTTTTTTTATGCGTTTATCACTGCCGTCCCCGCAGCCCTCCCTCTGCACCTTTCTCTGGGATGAGGCGTCTCTTCCTACTTATCTGCGCAATGGGCCGCTCTGAGCGGATGCGGCTCTATGGAAACCAGCGGCTCATATTCCAGTGCGGCCTGTATGTGTACAAGGCTGGTGCGGCTTTTAGTAAGATGCGCTTTATTGGCCGAAATTTACAGTACTAAGAATGTGGTCCCAAACCCCAACAGTTTTGTCTTGTCTGGAAGTCAGGGCAGCGCCTTCTCAAAGACTCTTAATTTAGTTTTAAAGTTATAAATTAGAAGTCACTGGGGCACTTTTGGTCGTCAGGGCTTTTCCTTCTGAAATGGTACATTAGGTGCAACACATGCCCACAAATATGTGCATGCTATTTTTTTTCTTTATAGTTGGTGGATCCTTCAAACTCTTCCTGGATCGTTAAGTTTTCGGGTTTGCTTTATTGTCTGTCCAGTTCCAGTCGTTGCCGTCGGATCCTGTGGAAGCGCAGAAGTTCGAGATGCGTAAGATGAGGACTCTGGAGCGAAGAGCCAAAATGAGCGAACTACAGCGGCTGCGGAATGCCCAGGTCAGAGTCTTTTTTGTTTTTTGAGTGCAGTTTGTTGCGGTGTAGAACATGCTTTCATCTCTTGCCTATTTAATGTCTGTGCAGTCCATCCAGAGGAGACTGGAGGAGATCGAGGTCACGTTTAAGGATTTGGAAGTGAAAGGCGTTCACCTGGAGAGGAGTCTTCGTGGGGAGACTGGTAATGACTCCACTGTCCTTCTTTTGTAATTACTAAGACTAAAGTGGCTCTTCTTACTAATTATATAAGACCTGGCCACCCTGTCGTTTAGAGCTTTACGAACATGCTCTGAAATGCATTGGATTTGTGTTCGTTTAGCCATTTATATTTATTTTATTAAACCAGGAAAGTCCCTCTGAAACAAAGTTACACGCACAGTTTACCACAAACAAATTCAGAAATAAAAATGACAAAAGTAATAATTGCAAAGAAAGTCTTTCCTGATCAAACTTAAAATCCACTCCTAGTTTGTAATATGAGGAGAGAGAAAGATATTTTAAAAGTCAGTCGTGTAGGGCTTTATTTTTTTTATTTTTTATTTTTGTTTAATAAAAAAACCCGATTTTACGTTTCGTTTCGATTCGATTTTTTAATTTATTTTCCCCCCATTTAAAACAAAATAACTGCGAACTATAAATATATAATAACTATATATTTAAAAATATATATTTATTGTATTTAATTCACTAAGTCACTATGCAGCAACAAAGATTGTTAAACATCCAAATTATTTATACTGTATTTGGATTAAACTAATTAGCTTTGAATAATTAAATTACAACATCAATTTTCAATATAATATTTAGAAAGCAATCTCTTGGTATCAAGTGGTTGTTCCTACATTTCCATCTGATATAATTCGACCAACCTGTTGCCCTCCCCTGCCTGTTCTGATTCTCTCTGTTCTTCTCTTTATCTCCATCCTCCTTCCTGAATCACATGAAATCTGTGTTGAGGCTTAAAATACAGCAATCAAACCAATTTAAAAAAAATGACATTTTATGAAATGCTATCCTTGTTGTACAGGCTGACATTTATCATCATGTTAGACCCAAAACATCACAAGAAATAATTATTAATAAAAAGGACTAATGCTGCTTTTATTTGGGTTTAGTTTGGCTATATTTAAATGCACTTGTAACTTAAGTTAAGTCTCAAAGTAATATGTTCTATTCATTAGTTACTGAAAAAAGAAATATATTTTCGTAATACGTTACCCCCAACACTGATGGTCTACTACGCAGTTGCAGCAGCAAGCCAACAAACCTGTGGTTTTACTACTAGTTTAAGCTAACCTGGATATTTACGAGCTGCTCCTTGTGATGGCCAACACTTAACACTAAACACAGATATTACTTACCCACTGTTTTTCATCCCTATGCAATCTTTCTTCTCCTCAATCTTCCGTTTTCCGTTTTGCGCCCCTGAGGACTCTCCATCTCTAGGTCCTTGTTAGCAGATGAACCACGAGTGAATAACGATTTTGCTGTTGTTGATGCTATGGGGCGCCCCTGTCCCTTGCCCACTGAGTCCGACTATATTTAAATATTTTTTCTCTCTATCGTATTGGCGCCCCTATGCAAGGCATATATGGCGTATGCCCTTTTTGCGCCACTGTTCCCCTAATCAACATATTGCAGAGTTTCAAGCATCTTGCATCATATTCTACAATTGAATTTAATCTGAAGCAGCCATTTTATTATTTCTTGAAAAAGCTTCTAACTATCTTTCCTCTTCTCTCTCAGGCAGTAACGGTTCCTCAGACATGATCGAGAACTGGATCCAGCTGGTGCACGAGAAGAACGCGCTGGTGTCGGAGGAGTCTGAGCTCATGGTGGCGTAAGTCGCAGCACAGAGCGCCTCTGTGGGCGCTCTCGGACGACACAACAGAGCTTTGTACCGGCACGAGGCGGCAGTCGCACATTTATACTCAGACAGAAGCCGCACAGTAATATTAGCACCTCTGATATGATCTGTGGTGTGGCAGGAAACGTGTCGTAGATGTTTTGGAGACTTTCTGACCCTAAGAGACGCTAAACGTGTTCGGTTCTTAAAATACCTCGTCATTGCCGTGGTGTTGGAAAGTTTTCACCGTCGGCGTGTACATTTTTGACGACAAAAATCCACATTTTGAAATGATGGGGGGGGTGGGCGGGCAGCAGCAGCATTTTCGGGCCCTTGGACCATGGCTTGACTCCGTCTGTTTCCACACAGGTCTCGTCAGCTCGAGCTGGAGGACAAGCAGAGCATGTTGGAATTGGAGCTCCGCAAATTCATGGAGATCGCTGGTACAGAACTCACTTCCTCTGTCATGTCGCATATTCTTATTCTAAGTGTTTTTCTATATGGCCTTAAAGTGCATAGGGCACATTGGACACTTGGACACTTTTTGCTATAACAGTTAAAACATTTAAGATTTAGCCCAAACAAAATCCCAGCTTTCTTTTAGTTTGACCTTTTTTGTGATGTTTATAGTTTCACTTCCTTATTCCTTACTGAACTGTTTGCCTCTATGTCACTTCCTGTCAAACTGTTGCCGTGCCAACCATGTTATAGATGCAGACGGCATCGCGTCATAGAAGGGGGCGTGGCCTCGCCGAGGGGAAAGGAAGCATCTTTTAGGAAACAGTTTTTCACTCTTTTTAGCCCTTTTCTGGCAGAATATAAACCTGTTTATCGCACACAAATAAAGTCTAAATCCGGTCCATATGGATGTTTATTCACAGCAGATGTTTCAGTAAACGAAACGGCAGTCGTAGCTAGTGTTAGCATGTAGCATGAGTTATTTATGTATTTATGGGCTGTTGAACCACTTTGTTCCTCTCCGTATCTTTATACCTTTATTTAGTAGAAAACTATAGTTATAATTCAGCATTTGTTAAAATAGTTTTTGAATAATTGGAGAAAGTTTAGATTTTTCTCAACTGCTTTAAACAGTTGAGGAGAAAAATCTTTGAATTTAAAGGTTATGAGGTTCTGTGTCACTGAAGTTCACCCGTTTTTAGTCCCTTCTTTTCATTTCTATTTAGTCTTTGTCAATTAAAATATCTGGAGTTTTAGTCTTATCAGCTACATTTTAATTTAAATGGTGACGCGGTGAGTGTGTCATGGGTAAAGTGCTCTTCAGGATGAAGTGAATCCATGAAACTAGAGAAAAGGAGAAGATCTGAGTCACTCCGATGAATCACAAGTCCTTTATTTAACGGGACATTTGCCGACCATTTCATAATTGCTACTGTCACATGATGTAATCACATGACCAAGTTCACACAAAAAGATACGTTTTGAAAGAGACATTAAAAAAACAAGATGTGACATGAAAAAATTTACATCTATCATGGTGAAGCAATGACAGTCATGTATTACATTTAGGAAATCTACAACACCCCTACGCTACGTGGTCGACTTAGTTTTAGTCTAGTTTTAGCCTGAAAAAATATTACTTTAACTAAAATTCAATTCATGACAAAATGCTTCGGTGACGCTCACATTGATTGGGTCTTTAGTCAAAGTAAAGCAAAATGTTCAGTGTTGTAATGGGTGTTTTAAGGACTGGGCAGAGAAGTGTATCGCTGGGTTTCAGGTGACGTCACAGCGTTCTAAAGGCCTATAGTATTATATAGAGGTAAAATTATTTTGTTTTTGAGGACATTTTTGGTCTTGTACAGACAGATCATGGACCCAGTTAATGATAATAATGATCATTAGGGATGTAACAATTCATCGAAAATCGATTTTAAATCGATTTTAATATGCGTAAAATGTGACTCGATGTAAAAAATACAAAATTAACTTTTTCTCAAGACGACCTCAGCACCCCCAGCCTCACCCCCAACACACGCCACACCATGTAAACACATCGAAGCAGCAGACGCAGCTAAAGTTAGCGGCTACAAGATTAGCGTTAGCGGCTCACGCAGAGTTTAGCATTTTGACAGAAGTTTACCAAAGATCGTAAACTGACAAACATCTGACCGACCTGCTCTGATTCTGCTGAAATCCTCATCAAATGTTCGTTTGTCAAATAATCCAAAACCTACAGGAGCTGTCATGTGTTTATCCTCCTTATGTTTACAAAGGCTGCACAGGAGGCTGTGAGGCGTTCAGGGTGAAAAAAACTGCTCTGTAAAATTAGTTCTAAATGGTCGTATTATGTTCAAACTGCAAAAAAAAAAAAAGGTTTGGTAAAATAAATATAATCTCAATATGTTTCTTTGCTACACATCTTATTTATGCTGAAAACATGTAAATTTCCAAGCACTCATGTCATAATGATTATAGTTCATTTTCATGTCTTGTAATTTTTTGTAATGTAAAGTTCTCTTACTGAGACAGTTGCAGTTTGTTACAAGGACAAAAATGCAGATGTTAAAACAAAAGAAACGTTGGTATGAATGAGTCATATTTTCTTTTAAAAAAATCGAAATCGGGAACTTCAGAAATCGAATCGGGGCTTGAGTGAATCGTTACATCCCTAATCATTTTTGTAATTCATAAATTTTCTTTTAGATAATACTTGTGAAAGTGTAATGCAGTTAATAGGAAAAACTGGGTCCTGTGACATCATCACATTCTAGAACCTACAACCCATCAATAGTTGTACAGTTTGTTCCTTTTGAAAAACTGTCCTCGGCCCTTACATTTACATTTACCCTTTCCCTCTGTTTGACTTTATGACGAGGCCCGACCCATTCCTGTTCTCTTCTTTCCCCACCAGACAAAACGGCGGAGCAGGAGGCCGAGGAGGAGCGCATCCTGCAGCAGATGCTCGAGGTGGTGGACATGAGGGACTCCCTGGTGTCGTTCCTGGAGGAGAAGAGGCTAACGGAGCTGAGCAAGGAGCAGGAAGCCTTTACCATCCGCGAGGCCAAACGCCACTCCACCGGCGCTCAACTCAACTGGGATTAACGCGACCCCCCACACACGGGTCGCTGCTGTTTCCGCGGGCTCAACTCGAGAGCTCACGATCGCTGCACAAGCCAAAGACGAGAACGGAGAGACTGGGCTGTTTCAGACACTTAACCTGGAGGACTGGGCCTCTAGGGGGCGACAAAAGCCTGAAGAAGTGCTCGGGCAGATTGGCCTTTGCTGCAGCTCCACTGGACAGACACTGCAGAGCGCGTTTAAACCGGGGGGGGGGGGTTTCCTCGCCGCAAACGCGTGGACTGCATCACTGTGTTGACACAAACTGGCTTCGGAACCGATCCACACTGAAGAGGGTGATTAGTTTAAAACGCTCTTATCGGTTTCCTGCGTCTTTCTTATCATTAATTGCAGTTTAGCAAAGCGGCGTGACCCGTTAAAGGAGCAGACTATGGTGGCCTCCTGGTGATTAAAACTCATCTTATTCTTTGCGTTTTGTTTGAAAAAATATATACAATAGTCAAAAAAGAAATGCAGTAAGCGTAGGTCTGGGTACCATTGCATTTGTTTTCGATACCGATAACCTGAACGATTTTTTCCGATACTTATACTAAATGATGTGTCATATAGAACCATAAAACAGATTAATGTCAATTTGTTCCTTTTCCTTCCATTGAATTTCTTTTGCATTTCTTTGAGGTGAAACAATCAAGAACATTTCTTTAACTACAAAATGGTGGAAGAAACGCTTTCCAAGTTTTTCTTATTTTTCCCCAATTAAATGTTTTTTTAATTTTTTTCCCAAATGTTCTATTTTTTTATTAAATCCCTAAATTTTTCCAATTTACTTTTCCCCCCCAATATTTTCATTTTTTTCACATTTTTTCCAATCTTGCCCCAAATGTTCCCTTTTTCCCCATTTTTTTTCAAAATGTCTCCACAATTTTTCCCAAATTTACCTTTTTTTTTCCATTTGTTTTTGCCAATTCTTTCCACTTTTTTCAATTTTTTTCCCAACTTGTCTTTCCCTTTTTTTTTTTTTTTTTTTTTTTTTTATTGACAACAGCATCAAAACTTCAATATAAAGATGATACATTTATTTTCAGTACCTGCTTTCGATTTTTTGTTTTTTTTGTTTTTTTTTGCGATCCGAGTAGTACCTAAACCTTTTATTTTATTTTTTTATTTTTGTCCTATACCCAACGGCCATAATTTAACGGTGCCCAGCCCTAAGTAAGAGCACATTACGTTGGATCATATCACATTACGTTAAACTGCACATCCGCGTTCTGACCATTTTGGCCAGTGAAGCAGGAAGTGTGTTTTTAAAAACAACCATCGCTGCTCAAAATGCTGCAAACAAGCGGATACGAAGGAAATGCGACCACTGGGGGGAGAATCTCAACTTTCTTTATGGAGCATCAACACTTCACAAGACTGAAACTTACACCAGGAGCAAATGCATTTCATAATTGCTGGCGTTTTCAGCTTTTGCAATATGTCCACCAGTGTTGTCGTCAATGATGCTTATAATATATAATAGCAAAAAAAAGGCTCTCTGGTGATTAAAACACGATGAGACGCTTGTGGGTTTTTGTTGATTCGAAGAAAAAAAAAAAAAAAAAGTATCAGTCAGATCCATGTGACCGACAGAGGGGCCGTCTGAAAGTCACATGGACTCGCATGCGGCTCTCTGAACGCTGTGAATGGGACTTTTTTTTTTTTTTTTTTTACTGAAATAGACCTAGAGTACTGGAACTAGAGTAAGCCTTTTGAGTGTCCGTCGACTAAAACGATCCCCTAAAGAAATGACTAAAATGTGATGAAAAACTTAAAGGGCTGCTTAAAACGACTGGCGCTCACAAGGGCTGGTACGACACAAAATATCCCGATACAGTACACGTCTTCATAACAAACTGCAGTACTTTTACCTTGAATGAATTGACTAAGAAAGCACAGGTCGACACATTTTAAAAGTATTAATCAGCTCAACCATAAGTCAAAAACATTTGTGTATATACTTTCTTTTTTTCTCGAGTTGCGTATCAAAACTATTGTGATAGAATTGTAGAAGGGATGAATCAAAAGTTGCCATCATAGTCTCCACTTTACGGGAAATGCTGTACAGAAAAATGTTCAATATTTATGACATATGTTCTAAAAATGTGGGGGGTTAAAAGTATTTAAAAAAGATGTATTATTGCTCTCATTAAGCTCTTGTGTTCCTACCATGGACTTTGGAAAGTCTCAGGGCTAAACGGTTCAGTCCTCCTACAGTGTTTCCGTTAATGGCCTTTCACTTCAGATGAACACAATAGAAACAATAGTAGAATATGAGAAAGACGATACTGTATTTATAAATGCCAATGTTTTTAATTTTTGTTTTGTTTTTTTGCTGCTCTCCATTTTGAGAAAAGCCAAAAACATGAAGCTTTGTTATTCAGTCAAAAAAAAAAAGCACTTGAGATTAAATAAAGAAACTGCACTTTGTTCATAGTTGAGTTTTGCTGCTGTTTTTGTTGTTGTTGTAACTAGGAGTGTGACAATATATCGATTTTCCGATATCGCGATATTTTGCGGGACGATACGATAGCGATACTTTTGATGTCATGCATATTAATGCACAACGTCATGCATATTAATGAGGCAGCAGTGCTCCACTGTTTTCACAGTCAATAGAGGCAAATAATGATGAAGAATTCAGTCAGGACAGCAGGGGGCAGCACTACAGTTTTAAGCACTTGGACCAAACACTGTCACACAAATACATTACTTTTAATGATAGTTTTTATAATTATTATAATAATAATAATAATAATACATCAAACTTGTATAGCGCTTTTTTGGACACTCAAAGACGCTTTACATGGGGAAGAACAAAACAAAACAAAAAGGGTTTACGGAAAAGCTAGTTTTAACAGTTGGGTTTTGAGTACTGATTTGAAGGTAGGTAGTGAGTCAGAGTTTCTAATGGGCTGTGGGAGTGAGTTCCAAAGGGTGGGGGCAGCAATGGCAAAGGCTCGTTCCCCCAAGGTCCGGCAGTTAGTGCGGATGATAGGGGTGAGGCGGTTGGTGCCGGCTGAGCGGAGGTGGCGGGTGGGCTGGTGTTGTTGCAGAAGCTCAGTGAGGTAGGGCGGGGCCAGGTTATGGAGGGACTTGTAGGTGAGGAGGAGGAGCTTGTACTGAATCCGATATTGAACGGGTAGCCAGTGGAGCTGTTGAAGGACCGGGGTGATGTGTTCTCTGGACCGGGTGTGGGTGAGGAGGCGGGCAGCAGAGTTCTGGATGTATTGCAGTTTTTGGAGATGAGTGGCGGGAAGTCCATAGAGGAGGCTATCGCAGTAGTCGAGTCTGGAAGTGATGAATGCATGGATAAAGAAGATTAATTTGTGGTTGATTTATTCCTTTTTAAATAGGACTGTGGTTTCTTGTTCATTTAAATGTAAATGAAGTCACTGACAGATCTATGACCCATTTTCAGTGAGTAAGTCAGGGATCATTTATAAAAGTGGTACAAAGCACATGAAATGTAAATGATGAATAATATGTAGTATGTTAAAATAAAGGTTAAAAGCAGCATTTTTTTTTAAATCGTGATGTATCGTAGCTTTTTGTGTGATATATCGATTATCGCAGTATCGGCGTATCGTGAGATAATCGTTATCGTGAGCCATGTATCGCGTATCGTATCGAATCGTGAGTTTCCCACCCCTAGTTGTAACGTTTATACACTGCAGAAGAATGAACATGACTCCACATAGAAAGGAGTTAAATTCAGTCTTAATGCACTCGGTTAAGAGGTGAAATATTCTCCAAACAGCCCACAGGCCAGTGTAGTGCCTGATTTGAAAGCTAAGACCTACAACACTCATCTAAACTTTTACCTTGTGATGTCACTTTTTTTGACAATTCTTTTTGTTGCTTTTCATACATTTTTGTGATGTTTTTGATGCGTTTTCATCCTTGTTTTCGTCTCATTCTTGTCACTAGTTTTTTTTCAAGAAGCTTTTAGATTTGGGTAAAGCCAAACTGGAGAGAATGTGCTCGGTTAAGGTGACCATGTCTGTGGAGCCAGAGATCAGGATCACCTGGCTGGAGGATTCACCTATTGTACAAAACCTACGCAGACACGGGGAGAACATGCAAACTCCACACAGAAAGGAAATCGAACTCGTGACGGACATTGTCAGGTCGTCCGCTGATTTCATTCTCTGGGCTGAACCTAGACCGGACCAACTGCAGAAACCCCAGATCAGAACAGTGAGTTAAATCCACTTTGTCAGGCAGTGTATTCTGCTGTTCTACCTTTTAGCCTCTAGGGGGCTCCCTCATCCCTCTGAGGCGCATTATTACATCTCCACTGCTGCTCCAATGAAGAGGCTCTGACTCTTAACAAATTACTCCTCTGTCTGAAAACGAGACTCGCTTCTGTCACACTTTATTGATTTGCATAGACATTAAAAACAGTCGACAAGCAGAAAGCAGAGCCAGAGCCGATAGTGTTTATTCATGTGACCGAATATTCTGAAGACCTTATGGTTTAAATAGCATTAACCTCTTTTTTATTTTTTTAACTATTTATTTTCCATTTCTGTTTGACAGTAAACAGAAAAAAACGAGAGAAAAACAGACAGCAAGTAATTACAAGTAATTGTTACAGGTCTACTACTTCATTTAGGTTATCAGTGTCCATTTTGGACACTGATAATGCAAGTATCACATATATATACATAGATGTATATATACACATAATACACACACATTCCCACTGGTTTTATGCAAATATACATAACACGGGTACAATATATCTGCACATAGATTTTTTTTTTTGTCAAAGTTTAAGTTTACCACACTATTCATTTAGCTTAGTTTTATGTCAAACTTATAAAACCTATAATTGATTTCGTGAACATTTTTTGAATTTTTTTTTATGCTCACATTGAGAAGTTTAACAACACAAGAGTATTTAGCTTAAACTACATCAATTATCTATCTAAACCTTTTTTTTTTTTTTTACACTTGCCAATATTAACACTTTTTGCAGTTTAAGCATCATCAAACCATATTTAAATACTTATGGGGGAATCCAATAACTGTTCATATCTTGTTTTCAGTCCATATCAATACATGTTATTGCCATTCACTTCCAAAATAGTCTTTAAGGGAGACCAGTCATTTACAAAAGTGTCCAGAGTTCCTTCGAGTGCATTAGTCTTTCATATGGTAACCGTGTCAAAGAGTTAAAGTAGGAGAGTGTTCTTTAATCCAGGCTTGCAGTATGGAAAGGCGAGCGGCATACAACATTATGGACAATGCTTTTGCTTCTGGCCCACAATTGTGTATTAACCTCTTAACCCCCGCCTGAACCAAGCCACAGTTTGCCTTTACCCAAATCAAAAAGCTTCTTGAAAAGGGCTTCACAAAAAACATTAAAAAAAAAAAAGAAAACAACAGAAAAGCTATGATCTTATTGGTCTTAGCTTTCAAATGTGATGTAACACCGGTCTATATCTTTCCAGCCAAGAAACGTTTAGATTTGGGTAAGGTCGGCCAAACTGGAGGAAATGCAGACGGGTCAGGTGGGGGTTAAGAGGATTATATTGTGGAGGAATTTGCCTTTAAATTGACAAAATGCAGATGTTATGACGTTTTGTACTGAATCAAAAAGTTGAGGCATTTGTCAAACCAGCATGTTTTGGAGGTCAGGGGAAACTGGAGTACAGCCAGTTTCAGAGCGTGGTGTCCTGCACTGGTGGTTTAAAGAAAATTGCTACAGACGAGTTGAGCAAAATGCATCCATATGTGTACAGTCTATGGAGCCGTCGCATCAATGTGAGAAAAAGCTTCAATGTACCGTATGAATCTACAGTGGTGAAAAAAAGTATTTAGTCAGCCAACAATTGTGCAAGTTCTCCCACTTAAAAAGATGAGAGAGGCCTGTCATTTTCATCATAGGTAAACCTCAACTCTGAGAGACAAAATGAGAAAAAAAATCCAGAAAATCACTTTGTCTGATTTTTTATGAATTTATTTGCAAATTATGGTGGAAAATAAGTATTTGGTCAATAACAAGAGTTCATCTCAGTACTTTGTTATATACCCTTTGTTGGCAATGGCGTCTTATGAAGCCACTCCTTCGTTGCCCGGGCGATGTGTTTGGGATCATTGTCATGCCCTTGCTGATGGAAGGAGGTTTTCACTCAAAATCTCACAATACATGGCTCCATTCATTCTTTTCTTTACACGGATCAGTCGTCCTGGTCCCTTTGCAGAAAACAGCCCCAAAGCCTGATGTTTCCACCTCCATGTTACATAAGACGTTAAACATCTCCTGATCCTTTTAGAGTAATCCCATTGAAAACTAATTTAGATACAAAAGAGATTAAGGCAGAGTCAGGACTTTGTTTTCCCTCCAGGTGATTTCAATCTTACCCTGAGCTTGGTTTTAAATACTTTGTAAATCCACATGATGTGAGTTTACTTGCAATTGAATCAAAACTCTGAATCGTCCCAGTTAGTTACATAGAACAATCAACGAATGTACTACAGACTATTATCCCACTATCTAACCGAGCACACACAAAAGTCTGCGGGAAAACTATAAATCTGCTTGTCCACATCTGATTCATTATTATGTTTCTAATCCTATCTGCGCTTCAGGCTGATTGACCCTCGAGTTTTGACTGACTCTCGGCTCTTCTGTGGAGGGTTTGATTTGAGGCAAGAGAGCGGTCGCCTTCTTAAATCACGTACTGTGGCTGTAAAATGCACCAACAAACGACATATGGATATTATTTTGGACTTATTCGGCTACTGAAGGTAAAACATTGGGTGTTGTCACTGATATCAGAAGACGCAACAGAATTATATTGTTTAATGTAGATGTTATTTGGGAAAAGAGAAGCAACGCACACCAGGAGTCTCAGAGGTGCAGATGTTGAGGAAAAGCTTCATCAAAAACAGCATCGCACACTCGAGCAGCCGATGTCCAATTTTTTTGATCAAGGATGATCACGTTTGGGCATGAGCCTACATCAGATCATTCTTTATTCACCTTTGAACCACAGTGCATGTGTTGTAGATGTTATGTCATAGAAATCGCAGAAACGTCTTTAGCTCTGAGCAAAGCTAGACCCTATATTAAAGAGTACCTAAACGGGCGTGCCAAAGCCTTTCCCCACCCACAAACAAAAGTCAAAAAGTGCTGTGAAAGAGGTGGTCTCTGAAGTTTGGGGGTGGCATGCGGGGGGTGAGTGTGTGGGCCTTTGCATTGGCACAATCACAGCAGACTGATTACATGGGAGGGACTTGGTTATAAACCACAGGTACAGGGGCAGGACAATGGGCAGCACCTGATGACGATGTGTGGAGCTGGTGCGGCTTATGACGTTCTGTGGAGGCTGTGGACACGTCTCCAGCCAATCAGGAAATTCTACTTTAGTAGCAGAGTTTACCCTGAAGGGGGCGCAACCCATTCCTTTTCAGGCCAAAGTTAGGATTTGACACATGTTTGTGCTATAATGTCAGAATAATGTCAGGGACCAGTGGACAACACTATGAGACACACATTGAGACAGTTTATCAGTAAAAAAAAACTTGATTTGGTGTTTAGTTGCTCTTTAAAGTATGGTGAGGTATGACATGTTTCATTAACAAATTATAAGATGACGAAATGTTTAGGCGTCATCATTGAGAACCTCAAATGGAAGTCACATATAAATTACACAAAAGGAAAAATAGCAAAATCCATCGCGGTGTTACATAAAGTCAGAGTCTCTCTAAATCAATCCGCGTTACTTGCTTTATACAACACAATGATTGTGCCATATTTAACTTACTGTGTGGACATTTGGGGCTCAACCTATAAAACCTATATACAGCCACTGTTCATTCTTTATAAACGGGCTCTGAAAACTATACATAATATTAGATATAGAGATCCATCAAATACACTATTTAGTAAATGTAAGTTACAAAAATTTGAGGATATAGTTGACTATAATATCCTTCAGGTTTTGTATAAAGCAAATAAAAAATCATGTGTTGGAGTTCACCCCGGTGAACGAGAGGGTCGTGTCCCTACGCCTTCGGGTCGGGGACAGGTCTCTCACAGGTGTCTCGGCCTACGGGCCCAATAGCGACCGAAAGGACAAGATCGCGAATACAAGCAGCTGAAATGAGTTTCCTTCACAGGGTGGCTGGGCGCACCCTTAGAGATCAGGTGAGGAGCTCAGTTACCCGGGAGGGGCTCGGAGTAGAGTCGCTACTCCTTCACGTCGAAAGGAGCCAGCTGAGGTGGCTAGTGCATCTGTTCCGGATGCCTCCTGGCCGCCTCCCTCGGGAGGTGCTCCACGCATGTCCTATTGGGAGGAGGCCTCGTGGAAGGCCCAGGACACGCTGGTGGGACTATGTCTCCGAGCTGGCCTGGTGTCGCCTCGGGGTCCCCCCAGAACAGCTGGAGGAGGTGTGGGTCCCCCCAGAACAGCTGGAGGAGGTGTGGGTCCCCCCAGAACAGCTGGAGGAGGTGTGGGTGGATCGGGAAGTCTGGGCATCTCTGCTGAGACTGCTGGAAGAGGATGATTCGTGGCCATGGGAAGTGTTTCCGACTCACAGAAAGAAGAAATGTAACTACTTACTTTAACCTCAGGTTTCCGCAAATCTAAAAGCTTCTCAGCTGGAGCTCGCAGCCTATAGGCCAGAATAACACCTCATTTGAAAGCTAAGACCTACAAAACTGACATGTTTTTGTCACGTTTTCATTGCTTTTATGTCGTAGTTCAGTCACTAGTTCAGTCACAGCTCTTTAGTTCGCTTTTTGTTGTATTATATTATTGTTGCTTTTCTTGCAACTTTTCGTCGCTCCTTTGTTGTGTTTTTGTCACATTTTTGTTACGTTTTCATCCTCGTTTTCATTGCTATATGGACACTTCTTTCAACAAGCTTTTAGATTTGGATAATACCAAACTGTAGAGGACGTGCTCGCTTCAGGTGGGGGTTAAGACGTTAAATGCTACAATACAACAAATACATTGAACAGACTAACAAATGCTGAAAAGTTTCCCGGACTTATTTCTCTGGATGTAATTATTTACATGTTGAACCAGAGCATTTCTTCATCATCTTGACTCCCCAGACTCCATCGGTCAGGTGTGGGTAAACTAAGGCCCGGGTGACACATACAAAGGCTTCAACAACTGTTCTCCACTTGTGGGTCGTCCGCTTTTCCCAGAGAACATTCCCCTTCACCCTTGAGGGCTACCTGTTGCCCTGGGACGGATCACATGTCCCGCACATATATGAGGCCAGTGGGGCAAAGCTATAATGTGTATGTTATTGTCTTCAGTGATTAGTTTTAATCTGCATCGTGCTTACTGGGCTCCACTGACTCACGTGAAGCTCAGACTCATGGACTGGACCAGATTACGGCTCTGTATTTAGTTCAACACAATGATGAGTGTGCAGAGTGAAGGTATAGACCATTGTTTTAGTCATTTTAGCCAAAGTACTATTTCTGCTGACTGAAATTACACTAAAACTGAATCAAAAGTTATTTATGAGACTTAAAATATGACTCACATCTCCAGATATGTTTGTAGACCAATCAAAACTGAATGAAGGTGAAAAGAAGGGACTAAAAACTTGACACAGCAGCACTGAACAATACTCTCCTATTGCTGCCTTCCTTTACATCGCACTGCCTCGTGTTCTTCCTTTGGCATTACAGGCTTTTATAAGCTCTATCAGTTCAAACTAAAAACCTTTTTTTATCCCACCGCGAGTTAAAGAGCAATGTAATGGCAGTTTTTAGAGTTATCTAACTAAAACTAGTCGCAAGCAAATACACAGACAGTGATGGACCATCTGGCTGTCATGCTGGGCCTTTTGGTCGGGCTGCTGGGGAGCGCTGGCTTTCTGCATCACAATGGACACAAAGACCGCTGTGGATTGCCCCATCACACCTAAGACAATAGGCCAAAGACGTGTCCTGGCTCTAAGGCCAGGGCGGCGTCTTGCTCTAAATGGCCTGCTCTCTAATCATCACCTTGTGGTGATGTTTGCCTGATCAACCGAGGCGCAAAAAGGCGCCTGCCTTTACATCTGAAACTGTGGCTCCTCCCACCTTGATGCTGTGACCGCCTTTCATGTGCTTGTCTATATTAACTTGATCAGAGGCGCTGCCAGCAGAGTTCGCCATGGATTTACGTATATTTCTGTGTCGACTCTCCACACGTGCGTTAAATTAAAACTTACACTTTTGATAAGACAAATATCTTAGTTTAGTTTAGTTTATTAGTTTATTTGAGCAGTTAAAATTCTGCTCAAAAGGAGTGGGCTGAAGCAAAAGCTTATAAGCGCCCACCCCCAACATCATTGAAATAAAAACAATTGATCAAATCACACTAGTACAGGGAGCATGTTACAAAGTACAAGACACAAGAGCAGGAACACAGCACACACACACAACGTACCCCTCTGTGACACAACTTTGCCTGTTATATTTACAATATCAATCCTACATTAAGCAACATCATACTGCCCCACCGGCAAAAGAGAACCTACAACCCACTAGAGCGGCCGTTTCAACACGGACCACACCCACAAAGCACCTCTAGAAATGTCCGTATAAATATAAGTTAACAGAATTTTATTTTATTTTATTTTCCAGCTTCTTTCTTTCATTTTGGTAAGAAATTCCATGACAGCAACTAAACACCAAATCAAGTTTTTTTTACTGATAAACTGTCTCAATGGGTGTCTCATAGTGTTGTCCACTGGTCCCTGACATTATTCTGACATTATAGCGCAAACATGTGTTAAATCCTAACTTTGGCCTGAAAACGAATGGGTTGCGCCCCCTTCAGGGTAAACTCTGCTACTAAATTAGAATTTCCTGATTGGCTGGAGACGTGTCCACGGCCTCCACAGAACGTCATAAGCCGCACCAGCTCCACACATCGTCACTCACCCCCCCCCCGCATGTCACCCCCAAACCTCAGAGACCGCCTCTTTCGCCGCAATTTTTGACTTTTGTTTGTGGGTGGGGAAAGGCTTTGGCCCGTTTAGGTACTCTGTAAACACTGGACGTGTCCAGAGAGAAAGAGAAGTATAGCCGGTCCCGCTGTGGCGCAGGTCTGCACACAGCCAAAATGGATGAGGAAAGCCCTTCTCTTTGGTCCTCATGGCAGGGAGCTGACATTGCTGTAATACCACCCCCTGGTAAAAGACACTTGGTAAACAGGATTCTAATGGTGACTTTACACCTCCCTAGCACTGCTAAAAAGACTTGGTGTGACAACGCTGGGGTAAATTTTAAACCACGCTGTTTTTTGTACATCAGCACTAAAAAGTGGAAGCCTAAATCTATGATTGAGGCTCGTAGCCGGTCCAGCCTATTTGCCTTTTTAAAGAGGACCTAAACGAGCGTGCCAAAGCCTTAACCCACCCACAAACAAAAGTCAAAAATTGCCACGAAAGAGGCGGTCTCTGAAGTTTGGGGGTGACATGCGGGGGGTGAGTGTGTGGGCCTTTGCATTGGCACAATCACAGCAGACTGATTACGTGGGAGGGACTTGGTTATAAACCACAGGTACAGGGGCAGGACAATGGGCAGCACCTGATGACGATGTGTGGAGCTGGTGCGGCTTATGACGTTCTGTGGAGGCCGTGGACACGTCTCCAGCCAATCAGGAAATTCTAATTTAGTAGCAGAGTTTACCCTGAAGGGGGCGCAACACATTCTTTTTCAGGCCAAAGTTAGGATTTGACACATGTTTGCGCTATAATGTCAGAATAATGTCAGGGACCAGTGGACAACACTATGAGACACCCATGAGACAGTTTATCAGTAAAAAACTTGATTTGGTGTTTAGTTGCTCTTTAAGGAACAGTCTTCATAGGGGGAGAGTGAGCAGCCATGCTGATTTCATATTGAGATTTTACGATTATTCACGATGAGCGAAATTAAGGAAGAAAATCTGGAGAATTTCTCAAACCTTTACTGTCTCAATGTTCACACAAGAGAAGCAAGACATTTTACGTACATGTTCATCTTTATATAAGGGTTGTTTTGATCGAAAAGCTATGTAATTTTTATCTTTATGCTTTTGTCATTATACTAAAAAGTAAAAAGTAAAATAATAAATAGGCAGTGGAATATTATTATTAGCTTTACCTAAAGGAAGCAAATGTATGTGGATGTTTTCGAAAGATCTATTTCTTTCCATGCATTCACACGGTTCATGTCCGTTTTTATATGACATAAACCCAGCTGTGCACGATTCTTTTGGGACTCTTCTTTTATGCGGTTAAGAAAATGCATAAGATTTGCACATTTGAATATTGAACCTGCCATCGACTTCATGTGTTTTGGAGGATAAATAACTCATGGGACGATTTACCCTGGGCCCTAAAATTCTTACGATGAATCTACCGTGAGCTTCTATAACCGCGGTCATTGTAAAAATCGGTTAATCTTGACATCCCGACTGCTGATGAATCCTCACACCAGAAAACCTACAAAACTATTGATTCTGGAGAGCTGTGGACACCGCTGTGATCGAAAGCAAAGGTGTCATCCTGACCACTCGTATGGGGACAAACCTTTTCCCTGTTGTGAGTAGGGCTGGGCGATATATCGATATTTAAGATATATCGATATATTTTTTAATGAGATATGGAATTAGACCATATCGCGTATATCGGGATATTTAAAATTCAGATAAGCTATTAAGTTAAAGGGGGGGTATTATGTAAAATTGACTTTTTCAAGCTTTATATCATGTTATTATGTCATTCCCTCATTAAACACATGCCTGGAGTGTTGCCTTGGCTCATTCACATATTTTGAGTAATCAGTAAAAACTTAGACGGCAGCCATTTTAGGTGTAGCTATGCCTCAGTCCTCCTAGGAACGCCCCCACCTCCTGGAGACGCCTCTGGACCTTTCGTCACCAGCCAAGCCACCAACCACTGCTCCTCAGCTCAGCAGAGCCCCCTCCCCGCACAGTAGTGTTGTTTAGATGCCACAGCAGTGTGCTGAAGGGGGCGTGTCGGAAAGCTTCTTAAAGAGACAGAGGCCTATTTCAAGACGTTCAGTACAGCCATTTTGAGAGAGCAATTTTATTCAAGGCAGTTATTTTAATTTACTGCATATACAGACCAACAGAAGGTTACGTCATCATTGTAGTATGCTATAGACTGGTGCTATGTGATTGAAAAAAGCATAATACCCCCTCTTTAAGAACACAAACAGGTAATCTCAAGCTCATTTAAAAAAAAGTTTATCTTAAACTGAGCACTTTATTTGTTATCTCTTTATATATAAATGCTGCCCTCAGAAAAAGATTGACCTATTTTATTTCATAGGCTATTTTTATCCAAGACATTTTTTTAATTTAAATGTGCAGCTTATGGAGTTTTGTTATACAGTGTTTATGTTTACATTTTATAGTGAGTTTTCAATAGAACTACTCGTATTTGGCTTTGACTTAACATTTAATTTCACAGCTCTCACTTTGCGGAAAAAATATCGGGATATATATCGTATATCGATATTCAACTTAAATATATCGGGATATGACTTTTGGTCCATATCGCCCAGCCCTAGTTGTGAGTCAATCACACACAAATATCAATACTTTCACTTACAAAAACTGACTGAGCGACTTTTACTTTTATTGGAGTAATATTTGACCAGAAGTATCTTTTCTCAAGTAATAATGAAATCAAGTACTTTGAGCTCATATGTTTTATATTTTCCCTTTTCACATTGTGTTTGGTCTAACTCAAACACACAGAGTATAAAGCATTTGTTATGATGCTGGTTATTATAAGCAGCAGCTCTTGTTTACAGTGAACAGAAGTGCTTAGGCCAGCTCTCGTACTGACTCACGTGTGGATTTACTGTCCTGTATTTAGTCCGACACAGTGATGAGTGAGGTGTAAATATGGACTGACCCGTCTCTGTCTGGGACGGTGTGAGACAATGACACAGATTAGTGCATAAGTCCTCTGCGGCACATGCGGAACACTTTCTATTATGTATTTAACCTACATTTCATCCATGTGCTCGACTCAGCTGAAACACACACACCCTTTTCTCAATTGATTCAATTCATTTCCAACAAATTCTGAAGGAAACATAACATCATCTGTGAAAAAGACGGCTTCTACACATAGATGACGCTCCTCAGCTCAAAATCCACAATGGATGAGATGCAGAAGGTTTTTTTACACATTTTCATCACAATGTTACATATTTTGTAAGTTTTGCTGTAGATTTCTGACATAAATGTATTGCAAGTTTTATGTTATTTAATGTTTTTGTGTTTGTTTATTCGGTGCATAGACACACACACACACACCGGATTGTACCCCAAGGCAAATTTCCATCTGTCGTCCAACACACACATGTTTTTGTGGTAGGGGCAACAGACACAGGGAGAACATGCAAACGTCCCGTCCGGCCGGGATCAAACCGGGACCTTCTACCTGTGGTGCACAAGTGCTAACCGCTGCAACACTAATGGAGGCGGGTTTTTTGCCTTTTTCTGCAAACTACAGTTTCTGTGTCCCAGTTAGTTTTACTGGATACTTTTGTACAGCTGCGTTTTTGTGAGGTTCAGTGGATTTTTTACTGCAGTTCTTACTAGCCATGAAGCAAACAAAGACATTTGAGACCTACAAATGTCTTCTTCTGAAACACTGAAGAGGCACCAGGAGCCCCCTGTTAAAGGGGTGTATTATGTAAAATGGACTTTTTCAAGCTTTATATCATGTTATTATGTCCTTCCCTCATTAAACACATGCCTGGAGTGTTGCCTTGGCTCATTCACATATTTTTGAGTAATCAGTAAAAACTTAGACGGCAGCCATTTTAGGTGTAGCTATGCCTCAGTCCTCCTAGGAACGCCCCCACCTCCTGGAGACGCCTCTGGACCTTTCGTCACCAGCCAAGCCACCAACCACTGCTCCTCAGCTCAGCAGAGCCCCCTCCCCGCACAGTAGTGTTGTTTAGATGCCACAGCAGTGTGCTGAAGGGGGCGTGTCGGAAAGCTTCTTAAAGAGACAGAGGCCTATTTCAAGACGTTCAGTACAGCCATTTTGAGAGAGCAATTTTATTCAAGGCAGTTATTTTAATTTACTGCATATACAGACCAACAGAAGGTTACGTCATCATTGTAGTATGCTATAGACTGGTGCTATGTGATTGAAAAAAGCATAATACCCCCTCTTTAAGAAACACAAACAGGTAATCTCAAGCTCATTTAAAAAAAAGTTTATCTTAAACTGAGCACTTTATTTTGTTATCTCTTATATATAAATGCTGCCCTCAGAAAAAGATTGACCTATTTTATTTCATAGGCTATTTTATCCAAGACATTTTTTTAATTTAAATGTGCAGCTTATGGAGTTTTGTTATACAGTGTTTATGTTTACATTTTATAGTGAGTTTTCAATAGAACTACTCGTATTTGGCTTTGACTTAACATTTAATTTCACAGCTCTCACTTTGCGGAAAAAATATCGGGATATATATCGTATATCGATATTCAACTTAAATATATCGGGATATGACTTTTGGTCCATATCGCCCAGCCCTAGTTGTGAGTCAATCACACACAAATATCAATACTTTCACTTACAAAAACTGACTGAGCGACTTTTACTTTTATTGGAGTAATATTTGACCAGAAGTATCTTTTCTCAAGTAATAATGAAATCAAGTACTTTGAGCTCATATGTTTTATATTTTCCCTTTTCACATTGTGTTTGGTCTAACTCAAACACACAGAGTATAAAGCATTTGTTATGATGCTGGTTATTATAAGCAGCAGCTCTTGTTTACAGTGAACAGAAGTGCTTAGGCCAGCTCTCGTACTGACTCACGTGTGGATTTACTGTCCTGTATTTAGTCCGACACAGTGATGAGTGAGGTGTAAATATGGACTGACCCGTCTCTGTCTGGGACGGTGTGAGACAATGACACAGATTAGTGCATAAGTCCTCTGCGGCACATGCGGAACACTTTCTATTATGTATTTAGCCTACATTTCATCCATGTGCTCGACTCAGCTGAAACACACACACCCTTTTCTCAATTGATTCAATTCATTTCCAACAAATTCTGAAGGAAACATAACATCATCTGTGAAAAAGACGGCTTCTACACATAGATGACGCTCCTCAGCTCAAAATCCACAATGGATGAGATGCAGAAGGTTTTTTTTACACATTTTCATCACAATGTTACATATTTTGTAAGTTTTGCTGTAGATTTCTGACATAAATGTATTGCAAGTTTTATGTTATTTAATGTTTTTGTGTTTGTTTATTCGGTGCATAGACACACACACACACACCGGATTGTACCCCAAGGCAAATTTCCATCTGTCGTCCAACACACACATGTTTTTGTGGTAGGGGCAACAGACACAGGGAGAACATGCAAACGTCCCGTCCGGCCGGGATCAAACCGGGACCTTCTACCTGTGGTGCACAAGTGCTAACCGCTGCAACACTAATGGAGGCGGGTTTTTGCCTTTTTCTGCAAACTACAGTTTCTGTGTCCCAGTTAGTTTTACTGGATACTTTTGTACAGCTGCGTTTTTGTGAGGTTCAGTGGATTTTTTACTGCAGTTCTTACTAGCCATGAAGCAAACAAAGACATTTGAGACCTACAAATGTCTTCTTCTGAAACACTGAAGAGGCACCAGGAGCCCCCTGTTAAAGGGGTGTATTATGTAAAATTGACTTTTTCAAGCTTTATATCATGTTATTATGTCATTCCCTCATTAAACACATGCCTGGAGTGTTGCCTTGGCTCATTCACATATTTTTGAGTAATCAGTAAAAACTTAGACGGCAGCCATTTTAGGTGTAGCTATGCCTCAGTCCTCCTAGGAACGCCCCCACCTCCTGGAGACGCCTCTGGACCTTTCGTCACCAGCCAAGCCACCAACCACTGCTCCTCAGCTCAGCAGAGCCCCCTCCCCGCACAGTAGTGTTGTTTAGATGCCACAGCAGTGTGCTGAAGGGGGCGTGTCGGAAAGCTTCTTAAAGAGACAGAGGCCTATTTCAAGACGTTCAGTACAGCCATTTTGAGAGAGCAAGTTTATTCAAGGCAGTTATTTTAATTTACTGCATATACAGACCAACAGAAGGTTACATCATCATTGTAGTATGCTATAGACTGGTGCTATGTGATTGAAAAAAGCATAATACCCCCTCTAGGATAATCACTATTTATCACACTGGGTCAAGCTGTACAGTCGTACTATCTCTGTCATAGCCTTGACTGTGGTGCTCAGACTCTCAGCCACTGAATGTTTTGCTTGTGTATCAGTATGACGCTCTTAGACGGTATTTATCCCTCTTCTGTGGAAGCATACACAGACTTGAATGTTAGGACGAGCGCAATGTCTCGAGTTCATGTCTCCGGGTCCTGTAACGATGGTAAATAAACTTCTCCTGTATAAGACATCCTGACTGCTGCCTGTTCTTCATCATCCTCTCGAGCACCATTGTTATTTCTCTAACACCCCCACACCTGCAGCACAGTGGAGGCGTCACAAGAGGCGCGACAGGGAACACAAAAGGGACAAGCGAGGAGGTATCCGGGCAAGACTCGCAGCATCAATAAAAATAACTTTTCTGCCCAACATTTCTTCATTAAAATTGCTGCTTCACTGAAAAAAATGATAACTATGCAACTGATCGTAATCCATCTAAATACGCCATATTTTCAAGAGCATTAAAATCTGTCATATGCACTTTAAGTTTAACATAAAAAGTTCCATAATGCACCTTTAATCCCTTGCACCCCTCCTGCTCCTGCTGCAGCACGCGCCTCGCCCCGCCCCCTCGCGTCTCCGGGATCCATGAGCTGCACCTTCACGTCCAAACAGCTCCAGTCCGCGCTCACTCCGCCGCAGCAGCTTCCACAGGAGAGTCAGAGCCACTCAAGTCTCTCGGTGAGTCCCTTCATTCACTCATTCACCCGACACGCGCTTCAAATGCACGCGCTGCGGATTTCTGGATCGCGGTTTCGCACGCAAGTCACGTAAATTGGACTGCAGCTGCAACTTTTCAGCTGCAGGGTTAGCCCCGTGTCGCGCCGGCAGAATACAGATGTCTCACTTGTTTTTGCGCACTAGTTGCTTCTGCCGTGCGTGGTTTACGTCGGTTCTCTATACTAGAAACCAAGAGAGGAACCAACACAGGCCAAGTCTAAAGCCACAAAACTCAAACTAATGTGTTTTAATTTGAAAATCCTTCCTTCTTTCAAAGCAGCGTGGTGATTCCGTGCTTTTGTTTTCGCTCACACACAGTCATTGCGTCACGTGTTCGCTCCAGTGGTTTGTATGTGTGTCTCGGGGTTGACGCTGCGGCGCTAATGATGGAGGGAGGTTATTCCGCGGAGGATGCGGGCAACTTGTGGCTCCAGTCGCATCCTCCAAGCACAAAAGGGATGGCGCTTCAGGTTTTAAAGTAACAGCTCGAGCTTATCGAATGACACAGTGTTGGATTTCCCCGCGCGGCTGCTGCTGTTGATGCTGGTGGTGAATGCGTAACGATCGTTCATGATTCTAGTGGCGTATTTTGGACCACTGCACCACTGGGCTGCGAAGATGGTGAAGAAGATGCGGGACGTGGCTTTATCTTTGCAAGACACTGCAGCAAATGTGTGATCGTGCAGTTATAACAGAGAAGAGACTGATCTGCTTATGGTTATGGAGGAAATAATTGTGCAGAAGATGATGATCTGCTAAAAAAGTTAAAATGACTCAAGAACATCTGATCTTAACCTGAATCATTCTTGACTAAAATCTGCCACTGGAATTTGTATTTTTGCGCTTTGAGCGAAGTTAAAGCTTCTTATTAAATAGGGAAACTTTTTAAATTTCGTGATATCAATTTGAAACTTTCACTGTGGATTACTGACATAAATATGAGGAAAGAATGTATTGCAAGTTTTCTGTCATTTTATGTTTTCATTTAAGAATAAGCTGTTTTATGCCTAAAAAATGCCCAACATTGCCTTTATAGACCCTTTAACTGCTGACATCATCAGTGACATCAGCTGGAGGCAGGAAGTGATCAAGAGAAATAAGATTAAACTAAAACTAGTGATTTTAAGTGTAAAACTGCAACTGAAAAATGTGGTCCTGTTGTGGCTTAAGGAGCAAGAACAAGAGGAATGACATTTGAGACGATAAAATAAGGTTTATCTGATATTTCCAAAAACAGTTAGGCATTTGTTTATCGTTACTATGACAACAGCTACAATGGAAATAGATAGGAATCAAGCTTCCCGCCTCCAGCTAAGCCCGGAATGTTTACAAACAATTAAAGGGTCTATTCGGTGACAAAATGTCAATAGTTGATCTTGCCAGGTGTAAATTCATGGTTTTATTTAGTTGACATTAGGGATGTAACGATTCATCGAAAATCGATTTTAAAATGTGAATCGATGTAAAAAATAAAAGAATCGATTTTAAAGCCGCCCTCAGCTGCTCCATTTTGCGCGACTGAAATAGACCGGAACATAACTCGATGTTTCTAACGATGTTAACTTTTTCTCAAGACAAGCTCCACACCTCCCCCGCCTCACCCCCAACACACGCCTCACCCCCAACACACGCCTCACCCCCAACACACGCCATGTAAACACATACACGTGTAGGCATCGAAGCAGCAGACGCAGCTAAAGTTAGCGGCTACGAGATTAGCGTTAGCGGCGAATGCAGAGTTTAGCATTTTGACAGAAGTTTACCAAAGATCGTAAACTGACAAACATCTGACCGACCTGCTCTGATTCTTTTTCCTCCTTATGTTTACAAAGGCTGCACCGGGAGGCTGTGAGGCGTTCGAGGGTGAAAAAAACTGCTCTGTAAAATTAGTTCTTAATGGTCGTATTATGTTCAAACTGCAAAAAAAAAAGGTTTGGTAAAATAAATATAATCTCAAAAATGTTTGCTTTGCTACACATCTTATTTATGCTGAAAACATGTAAATTTACATTTTCATGTCTTGTAATTTTAATATTTTAGACAGTTGCAGTTTATACAAGGACAAAAATGCAGATGTTAAAACAAAAGAAACATTGGTATGAATGAGTCAAGTAAAAAAAAAAAAAAATCGGGGAAAAAAATCGAAATCGGGAACTTGAAATCGAATCAGGGCTTGAGTGAATCGTTACATCCCTAGTTGACGTATTAGTTACAAATACTTTGTCAGAGCTGATTTTTGATATATTGTTTAAGCTGTTTATTAGTTGGAAAAAAAATCTAAACTCAATAAGGCTGGGAATTAGATCTATAGTCCAAGGCTGGAAAGTTTTAAGTCTGTAGGGAGCGACTAAAGTGGAGATATTGTTGCACCAATGTGAGAAAAATGCATTTTGAGAGAACAGCCCTTGAAATTAATGTTCCACTATGGGAAAACATTGAATCAGTGCAACCATAAAACATGTGAGGAGGAGGTCGTTTTTTGTTTCCAGGTGTTCCCGCTTTTTAAATCATCTCGTACGCAACCTTTAGCTTTGCAATGCTCTGCTAGCAAAATCAGCTAGCTCCAGGCCTCACATTAATCAATAATCTGCAACAAGACAAAGCCATGCATATTATTAAAGTTTGTGATGATGTTGTAATCTCAGAAGGATTGGAAAGAAATCTGCAAACTGAAAGTAAAATTGGGGGATTAGGGATCTTTGTCTGGACGTCCTTTCACCTGACAGACATCAGACGCTTGTTTTTTGAATATTGTCATGTAGACACTAGACACCGTCAGGACAAGTGAATTTGACCGTAATGCATATGTGCTGACAGAGAAGGCGTTAAACTTTGTGCCAGTGTTTATTCCATGCGGTTAATGGAATGCCCGAGATATTGGCCGTAATTCAAGTTGAAACGTCTCCATTTTGACAGTAGTTATGTGTGCACTTTATTCACACGCTTTTGAAATCGCTCACATTGTCGCGTCTCCCTGCGGGACCGTGATCGTCCCTAAACCCTTTTATATAAGAACGAACCGGCCCGAGCGCTTCTCTGCAGCAGGTGCAGCTAATCCCCAGCACGGACCTGCGTTAGATAACTCCTGATATCTGTTGCTTTAATCCGAGTTGCTTTGCAGGTTCATTGTTACTCAACAGATCACCTTTACACCTGCACTGTACTTTATATGACCACGGTGTTATTGAACAGCGTCTGAACTTTCAGTCGGTTGGGTTTAGTCTTCGATCAGATGAAGCCACTTATTGGAAATGGAAAAAGCACATCTTTTCTTTCTTCAGATTATTTTAAATGAGAAAGAAATATTTTTAAATGCAAAAGTGAATTTGACTGATTTCAGGTGGGATTTCTGCTTGTCCGCTTATCTTAGTTTAGTTTAAACTCACTCAAATTAAACATAAAGTACCTTAATTCAAGCGATTATAAGTCATTTATCTCATTTTCCACTTGCATTTACATTATTACTCTATGATTATGACGAGGGGAACAATCTTTCGAGATTGGCCGTTGTTGCAAATCCACATATCTTTAGTTTCACAAGTGTCGCCTGTAGTATTTCAAGTGTTTTGTCTTATTTACAAATTCATTTCTCTTGATTTAAGCAAAATAATCCATGTTCCACTGGCTCTTATTTTAAGACATTCCAAACCTACTCAAAATCAGCATAAATTGTCCTAATTCAAGAACATCATTAACCATTTATCTACACTAGGGCTGGGCGATATATCGATATTTAAGATATATCGATATATTTTTTAATGAGATATGGAAATAGACCATATCACGTATATCGGGATATTTCAAATTCAGATAAGCTATTAAGTTGACAAACAAAAACAGGTAATCTAAAAAAAAAAAGTTAATCTTAAACTGAGCACTTTATTTCGTTATCTCTTTATATATAAATGCTGCCCTCAGAAAAAGATTGACCTATTTTATTTCATAGGCTATTTTTATCCAATAATTTTTAATTTAATTGTGCACCTTATGGAGCTTTGTTAAACAGTGTTTATGTTTATATTTCATATTGAGTTTTCAGTAAAACTACTCGTATTTGGCTTTGACTTTGACTTAACATTTCATTTCACAGCTCTCACTTTGCGGAAAAAATATCGGGATATATATCGTATATCGATATTCAACTTAAATATATCGCTCAGCCCTAATCTACACTGCAAAAAGTAAATATCAAGCATTGGCTTAAATGTCTTGAATTGAGGAAATGTATCTCGTTTTGAGCGGTTTTCACTCATTTAGACTTTTTTCCTGATCTGACCAAGTTTACTTTGCTGGTTTGAGGACATTTCAGACGGTTCTAAGAAAGTAAAACTGCCAATGAGATGAGACCGATTTTCTTGCCCCATTGGCAAAGAAAATGTCTTGAAATAAAGACAATTGTATTGAAACGAGTCAGAAACATCTCAGAACAAGTGAAATAGTCTAGGTCAAATGGCCAAATACATCTTACCTAGTCAAAACGACTCAAATGTGGATTATTATGCTCAAATTGAAACATTTATACTAATCTAGTTAATTACTTTTTTTTGCTGAGGCTTTGGCTGTGCGTGTAGGCTGCTCCTGGCACTCGTCCTGTCCCGTGTGCTAGTTTGAGAGACTCTGGGATTAGCGTTAACCCACGGGACACAGACAGTCTGATCGAGGCAGCAGACGCACACGCACAGCAGTATCTCAATGATGACTAAGCTCCGTCCGCGATATTATGTCTGAGCCGACCCCGGATTGTAAATGATATCATCTCGTGTTTTGTTTTGACTTTCGTTTTTAAAGAAATCCCTGTCGAAAGCGCCGCAGACATGGGCCGGCACGAGGAGGACTTCGTGTGGAAGAAGAACACGGAGAACATCCAGGAGATCTTCGACTTCATGGAGGAGCTGGGATCGTGAGTAAAACTACCACTTTTCCTCACACAGAATGTCCGCAAGTCAAAAAAACAATTTGTTTTAGCTGTCACATAATTCAATCGGATTTCTTTGTCAAATGCCCCCATTAGTGCAGATAAGTAGGCCTAAAACTATCTTGAAATGAGTAGATTTGAGTAACTAATGTCAAGAAATCTGTGAGGCAAGTTTTTTCTATTTAAAAAAAAAAAAAAAAGATCAAATCGCACTCAGAATAAGCCCAATGCCCATCTCGGTTCGCCCGTTGCATTATGGGTAATGGAATGTCTTTTGGCTACCAAACAATAATGAGAGTTAGCGTAAAGCAATGAAGAAAGCTCTGATCTGGAGCGTTTTAACCGCTGGAAAGTTGATGATTTAAAGCGTTTTTGTCGTCGCCATGGAGACTGTTACAATATTAGCTTAAAGTCTATTTTTACACCAGGGCTGCGTACGGAGATAGACAGAAACCAAACTGCCATTCATACGAAGAGATGCTTCAAAAGTGACGACCAGTCCTTGTTCATATAGTTGGAATAACTATGTGAGAAAAACATTTGTGACCCTTGAAGCGACTGTTGGACAAAGTCCTGGCTCTGAAACTGTGGCCTCATGTCGCCGATATTCACAACATTTAAACTGAAATGAGAAATAAAAACATAGAATCCATCTTTTTTTGTCAATAAGGAGGTGGACAGTAGACAATCTTTTTCTTAATTGTGAGCAGAGAGATCCACATACACACATAGGCTATGCCTCTAAATGTACTTTATTTGTATTTTTTTACGAGTGATCTGATGGAACAACAGAGCTAATCGGTCGCTAATCTGACAGACGGAAATGTAGCCACTATATTTAACATCAGCACCGTTTTGGAACTTTTCCCTGTGATTACAAAACGAATTCAAATGATTTAAAAAGTGAGGGTGTCTGTGTCGGGCTGATCCCAGGTCCTGTCGTTCCCCTGTCCGCTATGGTCCGCTCCTGCCTACGGAGCCGCCGCCCTGACTTTTCCCTTTCAACATGTTCACAACTTAAATATTTGTAAGAAATGTCACTTGAGACTTATAGTCTGTAAACCAATGCCCGTAAGCCTTATAGTTCACGGTTATGGCTCAATATACTTCAGTGTTCACGCTCCGCTACCTGAACTCACACATTTCAATGGCGTGTGGTTTGTTTGGGCTGAAATTAGGGCCTGATTGACTCAGGCATGCGCAGTCCAGATGGGCATTGGGCTTATTAGATAGTTTTCTATCTTAATTCACTTGAAATAAGATTGTTGTTAATTGAAGTGTAAAAACTTAAGATTTACTTAAGAGTTACTCAAATCAAGACAAATTTACTTCAAGGATGGTTCACTTATTTTTAGTTTACTTTTGTTTTGTGCCTCATTCTCCAAACTCGATAAACAATGACTTTGATTGTTACCACCTTTATAACATTGTATTTTTAGCTAAGAAATTTGGATTTAACAAAGCTGGTGGCGTAATCTGAACATGTAACAGCAAGTGCTAACCATAATACTAGCGTTAGCGTCATGCTAATGCTAACCGCTAGCTTCGAGTTTTTCACTTCTAGTGAACAATCTGTTGTGAAAAAACATTGATAATGGCTCGACTTTGACCGACCCTGACTTGACTTTATCTGTGTGTGCTCGGTGCCATTGGTCCGACGTCTCATTATTCGGAAAATTAATGTGTTTTGGAGCTGGACTTGGGTGGACCTCGAGTGTCCCGGTCGCAGTCAGGCGGATTACCTATTCCTATTCTGATTACTGCTTTGATAGGAGTGAGATCGGCGGACCTACTTTACGTGGGCTTAGACCAGAACGCGCCGCGGGGACCGGAGCCTTAGCGCTCAGTCATTCAGAAAAAAACACCGCTGCCTAATGCCGTGGGAATGAATGATTTGTGGGTCATTCATTTTTATTCTAACCACGGCTTTAATGTTATAACCAGGTCAAAACCAGGATGAAGGTTTTTTTAGACCATTGTTTAAGGAAGATAAAATGAACATCTTTAAATGTCTATAAACTTGAGGGAGACAATACAGAAAGAAAATAAATGTATTGATGTTTCGGTGCATGTTGACATTTTCCCCCACACTCCTGTCTCTGTCACGCTGTAAACACAGACAGGGATGCGCTCTCACGTAGAAACAGGACGCAGGAAACCCCCCCCCCCCCCGGAGATGTGAAGTGTTTCCTGGCAACAGCAGATCATCAGGGACTAACGCGGCTAACGCTAGCATCAGCCTTTAATCGAGGAAGACTGGGATCTGGAGAACGTGAAATGAAACGCAGCTTGATCTGGGACTGGAGATGAGTTAAATGAATGTGGAAAACCTTTGTTCTCTTGCAGGCAGTTATGTGTGTGTGTGGTTTATGTGAAACCGGTATCGAAATAAGGAAATCAAAAGCAGGTACGGGGGGGGAATAAATAAATTAATGAATCTTTAGATACAAGTTTTGGAAGGAAGTGACTTGGTTGTTTTCCCATTTTTGTTCCCACTATTTTTTCCCCTCTTTTTTAGCCCAATGTTTGCCCCATTTTTCCCAATTGTTAATTTGTTTTTTCTTATATTTGCCAAAGAAATATTTCTCCCCCATTTATTCCCTATTTTTGCCTAATTTTTTGCCTAATTTATTTTTTCTTTTTGCCAGTTTCTCCCAATTTCCCCATTGGAGAAGAACCCGATATTGTAATGTGCAAATCTTCCAAACATTGTTGTTCTGTTTTCTGGTACTAGACGACAAATATTTTAGTATATAGGTATTAGGGCTGGGAACCTCTGGGCACCTCACGATTCGATACGATACGCGATACATGCCTCACGATACGCCGATACTGCGATAATCGATATATTGCACAAAAATAACCTACGATACATCACGATAAAAAACATGCTACTTTTAACCTTTATTTGAACATACTACATATTATTCATCATTTACATTTCTTTTCATGTGCTTTGTACCACTTTTATAAATGATCCCTGACTTACTCACTGAAAATGGGTCATAGATCTGTCATTGACTTCATTTACAATTAAATAAACAAGAAACCACAGTCCTATTTAAAAAGGAATAAATCAACCCCAAATTAATCTTCTTAATAATTATAAAAACTATCATTAAAAGTAATTTATTTGTGTGACAGTGTTTGGTCCAAGTGCTTAAAACTGTAGTGCTGCCCCCTGCTGTCCTGACTGATTTTATTATTGGCCTCTATTGACTGTGAAAACAGTGGAGCACTGCTGCCTCATTAATATGCATGACTTTGCTCATTAATATGCATGATGTCATCAAAAGTATCGATCGTAAAAAAAGTATCGTATCGTCCTGCAAAATATCGCGATATATCGGAAAATCGATATATATTGTCACACTCCTAATAGTTATCGGAAACCAAGTATCGTTAAAGTACTGGTATCGGGAAAAACTGTAACAGTACCCAACCCTAGTACACACTGTTTCATCATGCACCATTGATCATATATAAAACCTACTGAAGTTGATTCTAAGTGCTGTTCTTTTTTGAGGATCTGTTCTGTTTTTGATCGAGAACTTTCTTCTTTGACTCCACTACATTTGAGAGATGAATATAATACTGTATAAATGCACCAAAGTCGAATGTAAATGTGGCCGTGTGTTTTCCTTAGGTTACTGCAGAAACCTTACATCCCGGCTAATCCACTTGATAACGGCTATTCCCAGACTCACGGCTCAAGATAGCAGCGTAACCACAAGCCGCTCTGCGTGAATGAGCCCAGAGATCAGCGCTTCCTCTAACTGCGCCTCCGGGTTATCTGGCTATTTCAGTGCAGTGTTTAATTCAAGTGGGACATGAGGCGATCGCTCTAGATTCAACTCTCAAATTCAATCAAACAATAATGATTTTTTTGGTCTCATTCCAAGTGTTTTTGTTGTTGTCTTATTTTAAGTGTTCAAGTTAATTCCCTTTATTTTAAGCAACGTGTAATGCATGTTCCATTGGCGATCTTATTTCAAGTCGGCCCAGACCTGCTCAAAATTGCATTAAATGTCTTAATTCAAGCACTTTTCAAGCCACTTTGCTGAGATAAGATTTTCCAGTGAATGCATCTTTCCTTTTTTGGTCAAAGGTAAATTGTGCATTGTCTAAATAGAAACCCTATCATCCCACTCGGGGGTGATAAGCACTTATTGTAGCCACTGCTGCCCTTACAATCAGGATTTAGAATATTTGAACTTGGAAATATTCTGATATGTCAAGTAAAAAAAATCTGCCAATGAAATAAGTTTTTTTTGCATAAGGAATAAACTACTTATTTCCAGTAAAATGAGGATTTATTTTCCAATTTTAGTGCAATTTATTTTAATTGTTATTCTAAGTGCCAAATACTACTTTTGAATTGTACGTGGTCGTCAAAGTACTTAATTTCACGACTTGAGTAAAAGTCACTGCCTGACAAAAAACCTCTGGCCACCTGGATTCAGAGGTGGGTAGAGTTAGAGTAGCCAAAATATTTACTCAAGTAAGAGTAATGTTACTTTAAAAATAACTTTACTCAAGTTGAAGTAAAAAGTACTGGCCCAAATGATTACTCAAGTAAAGTAAAAAAGTTAAATAATGACATAAATTATTAGAAACCTATTTCCAACGTAGCGCTTTTTGCAGAGCACTTCTCATTATTGCAGGGTTATTTCAGGCCCTGTTTACTTTAATTGCGAGATCAGTCGGGCTCCAGGATGCGATTCTCAATTGGAACTCGCTAAGCTGCACGGGGAGAGAGCCAGCAGCAGAGGAAGCCGAGCTTAATTGCATCTGCCTTCATTAACAATAGCCCTGCGCTAATGCAGTGCTGAACTCATTTCCCCTCAGCAGCGGCAGACGCTCTTGCACCGCAGAGGAGAGGCGTGTCTCGAGTTAAAGTCGCACTGCGGAACATTCCTCCACAAGCTCTGTCACCTCAGTCTCGATAACTAAGTCCATTGTGTTTTCAGGGGAGCCTTCTCCGAGGTCTACATGGTGAAGGAGAAGAAGACGGGGAAGATGTTCGCCATGAAGTGTGTGAAGAAAAAGCAGAACGGCGACCTGAATCTGGAGAACGAGATCACCGTGCTGCGGAGGTGAACTCACTTTCACAAGGCTTCGTGATTACAGTTCTTTATATGATATATTTAAGATATATCAATTTTTTTTTTAATGAGATATGGAATTAGACCATATCGCATATATCGATATGGTCCAAATTTGCGCTGTAATCAGGCAAGCCGCTGATCGGAGGTCTCTGCACTGCCCCCGCCCCGCCCCCTAGCCCCGCCCTCTGACCCCGCCCCCGCCCCTTCTCAGACACTCAGACACTCTTCAACAAACATGGAGAAAGCAACAACATCTGTGAAGCGTGCGGAGGAGAGCCCCTTGGTTGGTAAAACAAACAAGGCCGTGGGAACCCAGGGTGCTGAGAGCGCTGCAGCACCCCCTGG
Source organism: Neogobius melanostomus (assembly GCA_007210695.1). Taxonomy (NCBI): domain Eukaryota; kingdom Metazoa; phylum Chordata; class Actinopteri; order Gobiiformes; family Gobiidae; genus Neogobius; species Neogobius melanostomus. Next base: position 248,275 of record VHKM01000438.1, read on the forward strand.
TGGATAGTTTGTGTATTGCAAGCAACATTATTAAATATGAAACAAGCACAGACAAAGCATTTTGGGGGCAATCATGTCCCTCAGCACCCCCTAACCAAAATAAGTTCCCACGGCTATGAAAACAAAAACCAGTGGCGCAATCATTTGGAGATGGTTTGGATACAAATGATCAGATGAGCAACAAAACCACGCTTATGTAGGGAGGCACGTGATTTTGGCCCACGCAGCTGATGGCCACGGCCTATATAGAAGTGAATGTAGCGGCGAGATATGGTGTGCGCTGCGCCATGTGCTTTTGTTTACTTCTCAGTCTAGTTAAGGTTTGCGGTAGATCATGGTTGTACTGTGAAAATATCAGCGTTTATAATGCAGCCACCGCGAAGGACTATTGCCTTTTCCCCGTTAGCATTGCGTTAGCCGCAACGCTAATCACTCCATTCCCTCGCTGATACCCGCTCTGATCATAAACTCCCTCAACTCCAGATTCACATGTCTGTGCCTCCACAGAGATGAAGGTGAGCCTGTGCTGCTTATAAAGAGTAAAGGGTCCTTTTTGGCTCACTTTAGGAGGCTTATGTTTGGGAATGTTTTGGATAAAGATAAGAACTTATCACAACCACTGACTAAAACACAGTTAAATCAAGAGCAAATATCAAGAAATTATTTGGGCTATTTGCAAAAAAAAAAAAATCAGCATAAGCTTATTGTAAATTATGTAAATGAGCATGTGGACTATTTTGAATTATATTTCATGATTATTAAGGACTAAAAAGTAAGTAATACTTTAATAAGTCATGTTTCATTGACTTAGGCTTTAGTTTAGTTATATGCAACATAAAGTTATTAACAGCGTATTTGGCAGTGACTTTGACTTTAACATTTCATTTCACAGCACTCACTCATACTGGTGTAACAGGCCAGAGTATACCCCCATCTGGACTATAGCCCGGGTATAAAATAACCTAGACCATAATATACCCCGGGGTATATTATGGCCTAGGCTATTTTATACCCCCCCAGGCCAGATTATACCCCCAATAATAACAGTTATGTTAAGTGATATAGCAAGAATTATACAGTAGCTTAGAGTGATAGAGTGTGACTCGACTCGACTTCACTTCACTCACATACTGCATTCATACATGCACTGGTAGGTAAAGTGTCTTGCCCAAGGACACAACAACAGCCTGTACCTGCAGGAGCATGGATATGAACTGCCAACCTTCCGGTTAAAGGACAACCCACTCTATCACTCTAAGCTACTGTATAATTCTTGCTATATCACTTAACATAACTGTTATTATTGGGGGTATAATCTGGCCTGGGGGGGGTAGGAAATAGCCTAGGCCATAATATACCCCGGGGTATATTATGGCCTAGGCTATTTTATACCCGGGCTATAGTCCAGATGGGGGTATACTCTGGCCTGTTACACCTGTGTATATATATCGATATTCAACCTAAATATATCGGGATATGATTTTTGGTCCATATCGCCCAGGCCTAATGTACTGCAGTTTTATCTCAAACCTTTCACTCCAAGTACCAAACCAAGTGGATATATTTGACGTAAGTAACACCCAGATCAACTGTGGCGCACACGTCGCTGTATCAAAAGTCCACAATAATAACGACTGGTTTCTGTTCAGAGCCAGAGGAGCAGTGTCTGACTTTATCACTTCAGTTCATTGATCCAACTGTAATAATGATTGTTGAGTCAGGCTCAGACCGACTCCTGCTGTCGCTGATTGAGCCTCTGACGCACGGCCGCATTAACACAGCGCTCAGACAAAGCCACGTCCTTTCATTGGAATTAAACATGTGCTTCTCACTCCTTCTCATGTTAAACATCTGAGGAATGTTTGTGGAGAAAACTCGTGCTCCTTTGATTTAGTGACTAGAATCTTTGGGAGTGCTCTGGCAATCTCAGGGGGAGCTCGAGCCCTACAAAGGGTCTGAAATCACTTATACGGCTGCACGACGGCTTTACTAAACTGTTTCCACTCGGTTTGTTTCATTCAAACACTATTCGTAAGTTAAAAAAACAAACAAAAAAACAGCAAATTGAAAAACCAACACTTCTAAAATCAGCACCAAAACAAGGCAAACATGTGACTAAATTAGGAAAAGTATGACTGACACTTCACTTTCGCACATTTATGAGCTCAATGCGCAATGTTTTGGGCGGAGTTTGAAGACTTTGTGATATTTTGTGGCTTCTTGTGATACGGATATTGCATCACCTGATATACGATATTTTCTTGTGATATATTGTGCAGTTCTATAATTGTTTTCCCCCCCTGTGTTACAGGATCAAACATGACAACGTGGTGGGGATGGAGGATTTCTACGAGAGTCGGACTCACTACTACCTGGTCATGCAGCTGTAAGTTTCATCACTGCTTCCTGCGGTTCATCCTTTGACCTGCGCACGTCGGCGTTGGTGACGTTGATGGTTTTTTTTACTGCAGCGTCTCTGGAGGGGAGCTGTTCGACCGTATCCTGGACCGCGGCGTGTACTCGGAGCGAGACGCCAGTAAAGTGATCCAGCAGGTGCTTCAGGCTGTGGAGTATCTGCACCAGAGTGGCGTCGTGCACCGAGACCTCAAGGTCAGAGGCCGAGAGTCAGGACAATAAACTGTGTCTGTTTAATAAACCTTTGAGTTTCTGAAAACGGTGACTCATGACTCGACTGGAGATTCAGACTGTTGCTGATTCCGAAACCCTTAAATGATGAAGTAGATGAAGTACTAACACTAGCGACTAATCCTTAACCTTTCATTGGCTCAGCTGTTAGATTTCTATGCAGTTAGTGAACTAGAGCTTCAGCAGCATTTGCCCAATTCCACCGTCCTTACCCAGGGGAAGGGGAAGTGACATCACCAACAGCTGTTTGATTGGCCCAGTGGCTTATGGGATGGCACATGGCTCCTAATCGCTAGTGAGTTAGCATCAGAGGTCCCTATGCTAAAGTGGCTATGATAGTTAGCATCAGAGGTCCCTATGCTAAAGTGGCTATGATAGTTAGCATCAGAGGTCCCTATGCTAAAGTGGCTATGATAGTTAGCATCAGAGGTCCCTATGCTAAAGTGGCTATGATAGTTAGCATCAGAGGTCCCTATGCTAAAGTGGCTATGATAGACCTCTTACCAATTTACTGGTTTTGGATGGAGCAATTGACTCATATTTGACTGATTTACTGAAGCTCTTAAGTCCCGTCGACCTCTGAACATATACTTTTTATAAACGAGCTTGAAGAAATAGTATAATAAGAGATTTCTTCTTAAATGTGCTGGACTAGGTTTTACCTGATCGTGACTCGACTTAAAAACTCTTCTCAAAGCGTGACACTGCAGTCATTCATTGTTTATCCAGTGGTTCTCAACTAATGTGGGACCCGGATCCACCATTACGGCAACCAAAAAAGATGATTTATTCAAAGCTATAAAGCAGTTTGAATTAAAATACAGTGTTTCTCCCCAGCATTGAAAATGTGAGTGCAGCTTATTAACAGTGCAATGTTTGTTTTCCAGCCGGAGAACCTTCTGTACTACAGTCCGGACGAGGACTCCAAGATCATGATCAGTGACTTCGGTCTCTCCAAAATGGTGGACAACGGCATCATGTCCACGGCCTGCGGGACTCCAGGATACGTGGGTGAGTGCAGCTTTGTGTCCTCTTTGGTTTGTACAGGAGAAGGGCTGCCATGTACATTAAAATGCTGGGTCTTGCTGTTTTAAATATTGCTGTAATGTTAAATTTACGCTGTATTGTCCCTCAGCCCCGGAGGTTTTGGCGCAGAAGCCCTACAGCCGAGCCGTGGACTGTTGGTCCATTGGAGTCATCACCTACATCCTGTGAGTCGTACTGTTTATTTGATATGATTAAAAGAAGTAAATGGAGAGTCATGTAGTATATATATATATACACTGCCTGACCAAAAAATATAAAGTTGCCCTCAGGGTTTAGGAAACGGCTCTGATGTGTTGTTGCTGCAGTTGGTCAGTTCAGCAACACTTTGGGCCCGGTTTAACTCCATTGAGTGCGTTTACAAGGGCTCAAAATTCCCGGTTATTATTGGGCATTTTTAATATACCGGTTTTGTTTTTGATCATATAAACCAGGGGTGCCCACGCACAACTTTTTGTCTCCGAGGGCCAAATCGCGGGCCAAACACGGCGATGTCAAGCGTGAAACACATACTGCAAATAATAATAGTGACTTGATTTTATTTTCGATATACATTTGCATTTGATTATATCTATGCAAATAACATGCTATATTAAAACAAATGTTAACTATGGCAAAAGCCTAGTTTTAGTAGAACAAAATCAACAATTGTAGCAATAAAGTGCAAAATGTAAAAAACAACAACACCTGTATCTACAGTGACTTTACCTCATTAATTTTGTTAACTCAAAGAAAATGCCGTATTAGATCATTTTGAAATAAAAAAATAAATAGACTGGGCCGACTCATGCGTGCGGCACATGCGCCACTGATGCGCCTGTGATGGGCCATCGGATGCTTCCATTCCAGAAAGCGCGGGCTATGTGGATGCAGTACACTTTTTGGCCACCAGCGTAAAATTGGGGGCGCTGTTTCACTCCTTTCGCAAAGTTAAAGAGTAACTAAACACCAAATCAAGTTTTTTTTTACTGATAAACTGTCTCATAGTGTTGTCCACTGGTCCCTGACATTATTCTGACATTATAGCGCAAACATGTGTCAAATCCTAACTTTGGCCTGAAAACGAATGGGTTGCGCCCCCTTCAGGGTAAACTCTGCTACTAAATTAGAATTTCCTGATTGGCTGGAGACGTGTCCACGGCCTCCACAGAACGTCATAAGCCGCACCAGCTCCACACATCGTCATCAGGTGCTGCCCATTGTCCTGCCCCTGTACCTGTGGTTTATAACCAAGTCCCTCCCATGTAATCAGTCTGCTGTGATTGTGCCAATGCAAAGGCCCACACACTCACCCCCCGCATGTCACCCCCAAACTTCAGAGACCGCCTCTTTCACAGCACTTTTTGACTTTTGTTTGTGGGTGGGGAAAGGCTTTGGCACGCCCGTTTAGGTACTCTTTAAGGAAACACTGTTGTGGTGTCTTGGTGTTTATCACAGAGCGTTGTAGCATCAACTTTCCCAGTTTTCCAACTTTTATTGCAAAGTTTGTTGACATCAACGTAGGTCATGTTAAAAATTGACTTATAAAAGAATTTATGCTGAACTGACACTTTCAAAATGATCTAATACGGCATTTTCTTTGAGTTAAAAATGAATGAGGTAAAGTCACTGTAGGTGCTGTAGATACAGGTGTTGTTGTTTACATTTTGCACTATATTGCTACAATTGTTGATTTTGTTCTACTAAAACTAGGCTGTTGCCATAGTTAACATTTGTTTTAATATAGCATGTTATTTGCATAGATATAATCAAATGCAAATGTATATCGAAAAATAAAATAAAGTAACCTGCGACCCACAGGCACTTTTTCATTTTGGCCTCGGAGACAAAAAGTTTGGGCCCCCCTGGACAAAAAGCTTTTTTAATAGATATTGTTGCTTTAATTCTTAAGACTCCACTTCTGATGATAAATTGTTCGACTAACGTTGCGTTTCCGTTTCCAGACTGTGTGGATACCCTCCTTTCTACGAAGAGACCGAGTCGCGGCTCTTCTCCAAAATCATGAAGGCGCAGTACGAGTTCGACTCGCCTTTCTGGGACGACATTTCCGACTCCGGTGTGTAGAAGAAAAACAAAATCATGCCATTGATTTATTTAGAATCAAATCCGGTTTCTGACTCGTTTTATTGTTCGTTTGTAGCTAAAGATTTCATCCGTAACATGATGCAGAAGAACCCCAGCATGCGCTACACGACGGACCAAGCCCTCAGACATCCCTGGTAAACCTCATACATACAACAGGACAGCAATAATTATCACATACTCTTCACAAACACCCAAATATCCTGTCTCCGTGGGATTTTATTATGTCTAAAACTAGCTAACCCTGTAGCTTAAGGTCTTTACAAACTTGTTCTGAATCTTCATTTTATGCCCAAGTATACCCAAAATTGCACTTTGTTTTATAAAAAGACACACGAATATTTAGTTTTTGCAATATTTTACAAAAGATTGTCTGCAAAAAGCTGTATAACTATTGAGTTGGAAAGAATATCTTTGAGTATCTGTTGAATTCTATCGCTTTAAATCAGTATGTAGCCCACAGTCATCGCCGTTAGTTCTTTTATTGGTCGTTTTAGGCTGTAAAACGTCTTTGAATACAGTGATTTATTACTAACGATATAAATGTCTGTGTCGATAGAATAATGTTTGAAATATAACTGACCTTGTATCACATGAATTACCGCATTTTGAGGGACTATTTTCTCGCAGATCACTCCGCCGCTGCGTTAGCTTACAGCCACGAAGCTGATGCTGCTCAAATATAAGTTATTTTAAATGCAAAATGGTTAAAATTATTCTATTAACTAAAGAAGTGTTCAAAAATAAGGATGAAAAAGAATATGGATGCTTGTTCTATTAAAATCAAAATCATTGTTTTATTCCCTGAATTTAAATTCTAAAACAGAAGCTGTGCTGAAGGCTACATGATGCTCTTGGGTGGATAGCGAAGAGGGCAGCAGCCAGAGAGAGCGAACCGGTGTAGTCCAAGTAATTTATAGGAACAGGAAGTAGGCGGCTACTTAGTAGGACAACAATTCAATTCAATTCACTAAAAAAGCACAGATTACAATCAACACAGTTTCATATAGTCATTAAAGCCTATTATAACAAAAACACATATAGAAATGGCCAACAATCCTCCTTTTGATGTCTCCTAAGACATCATAACACAGACATTTATATGGTTAGTCTGGTGTTATAAGTGATTTACCTCAGGTGCACTGTGGAGTGGGTCAGACTGTTTTTAATGCAGGCTAACTGATACCATAGAAATGCTTTAGCCTTGCCCTAGCCTAGCGCCACTAGACTCTTCAAATATAAGAACTGCATGAATTTAAGAAAAAAATATCTCCAGACATCAACAACACTCTGGATAACTAGGAAATAAAATAATATGTATGAAAACATAAAATGACAGAAAACTCCTCATACCTATATCAGTATCAAGTTTCCAATTGGAAACTGCTATAGTGTCACCTTACGCTGTTAGATAAGGGATTAACCCGACTTCCTATGTCGTCTGTTTCCAGGATAATCGGGAAGACGGCGCGGAGCCAGGACATCTACTACTCCGTCAGCGTCCAGATCCAGAAGAACTTCGCCAGGTCCAAGTGGAAGGTCAGCCCCATTCAGTCATTAAAGCCACACGTTAAGAGAGTAATCCACGGCCCGCCTCAATCAGAGATCAGAGAGGGTTTTACTGCAGAGCGAGCTAATGAGAATGAAACTCTAGAGAGGAAGTGCTTGTGCTGTAGATCACTGACGTAAACATGAGGAGGGGGGAAATTATATTATTTGATGTCTCATATATAAACCAATGGAGAAAGGTTGAATCAGTGCAATAATAAACACTTTTTAAAAATTTTTTTATGAAGGTTAGTTATTATTTAGTGGTGGGACGAGATACATAATTTGCAATAATAAATAATATTTTGCAATTATGTTTCCTTTGTATGGAGCCATTGTATTGTATTGTTTGTAACAAAATGAACAAACTAATAAGGATGGGAACTGATAAGATTTGACCAATATCATCAGGCTCTGTTTGTGTGCATACAGTTTAATATCAGAACAAGGCTAATACATTTGGCTCTTTTGACAGGTGTATTCTGATTACATTTCCAAATTATAAATAATAATTAGATATAATTTGAAGCTTAAAAGTTGATTTGAGGTGGAGGAGGAGGAGGAGACAGGTTTAGATTTAGTATCTAAACAGTCTGTGCCAGACACTGACGCACAGGAGGCTTTAAACATTAAACAGAGAGTGATTCTACTGTAGTTAGACTGACCTCTTCCTTAAATGTCCCGCTGTAATCATCCCTTCATATTGTGCGCGCTGGCCTGCCCTCTCCCTCGTTGTGACATCCGCCTTGTTTTGCTTTTCCGTGCGCGGTAGGTGTGCGTGTACAATCACAAAATAGACGACGGATCCACCCGGACTCGCCGCGGCGTGCAGCGGTGAAACGTAGCTTCCAACAGCAGAGCCTTTAGTTCGTAAAAAGAGAAGGTAACGAGGTGCGAGTGTGAATCTGCAGCGGCTCCAGTCTGCAGGTTTGAACACCGAGGCGACTGACCTTAAAAACGTCAAAGTTTTCTTTCTTTTTTAAGTTCTAATCATTATATAGTACACATTATTACTATTGCCTAAATATTTCCATGAGTCCTATAGGCAGTCTACAGGAAGAAGGTCTATATCTACATTTCAGCCTATAAAAAAAATAAAATTAAAATTAAAATATTACGAGATCATTTTACATTGTGATGAGAAATCTCGTGGTAATTTGATCTCGGCCCATCCCTAATATTATTTGTTTCTAGGTGAAGGTTCATATGTTAAAGCAGTACTAAGTAACTTATTTAGCTTAATAAATCCTTTCCGTAGTCCCTCTGGGGGTAATACAAGTGTTAATGGGATGATTGGAGGGTCTTTCATCTCCCCCTGGTGTCTCTGGCCAGAAAACCATGCTTGCAACTTGACTGCCACCGGGTCGGAGCAACCAATACACACTAATAGAATCACGGAGAAGCTAACAGGCTAACGGGCAAAGCTAACTGCGGGATAGCGCCACTTTAAACAGTATTTACTGCCAGGTTTGAGTGAAAAAAAATTATTTCCATTGTATAACTGGATGTACAGCACCCCTCTCTCCCTTCACCATTTCTGTCAGCGTAGTTTTTACTCTCCAAGACATTTAATAAGTTAAAAATCGTAACTTGCTAAGACACCTGCAGTTGCGCTTATGGCCTCTAGGGGCAAGAGTTACTTGGTACTGCTTTAAGAGTGCAAATTACCATACCAAAAAAATGACTTTTGTCTGCAGTATCTCAACTAAAACTGGTTTATGTGGAATGCAGCTGAAATCTCTGTGCTTTTCCAGCGCTCTGTTGCGTTCCCTTCTATACATGTTTTCAGTCAAACGTTCACGCACCAAACTAGATCCACTTCCTCTCCACAGCAAGCCTACAACGCTGCCGTGGCCATAAACCACATGAAGAAGCTGCAGCTGGCGCACACCTCGCTCGCCCTGAACCGGCCCAGTGTCCCGGACATCCCGGACATCCAGGTCACCGACGTCTCCTCCCCCCCGACGCAACAGCGCAAGCGCCCGGACAGAACGGAGCCCCCACGCAACCCCCGCAGACCGCCGTGTCCCGCCCCGGGCCGAGCAACACCATCAGCCTGCCGCCCCTGCCCCACGGCGAGGAGAGGAACCACGTCCACTGTCTGAAGGGCAGCTTCAGCCAGACGCACCACACGCCCACCATCGGGGAGCAGGGCAAGAGCGCCTTCTACTCCGAGCCCGCCAACCTCAACGGGTTAGTACCTACTTCCTTAAACTCTAAGGGCCCGAGCTTCTGTTTCCTATAGCGTGACTCTTTGTGCTTAGTGGGAGCGCACTTCGAGATCTTGCTCCAGACTTAGCGCGTTTAAGGCGAGGCTTTCACGGCTTTTAGATAAAACTAGTCTAGACCAATGTGGGCGTGACTAACGGACGGCGCTGTGAGGCTACGTTCAAGCCTTTATAGGAAAACACTTCCTGTATATTAGGAGTGTGACAATATATCAATTTTCCGATATATTGCAATATTTTGCCGGACGATACGATACCGATACTTTTTATTCCGATATCGATACTTTTGATGACGTCATGCATATTAATGAGCAACGTCATGCATATTAATGAGGCAGCAGTGCTCCACTGTTTTCACAGTCAGAGGCCAACAATGATGAAGAATTCAGTCAGGACAGCAGGGGGCAGCACTACAGTTTTAAGCACTTGGACCAAACACTGTCACACAAATACATTACTTTTAATGATAGTTTTTATAATTATAAAGAAGATTAATAAATTAATAAATGTATTTATTCCTTTTTAAATAGGACTGTGGTTTCTTGTTTATTTAAATGTAAATGAAGTCACTGACAGATCTATGACCCATTTTCAGTGAGTAAGTCAGGGATCATTTATAAAAGTGGTACAAAGCACATGAAAAGAAATGTAAATGATGAATAATATGGTTAAAATAAAGGTTAAAAGTAGCATTTTTTTTATCGTGATGTATCGTAGATTATTTTTATGCAATATATTGATTATCACAGTATCGGCGTATCGTGAGATAATCGTTATCGTAAGTCGTGTATCGAATCGTGAGCTACCCAGAGGTTCCCAGCCCTACTGTATATCGCCATCTTTCTATATTTATTTCTCCTCTACTACATTTCAACAGTTCACCATGCTGTAATGTGTTCAGGTTTGTTAGAGATGTGTGCGCCGTTTTATTCTCAAAACAACTGCCAAAACCAGAAACGGCTGTTGCTAATATGCTAGCTTTGTTTGCCCAACGTTAAGTCTGTGGTAATCCAGTTTATTGTGGTTGTGTGAACTTCATTTGGCACCATATAGATCTACACTGTAAACGTGGCATTTTGTGAAAGGGAAAAACAGACCATATGCGCTGTTGTGTCAAACTCTAGTGCCAGGAAGTCGGAGGCGGAATTAGCAAAGTGTTTGCTTTGGTCGTCCACCCCAGGGATGCCAGGTCTGGGCAGCCAAACCCGCCCAATAATATCTTAAAAACTGCCCAAAATCCGCGGACATAGGGCGTGGCTGGAAGTTTGAATATTTATTTACTAGTTAACAGAGCCCATGTGCTCCTGCGATTATGAGCAACCGCCCCTTTCTCCCTCTCTTATTGAAAAAGCAGCTCTCAGAACCCTGGATTTGAGGTTTTGTCATTCGAAATAGTGATTTTGATTAAAGACAAAAAAGTAAGGTGTTTATTGTCTTAACATGGCAAACTAAACCTCTTTTCTTTTTGCAGATATGCTAAAAACCGAAACGGCCAGACGCTCCAGACTGGAGTGTGCTCAGTCATGTGAAGGCTCAAAGAAGAGGGTTTTGACTCAACTTTTACCTGGTATGTACTTTGTCTTTTATTGGGTCGAGAACTAGTTGAAAGTAATTTCTGTGGAGATTACATTTTAAATATACAGTAATAATAAGTAGAGTCTCCTGAGTCGAATTTACAATCACAATATGGCCACCTATGTCTGGCAAAACACATCTAACCCAAGACAAAAACTGCCTTTCTACAGGGAAATTGGACATAACCTTGTGATAGAGCTGTATTAGTTTTGCTTTAAGTATTTACTTTGTGGTTAATGTCCAGTAGTGGAAAGAGGACAGACAATGTATACTCAAGTAAAAATACAATTACATGGCTGAAATTTTAAAACATTACAAGTACAAGAGTAAAGTATTAGTAACTTCACTCTTCATAGTGAACTGTTCTGAATCGTTTATGTCTAACAAGAATTATCTTTGCACTGATTAATTAAAAAATACATCAACTATCGTACAACAACAGTGGGCCTACATGAGGCCCAGTCCCAGTTTCAGCACAAGTTTAATATCAGACCTGGGACAGTCTGTTTGAATAATAGACCTATGTTTAAATATCTCATACTATTTACCAGATTACATTTCAATAACCACTATCCCTCAGTTAAGAATAATATAAGTCAAAGACAAACTGTCTCAAATGTCCTGCTTGATAGGTCTATTTAGGAAGATACTGATGTGGACAGTTTGCGCTGAATCAGTTAAAAAGACTCTAGTGAAGATAATGACAGTTCAATAAAGCCTTACCTTCAGAGGCAGATCTACACTGAGCTGGAGTTAAAGGGATACTTCAGGATTTTTGACATTGGGCCTCATTTCCTAGTTATCCAGAGTGTTGTTGATGTCTGGAGATATTTTTTTCTTAAATTCATGCAGTTCTTATATTTGAAGAGTGTAGTGGCGCTAGGCTAAAGCATTTCTATGGTAACAGTTAGCCTGCATTAAAAACAGTCTGACCCACTCCACAGTGCACCTGAGGTAAATCACTTATAACACCAGACTAACCATATAAATGTCGGTGTTAATAGAATAATGTTTGAAATATAACTGACCTTGTATCACATGAATTACCGCATTTTGAGGGACTATTTTCTCGCAGATCACTCCGCCGCTGCGTTGGCTTACAGCCACGAAGCTGATGCTGCTCAAATATAAGTTATTTTAAACGCAAAATGGTTAAAATTATTCTATTAACACAGACATTTATATGGTTAGTCTGGCGTTATAAGTGATTTACCTCAGGTGCACTGTGGAGTGGGTCACACTGTTTTTAATGCAGGCTAACTGATACCATAGAAATGCTTTAGCCTAGCATTAGCCTAGCGCCACTAGACTCTTCAAATATAAGAACTACATGAATTTAAGAAAAAAATATCTCCAGACATCAACAACACTCTGGATAACTAGGAAATGAGGCCCAATGTCAAAAATCCTGAAATATCCCTTTAAGTGTCCACTGTCAGCCTTCTGTCTTTGTCTTTCTAGGACATGACCTGACAAAATATGTATCTGTATGAATGAGGTGAAACGTTTGTAGCCTTATTGAGACGCTAATGTTACTCACTTGGGGAGAGCTAGCTCCTGTAAACTCCTCTATTCCCTACATAGCGATCTATTCTGCACAAAATGTATGTTCTGTGCCTGAAACCCCGAGCCAGCTTTTTATTTCTTTATAGCTTAATAATTATTATATTTATTTAATAATTATGTTTCTATATAAAACTATTAATTAAATGGTATTTTAAAGAGTGGATATTGTTTTGGGCTTAGAGAGACATTCTTGAAGTGACCTCAAAAGAAAAATTACAAAGGTTTAACATAAAAAATATAGGCCTATATTTTAGTACAAGAGGGCTATATACTTTATTTCACTTTGCTTTTACATATTTTATTTTTGTGAAGGTGTATCTAAATAAATCCAATTTCTCAGGAAAGCCACAAGTGTGAGCTCTCAAATACTTTTTGATTTTTGTTCCTATCTGCTACAGTGGCTGAGAAATCAATCATTTAGTAGGCGTTGACACTATAGACCCTTTAACTGCTGACATCATCAGTGACATCATCAGTGACATCAGCTGGAGGCAGGAAGTGATCAAGAGAAATAAGATTAAACTAAAACTAGTGATTTTAAGTGTAAAACTACAACTGAAACATGTGGTCCTGTTGTGGCTTAAGGTGCAAGAACAAGAGGAATGACATTTTGAGACGAAATAAGATTTATCTGATATTTCCAACAACAGTTAGACATTTGTTTATCGTTACTATGACAACAGCTACAATGGAAATAGATAGGAATCGAGCTTCCCGCCTCCAGCTAAGCCCGGAATGTTTACAAACAATTAAAGGGTCTATTGCTGAATACTTCAGGAACTTCAGGTTTTCTGGAACTTTCTGGAACTTCAGGTTTTCGGGGTATTTTCTGAAATCGCCCATAGGTTTTCACAGGCCTTTTTTCCAGGCGTTTCAGGCCTAAATGGGTTAAGGTGCCAGAACAAGAGGAATGACATTTGAGATGATAAAATAAGGTTTATCTGATATTTCCAAAAACAGTTAGACATTTGTTTATTGTTACCATGACAACAGCTACAATGGAAATGGATAGGAATCTAGCTTCCCTGCATTGACTACATTAATATGACTAAATTAGCTCATAAATATCCTTTCCTTTTCACACACAAATTGGATAGATTGGATTGGATTGATCCATTATGGGCCCTCACGCCCATAATGGATCAGCCGAGCCGGTCAAAAGTCCAGACAGATGGAGAAACACCAGTTTTAAATCTTTTGCCAGAAAAGATAATTTCCTGTGTGGGTCTAAAGTTTAGCGGCCAAAGTAAATTGTTTGAAATTATGAAACACAAATACTGTATCTGTGCAATAACCACCACAAACAAAAGCATTGATTCGTTACTTTAGTATGAATCATCAATATGTTTTTAGTAAAATAGGAATTGGAAAACTATTGACACATTTTGTCATAAATTACTGACAAAGAAAAGCCTCATATCATTTAAATCTGAGTCTGATTAAGTCAAATTTGTCCAAACTAACTATACATTGCTAAACTTGTATTCATTTCCAGATGAAATGAATAGGGCCAGGGCCTTTCTGTGTGGAGTTTACATGTTCTCCGGGTACTCCGGTTTCCCCTACCACTAAAAACATGTACAATAGGTCAGGATGTATGAGAGTGTGTTTGAGAGTGTGCATGGGGACGACGGATGGAAATTACTTCAAGGCTACAATCCGGTGTGGCTTGTTCATTAACTTGCACTGTTCCTACCAAATAAACAAACAAACAATGAAAACGGCCGCATCTGCAACGTTTTCTGTTGAATCTTGCGCCAGACGAGATCTCGTTCGGTTCTAAAGGCCGCCACCTAAATCAATGTTTGAGCTTATGAAATCTAATGTTATCTGACTTACCTTGATCTTTCCCAAATGGAATTGAATTGCCACATTTAGACCAGACTTTACACAGACTTTATCATGCACGTAGAAGCCCGTTTGAGATCCCTGTCTTTCCTCGGCTTAACCTACTTCTTTACAAAATGGAAAGTCCTGATCCTACTCTCAGCTCACATATAGGATGCAAAAGCTCTGTATAATGTAGGTACAGTAACCAGAGTGTTTGCGCCCTCTACAGGTTTGGGTGCAGGACTACATCATCAGGATGTATTTTAATGAGAATCTCTTTCTCCACCGCTTCGAAACTTAAATGCAGCCTCAGTCAGGTTGTTCTAGAGCCGGTGCTGATCAACATATTATTCTAGTCTTCTTTATTCAGTCTTTCTTAACCTCTTACAAACGAGCACATTTTCTCCAGTTCGGCTTTACCCGAATCTAAAAGCTTCTCGACTGGAGCTCACAGCCTTATAGGCCAGTGTGTAACCCCTTGTTTGAAAGCTAAGCCCAACAAAACTCATCTAACCTGATGTTTTTTCTTGTGTTGTTGTCGCATTGTCGCCACTTTTTGTTTTGTCTTTTGTTGCTTTTGTGTGGCTTTTTTATTGCGTTTTTAATCGCATTTTGTCACTTTTTAGTTGAATGTTTGTCACTTTTTAGTTGAATTTTTGTCACTTTTTAGTTGAATTTTTGTCACTTTTTTGTCACTTTTTAGTTAATTTTGTCACTTTTTAGTTGAATTTTTGTCACTTTTAGTTGAATTTTTGTCACTTTTTAGTAGAATTATTGTCACTTTTTAGTTGAATTTTTGTCACTTTTTAGTTGAATTTTTGTCACTTTTTAGTTGAATTTTTGTCACTTTTTAGTTGAATTTTTGTCACTTTTTTGTTGAATTATTGTCACTTTTTTGTTGAATTTGTCACTTTTTGTTGAATTTTTGTCACTTTTTTGTTGAATTATTGTCACTTTTTTGTTGAATTTTTGTCACTTTTTTGTTGAATTTTTGCCACTTTTTGTTGAATTTTTGTCACTTTTTTGTTTCATTTTTGTCACTTTTTTGTTTCATTTTTGTCACTTTTTTGTTGCACTTTCATCAGCTTTTTGTGCGTTTTCTTCTCATTTTTGTCTGTATTTTGAAGCTTTTAGGGAAATACCAAACTGGAGAAACTGTGCTCGATTCAGGTGGGGGTTAATGCTCAGGACACAGCGAGTCATGCTGGCTTCATCTAACTTTAGAACCTAGAATTGTTCCAAGCTCAAAGAAGTCAGTTTTGCTGCACAATGAGCCTTTTTAAATCAGTGAAATGTCCCTCTCCCACATCATATCTCAGAGTAAGTCCAATGATCTCCACCTGTCGTAACTCAAACTCCTTTTCTTTGCAGATTGAAGCCGCGTTGGCAGCTCTCGTCGGGACTGAGAGAGGGCCCACGTTCGCTCTGAGCTTCTGAACAGGCTGCGTTCATGTGGCGTCAAACCATCCATTAAACACGAGTTAGAAGAGCCAGAATTATATGGTAGATATTTCCTTCCAAATCCGTGCCTAACTCACATTTTTGGGGATTTGCATTGATTCCTGTCCTCCAGCTGCGATTCTGACATGAACGCACGAGTGTTTTCGAGTGGGGTGTTCGATTTGTAGAGAGAGTGCCTAAACGTACGGAGCGACCCCAAAGGACTTTTATGGAGATGCACAGGGTAGTCCTTAATCTGCACAGTATTTCAATATCGTACAATGTTACTCGTGTTCATCGACTTGATTATATCGGTCGAAATGCTGTGGTTTCATTTAGTTTGCCTGTAATTTTAAGCCAATGTACGTGGTTATTTGTCGTGTAACTGTACATTTTAAAGTGTTATTTATAAGTCAGGATTACGAAGGGAACTATATGAATGTATCGTTGCTTAAGTGTTTGCAGTACATACTGTATGAGCCGCTGCATGTTGTGTTCAAACTCTCAGGCTAATTTGTCTATTTATACTAATATTCAATACTTAGAATATTCCATTTATTCTGTGTATTGTCATGAAGCGTAGCCTGTGTTTTTGTTTTTGTTTTTTTGTATTTGTGGCGTCATTTTTAATAAAATAAACAATTTGAAAAATGTCTCTAGAACAAGTGTGTGTCTACTCAATAGCTGCCAACAATTGCCATAAGTAGCTGAGAAGTGCTGGAAGTGAAAAACCCATTCATATTAAACATTAATTTTCAAAATAAGAGTTTAAAAGCAATGACGCAGGCTAATCAGCTCTGTGCTAAATACCGCCCATCGCATATACTGTATATGTTCTAAGTTTCTTGTTGAATTAGCACACATCTCCAGAGATGGTACTTTTTACTGCAAGTTTAAAGGGATATTTCAGGATTTTTGACATTGGGCCTCATTTCCTTGTTATCCAGAGTGTTGTTGATGTCTGGAGATATTTTTTTTCTCAAATTCATGCAGTTCTTATATTTGAAGAGCTTAGTGGCGCTAGGCTAGTGCAAGGCTAAAGCATTTCTATGGTATCAGTTAGCCTGCATTAAAAACAGTCTGACCCACTCCACAGTGCACCTGAGGTAAATCACTTATAACACCAGACTTTGCATCTGTTCTCCGCCATGTGCACTCTCAAACACACTCTCATTCATCCTGAGCTATTGTACATGTTTTTAGTGGTGGGGAAACCAGAGTACCCAGAGGAAACCAACACGGAGAGAACATGCAAACTCCACATAGAAAGTGTGTATATATATATATATATATATATATATATATATATATATATATATATATACAGTATATACTGTATGCAGACATTGGGATGTCATTCGGACTAGAGAAGTGTGGCCGGATGGTGACTATGAGAGGGAAGGTAGTCCACACAGAAGGGGTCTCACTCCCAGAAGGAACAATAGCAGACATTGAGGACAGTTACAAATACCTCGGAATCCCACAAGCAAATGGCAACCTCGAAGAGGTGACAAGGAAAGCGGCTACGGCCAAATACCTCCAACGAGTAAGGCAGGTCCTAAGAAGCCAGCTCAATGGCAAGAACAAATCCCGGGCAATAAACAGCTACGCCCTGCCAGTAATCAGATACCCTGCAGGAATAATAAGCTGGCCAAAGGATGAGATACAGACCACAGGTGTTAAGACACGAAAGCTCCTAACCATGCATGGAGGGTTCCACCCCAAATCCAGCACCCTGAGACTGTACACTAGCCGTAAGGAAGGAGGCCGAGGACTAGTGAGCGTGAGAGCCACTATCCAGGATGAAACATCCAAGATCCACAAGTACATCAAGGACAAGGCTCCAACAGATGACGTGCTCAGTGAATGTCTCAGACAATGGGGAACAGAAGATGAGGTGCTGGAGGTCCCGTCATGGGAGGACAAGCCCCTACACGGCATGTACCACCGAAACACCGTGGCGGATATCAAGAAATCCTACCAATGGCTGGACAGAGCTGGCCTGAAGGACAGCACAGAGGCTCATCATGGCTGCACAGGAACAGGCCTTGAGCACCAGAGCAATAGAGGCCCAGATCTATCACACCAGACAAGACCCCAGGTGTAGACTGTGCAAAGAGGCCAATGAGACAATCCAGCACATAACTGCAGGGTGTAAGATGCTGGCAGGGAAAGCTTACATGGAGCGCCATAACCAAGTGGCTGGCATAGTGTACAGGAACATCTGTGCAGAGTATGGGCTGGAAACCCCAAGGTCAAAGTGGGAAACACCTCCAAAGGTGGTAGAGAATGACCGAGCCAAGATCCTGTGGGACTTCCAGATACAGACGGACAGAATGGTAATGAACCAACCGGACATTGTGGTGGTGGACAAAGAGCAGAGGAAAGCCGTGGTGGTTGACATAGCAATACCAAGCGACTTCAACATCAGGAAAAAGGAACACGAGAAACTAGAGAAATACCAGGGGCTCAGAGAAGAGCTAGAGAAGGCCTGGAGAGTGAAGGCATCAGTGGTGCCCGTGGTCGTTGGGGCACTCGGGGCAGTGACCCCCAAACATTATTGTTCTGTTTTATGGTGATAGATGACAAATGTTTTAGTACAGGTATCGGTATTCCGTACTCTATAGCCCTATATAACACACTGATGAAATAAGCAGAGCTAGAGGAACACGTTTCTTGTTCCTTGCACGTTGAAACCAGCGCAGCTCCTCCGTCCTCCCGCTCTCGGCCTTTAGCCTCTGCTGATGCTGTGACCTGGCCCAGCGGCTAATTCATCTCACCTGGAAACACTGGGCTGTGCGTGTTTCAGGGATTAACGGACACACGGCTCGAAGGCCGATTGGATTAACGTGGATTAGGAACAGCGGAATCTACAGTGAGACGTCGATGTCCTAATAAGAAAAGAGCAAATTTATGGAAGACATGTCATTAAGAAACTAAACTTCATCAAAGAACTTCCCCTCAGCTCGTCAGGGGAGATCATCCAGCATTAAAAGGCCAATCTCCAGTGTCCTCTTAACTGAGGCCTCATTCTGACAATCCCCATTTGCAGAAACAGATGCCCGAGTTGCCTCAACAGCAAACCTGCTACATGAATTTTCGACCGCTTAAGTACATCTGGGATCTTGTCTTTTCACTCGTGACTCCGAAGATGAGCGAATAAACAAGTGTTAAATCCAGAACTTTGCTTTTCGGTTCAGCTCCTTCTTCACCACAACAGTCCAATGACCACCTCCCTCCAGACGCACCATCTGCCTGTCAATCTCATGCTCCATCCTTTCCTCTTTCCCCAAACAACACTCTGTGATACATTAATCCAAACCAGACCCTGTTTATCCCCTGGCTGGGCATAACATTCCTGTCCATAACATTATTAAGCAGAACAGGCGACAGAGGGCAGGACTAATGCAGGAAAGACCAAAGTGTACTGTTTATAATCTTAAATTATGATGAAGGCTGTCGAGGTTAATGCTTTAACTCATGATTAATCAGAAGATTATTGACTAATTAATGATGGATTCATGGCAAATGAATCACATCATGTATTATGACTCATGGAACCCCTTGAAAACGAGATGGCACAGGTCAAGGGACATTCCATTAATAAAGTTAAACTTAATGCAGTCCTGTATCTCGAGCTCGTGTGACCTGAAAGAAAGAGCACACATTATTGTCCAGGCTTTTCACATAGATTCATGAAATTGTTATTAGTTTGTTAATGTGGGCACATGCTTTAAAGAGCAACTAAACACCAAATCAAGTTTTTTTTTACTGATAAACTGTCTCAATGGGTGTCTCATAGTGTTGTCTACTGGTCCCTGACATTATTCTGACATTATAGCGCAAACATGTGTCAAATCCTAACTTTGGCCTGAAAACGAATGGGTTGCGCCCCCTTCAGGGTAAACTCTGCTACTAAATTAGAATTTCCTGATTGGCTGGAGACGTGTCCACGGCCTCCACAGAACGTCATAAGCCGCACCAGCTCCACACATCGTCATCAGGTGCTGCCCATTGTCCTGCCCCTGCACCTGTGGTATATACTGTAACCAAGTCCCTCCCACGTAATCAGTCTGCTGTGATTGTGCCAATGCAAAGGCCCACACACTCACCCCCGCATGTCACCCCCAAACTTCAGAGACCGCCTCTTTCGTGGAAATTTTGGACTTTTGTTTGTGGGTGGGGAAAGGCTTTGGCACGCCCGTTTAGGTACTCTTTAAATGAGAGCGAATGAACTTCATTTCAAATGTGTGATCCATCTGATTGTAACATTGATAGATTTGATCATTGAACAGTTTAATACGGATGGAAACTGCCTGACCAAAAGAAAGTCAGTACATAAGGAAGGCAGGAAGAAGGAGGAGGTGGAGGAGCTGACCAGTGCAGGACACCACGCTCTGAAACAGGAACAACCCAGGAGGCGCTGTAGCGTTTAAGAGGAGCTCTGAAGGCGGCCAGGTGCTACGGTTTCCCCTAACACCAAAACATGCAGGTCACGTTGGTCCACAATGGCGGTGCGGCTCAGTCGCAGCAGCTCAGGACTAACATCTGAACACTAGATTTTGCAGTAGCAAAGTCAATAGGAAAACTGTATCAAGCATTTGAAGCGAGTATAGAAATAATGGGCCAGATCACGGGGGCTTGGTGCCCCTGGTAGGGTCTCCCAGGGCAAACAGGTCCTAGGTGACGGGTCAGACAAAGAGCGGTTCAGAAGCCCCTTATGAGAGACCAACAGGCCCGGTTAGAACCATGAGGCCGTCCTTCTGTGGACCCACCACCTGCAGGAGGAGCCATAGGGGCTGGTGCAGTGTGATTTGGGCAAATCCAACAGCTGCCCCACAACCCAGCAACAGACAAGTGGGAGAAAATGGATGGATAAATGGACAATTGTTAATTTTTCATATAAAAAGTGATTTTGGACAGAATTTGGATTTACATTTGAAAACACCCTTGGGTATGTCAAAGATCAGTAACAGCTTTGATTTTCTGTATTTTTTAGTTTTTATGTAAAGTTGAGTTTTCACATTTTTTGGTGGCATTTTTTGCCACTTTTTGACGGCTGTAAAAATATTGTAGATGAATATTTGAACTTTTTTCACATAATTATGTTAATCCACTTTAGTTCTGCACAAACCTACAAAACTACCACCATTTTACTATTTTATAGCCAGTTTAAAAAATGGCCAAAAAATTAACACACGACATGGTTAATTTTCCATTATAAAAAACGAGTTTGGGCAGAATTTGGATTTACATTTAAAACACCCTTGGGTCAAAGATCAGTAACAACTTTGATTTTGACAGTTTTTTAGTTTTTATATAAAGTTGAGTTTTCACATTTTTTCCCTAATCTTACGTTAGTGGCATTTTATGCCCCATTGACTTCCATTATAAACTCACTTTTTCATTGCTCTGCCGTCACACTTTAAAATTATATTTTGTTGGTCATTTGTGTTTTTTTCTGATCAGAGGAGGAAACATTTGTGATTTTTACAGTTCAAAGTGAATTTCGAGCATTTAGCCTGAAATGCATTTTTAATGCATTTCAATGGAAAACCCTAATATCACAGTGAGGCTGTGAAGTTATGAGGCTCATGGGGGAGGAGCTTATACGCAGGCCGAAGTAAAATGGGCCCCGGGGCTAAAGTTTTTTCAGGGTCTCCCCATATATACTGTATGTCTGTCGGATTTCTCTTGCTCTACAATGAAAGGATAAATGAATAATTTTTTATTTATTTTTTTTGAACATGCAGAAGTAACTTCTTAGACATAGTACTAGTTTAAAAAATGACAAATGAAAAAACATAATGACCCCAATTTGAGCTCCGTGGCCCTGTGTCAACTGGACTCAGACAGTTTAGAACTAGTTTAGACCTGGTTTAGTCCTGGTTTAGTCTCGGGCACAAAGTCCTCTGATAAAGCCTTACATGTGAGGGAGTCTGCAAAGAGAGAGGGAACTCTCTCCTTAGGCCCAGGGGCCCTTCAGCCTGCTGGGCCCCTGGGCTTAGCCCCTGTAAGCCCCTGCATAAATCCGGCCTTGCTCATACGGGCGTTGGGGAGGTCTGTGGGGAGGTGCTGGGGGGTGTTGGAGGGTTTGTGAGTTGGGGGCGGTTGTCCATGGTGGGGGTAGTTGTCAGGTGTTTTTGTTTACAAATATGGCTGTAATCAAGCAGCTCTTTACAAAACACACCTTGTGGGGGGTGGGGGTATACTGGCCTGGGGTGGGGTGTAGGTGTGATGGCAGATGTTGGACTGTGTGGGTGATTATACTGGCCTGGGGCGGGGTGTAGGTGTGATGGCAGATGTTGGACTGTGTGGGTGATTATACTGGCCTGGGGGGGTGTAGGTGGATGGCAGATGTGGACTGTGTGGGTGATTATACTGGCCTGGGGCGGGGTGTAGGTGTGATGGCAGATGTTGGGACTGTGTGGGTGATTATACTGGCCTGGGCGGGGTGTAGGTGTGATGGCAGATGTTGGGACTGTGTGGGTGATTATACTGGCCTGGGGCGGGGTGTAGGTGTGATGGCAGATGTTGGGACTGTGTGGGTGATTATACTGGCCTGGGGTGGGGTGTAGGTGTGATGGCAGATGTTGGGACTGTGTGGGTGATTATACTGGCCTGGGGTGGGGTGTAGGTGTGATGGCAGATGTTGGGACTGTGTGGGTGATTATACTGGCCTGGGGCGGGGTGTAGGTGTGATGGCAGATGTTGGGACTGTGTGGGTGATTATACTGGCCTGGGGCGGGGTGTAGGTGTGATGGCAGATGTTGGGACTGTGTGGGTGATTATACTGGCCTGGGGTGGGGTGTAGGTGTGATGGCAGATGTTGGGACTGTGTGGGTGATTATACTGGCCTGGGGCGGGGTGTAAGGGTGTTTGGGGGGGTCTGGGGGATGTGTGTGTGTATTTTTTTATAATCTGTGTTTAGGTGTGTTTTATAAAGAGCTGCCATATGTGTCAACATGTTTGTAAACAAAAACACCTGACAACCAGGGTAAATGCTCGAAATTCAGTTTGAACTATAAAAATCACAAATGTGAAAACTCAACTTTACATAAAAACTAAAAAACTGTTCAAATCAAAGTTGTTACTGATCTTTGACCTAAGGGTGTTTTAAAATGTAAATCCAAATTCTGCCCAAACTCACTTTTTATATGGAAAACCGAATAAACTAGCTGATACTCATGATACCAAACTCTAAATAATCTGAAAAACAACAACATCTGAGGCCGTCTGGGTGCTGTCTTATTTTTGACACCGAGGTAGCCTGTGTACTTGCCCTTTTCCCCCCTCGTCGCTGTAAACAGTGTCCTCCCATGTCTCTGCCCAAACCCACGAGCCTCAGCTTCAACACCCCCTTTGCCCTGGACACGAATGTGGGGGAAAGATCTGCAAACAGCCTCTGCCCCGTCCCTGCCCTTTGCCAACGGGGCAAGTCGATGACCAGAAAAGCACTGAGGTTATCAAAAACAAATCTCATGTGTAACAGCGATTTAGAAACACTCTAAAAGTGGTGTGTTTGTTCTGGCACGAGTGGGCAAGTGGGGGAAAGGTGAGGAGCTAAATAGAGCCTTGGTCATGCAGGGAACATGTGTCAGGATTCATCGACTGAAAAACAGTACCTGAGAGAATGACTGGTGCTGAGGTTTTTATTACATCATTATTTCAACTTCACAGGTTTATTCAAAGCTTGTTTTATGGGTTTGAATCAATCATATTTTGGGTTGTGGCTTGTCATCTTGGGGTAATAGTAGGTTCTGATTCATGGGATTGGGCCCTAAAAGTGGGAGAATCATTTTGAGCTGGTTAGAGGGAAAATGTCTTTCAACTTATTTCTTGCTGTTGTGGTCATAATGTTTTGTTTTTTTGTTTTTTTTAGTTTAGTTTATTTGAGCAATTTTACATTCATTTTGTCTTTCAAAATGTATACAATTCCGGATGCTCAAAATGGAGTAGGCTGAAGCAATAAGCTTATAAGTGCCTACCCCGTGTTCAACTCAATATACATTTACATAACATAATAAATTGTAAGTTCAGCTTTAAAGTGATAATGTGTAAGTTGTTGAATGTTTTACAGATTTAACAGATTGTGTGTTATTGGGCCCACAATTAGTGATAAAGTGTGTAATATTAAACTTTTTTTTCTTCCCTAATGTCCCTCCCTTTGTATTTTTGTTGTTGTTGTATTTATTTATTTATTTGACAGGGACATGTACAGGAGCATTAATCAGCATATGAAAAGATGCTTTGTACCAGACTTTAGCTCTTGGAGCTAATTTCCATCTGCAGTCCCCAAGACATACAAAACACTACAAAAAGCATAAAACAATACAGTTCATAATATTTACAGACAGTATTTACATTTGAAAAAAAAAAAAAAAAAAAAAAAAAAAAGAACATATCAAAGGGAAAACTTCTATAGTCCTCTATAGTCTATACCCACCCACTACCCTTCTCAGATGTAAACTGTAGTAGTTTGTTTTTGTTTTTTCTTTAATGCTGACATGTTTGAGTTCCCAGAAAATGTTGTTTCACACCCAGGCAGAATCGTTTTAAGTCTTTGCATAGTTTTAGTGCAGTTGGAAGTTTGTTCCATTCTGAGATCGTTTTAAAAGAAAATGCCGATTGTCCTAATGCTGTTTTTGGTTTTGGTACATTGGCCACTGACTGTTGATCTTGTTGTTCTGACTCTGATCAGAGGTTAATTGGACAAACCTTTTTAGTGGTGGAGGTGCCACATTATTAACAATCTTGAATAGTAACTTTAGATTACCTGACTTAACTATATAATCAAAATTGAGCATTTTATATTTGGTTAATATTTGACAGTGATGATACTGTCGTGATTTCCTATCTAGAATCCTAAGTGCTGCTTATAAAGAGATTCTAAAGGTTTTATTGTGGATTTGTTGCTTGTGACCAGCATGATAAACCATAGAGTAAGTGTGGTAATATCATTGCGTTGAAGTAGGTTTTAGCTCCTTGTATTGTCAATGAATTTCTTATAGATTTAAACGTAAACAGATTATAATGTATTGTATGGCATACCTTTTTAATGTGTTTTTTAAAGCTTAGTCTCGAGTCTAAGATGATGCCAAGGTATCTGAACTCATTGACATTTTCAATTTTTTCTCCTTTTACTGTAATTAAGGGATATGTTTTTTTGTTTGGTTTTGTTGAGAAAAACATTGTCGCAGTTTTACTCACATTCAATGTTAGACAGGAATCATTCAACCATATAGAAATTTTGTCCATTGCCTTTGATAGTTTGGTTGTCACTTGTTCATGGTCCTTCCCATCCGTGTAGATAACAGTGTCATCAGCATACATCTGGACGTCAACATCATCACACACGGATGGGAGGTCATTTATATATAAACTAAACAATAATGGCCCCAAGATAGATCCCTGTGGCACTCCCATAGTGCACTCTCTCAGTGGGACACAGCTTCACTTACACGGACACACTGAGAGCGCCCAGCTAAATACGATTTAATCCAGCTAAGGGTATTGATGGACAAATTATATTGTTTCAGTTTGGACAATAACACCAGATGATTAACAGTATCAAAAGCCTTTCGTAGGTCTAAAATACAGCACCTACCACCTTTCCTGTGTCAAGGCTTGATTTGATTGATTCCATAAAATAACAACAGGCAGTTTCAGTAGAATGAAATGAAAAAACAGGGAGTAAACGTATTGGTCTATAGTTGCTTATGGCTTGTTTATCACCTGATTTGTAAATAGGGATTACAATGGCAGATTTTAGTGCTGTGGGAAAAGTACATTCCTCAAGGGAACTATTTATTAATTTGGTTATTGGAGGCGTTAAATAATGTTTGTATTTTTTGAGAAATATGGTGTCAAGTCCATAGATATCCTTAGCTTTAGAGTTTGAGAGGGACGAGAGAACGTTGCTCACCATTAATTCATCTGTGGGTTTAAGGTTGAGAGACGTTTCATCACTGACTACAATTTGATTAGAATGTTCACTTGTAAAATCTGTACTTAATTCTAAAACAGAATTTAAAAAATAATTATTAAAATGTTCTGCCACAACCAAATTGTTGTGTTGTTCTTCTCCATTTATTATTTTTAAATGTATAATCTGATTTGCTGATGTGGTCTTTCCTGAAAGTTGATCAATATTTTTCCACAAAATGTTATTATTTCCCTTTGCCTCTTTAATTATATCCAAAAAGAAATTTGCTTTTGCTGCTCTGAGTAGTGAAGTAACCTTTGCTGAACATGAGGTCCCCCTCAAAAATTAAATGGTTCATCTCAAGGGTTGTTCCTCTTAAATAAATAAAATGTCAAGTTTACTTTTAAATTACTCTCTTTCTCTCCTCATGGGGGCTTTTGGGTCGCTTGATTGTTTTTCTCATTGAGCTCCTCATTTTGCAATCTTACAGTCTATCACTTTAAATTCTTATCTAATGCTTGAGATGAAAATAGACAGCCATGAAAAAAAAAACGTGTGATATTTGTTTTGCAGGCACAATGTGTACACTGAAAAAAGTGAAACATTGCTGTTCATTCAATATGTTCTATGCCATTGGCTTAAATTGGTTAGTACAATTAAAACCATATAGATTGAACATTGTGATTATTTTTTTTATGTACCCTGCATCTACAAAGAGTGTGACAATGTATCGATTTTCCGATATATCGTGATATTTTGCGGGACATTACGATACCGATACTTTTTATTCTGATATCGATACTTTTGTTGACGTCATGCATATTAATGAGGCAGCAGTGCTCCACTGTTTTCAGTCAATAGAGCCAAATAATGATCAAGAATTCAGTCAGGACAGCAGGGGGCAGCACTACAGTTTTAAGCACTTGGACCAAACACTGTCACACAAATAAATTACTTTTAATGATAGTTTTTATAATTATTAAGAAGATTAATTTGAGGTTGATTTATTACTTTTAAACAGGACTGTGGTTTCTTGTTTATTTAAATGTAAATGAAGTCACTGACAGATCTATGACCCATTTTCAGTGAGTAAGTCAGGGATCATTTATAAAAGTGGTACAAAGCACATGAAAAGAAATGTAAATGATGAATAATATGTAGTATGTTCAAATAAAGGTTAAAAGTATCTTCTTTTTTTTATCGTGACGTATAGTAGCTTATTTTTTGTAATATATCGATTATCGCAGTATCGGCAGATCGTGGGATAATCGTTATCATGAACCATGTATCGCGTATCGTATCAAATCATGAGGTACCCAGAGGTTCCCACCCCTACATCTAATGCTCTATTGCAAATTGACAGTCATTTATAAAAGTTAATTGATCTAATGAACAATAGTTCGTCGAGCCATCCAACACGGGGCAGCACTTGACTCTTAATACTGAAGAAGATGACGCACCATGTGCTCCAGATGTCAATATTCATCACCCATCATCACTAGGGGTGGGAACCTCTGGGTACCTCATGATTCGATACGATACGATACGCGATACATGGCTCACGATATCGATTATCCCATGATACGCCGATACTGCGATAATCGATATATTACACAAAAATAAGCTACTATACGTCACGATAAAAAAAACATGCTACTTTTAACCTTTATTTTAACATACTACATATTATTCATCATTTACATTTCTTTTCATGTGCTTTGTACCACTTTTATAAATGATCCCTGACTTACTCACTGAAAATGGGTCATAGATCTGTCAGTGACTTCATTTACATTTAAATAAACAAGAAACCACAGTCCTATTTAAAAAGGAATAAATCAACCCCAAATTAATTTTCTTTATAATTATAAAAACTATCATTAAAAGTAATGTATTTGTGTGACAGTGTTTGGTCCAAGTGCTTAAAACTGTAGTGCTGCCCCCTGCTGTCCTGACTGAATTCTTGATCATTATTTGCCTCTATTGACTGTGAAAACAGTGGAGCACTGCTGCCTCATTAATATGCATGACGTCATCAAAAGTATCGATCGGAATAAATAGTATTGGTATCGTATCGTCCCGCAAAATATCGCGATATATCGGAAAATCGATACATTGTCACACTCCTAATCATCACCATAGGATGACAAGTCGTGACCTAAATAAGAATATTTTTTTATAATTAAATTACATTAAAAAAAAAAGTGAAATATTGTATTTTTTCCACAACATAAAGCATATTCAGGCAGTGAATTAGTTTATTCAGTTATAGTTGTGATCAAAACAACCCAGGATAACTCATCTAATGGATTCAAGAAGCCTTTTTATTCTCTATCAGTTGAACAGATTTGGATAGAAATGCTCCCGAAAGCCTCGTGACCCTGTGAGAAAAGATTCCATGACCCACTTTTGGGTCCCGACCTTCCAGTTGAGAAACACCGATTCAGAAAATGACTAAACTGAACTTGGATTTATTAGTATTTGTTTGTGTGTTGTGTTCAAAATAAAGCTATACAGCAAAATATTGACGAAACTCACTTTTCTTATAAAATCACATTGTGTCCCATAAGGGCTCCTTTCTTTTCTACAGTCAAGCAGATAAACATAGTTATTGAGGTGTATCTGTGTAATGTCTTAGTTCCCGCGAGTCCACGGCAACAAAAGGTGTGAAAAAAGCAGTCATCTGGACGAGGTGGAAACAACTCTAAACCAGTCCCGTCCAAATCTCGCTGTTCCTCGTGTCTCAACAAACTGCTCAGTGCATTTGGCAATTCAGCTCCCAGCGCCACATGTCGCCGGGGTGGCAAAGATCAGACTCACTTAACAACACACACACCAGCGGGTCAGGGGTCGTGAGAGAAGGGGGTCATGGGTCGGAGCGTGTGGACATGCAGCGCCGCACCTCAGCAGCCCGTCTGGACCCGGCCTGTTACTTATCACTCGGCTCAATAACGGCCTGTCCCGCACGGCTCTGTTGGCCTGTCCTCATACTGGTCAATGTTCGCTGCAAGAACATGTGAGCCGTGCTGGAAAGTAACAAAGTAAAAAGTACAAATGATGAATACTTTATACT
Organism: Neogobius melanostomus; assembly: GCA_007210695.1. Lineage (NCBI taxonomy): Eukaryota > Metazoa > Chordata > Actinopteri > Gobiiformes > Gobiidae > Neogobius > Neogobius melanostomus. The sequence goes on from VHKM01000438.1 coordinate 277,232, forward strand.
TTTACTTCACTACATTTTAGAGCCTGTATCTGTACTTTCTGCTCCACTACATTTTTACATTTTTACTTTCATAGTGACCTCTGTACGATGAACTGGTTTAGTACATTTTCAGGTTTAGACCTGGTTTAGTAGTTTACTCGTTTTGAAAAATCCTGCACAATAAACTTTTAAAATACTTTTACTTTTTACTTGTAAAGTAAATTTTACAATGCATACTTTTGTACTTTTACTTAAGTAAAAGTCTTAAGTAAAAGTATCTGATCACATTTTTACTTAAGTACATTTTTGGACCTGTATCTGCACTTTTACTTAAGAATATCGAGTACTTCTTCCACCACTGCAACCAGTTACAACTTTCTGAAGTAACTGTACTTTTGCCAGTAGTTTTTTCCATACAGTACTTTTTACTTCTACTTGAGTAATATTAAAATGAAGTATCTGTATCTGTAGTGAGTAAATCTTTAAGAGACAAATCTTCATTTTGACAAGTAAAATAGATGTTTCTTGTTTTGTTACTTAATTCTTCATAATGATTTATTTGTATTTGTTTACTTGGGATTTTCTTTGAAAGTATTTAAATTGTTTCAAATTATTTAATGTTTTTGTTTCTAATAATTTATGTCATTATTGAAACATGAATCAAACTTTTACGCTCAGATAACATTTTCATTTGAACTTTTTTACTTGACCTGGTTTAGTAGTTTACTCGTTTTGAAAAATCCTGCACAATAAACTCTTAAATACTTTTACTTATAAAGTACATTTTACAATGCATACTTTTGTACTTTTACTTAAGTAAACATTTTACTTTTACTTATGTAAAGTTTTGGTCCTGTCTCTGCACTTTTACTGACGTAAGAGTATCGAGTATTTCTTCCACCACTGCTCTGTGAGTGTCCGTCTGAACTTTCACCCGCACGGTCTCCACGAGGCCGAGACACGCGCGCGCACTCACGTCCACTGTGGGAGTGACCAGGCCCCTTCACGCTTTAAAAATGCAACACCCGGGTCAGGGATATCGACAGAGCAAGCTTTATTCTTCTGAGAGAACAGAGAACACGCTTTAGCGGAGTCTGACAGAGCAAGGTAAAGATCTTTTTCTTACAAACGCATCATCTGCGTAAGGTTTTTTAAATAATAGGTTTGACACTTAGTCTTAAACGTGACAGCGGCCACACACTTATTATATATATATGCACACTTAGTTATCAACATAATGGCACGACTACAACTAAACAGGCTTAATCCAGGGGTGCAGGCAATTTTGCTCAGTCACGGGACGATTTAGTTTTATGGGGCTTAACCTCAACTCGAGCTTTAAGCTAAAATCATAAAGGACATGTGGTCACATCTCCGGGCTTAAAGCTTGGGGCAGGGAAGATGCTTTCAAGGCGAAATGAAAAGAAATTGCCACTTTTTTTTGTTTTTTGTTTGTAGAATTCTTGGTGTAAAACAGCATTTGAGAAATCCAGTATAATATCAAAATCAACTACGTGAATTCTAAACTTGATTTTGTTTTGTCGGCCCTAAAGCATTATAAGAGGCAATGACTTTTATTTTTTTACTTGTATTTATTTTTGTATAGTGGGGTGACGGGTCCTTTTTGTGGCAATTTTTGGGGGTTTCAGGTGGCCAAAAAAAAGTTTGGAAACTTCAATGAAAGAACTTTTTTTTATGAGGGAGGAAAAAGTTAATAATTGTCTATATTTGACCTGGTAGTGACCCAGCGGCTAAATATAAACTTTTATCTTTTTTCCTCAGTTACTTAATGGACCTTAGTTTGGACACTGTGTATTTTGATATTTGGCTTAATTTCACTAAAATATTCCACATTTTAAAGATCAAAGAAGGTTTATGTAATTCTGAATAAGTCAGCATTGAAATCGGGCATTGATAGTGATGAAATATCCAATTGTATCCTAACTTTAAATGTTTTTTTTTTTCAGGCCTCATGGCAGAGCGAAAGGAGACAAAGGAGGAGTTGGTTGTATTCGTGAAGGAGATGCTGCAGCAGAGGCCGAGTCGGCAGATGCTGAAGATCTATGTGATCGGCTCTACCCTGGCTCTGCTCGGGGGATCGCGGGGCTGATCCAGAGCGTCTTCACCACCGAGGAGGAGGAGGAGGAGCAGCTCGCGGCGGGGGAGAGGCATAAGGAGCAGGAGAGGCTGAGGGACAGGGGCACAGGGCAGGGGATGGTCACTGCAGTGAGGACAGAGGAGGAGGAGGCGCCAGGCCAGAGCACTGTCCCGGAGGAGGCCAAAGGAGACGATCAGTGGCGGGACCTCAGGAGGAGCGCTGCAAACCGCCTACACGCCTCATAGCAACGAGACGTGTCACTGCTTTATGTTTAAATGATTTGGCAGATGTTTGTGCCAGATGCCCTTCCTGTTACAATAAAGCCACACTGCACGTTATAGTGATTGTAAATGGCAATGTGAGTGACGTAACCTGCCCATATTGGACACAAAAGAAATAGGTTATGGGCTTTGAACTGACGACCTTCCAGCCACAGGCTTCTATGAAATACTGGGTAATTGTTGTAACTATGTACTTTGTGATGTTTGGAGACTGCAGGCTACAGTCCTGACTGCTGGACAGTTGATCATTGTTAGAACTTTACAGTGGGTTCAGTATCATACGACTCTATTTATTCCTTTTGTTAATATTTAATTTGTTCAAAAACATTTGCATTTTATATTCACCAATAAATAAAATAAAATATGCTGAATACAAATGTGCTTTTTTCTGTATGCATTTCAAATAAAATGTATCCTGGGAATCTTGTCTGTCCTAGTTTACATGGGCCAATACTCTCAGCTGAAAAGCATATGGTTGTTTTTAATTATTATTAGCCTATTAATTTTCACCATATATATATATATATATATTACGTTTTCTTTTAGTTTATATTTTGGTTTCTGATTTAAAAAACTACCCATATAAATGAAAAATATTTCTCTTTTTATAAGAGGAAAAAAAGACGTGGCATTTCCAGTCTGTTCCGCTCGTGAACACCGCGGGGCGCTAATCTCCTGGAGCCGTCAACATCCGCTCGGAGCCGGAAATGACGCCCGTGATTTTGCGACAACAAACTGCGGCTAAATAAACGCGCTAATAATAAACATTCATATTAACCTACGAACATAATCAACAAATGATCTGAATTTGACGACATTTGAAGAAGAAATGGCGGACCCCGCCGTATATTCAGGGAGCTCCGGGGTGAGTTAAGCGCTTTGTTTATGACCCACACGCGAAATTACACAGTTAGCTTATGGGCTAGCATGCTAAACTGCCCAGCCTATTTCGAAAAGTGTTTTTTTATTTTATTTTTTTCCCTACCTCATAGTCCTTTTATACATTTGGAGAAATAGCTGCTATCATCTGCCTAAAAAAGTTGTTAAAATCAGGTTATTACGGCTGAGGTGGTGAGTAACCATAATAAGTACTGTTCAGCTACTGCACTGTCTGTTCCAAATAATCATCTTGTAAAAGTGAATAATAGACTATGTGGTAAATAAATGAACAAATAGAAGTACAGATCAACTGCATTTCACGATACACTCCCAATAGATCAATGATACATGGGAAATGGTCTCAATTATATTTATTAATTACTTTTCTGCCTCCACTGAGCATTCAAGGAATCATTCTCATTGATAAACCAGTGCACACAGACACGGGGGCAACATGCTGGGTAAGTGTCTTGCCCAGAGACCTCGAGGTGCAAAAAAACTGCAAGTAAATGGAGCACATAATTGTCTTTGGTGACCTCGTCGAAAAGTAGAAAATGTGAGGCAGCTAGTTAGGTTTGGTGGGACGTGTAACTGGAACTTTATCATTTCCACATCTAATTTGCAAGGTGTAATTGTGTTTACATTATACCATGGCTGGGTACTGTTTAACGATACTTTTATCAATACCTATACTATAATATTTGTCATCTTGAACCAGAAAACAGAACAATATAATAATTTATTCCATAGACTATTTCTTTTAAATGTGTATATGTTTATTTGAGGTGATTCGGCCAAGTGACTTCCTGTCCCTGGATCCAACAGCATCAAAACTTGGGCTGTTTCCCAAAGCCGAGGTGCCTCGCCTTGTCTTTGTGTTGAAGGCAGTGCCTCCAAACTCACTTCCTTCCAGGCCAAGGCTTTGGTCCTGCCTTGGACCAAAAAGAGCTGCTAATGGAACACACTTCAGAGCTAAAGGAAGTGACATCACAAAATAAAAAAGGAACTTATGTTTTATCCAGGGCAGAGGGGAGGGTCTGCTGAGGTAGAGTCTGAAGTAATTATATATATTTTTTTTTTACAAACTAAAGATAAATTAGCATCTGATGATGAAACCTATCTGAAAATACAAAATAAAACTCGGGGAAAAAAAACTAAAAACGAGTACCATTTGACATTTGCTTGAATATTTGAATGTAATAATAATAATAATAATAATAATATAATTATTTTGTCTATTACTGACTAAAAAAAGACAAAAACCTAAAATTAATTATTTTACCAAATCTTGACAAACACTTTTTGTTTGTTTGTAAAAAGAAACAAAAAATGATGAACACGGCTGCAGAACCATAAAACTAGCTTGTATTTTTTTCTTCTTAAAAAGTGGAATTTAAGTGCTTTAATAAGTCACACAAGCCAGCTCCACCTTTTTTCTTTTCTTGAGAGCCATGGTGCATTATGGGTTATTTTGGCTGGAGCAAGACAGCAAAGGCTACACTGATGTATCCTTGGTATATTAGCCATATGCTAACCAAAGGGAGGACACAGGCCTCCAGACGACTTGAGCATTGGAACAACACTTGGGCAGCGAGTGATGATGTGGCTGCCTGACCACGCCCACTTCAGACCAAGGCGAGGCACCGAGGCTTTGGGAAACAGCCTTGGGCTCTAAAGATATTTTTCCAGTACCTGCTTTTGATAAGTTTAGGTTCCACTAGATACCAGTAGAACCTAAACTTTTTTTTCCCCGATACCATACTGGTATCGTTTTAACAGTACCCAGCCCAACATTATACTTTTACTGTCCATCTTTTAAACACACACATATAAATACAAATGTCCAGTCTCTATATAGATTAATCTTTATATCTTTTCACTGAGCTCTCTCGCCTGTTCTTTCGTTAACTTCCAGTATCAGCGTATTATAATGTCCTTTTTGTGCGTGTCCTCAGCGTGGCAGCAGTAAAGCAGCGACCAGTCCGTCAGAGAACTACTGCCTGGCCCGACGCCGCACGCTGCAGGTGGCGGTCAGCGCTCTGCTCACCGAGAGCGGCTTCGACAGCGCGGAGAAGGCTGCGGTCGAGACGCTCACCGAGATGATGCAGAGCTGTACGTATCACGGCAACAACACATTTGTCTATTTCATACTATTTATTTTTCTCTGCCATATTGCCCAGCCCTTATTGATACAAATATATACTTCTATAAAATATCTTGGGATGTATACACTGAAAACTCTTCTAATTCGTTTCAGATATAAATGAAATCGGACGTTGTGCTAAAGCTTATTGCGAACACACAGCCAGGAGCGTCCCCACTTTATCAGACGCTGTCGTCACGCTCATCGAAATGGGTGAGTTAGGGAAGAACGCGCAGGATTTAGACACTGCCGCGCTCATAAATGTCTTTCTAAAGTTTCTATTTCTGCCTTTCACAGGTTTCAACGTGGACACTTTACCCGTTTACGCCAAAAGGTCTCAGCGCATGGTCATAACAGCGCGTAAGTACAAATGCATCGTTTATAATCTTTTTTACAATTACCCCCTGACTAGTTTTTAGTGCCATCTCTTACTGTGGTACTTGGGCTTCTTCAGGTGTTACTCAGGGTCATATGTTTACTATCAATTGAAAATTAGAGAAGAATATTATTAATGCTTTAGTAAAGGCTGGGTGTCCTATTTCGGTTTGGTTTAGACCCTTTAAGAGGTGGTGCTTGGTGTGAAAAGTTACAGCTGGTCTATTTTCTACTTAAACAAAACCATGTGTTTAAGACTCGGGATCATAACATTTGATATTATAGAAAACATTATCGGTAAAGTGTGATATAAAACTACTGTATATTCTGACACAGGGTTCCCGCGGTGTCTTAAAAAGTCTTTAAAATACCGTAATTTCCGGCCTATACGGCGCTACTTTTTTCCCACGCTTTGAACCCTGCGGCTGATGTGTCACCGCCAACAGACACTAGAGGCGTCTCTAGCAGTAAACGCAAAAGTGAGACGAGACTTCTAATCTGCTCTTGGCTGAGGAACGGTAGATGAGTAACTTTTAAAATGATGAAGGCACTTTAGCCTAAATGTGGAAGGGCTTTGCTCGCCCCAACGCACCCAAACGCCTTGAACCGCAAAAGAGCCGCCTCCTTTATTTTCTATGAGAGAACACACACCGAGGTTACAGTGACCCCGCGCCATGATTCAGTTCTGCTGAATCCAGAAGCGGCGCCACGGAGGAAAACACAGGCTTTTAACCTCCTGCAGAGGCACAGAGGCGGGTCTGGCCATGACAGACAGAGAGACCTGCATGTTAAACTCGTGTCTGTCGCCAACTCACTATTAACCTACAAAACAGAGCCAGGTTTGCTCTCTCTCTTACAACACGCACATACGTGTCTTTTATTTATGACACATGTATAAATCACGTGTTAAAGCCCCGCACGGTTTGAGAAAAGCCTCTGAAGTGCCGTGACGCGGCGCGCTGTGTTCTGGTGAGCTTAGCCTCTACACTTCCACACTGAGGTCGGCTACACTGGACATTTCTGACTTTTTTACACGTTTATCACTGTCGCCCTCCCTCTGCACCTGCACCTTTCTCCAGGATGAGGCGTCTCTTCCTCCTCATGGGCCGCTCTGAGTGGATGCGTCACTATGGAAACCAGCGGCTCGTATTCGAGTGCGGCCCGTATGTGCACAAGGCCTCACATTTAGCTGGAGCGGCTTTTAGTAAGGTGCGCTTCATTAGCCGAAATTTACGATAGTCTCTCAGTCAGAAGGTCAAAGGAAATCACAGTCAATGCTTTTGAATGTGCCTTCCTGTCAGGTCAGTGCGAAACGGCACGGGTGCGCATCCGGTTGGCTCCATCCTTAGCATCACGCGGCGCGGCTAACTTACAGAAGTTATTAGGATAATCTATAACACGTTGCATGGTTCACGTGTCTGTGTCGACATTTTGCACAGGGCAATCTGAGGCTCTGAGGGACAGGAGCGCACCTGCATGAAGTGCCGAGGTGTTTGGTGATGCTCTGCAGCGGCACAGACTCATTTTGTGTTTCCTTTGCACCAGCGTAGCACCGTTCTGACAAAGATGGCTTTAACTGCTAATTCAAGCAATATGTAAAAGAAAATGCCTCCATCCCTAATACTTTGTTCCCTAGCCATTTGTTAATTGATATTATGCAGGTTGCTCTAAATTATGTAATTTATACAAATCAAATGTATTTTTTGTTTTTGTTTGTTCACATCCATAGGAGCTTGTGGTCTTTTTATATTGTACATTTGTAATTATTCTTAAAAAGGTCTTAAATTTCTCATAGCAAACTGTGCAGGAACCCTGTTACATTTAGATTGTAGAAGGTGTTTGTTATAGAAAACTGTGTATGTGCAGTAGTAACAGTTTTTATTGTTGTATTTTGCAGCTCCAGTGACGAATCCCCCAGTGACCCCCAAAGCCCTCTCCGCGGGGCAGAAGCGGACACATCCTCCGCACATTCCCGGCCACTTCCCCGACTTCCCAGACCCCCACACATACATCAAAACGCCAGTAAGACAGACTTTACATGGTTTATATCAACATAGTATTTAACTCTTACTGCCTTTCTGCATCAACATGTGAGAGAAGACTGAAATATGAACCGCTAAACTAATACAAGACTCAAATGGGTTTTCAGAACATGTTTGTGGAGGTCTTAACTAACGAGGAGATGAGATATGTTTAACCTCTTAACCCCCAAAATAACAACAAAAATGTGGTGAAAAAGAGCAACAGAAACCAATGAAAAGAAATGTCAAAAAAGGTTGCGGCAACAACGCAAGGAAAAAAATCCGTTTAGATCAGTTTTGCAGGTCTTAGCTTTCAAATGAGGCGTTACACTGGCCTACAGGCTGTAATGTTTAGATTTGAGTAGATGCAGAGGACCTTTTACTCTAAATAAAAATAATTGCAGCTTTTTGCCAACTCAGCGCTGCAAAACGTAACCTGGAACTAGCTGTCCATGGGGCAAGTTTTATACACCATTTTATTATTTGATTGATTGATTGGATTTATTTAAGTGATTATTTACATGAACATTATTGCGATGCAGAAAATAAATAAAGTAACAAAAACTCAAAACGTTATTGACGGCAATATTGTCCCCCCTTCAGACCTTCCGAGAGCCCGTCTCCGATTACCAGGTGGTCCGAGAGAAGGCGGCGACGCAGAGGCGGGACGTGGAGCGAGCCCTGACGAGGTTCATGGCCAAAACGGGAGAAACTCAGACTCTGTTCAAGGACGACGTCACTACTTTCCCTCGTGAGTGACCCCTTTACCACTTTACCCCTTTACCACTGCACTGGCTATTCAGTAGGGACGTCAAGATTAACCGGTTTTACGATTACCATGTGTCACGTTATTCTAGTTTTTTACTGCACGGTTCCCACACGTGAAGAGGATGGGGTCACTTCTGAAGCTACTGACTGGATTCTACTCAAACGAGGAGTCAGTTTAGAATCTTTGATCCTGTTTTTATTTCTTGTCAGTTGTCAGGTAAAAAACCTTCAAGTGAAAACACACAAAAGAAACTCATTAAGTTGAGCACATATTTACAATTAAGCAATTATCTCTAAATTACAGTAATCTAGTACAAAATTCATAGTTCACAACCACTCCCAACATTTAGAAACAATAGCAACCACTCATGTTACCTGGTAGGTAGGGGTGTGTATCGCCTAGTCTCAGGCGATACGATACGTATCCCGATACAAGGGTCACGATACGATACGATACGATATATCCCGATATTGAAGAATTAGACGATTATTGCGATTATTTTTTACTACTTTGGAAACAACTATTCAGTAAACTAGTCCACCTTCATTAGATTTGTATCAAATACATTTGATCTATCCATCTTATGATATAAATGCTTTTCACTAATGTGCTTGTGACTGTGGTGTTTATGGTGATTATGTACCTTTGAACGGAAAACAGATTTCTTGGAAACCTAGTAATGAAACCAATTACTGGGGATGCACGTTTTCTAGTATTTCTATAGTTGGGAGTCCTTGGCGATCAGTAACTATTATGGGTTTCATCCATTAAAATATACAATAACTCAGACGGGGCATTTAAAATCGTGTCTACTCCACAACGGGTGTCACTCGTAGATCAGGGACATAATGACACGGGCATCACGCGCAGCAGTAGCACACAACTGAAGCAGAGGGGAAACTACATACAGCAGGCTCTTTTTAAACTTGTGTCGTAGTACTGCAGTGGCGAGACACAGGTTTAACATGAGTATGCTGTATTTACTGTAGTTTCCCCTCGGTTTCGTTTAATTCCGTAATAAAATGCTATGAAGATAAATCCATGCTACGAAGATAAATCCTCTCCAAACGCAGCGGCGACGCACTCAGCAATATGCACAAAGCTGTGGCTCTCGTAATAATCCAGGTCTCTGTCTTTGCTGTAAAAGCCAAAGCCAAATGTAGAGTTTTAAAAGAGCCCCGTAGCGTCTCATAGCTCATTCTTTTCCATGCTAAGCTCTTCCTGTGTTTCTCTAACTCTCACTAAATTCTAGTGTTACTCAAGCGGGCTGCGCAGTGCGCTGCCATCTAGCGGGCGGGAGTAAAAGTGCAGGACCAAAGAGAGACGCTGAAATGAATATTTCCCCAAAAATAGATGTTTAAATATCGATACGGGCGCTTTTGTATCGATACGAGAATCGCGCGACGTAATATCGCGATATATCGGCGAATCGATATTTTTCAACACCCCTACTGGTAGGTATTAGAAAATACAATATACCTCTGAATTTACAATACAGTTTTAACCACTAGAGTAATGAGCCCTCTCACAGACTAGGTTTTAAGGATTATAAAATAATGCTTTTATGATGAGTTTTAAAGGTTTACAATATTTTAACTAGATTTTAGATGCATTTTTACCTAAACCCATGAATCCCTGCACCAACCAGTTGCTTTTAAGACTACTGTACAAATCATTTTAACCATATTATTTAACACACCATTTTAAAGAATTTACTTTCAGACAGAAAATCCCCAATTAATGTCAGATAAGTAAATACACACACAAGTAAACAATCATGTGCATTAAACATTAAGCTGCTGCATTTACTAGAGTCCTTGAACGCAGCGTAGCATAGCCACCATAGCTGCAACAGGTAGCTTGCAGGTAAAGTTCAGTAAAGTTTAAACAAATAGCCCTCAATGCTCACCGGCTGTCACTTCAGGAACCTTTTGTTAGTACCCGATTCCGCACAGCAGTTTTAGAAGGTTGTAGTCTTTGATCGTGGATTGTTGCAGTTTACTTGCACTGCTGTGGTGTCCTACCAGCCAAAGGTGCATAGTAAACAGGAAGTGGTCCGTTCCTTTTAAAGCGTCCGGGCGCGCGCTGGTGATTGATAATTGGTTCCGCCTGCTCTCCCATGGGAAAGGCGGGGAGACCGGGAGATCGCCGAAACACCACGATTATAAAAGGATGCGGTAGGTTTTTCCGTAAGAATTTCAGAAGCCACGGTTTACCGCGGAAATGTTTCACGCTGACGCACGAGCTGCTGCTGCGCCATAAACAGCGTAAACTCAGCGGTAGTTGAGCGAGGCAGAAGGACGCTCTCCTCCAGTGTTGTATCCACTCAAAAACGATTGAAGTCAGCAGAGTGGGACCTCTTTAGGATCCAAAACATGACCAAGGCGTTGTTGTTGTCGATGGAACATCCGTTATGCAAACCCTGTCGTCAGAAAGTTGCAGCAAAATGCGCTGATATCGGCTACGTCGAATATAAACAACATCTTGAAGATAATCCTTCACTGTAAATGTCCAGGTCAAGGTAACGAACTGCAGAATTTAAAAAAAAGTTGTGGCTATTTCCCAACATTTGGACAACTGGCTCAGGATGTAAAGAAAAAGCTAACACGCTCCGCTCTGCTTCAGCGTAGCAGAAAGGAAAGTGAAACCGCGCACATGTGGAAATCAGCTGTTCAAAAGAGTCTCCTTATGCTGTGTTCACACCAAACGCCTCCGGCGCCTCCAAAGCGTCAGGTTTACATTGAAAATACATGGGACGCGCCTCCGGGAGCGTCGAGAGGCCCCGCGGCGCGTGACGCGCCTCCTGTGCGGCGCGTTTTGAAGATTTTCGCGCCTCCAATGCGGCCGCGCTAGAGTTGGGATTGTTGAACTTTTTCAAGAAATTCGCAAGCGTCGACCAATCAGGAGCTTTCTCCAACAGTGACGCACGCTGTAGCTGAGCCACCGTCGGTCTGGGGCAGATCCTCTGCCGGCCCGCACATGTAAACAGTCATGGAGGATTATCCTGTTGTGAACCGGGGCTACAGCAGCTCTGGGACTTTTACAAAGACACACATCAGTGTTTCATTTACCTAAACACCCAGGATTAAAAGCGGCGACAAGAAAACTTATTTGAGTGGCTGGATCTGCGCTGGGAATGTGTTTGGGACTTGATGCACAGAGCATTCCCAAAGCTGCTACAAGCCAATCGATGTGAAAACGAGAAATATGCACGAATAAAGTCTATTAAGCCCCATCTACATAAAGCAACCGTGTAACAATGATCACACACTGATTCAGGCTTGTTGATTTTTAAGTTTATTGCTCACATTTTATCTACAACGGGCCGTAGTTTTCTCTCCGAGTTAGCTGCGCATAGAAATAAATTATTTCTATGCTAGCCGCTTAGCAGCAAACAGATAGCTCGCATTGACCCCCTTGAAAACAGGTTTTATGCACTAATCACGTCGATAAAGTCCTTAACTACACAGAACAGCCTTTATGATGGTCACACACTGAGATGGGCTTGACGCATTTGTGGTTTATTGCACACTTTTTTTTTTTAATCAACAATGAGCTGTATGCAGTCGCAAAAAGCTAACCGGGCTAACCTAGCCTATAGCCACTTGCCACCAATGTCCCTTCAACCGTATGGGCTGGATATGAGCTTAAATACTGGGGAGATCCTGCGTAGACCATGGGGGAATAGTTAAAGATCCATAGGACATGGCAGGAGCAAAGAGGGAGACTACAGTAGTTAGCCTCCGAACAACTGTAGTTTTCAGGCACGAGCTGTTTCCAAGATGGCTACGAACGCACTCTGAGCTGACGCGCGGCCAGGGCGTCTTGACCCTCGGTGACATTTGTGACAAGCGTCTGACTTCAGTAAGCACAAGCGTCCAACTACGGACTTGAGGCGCGTTTTTGACGCCCAGGAGGCGTTCGGTCTGAACACGGCATTAGTCATTTTGTAAACACGTTTCATTCTCTGTTCATCAAAACATCTGACAAATAATTAAGCAGCAGCAGAACCTTTGAGAACAGGAAACCGAGCCTAGACTGTGGCCTAATAATATATAGTCAAATAATTATGATCATTATGGTCATTATAGGGCTGGGCGATATATCCAATTAATTCAGTTAATTCATGCTTTTAAAAACACGATGTGGCTAAATTGTAAAATCGTGTCCGCCGCTGCACGTCCGCCTGACTAGCGCCGTGCTGCCGATTTAGCGGCGTTTCAGACGCTCCGTAGCGACTCTTATCGAAAATGACACCAGCGACTTTCTAACGATGTCTGCTGCTTTAGAAAGGCCGCGCGGATGGAGTTTTCTTCGCTAAAACAAAGTTTCCCCAGGTCTGCTTCTCCCCTTCTCTCACGCTGAGCCGCTGCAGCATTTAACTCCGCCCCTTTCCCCTTGAGTCTCCATGGAGACGTCTGTCAATCACAGCTGAGCTCGAGGATGATAAAACTAAAGGCTTATTCAGAAGTTTTACTTTTGAGAGCAGACAAAGAATATTTAAATAACATGTTTTAATGGGCCTTATTGTAGGCTATACTATGAATCTAAATATTAATGAGCATTTTTTTTTTCATATGAAAGATTAGAGTAGAAAAATCGAGATTTTATTTTTTGGCCATATCGCCCAGCCCTAGGTCATTATAAAGAAGTAAAGTTGACATTGCTTTGTATTATTCAATGCAGGCCTATTTATTTTAATGCAAAACAATCATAAAGCATTTTTCATTTTTAGAAACAGTGAATGTTTACAAGTATTAAAAAGCTTTTTAAAGACAAAAACTAAAAATATCAGTTCTTTCCTTTCATTCGCTCGATAATCGTAAAATCGCAACATTTTCTTTCACAATAATCGTGACTCAAACTGTAAATCGTGACACCTCTGGTATTAAGTAAAGTAACTGTACGGTCTTGGCTTCAGTGAAAGGATTCGCTCACGTCGAGTTGTTCCTTTGACGTCATCTCGTTCTCCTCTGGTCACAGTGATTGCAGCGAAGCCCAGCACCATCCCGTACCTCAGCGCCCTCTTGCCGTCAGAACTGGAACTGCAGAGTTTAGAGGAGACGGATTCCTCGGAGCAGGACGAGCAGACGGACAGCGAGAACGCGGCCGGCAACAACCTCACAGTACGTGCACCGGCTAATCCAGATTCATGTCATCAGCATTGGCTTCCATCTTTCCTAATTCCCTAATCAGTCATTCATATGTGACTTTTTTGTGTCCAGGACGACCCGAGCGCGGACAAGGAGAACTCCATTCTTCCTCCCGGTGGCGTCGTCCCGTCCTCCAAAGCCAGCGAGGAAAACCTGATCGATAACCCGTACCTCCGGCCCGTCAAGAAGCCCAAAGTCAGGAGGAAGAAATGAGACGGACTTTGCCACAAGGACTTTACACGCTTAACCTCTGAGCTTCTTTCTTCTCATTGACATTTAGGAAATTATGTCAGTCAGCAACACATAACGAAATTTAAGCCTTTTTTTTTTGCTTCAGTTTGATCCAATAGCAAGGTAATTTGGCAGATTTCTTTTTAAGGCTGAACTCTCTCCCTCTGTGCCTGGAGTGGCTAATGTTAATTTGATATGGGAAAGATTAGAACGGACATATGAATGGGGAAAGTGAACGGTAAAGCAACAGGACCTCCAAATGGGTAACAGAGAAAGAATTACAGAGTTATTTGTTCTGTTCAGGGTTTTCTGTGAAGAAAAATCGTTCTCAGAAAAATTGTTTTGTAAATAAAAAAATAACCCTTTTTATTATCACTCACCGTTTTGATCTTTGTTTTCGCGTGTGAAAGACGAAGCTGAAACGTAATGCTGCTAAAGTGAATGTGTTTTATCTGTCGCTGTCAATAGTACAGACTCAGGTAGGCCACTCTGCTCCGGTGCTTCAGAAACTCCTTCTCAGAGTCGAGCTGAAAGGAAAAGGAAAGAATAAATAATACCTTATAACACGATAACGATTATCTCACGATACGCCGATACTGCGATAATCGATATATTGCACAAAAATAATCTACGATACATCACGATTAAAAAAAAAACATGCTACTTTTAACCTTTATTTTAACATACTACATATTAATCATCATTTACATTTCTTTTCATGTGCTTTGTACCACTTTTATAAATGATCCCTGACTTACTCACTGAAAATGGGTCATAGATCTGTCAGTGACTTCATTTACATTTAAATAAACAAGAAACCACAGTCCTATTTAAAAAGGAATAAATCAACCCCAAATTAATCTTCTTTATAATTATAAAAACTATCATTAAAAGTAATGTATTTGTGTGACAGTGTTTGGTCCAAGTGCTTAAAACTGTAGCGCTGCCCCCTGCTGTCCTGACTGAATTCTTGATTCTAGGGGCAATGAAACTGGAGGATGTGTGAGTCTGCTAACCGTGGCAAACGGAACACGAGAGTTACCGTGGCAATTTGAAATTATTTCTGAGAAAACAGAAATACTACACAAAGTCTGGTTGAACACGTGTAACTTTTCTTTGTAAATTTCATAATGAATCTGGAGCTTTGACTTGCGCCATGTTCGTTCGGCTCTCTGGCACTCCCTTTTATGTGCCCTGACCGAATCTTCATTTCTCCACGGGGGCTTTTGCATTTTTTTAACCATTTTATCCTTAACAGGGGCTATGGTGTCCAAGACATTTAAAACACCTGACGTATAGACCCTTTAACTGCTGACATCATCAGTGACATCAGCTGGAGGCAGGAAGTGATCGAGAGAAATAAGATTAAACTAAAACTAAATCGCTAGTTTTAGTTTAATCTTATTTCTCTTGATAACTTCCTGCCTCCAGCTGATGTCACTGATGATGTCAGCAGTTAAAGGGTCTAGAAGAGCTCAGCAAAAATCAACATTTGAACAGGGAGAATCTTCAAATGTATTCATATCCATAAACTGTGACCTTGTTTTATCAATTATGAGTCTTTTCTGAACCACTGCAGACCTAACTGCTGACTCGGGCACGACAGAAAGTTCAAAGAAAACACAAAAATGATCGGATAATGCAACATGAACAACATTCACATTAGAAATAATAACACCTTTTGTAATAAGGATGTCCAATGTGTGTCCTCTGTTATGGGTGGGCTCAGACACATGCTGAGTTAAACCAAATGTTTCAAGGGCAGCATTAAGTTCTTTTGTGTGCCGGTCATTCAGTACATCCACATGAACATTCAGATCTCCAGTAATTATCAAGAAGTCAAATTCTATGGCTGCGATTGAAACCAATCCAATAAAATCATCAATAAAAGAACAATTTTGGGGCGGTTTATAAATAGCAATATAGAGTATGGCAGATTGTTGTATCTCCACCCTAAATGAGACATACTCAAACGATAAAAACTCCCCAAATGAGTTATTATTTGCTTCTATTGACTGTGAAAACAGTGGAGCACTGCTGCCTCATTAGTATGCATGACGTCATCAAAAGTATCACTATCGGAAAAAAGTATCGGTATCGTATCGTCCCGCAAAATATCGCGATATATCGGAAAAATCGATATATTGTCACACTCCTAGAATCTATGGCGTTAGGTCATTGTAATCCTGCGCTGACGGGGCTATAATGTGCAGACTGTTCAAACCGAGCTGTGTTCCTCACCTTGACCCTGAGTGACCTCTTGTCCGGCTGTGGCAGTCTGGGCCAGTCCGGACGCCCAAAACACATGGGCCAGCTCACCTTCCTGCTCGCCTCCAGGTCAAAGGCGTTGTAGCTCCCGGGACTAAAAGAGTTTCAAATGTGTGAAGTTAATGCCACAAAAAAGAAATACCATAAACACATCTGGCAACTGAACCTTTGCATATGTTCTTAGTGCGATATGGGTATTGCTTCATCTAATATTGCAATAATGAATATTTGGCTTATGACTGTCTGGACCTGACAGTTCGGTTTAGATTTGAATTAAACTGTGAGCCGTGTTGTTATATCCTCGTAGATATACTGTATCTGCTTTGCTTTAGTCTCACCCGGGGCCATCGTCCTCGTGAGCCGTTGTTTTGAACCTCTGAGACTTTGAGCCGAATGGAGCTTTTCCGGGAGAGATCGTCCGGGACAGAGTCTGGTCAGAGTGGTATTGCTGAGGGGAAGGAGACACGTTCTACAAACAAAAAGAGGAACGTGATTAAAACCAAGTGAGAGCATTTTCAATATCCTTTGCTACTAATGTTACTGGGAGAAAATAAAAAAATCTGTGGCGATGTGAGTTTGACGTCTGGGTGGATTTAGAACATGTATAATGTGCCACCATCATTCCGTTTAGTAATGAATAACACACTCCATAAACACACTTTAAAGCCCGCTGTCTATGCTCATGTTTTCCACGGATGCAGAGTTTGTGGAGTTAAAACCTCTATTATTTCTACCACCTTTAGCTTAGATCACAGCACATTCACTGTGGCATTGTTCAGATAAGCTTCTGCATCATTCTGCAATGTTAAAAGATCCAGTGTTGCAAGTCATCTTTCACCAGGATCTTGTATTGATGATGGGAGAGTGCGACCACACTGCAAAGCCTTCTCCAGCACATCCCAAAGATTCACAATGAGGTTAAAGGGATATTTCAGGATTTTTGACACTGGGCCTCATTTCCTAGTTATCCAGAGTGTTGTTGATGTCTGGAGATATTTTTTCTTAAATTCATGCAGTTCTTATATTTGAAGAGTCTAGTGGCGCTAGGCTAGGGCAAGGCTAAAGCATTTCTATGGTATCAGTTAGCCTGCATTAAAAACAGTCTGACCCACTCCACAGTGCACCTGAGGTAAATCACTTATAACACCAGACTAACCATATAAATGTCTGTGTTAATAGAATAATTTGAACCATTTTGCATTTAAAATAACTTATATTTGAGCAGCATCAGCTTCGTGGCTGTAAGCTAACGGAGCGGTGGAGTGATCTGTGAGAAAATAGTCCCTCAAAATGCGGTAATTCATGTGATACAAGGTCAGTTATATTTCAAACATTATTCTATTAACACAGACATTTATATGGTTAGTCTGGTGTTATAAGTGATTTACCTCAGGTGCACTGTGGAGTGGGTCAGACTGTTTTTAATGCAGGCTAACTGATACCATAGAAATGCTTTAGCCTTGCCCTAGTCTAGCGCCACTAGACTCTTCAAATATAAGAACTGCATGGATTTAAGAAAAAAATATCTCCAGACATCAACAACACTCTGGATAACTAGGAAATGATGCCCTATGTCAAAAATACTGAAATATCTCTTTAAGATCTGGACTCTGTGGAGAACAATCCAGCTTATGCTGAACCACCCTCCACAATGTGAACCCGATTAATCCAGGCATTGTTATCTTGATTGATTGATTGATTGAAATTATCTGAGTGATTATTTACATTAACATTATTACAGTGCAGATAATAAATAAAGTAACAAAAAACTCAAAAGGAGTTTGAGGCCGAAGTAAGAAAGCTTATAAGTGCCTACCCCCATATTCAAAATTAATTTACATTCCAGATACAGTGATACATAGGGGTGTGTATCGCCTAGTCTCAGGCGATACGATACGTATCCCGATACAAGGGTCACGATACGATACGATACGATATATCCCGATATTGAAGAATTAGACGATTATTGCGATTTTTTTTACTACTTTGGAAACAACTATTCAGTAAACTAGTCCACCTTCATTAGATTTGTATCAAATACATTTGATCTATCTTATGATATAAATGCTTTTCACTAATGTGCTTGTGACTGTGGTGTTTATGGTGATTATGTACCTTTGAACGGAAAACAGATTTCTTGGAAACCTAGTAATGAAACCAATTACTGGGGATGCACGTTTTCTAGTATTTCTATAGTTGGGAGTCCTTGGCGATCAGTAACTATTATGGGTTTCATCCATTAAAATATACAATAACTCAGACGGGGCATTTAAAATTGTGTCTACTCCACAACGGGTGTCACTCGTAGATCAGGGACATAATGACACGGGCATCACGCGCAGCAGTAGCACACAACCGAAGCAGAGGGGAAACTACATACAGCAGGCTCTTTTTAAACTTGTGTCGTAGTACTGCAGTGGCGAGACACAGGTTTAACATGAGTATGCTGTATTTACTGTAGTTTCACCTCGGTTTCGTTTAATTCCGTAATAAAATGCTACGAAGATAAATCCATGCTACGAAGATAAATCCTCTCCAAACGCAGCGGCGACGCACTCAGCAATATGCACAAAGCTGTGGCTCTCGTAATAATCCAGGTCTCTGTCTTTGCTGTAAAAGCCAAAGCCAAATGTAGAGTTTTAAAAGAGCCCCGTAGCGTCTCATAACTCATTCTTTTCCATGCTAAGCTCTTCCTGTGTTTCTCTAACTCTCACTAAATTCTAGTGTTACTCAAGCGGGCTGCGCGGTGCGCTGCCATCTAGCGGGCGGGAGTAAAAGTGCAGGACCAAAGAGAGACGCTGCAATGAATATTTCCCCAAAAATAGATGTTTAAATATCGATACGGGCGCTTTTGTATCGATACGAGAATCGCGCGACGTAATATCGCGATATATCGGCGAATCGATATTTTTCAACACCCCTAGTGATACAACATCTCATGTTTTCATACAATATAACACTTACATTACAAATCCCTGAATTACACAATTACAAATGTCCGCATTAACTTTACATATAGCAGCATTGTTAAAGAAAAGCAGTTCATGTTTTACAAGAAGAAAATCACAGGATGTTTACAAGACTTCCAAAGTAAGAAGACATAACACGAAGATAGAAATGTATGCAGTTTACATATACATTTTATTTTTATTTACAATTTGTACTTTTTTCTTTTTCCTCTTTCCCGTTCACATAATAACCATTTTCAATCATTACTTATAAACACCAGTCACCATTCTATTAATTGACCATTGATTTAGTTATATTAAGTATTACATAATCAGCACGACCCATTATTATTGTCATTCCCATTTGCACTGTAAAAATATTGGTTGTGATTGTTTTATTGTTTTTGTTGTTTGCCTCTTGTTTAGTGAGAATGCCCTTGAAATATGCCCGCGCCATCAGGGAAGAAGAAATCATGTTGATGGAATAACCTGGTCATTCTGGCAGTGTATGTTCTGTACCTTGTTGGTCGACGGAAAGCGCTCTGCAGTCCGGGCTGACAGTCCATAGCCTTTCCTACTCATGGGTCTCGTCTCTAAGTTGTACACGATGGTTCCATACTGTTGAGGAAATCAAAATCACTTTCAATATTTTGGAGGCAAGGGCTTGGAAGAGTGAATGTAACATATAAGACAGCGTCCAAACTTTATTTTTATTTTTTATTATTATTATTGTTTATGTGTGTTTTTGTTGTTGTTGTTGTTTTTATTGTTGTCTTTGTCTCAATTTATACCGTGTGTTTATTTGTTCTATGCAGGAATTTGTTTTGTTTGTTTTTCTATGTGTCCTTAATAAAATAAAATAAAATTACAAATCGCAAAAAATATTTTGGAGGCAAATCACTTCCCAGCCAGGTGTACTTAAGCGCTTAGTGGGGAATACTGTGAATTCCGACCTCAGATTAAAAACATAAGGAGAAATAAAGTATTTTCAAAATTACTCTCAAATACATGTTAAATGTTTCTGAGTAAAGGGTATTCATTTGAGTGTAGTTGATCACTTTGTGACAATATAGAGTTCGGGAAATTCCACAGTTACCATGGAGTTGTTTTTAGCTAATGTTAGTCAATGGAAATGTTTGCTAACAGCTGCAAAGATGGCGCATCTCCATGGTAACTGTGGAATTTCCCGAACTCTATTGGAAAAGATGAACTGGTTTAAGAAATGTTACAACTTGGTTAATCAGAACATTAGGATAAGTTGTAGTTTAATAAAAAAAAAAAAAAAGTCGTTATTAATCCTGATTTACGATGGTTTCTGATCTGTAATTGTCCTAGTTCGGCCTGTGTAAATCCAAACAAAAACAAAGTCACTTTGGCATTGGATTTTTTAATCAGTTCATCACAACTTTTTTTGTCTCACTTGAGTCATTGACAGTCCGAGTGCCCTCCGTCTGATTAATCTTTTTTTTTATTATTATTGCAATAAGTATACAGTGTATACAAACAGTATGCCAGGGGTATATAATTATACATTCACAAATATATTGTATTTTGAACAAATACAGATGGTTTTCACAGCCTTTTTGTTATCAGAACTTTCCAAAATCTTCATATAAGAGAGAGTATCACTATAAAAATGTGTAAAGTTGGGTTTCTGCTTGGAATATTAACATTTATGGATATAAAATTTGGACAAAAGGATAAGTAAATTAATAACAAAGTAAATGTCTTCATTCTTTTGCTTTCTGAAGAAACAAAAAACAACATTTTCCCATTTTATGGTAAAGTCCTTGTATAGATGTTCAATTATAAAACTGCAGAAGCCTTTCCAGAATTTCTTGGAGTAAGAACATGTCCAAAAAATGTACTGTCTCTGGATGATCTCCACAGAAAGAACAGTTCACATCAATGTCCCTTTTGAACTTTGTCATAAAAAATTAACTGGATAAAATTTATGGATGATTTTGTACGAAACCTCTTTCACCTCGTTTGTTATCAGAAATTTGTTGGGAAGTGTCCATACCTTTTTCCATAAAATATCTCCTACAAATTGGGCCCAATATGATACAACATGAGGAGTAGATACAAGCTCTTTCTGAAATAAAGCACGAATATTCTTATTACGATTTTTGTGATGTGTAAAACATATTTTTCTTGTTTGAGAATTTAAAGGCAAATACGCACTTCTATACAGCGTGATGACTCCAGCAGGGATTGCATCGAGAAGTATAGCGTATTGTTTAGGCATAACTGGAAATTGATAAGTGGTTAAGAATTCTGAGTAAGACATCAGTTGCCCACTGCTGTTAAAAAGTTGAGTTACCAAGACAATCTGTTTCTCTATCCAATTATTAAAGTATTTATTTACAAAAAGAAGTACAAGTACGCGTACAAAAAGAAGAGAACACATTACACCTGTGCTAAAGTCTCTCCATTGGCTTCCTGTAGAATTTAGAATCAAATTTAAAATCCTGCTCCTCACATTTAAAGCCATAAAAGGTATGGCTCCGCTTTATCTCCAAGACGCTATCGTTCCATATCAGCCAACCAGAGACTCCGCTCTCAAAACTCAGGGCTACTAGTGATTCCTCGGGTCTCCAAAATCACTGTAGGTGGAAGAGCCTTTAGCTCCAAGCTCCGGTTTTATGGAATAAACTTCCAGCTCACGTTAAAGAAGCAGACACAGTCCCTACATTTAAGACTAGGCTCAAAACGTACCTCTTTGAATTAGCTTATGATCAGGTCAGTTAGGTAAAGCACTAACCCTCAGCCTGAAGTAAAGCTGCCTTAGGAGAAACACTGCTGTGGGAAGTACGGTACACTGAGCGCTATCCTCTTCTTCTCCTTACTGCAAACTTGTCTTATTATGATACAATATTTATCTTATCTGTAGTCTGTTCATTACTATTCACATGGTGTCTCCTGTCCCACTCCCCCTTGGGAGTGTCTGTCTAGATCGAATGGAGGAACCCGGCTGAATGGAGGAACACTGCCTACTGGATTGACAACAAGGACTGGATGGTCTCGATCCTGGCCCTTCTGCTGAGGGGATCCCATCGGCCTGGGTCTCTATAGCCTGTCCGTCCATGGGAGTGGATCTTTCCAGCCTGTGGTTCTCCCCGAGGTTTCTCGTTTCTCCCACCGGGTTTTTGAGTTTTTCCTGCCGTGCTGGAGAGTCTAAGGACAGGGGACACCCGCGCCGCTCGTCGCCACCTACTGCTGACGCTTATTTGGACATTATGTTTGCCTGGATACTTGATTTAAATGTTGTAATCTGTAAAGCACTTTGTGATGCCTTCGGTATGAAAAGCGCTTTATAAATAAAGCGCTTTTTATTGGTTTGGTTTATTTGGTAGGGACAGTGCAAGTTAATGAACAAGCCACACCGGATTGTAGCCTTGGGCTAATTTCCATCCGTCGTCCCCCACGCGCACATTCATCCTGGCCTATTGTACATGTTTTTAGTGGTAGGGGAAACCGGAGTACCCGGAGGAAACCTACGCAGACACGGGGAGAACATGCAAACTCCACACAGAAAGGCCCCGGCCTTGGTGGGAATCGAACCAGGGACCTTCTAGCTGTGAAGCACAAGCGCTAACCGCTGTACTACCATGCCGCCCATAACGATGTATTTTTGTATAGAATGTTTTCATTGTTCCAAATGATATATTTATGGGCTGAGAAGTTATGTTTATATATTAAAGCCCATGCTAATAATACTTGTTTGTGGAATAATGAGAGTTTTTCTGGGAGTTTATCTACATTATAATTACAACCTAAAACAAAATTAAGGCCACCAAACCTAGAGATTTTAAAGGTATTGTTTATTGTAGTGAAGTGTAAAACATTAAGCCCTCCATTTTCATAACTATTCATTACAACACTTTTCCTGATATAGTGTGTTTGATTCTACCATAGAAATTTAAAGAGCATTTGGTCAATATCCTTACAAGTTTTATTGTCTACATGGAGGGAGAGAGCAGCGTAAGTCAACCGGGATAGACCTTCTGCTTTAGAAAGTAAAACTCTCTTTGTAACCACTGATTCAGTTTAGTTTGTGTTTTCTTGATCATTGGGGTAACATTTGCTTAAGTTCGAAGTTTTGGGTCTTTACAAATGACTAAACCTAAATAAGTATTTTTTCTACGACACTTATATTAGAGATATTTAAATCATTACAACCTTTTATTGGTAGCAATTTGCATTTGTTTAAATTTAGAGTCAATCCAGAAGCCTTTGAAAAGTCATTAATGATGTCTTGAGCAATAGGCACCTGACTGGCATTTTTCAGAAAAACTGTGGTATCATCAGCCAGTGGTCTTATGAAAATGTCTCTGCCAGCAACCGTTATTCCTCTCATATCACTATCATGAATATAAGATGCTAAAATTTGGGTACAGAGCAAGAACAGATACGGGCATCCCTGACGGATACCCTCCGTCTGATTAATCCTGCCAATAGAGTTCGGGAATGTGATGTCATATCGCTAAGCATTATGGGAGCAGCAATTGTAAACTAATGGAGATTTTAAAAGTTAACCTCTTAATGCCCGCCTTAACCAAGTGCGTTTTCTCCGGTTCGGCTTCAGCCAAATCTAAAAGGTCACAGCCTGTAGGCCAGTGTAAGGGCTCATTTGAAAGCTAAGACCTACAAAACTCATCTAAATGGATCATTTTCCTCGTGTTGTTGCCATGTTGTCGTCACTTTTTGGAATTTGTTTTCATTGCTTTCTTTATTGCGTTTTCATCACATTTGTGCCACATTTCGCTTTTTGTCACTTTTCTTTTGCTCTTATATGGCTGTTTTGTTGGATTTTGTCCGTTTTTTGTCATTTTTCTGTTGTGCTTTTGTGGCTTTTTTGGTAGTTTTCGCCGCTTTTTTGTCACATTTTTGTCACTTTTTCCTCGTCTTTTGTCACGTTTTCTTCGCTCTTTTAAGCCTTGTTTTTGTCTCATTTTGTGGAGAAAATCATGGAGAAAATGTGCTCGGTTCAGGTGGGGGTTAAGAGGTTAAATACTGGAGTTATTGTTCACATTAAAACACTTGGACACCACAGTGAGTTAGATGTTTTACCAGCAGTGACTCAGCAGCTAACGACGCTGTTCCACGGCTTTTTCTCCACTTTCTGTTTTTAGCTAATGTTAGTCAATGGAAATGTATGCTAACAGCTGCAAAGATGGCGCATCTCCATGGTAACTGTGGAATTTCCCGAACTCTATAACCTTCTTGGATCTCATATCTTTTTTTTTTTTTACCTGGTGGCCGTCGTAGCTGCCCGGTCCGAGGTGTGGCCCGGTGTCTCTCACGTACTCGTTCCCAAGTCTGTCCGGGGGTAGCTGAAAGGCACAAACTTCCTCTCTTGAGAGCTGCCGAAGTGAACGTTATGCGCGGGAGGAGCAGAGGACATGTTGGAGACGATGCGTAAACACGTGCCTAAAATAATACTGATTAAACAAAAGATGGAACTTCTTAGCCTAAATATGAGCAGTTAGCCGAGCCAGGTCTGGCTGAGCGTCTAGTAGCTATAGCAACGACTGTAGCTAAACACGTGCACCTTTAGGCCACGCCCACGGTCAACCTCGACTCCCAACCATTGACTCACAGTCAATGCTCCCAACTGAACAGATTTTCTCCCCAGTTCAGTTTCACCCAAATCTAAAAGCTTGAAAAAAAGTAAAAAAGTGTAAAAATAGCGACACAGACGAGGATGAAAATACAAAAAAAAGCGGCAAAAAATACGACTAAAAAGTGATAACTCGACAAAAAAGTGACGATAACTCGACTAAACAGTGACGATATCTTGACAAAAAATGACAATAACTCGGCAAAAAAGTGACGATAACTCGGCAAAAAAGTGACGATAACTCGGCAAAAAAGTGACGATAACTCGGCAAAAAAGTGACGATAACTCGACTAAAAAATGACTAACTTGACAAAAAACCTACAGAAAACGTGACAAGATGCTTGAAAAATTTGATAAAAACACAGACAAAGCAATAAAAAAAGTTACATCAGCTTTGTAGGTCTTAGCTTTCAAATGAGGCTTTGCACTGGCATATAGGCCGTGAACGCCGAGAAGCTTTTAGATTTGGGTAAAACCAAAACGCACTGTTCCTCCTTCATCTACTACTGCTGCTGCTGCTGACTGCCAGCAGGGGCGCACTTTCACTACTGTTAAAGGATACCAGTATGGTATAAGTATAACCTCGAATAATATATGTCCTAAAAGTGTATTAACTTTACAGATAACAATCGCTAAGATGTATCACATGTACAAAAACAACTTTAAAATGGATTTATAGGAAATAATATCCAACATTTTTTTTTTTCTGAATTCAGGTCAACCAAGGCTATTGCTTTTACACGTTACTTAACAACTATAGTGCGGCGTAGATAAAACATTGACCACGCTCAGTAATAACTTAACTTTTATTGGCATTTTGAAATCACATTTTTAAGCTCAGCAAACTTTTCCTGTCCATAAAAAGTGGCACTTTGAGATTGAGCGGAGTGAACTAAAAATGCAAACTGCTGAAAAGCCGTTCATAATGCTCGACTTGAGTAGTTTCGTCTTGCGCGTAATTCACTTTTTGTTGGTCTCTAGAGATTAACGTGACTCAAAGACAACACGTTTTAATTCATTTCAAACAAGTCAAAGCCACTCAGATCATGATACGCAATGAATTCAAGTCATTTTTTACTTTTCATGCAGCAAGTTTTCAAACAGAACACAATATACAGGCACTTCGCAGTAGTATTAAATTACAGTTCGAGAGGTCTGGAATTGTCCTACAGCATTTTCAACAATCACACAAAAGAAAAAGGCTTCCTGTGGTAAAGAGTGCAAACTGCTTTAGGAATATTACGAGTGGCACGGGAATATTTCAGCAAAAAAAAAAAAAGACAGACATTTTGACACTTGGCAGAACAAAATGGACAAAACTACACCGGAAAGTTAAGTTGTTCCCTCCGCTAACATTGTGCCCTTGACAAATGTGAACGTGGCACAGAGAAAGAAATGTTATCGCCTCAAAGATAACAATTAAGTTGAATATTTTTTGATAAATGCCCTCTTTTAGGATTCGCACGAAGAAACTCATGTAAAGTTTTTTTCTTGTGCTAAACTTTGGCACTGAGGAACAGGAAACACTTCAGCCAGGACTTTCATACACCAGAGCAACGGTTCTGAATTTTAAGTGGACTGAAAATGAATCAGCCTGGAGGAGAAGGACATCTGCCAATCCCAGTCCCCACGCACTGACGGGACTGAGCCAAAAAGAATCTACAGGAATCACTGACAGTCCTGGTTAAGTCCCGGTTTAATCCATAAACTACAACAACGCAAAGTTACCTGCATCGCGGTGGCTTTGTCTGTCAGCGGGACAATAATAGCGGGGCGCACGGTTTTGTACATTTAAAAATGGCCACATGCAAAACAAGAACTCTTGTTAGTGCTGCACAATATGTCGACAAATTATTGCAACGATATGTTTTGCAAAATCACTGCGGTTTTTCCATCTGACGGATTCACTGCCTGACCAAAAATAAAAGTCACTGTGTGGATTTAACTAACTGTTCCGCTCTGGGGTCGCTGCAGTTGGACCAGGTTACTCTGTGAATGGATTTCTTCTTCCCTAATGGCACGGGCGTATTCCAGCTTTGGGATGTGCTGGAGGCTTTGCGCAGCGGTCCCACTCTCCCACAGGGCTGGGCGATATGGCCAAAAATGAAAATCTTGATTTTGTTACTCAGTTTGGACGATTTTTTATTTTTTTTAAAGGTCTCCTGATCTTTCATAATAAGAAAACTGCTCAGAGTCCAGACCATTAATATTTAGATTCATAATATAACCCACAGTTAGGCCCATTAGAAAATGTTATTTCTCTTTTAAATATTCCTTGTCTGCTCTCAAAAGTAAAACTTCTAAATAAGCCATGGAGTTTTCAAAAGCATTTTAGTTTCCTCATCCTCATGCCTCTGCTGTGATTGACAACCGTCTCCATGGAGACTCAAGGGGAAAGGGGCGGAGTTAAGCTGCTGCTGTGTCTCCGCTCAGAGCATCAGGGTGAGAGAAGGAAGAGGATCAGACTGGGAAAACTCAGTTTTAGTGGAAGAAAACTCTATTGCACACTCCGAAAACTCAACGCGCGCCTTTGTAAAGCAGCAGAGATCGTCAGAAAGTCTCTGGGTTTTCTTCGAGTGACATTTCAGAAAACAGTCGCTGCTAAATTGGCAACACGGCGCACGTGAGGCGGACATGGAGCGGTGGACACGATTTTACGATTTAGCCATTTTCCACATCGTCTGTTTTTAGAAGCATGAAATAACTGAATTAATTCGATTTATCGCCCAGCACTACTCTCCCATCATCAATACAAGCTCCTTAGGGCTGGGTACTGTTAACGATACCAGTATGGTATCTAAAAAAAAAAAGTGTAGGTACTACTGGTATTGAAAAAACATCAAAGTATCGAATTATATCTTTAGAGACCGAGTTTTGATGCTGTTGGTCCAGGGACAGCAAAAAATTACGTTACTTTGTTGTTTCAGCTCAAATAAATGATACAAATTTAAATGGTCTTTTATGGAATAAGTTATTATTCTGGTTCTAGATGACAAATGGTTGAGTATAAGTATCGAAAAGAGCATCGTTCAGGTATCGGGAACCAAGTATCGTTCAAGTACCTGTATCGAAACAAAAAATATAACAGTACCCAGCCTTAAAAGATCCTGGAGAAAAATAAATTCAGCACTGGATCTTTGTGTCATTGCAGACTAATGAAATATTAAGAGTCAGGGCTGGACAATTAATCAAAATTTAATCAAAATCGAAATCTCTACTTTGGTCAATCTCAATAATGGTCATTGTACTTCATAATCGTCAGGTTCACAGCCATTTCTTTGGTAGAAACAGAGACAATGGAATGAAACTGGAGGAGAGCTTTTGTTTTTGTCTGAGCTGAGGGTCGTATCAAAGGGCTGTCTGAGTTCATGAATCAGCTACATGTATTTGTTTTATTATAGAAAGAGCATGTGACCTTTTTGTTTTGATCAGGCAGTGAATAAACTCCTTTTCCCCCCAACACAGCTTAAAACAAAAATTGAAACTAAAAAAATGTGCCAAAGTCCAGTTTTTTAAATGATTAAGCTTCGTTTTTGTCCTAAATTGTCCTTATTTTGACTAAATTAATAGCACAGCTGTTATATAATATCGGAGTGGAAGCTTGTATGTGATATGTTCTCTTGTATCGTGCAGCCCTACATCTTCCCCTTATCGTTTTTTGTTGTTTTTTTTGCAGGTTGAGCGAGTGATGGAGGCCCGTCACTCGGTCTGAGGCACGGAGATGCAGGGTCCTTTGGGGTCGTCGAAGCGGTCCATGGTGTTGAGCTGAAGGATCATGTGGAGTCCGTACACAAAGATCCACAGCATCAGCAGCGACGTCAGCAGCCCCATCCAGATGCCGGGCGTGAAGAAGCCCGCGCAGTCGCTCGCGTAGGAGAAGTTTGTGCCGTTGTTCAGACTAAAGCCTTGGATCTGGAAATTCACAAGAGAGTTCTTAACATGGGGTCGTGCAGCTAAACAAAACCTAACCAGATTGCAACGTCAACTGCGGTAACAACAACATCTTGCTTTGTGTTTAGAGGCGTAAAAATGGAGTGTGAAATATTCTTTATGTATATATTCTTTTAAACTCGACAGCTTTGTGTGTCTAGATACAATTTGAGCAAAGTCTACTGTTCTCACTCCTCTCAGATCAGTGATGTTCAGGCTCTGAGGAAGTGAAGATCCATCACCATGATATAACACAGGCAGTTTCCCCACCTCTTATCACAAAGAGTATTTCAGACCTGAGATCTAATTATAGAGCGTGTGCGTGTTCAAAAACATAATGAATGGGTAACTAATAGTTCACTTGTCTAATTCAATTAAAAATGCTAAATCATTTAATAGGTTGCGTTCACGTTATAGAATTCTATTTCAGTTGGAGCAGGTGCCAACACAACTCTATGGGAGAGAAACCGTTTTTGAAAGAAATTTCCAAAAAGAAAATGTCCAAATGTTTTCTCTGATCATCATGTGATTGGATTCACAAACCTGACATGTGAATTTTATGGCTGAAAGTCCTTTCTACTGGCCAACATCAAGCACATGTTTTTGAATATTGTCTCCACTTTTGGACGCCTAATAATTAGACACATGTTCATATGAGCTGGAAGATATGACTTTGAACTTTGTGACAGCTTTTGTTTCATGTGAATTGGCCTCAAGAATTACAGAGAAATTAGCAATGATTTAAGACTAGAAATCTGCATTTTGAGCGTTACTATGGTTACGGCCATGAAATGTTCAGTTGCTCCACCTCAATTTTAAACTATAGGCTCTTTAGAATGTTGTGATGTCACGTGAACGCAACCTATTATTTGACCGTTTTTAATAACTTAAAGTTTCTGGAAAATTTCAGGACATTCTTTCTGCCCCTTTTCAATCATTCTTAATGTTAATGCCTGGATACAATATTTGTTGAAATTGCAACAAACATTTATTATATCTTAAGACTTGTAACATTGCCCTACCTGCAAGAACGAGGAAACATTTGGACATATGAAGTAAAAAAACAAACAAGGGAACTTTTGAACATAAATGTGTAAAAATGACAAAAGGTTGTCCAATTCATAAGCAAAATATGCAATGGAGAATTGAACCATGTTATTTTAACCTGTCCAGAGTCAGATTGATATTACAGCGCCAATAACATTAGCACTGAGATCCATCTGGGATCGCTCCGGCTCGTTTGAGGAGAGGACGCACTTTTGGAGCACCTTTTGCTGCTGATTGGATCAAGAACACCACAAATCCATTAAATATTTAGTTTTGAAAAATGTTATTTGTGTTTGTGTTGCAGCCTTGTGTGTTTTTGCCGTCGTTTGACAGTTAATTAGTACCATTTGGCTCAAAACCTGAACGGTGAAGGCGGGAGCAGTTCAAGATGGATCCTCGTGTGTTTGTGAACACTTGCAGGGTAGGTAAATGTTACTTGAATTTGTGATCAACTTAACTTATTACAAAATTAGCACTGTCATGATTTTCAAATAAATTTAAGTTAATCCCTGTTGGCCTCAAATTTAATGCTCTACCAGCCCAAGATCAAGATCAAATCAGGACTAAACCAGGTCTAAAAAAGGTTTTAGAACATGCATTACTAAAGTATATAAAAGGGAAAATGAGTAGCCCATTCCTCGTACCTGGAAGTCGATTAAGTTGACCTTCCAGGTGGTGGTGGTGTTGATGGGGGTGAGCAGGGCGTCTCTGAAGCTGCTGACGGACTGACAGTGGTAGGAGTATTCAGCCGGAGCCGAGACAAGGCGGCTGGAGAAGGACACGGTCACAGCGTTCTGCTGGAGGAGGACGCGGTCAAGCGTGAACCAGGCCCGAGCCGAGACCGGGTAAAAACGCTGGCTCATGAAGAAACTGCCACACGGAGAGTTAAAAGTGATGAGTATATGCAGTATTTATGTTGCACCAATACACATATGTTTTAGAGGTTTTGTTTGACTAACCTCAGAGTAATGCCTCCAGTGTAGGTCAGGACAAGTCTGGACAAATAAAAACAGAAATCAGCAAAGGGTGAGTGCGTCGGAATAGAACAGTAAAAAACGGGAGCATTAAATGAGAAAAATGCAAGAAGCAAAAGGTCAACAAACAGACCGAGGCACATGAGATGATGAATATAAAGGTCTGTGTCAGAGCCTTGGACAAAAGCAAAAATCAGTTCAAGAAATCTACCACATACAGTTTCAGGGTTTACACAGGCTAAAGCAAGTCAAAAGTGCTGCTAAATATGTTTTAAACCATGAGCATATATGCCCAAACTGGGAGCTGGTGCCATCATTTTCCAATACATTTATATTTATTGCCAGTTTGAATCAGAATAGTACGAGGAGAAATGACTGGAAATGCTTCATAAAGAGTAAATGTAAGATGGTGCCTGATGATTATAGACAGTGGAAAGCACAATAGGCTATTATGCACGGGAGCGTCACGTGACTTCCGGGTGGATCCTCAGTCGGCGCTTGTTCATCCTGTCTCAGTTATTTGCCTATGAGGTCTTGTCTAAAAAAAAAAAATAGCTCAAGATTCCATGGCAGGCGGTGAGTTACTGGTGGACAGTCACGGCTAACACTAATTAAAATTAAAAATGGCAGCAAGATTTTGAACGAGCCTGCACAAAAAATAATCTGTCTGTATTTAGTAGGGCTGCACGTTTTCAAGTTTTTCATTAACCGTTAACCGAGGCCCTTAGCGGTTAATACTCGGTTAACCATTAGTGTGCGCACTAACCATTATTTATTTTACCTGCAGTCATTTAGCACGCTTTTTTTTGAAACATTGTGCAAAGAAACAGTCATTCATGCGTATAACAACAACAACAACAACACTTATCTCTCCACCACGTTTTAACAATAACGAGAAAGGCGAGTTTTGTGCCTTTAGCTTACCTAGCTACCTCCTAAGTGATGCCCGGGTGTCGGCTGTTGAAGTTGAAGTATATCTAAGCACTGCAATGCAATACTTGCATTTTGATCCTTCATTCTCGGTTGTAAAGCGTTTCTCCCACGCTGTGCTGTTTATGGCCCGCTTCATATTGAAAAGTTAAACTACCTAGCCATGCGCGATGACGGCTTCTCGTGAACAAATGTTTGGGAGCGCTCTGGCGGTCTCTGGTGGTGCAAAAATGTATTACAAGTATTTTCAATGGCACAGCAAATTATACACGCCAGTTAACCAAGCAAAATGCTTTTACTCGGTTACGCAATTTTTAACGGCTAACCAGTTAATCGGTACCCCAGTATTTAGTATAAATACTTTTTAGCCGTTTAACTTTTGTCGCGCTGTCTTTTGACACTAGCTGTTAGCTCCGAGATTTAAAAATAAAAGTTTTCTGCAGTCAAGAATTTACATCCAACGTAATGTTTTTAACACATAGCGAGTCACTTCGGATCAGAGGCGTGGGTGCCCCAACAGTCAAAGGCCATATTTAGTTTTCCTAATGGCTTTGGTGCTGCAATTACACATTCTCTCCACCAACACGCTCTGGCGCTATTGATCCCTATCCTGCTGCATGCTTTAGTGCAGGGGTTCCCAAACATTTTTGGCTGGGACCCCAAAAATGTAAACATAAACAACTCTGGGACCCCATTGTACTTGATATTGCCTCTTATGCTACTTTAGACCAGGAAAACATTTTAAAATCACGTTAATGTGTATTTAAACAGTTACTTTTGAATAATTGAATGGATTTCACAATTTATAGGCTGTTTTGCACTAAAAATATATACTAAAAACAGTAAAATTTTTCTTTAGGGGTCATCTTGAAATCATCTGGGGACCTCCACCCAAGGCCACGCGACCCCCACTTTGGGAACCACTGCCGAGTCATGGTTCCCTAATGTTAACTTTTAATGAGACAGACTTTTAACTCATGGCTCCCCAGATTGTATTTTTTAATAGTGAAATTGTAACACTCATCATGACCCAAAGGGGGCCCCCTACCGACATTCTTGCTTGGGGCCCCTTGGTACCCTTGCTCGCTACGCCACTGCTTCGGATCAGTATCTCACTGTCAGGGTTGTTTTCTTGAAGTATTCGTTGATTTGTGTAAAACATCGCTAATCCTTAATGGGGAAAATAGCGAGAGAGGAAGGACCACGGCTGCCGGGGATCGCACTCGGCGGTCACGTGTCATTTGTGTGCACAGAGCCTATAACACGTTTAAGCAGAGGAGAAGTAATTGTGAGCGTTCTTACACGGAGTTGGAGGCGTTGCAAAAGGACCCGGTTAGAGTGGGAGTTTGTTGGGCCAGGTCTGTCCAGATTTCAGTCTCTGTGAAGCTCACATTGAGGTTCTGAGCCCACAGCATGATACAGGGGTTGCCCGAGACGTTGTACATGATCGGGGGAGGCACAGCTGGAGGGGCAGGAGTCTGGAGCAGGGACCGGCCCACGGGCGTCCCGGAGAGAGAGAGTTCTGCAATAACCTGTGATCAAAACAGTTCCACACATCTTAATAAGAGGCTCCACAAAATACCAGATCCAAACGTTTCAACTAGGGACGTCAAGAGTAACCGGTTTTACGATTACCACGATTACAAAAGGACGCGGTAGGTTATCTGTAAGAATTTCAGAAGCCACGGTTTACTGCCACGAGCCGCTGCACGCCATAAACAGCATAAACTCAGCGGTAGTTGAGCGAGGCAGAAGGACGCTCTCCTCCAGTGTTGTATCCACTCAAAAACGATTGAAGTCAGCAGAGTGGGACCTCTTTAGGATCCAAAACATGACCAAGGCGTTGTTGTCGATGGAACATCCGTTATGCAAACCCTGTCGTCAGAAAGTTGCAGCAAAAGGCGCTGATATCGGCTACGTCGAATATAAACAACATCTTGGAGATAATCCTTCGCTGTGAATGTCCAGGTCAAGGTAACGAACTGCAGAATTCCATAAAAAGTTGTCCAAATGTTGGGAAATAGCCACAACTGGCTCAGGATGTAAAGAAAAAGCTAACGCGCTCCGCTCTGCTTCAGCGTAACAGAAAGGAAAGTGAAACCGCGCACATGTGGAAATCAGCTGTTCAAAAGAGTCTCCTTAGT
This sequence comes from Neogobius melanostomus, assembly GCA_007210695.1. Taxonomy (NCBI): domain Eukaryota; kingdom Metazoa; phylum Chordata; class Actinopteri; order Gobiiformes; family Gobiidae; genus Neogobius; species Neogobius melanostomus. The sequence continues at coordinate 311,025 of VHKM01000438.1, forward strand.
CATTTTGTAAACACGTTTCATTCTCTGTTCATCAAAACATCTGACAAATAATTAAGCAGCAGCAGAACTTTAGAGAACAGGAAACCCAGCCTAGCCTGTGGCCTAATAATATATAGTAAAATAATTATGATAATTATAAAGAAGTAAAGTTGACATTGTTTTGTATTATTCAATGTAGGCCAATTTATTTTAATGCAAAACAATCTTAAAGCATTTTTCATTTTTAGAAACAGTGAATGTTTACAAGTTCAAGTATTAAAAAGCTTTTTAAAGACAAAAACTAAAAATATCAGTTATTTCCTTTCATTCGGTCGATAATCGTGAATAATCGTAAAATCGCAATATTTTCTTTCACAATAATCGTGACTCAAAAAATTGAAATCATGACACCCTTAGTTTCAAATACTGTACCATGTGTTATCATGTATCTTACCCGCGATGGCTGCACTCCGGTGAATAAGGCAGTATAAGCTACTTTTTTGTCTTCCAGAGTTTTCAGAACTTGTCCAACAGTTTCATCTGTAACAGAGTAAAAACATTGGCATAAATCACTGATTTAGGCAGATTGATTTTTTTCCCCCATGGCCTCATTTCCCAAATAATTTCTCTCCTGAACTTGGGGTCAAACAAACAATTTCTTATACATATCAAATGTGGACGGTTGCCTCTGCTAAAATACCAGCATCATTCAGAGCAAACATTATAGCTATTTATTCTTACTTACTGTATGCAGTAGAAATAGGCGGGCAGTGGCAGTATTTTTCCAATAATTTGTGTCAAAACACACTGCGTATGTTTCTCTGAGAAGTGTAAGGTATTTAATAATCATCTCTTACACGTCTTTATCACCATCTTACACTTTGTTGGTTAGTAAATGCAATACTGATCTAGAAACAGATGAAACTACTGTACTTTCACTTTCTGATTTTCAAGCAATCTCCCCATAAGCCCCTCCAATGCCCTGCCTCCTGCTCCCCTTTGCTACACCGCTGTTTCAATAAAGAAAAAAATATATACCGTGTGGCTGTGAAGCTATGACAAGTGTTTTTACTTTGAGATGAAAGGATTAAGCATAGCAAGAGATGGCGAAGTGAGGGATATGTAGGAGCTCAGGAGGAGCTGTTTGGGAGTCCTCAGAACAGCCACTGGAGAAGATTCAAAGATTACTCAAAGATGCGCGAGTGCCTCCACACACAGCTCTAAAAAGTTGATTTTGCATAATGCCCCCCTTTAAAGGTTCTATCATGCAAAATCGACTTTGAGTTTTTAACCATGTTGTTCTGCTATTTCCTTCTCAAAAACACCCCCAGAGCGGTTTTTGGCTTCATTCATGCAGTTCTAAGTAATCCTCCTGAATCCTGCTCTCTGAGCAGCTGCTCCACCCTCTCCTGGTAAACCACTGAGCTGTTCAGTTGTGTCGTCACAGCGGAACGGAAGTGCTCTACGTCTGTAATGTAATGCCTTACGGCCTGATTTTAATTTATAAAACAGCTTTTTCAATATTTTTGTTGTTGTAAGAGAGAAAGAGAGAAAGAAAAAGTCTCCGACGCGTCTGTGCTGTCCCGGGAGAGTAAACAAACGCACCCCCGGAGGATCTGAACAGAAGTGTTGTTTGTGAAGACGGAGCTCTTTCTACTTTTATAACCAACGCGAATGCCATAACCCGATGATGGGGAGGCCAGGCTGAGCGGTGAGTCAATCAAAACACGTGTTAGAGTGTGTTAGCGTGTGTGTGTTAGCGTGTGTGTGTGTTAGCGTGTGTGTGTGTTAGCGTGTGTGTGTGTTAGCGTGTGTGTGTGTTAGCGTGTGTGTGTGTTAGCGTGTGTGTTAGCGTGTGTGTTAGCGTGTGTGTTAGCCATTTATGAAACTGTGTTGCACATGTCAACTCCTTATAACTGCATTATGTGAAGTAACGTCACTTTTTGCAGCGATATTTATATTTATAATACTGCAAATGTGGAATGAGCGGAGAGAGGGGCGGAGTTAACTGAATTGAAGCGTCTTGTCTTCCGGGTTTGAAAAATACCCCCAGAAAATACTTATATTTCTCTAAAAAATGAGTACTCCATAGTGATAGAGGTACAATATATCATATAGATGCCTACTTTACTTTGGAACTGCTAAAATAGCAGAATACAGCTCCTTTAATGCACCTGTCAACCGCACTCACAGGAATTCACAAAGATAAGATTGACAAATGCATCAAACTGTCCATTTAGGACTCACCATTCTCCTTCAGCGTCTCCCTGCAGGGCTTGTCTTGGCCGCAGTAAGGCATATTGATGAGAAACAGGTTGTTGACAGAGGAGTCCATTTGCAGATCGGGGAAAGTCTCCGGAGCCACGAGAGCGGGCGACACGCCGAGCTTCTCTGCGAGCAGCGCAGGCACCGCGGAGGAGCCGGTCCACTCCAGCGCCGGGAACACAACCGAGTGAGACTGGAGCGCCGCCTGGAGGAGCATACAAAGGTGAAACAGTAAGAATATAGAACGGTGAATTTGTGGATTTTTTAAAGATTAAGATTTACCTCAATGTTTTTAAAGGCACTGTCCTCTTTGTTTCCGAACACTCCCCCGTAACGTGTGAAGTCGTCTTGGCTTAACTGTTGAGATAAAGGAAAATAAAGGAATGCTTGATCAAAAACAGGTAAATGCAAAAAGATAAAAGTTACACGCTTTAATATTTGCTTTGGCTTCGATTACAGCACCACTCGCTGTGGGATTGTTTCAATAAGCTTCTGCGATATCAAATTGATGATGGGAGAGTGTGATCACGGTGCAAAGCCTTCTCCAGTACATTACAAAGATTCTCAATGGGGTTCAGATCTAAACTCTGTGGCGGCCGATCCATCTCATGCTCCCTGAACCACTCTTTCACAGTGTAAGACCCATGAATCCTGGCATTATCATCTTGGAATACGTCTGTGGCATCAGGAAAGAAGAAATCCACTGATGGAATAACCTGGTTATTCAGGATGTTCAGGTCGTCAGCTGATCTCATTCTTTGGACACATAGGTTCAGACTGCAGGGCTTAATGCTCAATTCCTATTTTTTTTAAATAATCTGATTTTTTTTGCAAGGACGTTCATATTACTCTCAATTACTCTCACATTAGGCAAGGCAGGCAGCTGCCTGGGGCCCCAGAGGGCCAACAGATTTGACAGAAACGACCAAAGTGCACTGACAATTAGCCGTTGCATATTCCCTGAAAGGGCCCCATGAGCCAAATTCACCCCTCCCTCACCTGCTTCCCAGAGGAGAAGGACAGACTGCGCAAACCCACGTGGTGGAGTAAACACACACAGCTAGCATCTCCTCCAACAAAATGAAGAGAAGTTTTGCCTCTGGCAGCAAAAACGAAAGAAAGTATGGAGGAAGGAGAGCAAGACAGCAGTGAGTGTAATAAGTTACTGTAGTTGTATGTCTCTGAAGTGCCTTCTTTTAGCAGCCACGGCTCCCCACCTCTCCATCCTCTACATTCACATTTATTATACATTTCTACATGGACATGGACATAATTCAGGAACAAAAACGCATCAGTACTTCCATTCTATTTATACACAACTTCGTGTGTCTACTTTTCCAGTTTGAAGGGGATTCAAGCCAAGGACAATCTAGTGTTCTGAATCACCCAAAGGAAATGCATTACAATTTTGTTTTGGATATGAAGAACCATAAAGCAAATACTACTACTACTACTACTACTACTGCATTTAACAGGGAAGATTTTGCAGGGGAACTGTGAAAAACGGGAAGTCATGCCAACACATTGTCACACCAGAGTAAGAATAGGTTTACATCACATGGAACTTTTTTTTAAAACAACAGCGCCCTCCCCTCCGCAAATATATCCTTATTTTTTACGTGAACCTTTTGCAAAGTACTATTACACCGTCATAACAACGCAGTTTTAAATCTAAATAATGAGAAGTGGTTGTCAAAGTGAGACCACAAGACACAATCGCGCAGAAAAGTAACAAAAGGAAGTGCAAATGATCTTGAATTGTCTCACTTTGTCCTGTAAGAAGAGCAGAACTGTGTGGGTTCCAGAGCTCAAGGCAGAACTGAGAAAGGCACTGAGCTCTGAGCTGGAGGTGATGTGCCCGGCGGCCGGAGGCGCAACAGGCGGCAAACTGCACAAGAAAACACAAAATATGCACGTTAATATACAGGTATGAATAAATTTGAGGCAGAATAAGACAAATATAAAAAGTCTCTTTTTGCAGGATCCCACATCTATTTATGTCATGCAGTAGTTATTTAATGAATGCATTCAAAAGGGACTAATAGTAGTATACTCTCTGTTCTGTCTGTCACATTTGTACTAAATGTTTCGTATGGACCTTTGTTTGAGTCTAAAATATAGATGGATTAATGTTAAATATTCCATAGTGTAAAAGTCTTTTCTTTACTATTGGTTAGTATTCTAAGCTCATTTCTCCAACTACAATACATTGGTAATAGTTTGGGGGAAAATATGAATAAATGACATTTAAGTATTCGGGGCATACAACAACGGCAGACTCTTCCACTGCTCTCAATTCTAGTTGTGCTACTTTTGAACATTCATTAGTAGGTCTGTGGTAAATTTCCTTCATTTCTTTTGACAGAGAATTTTACACTTTACACTTTTAAGAAAGTCACATCTATTTATTTTTAATGCCCAAATACTATATTTTAATGTCACAATCGCAAACATTTAATCAAACAGAGGAAAGAGAATTGGACAAAACGCACAACTTCCTAGCAAAGAATGTGCTCAATTTCAGCTAAAACTGCAGATGATGAACTTATTTGTTAAAACGTTTTGAGCGATGTCACAATTTTCCAATAAGATTTAATGCCAGTTTGAATCAAGTTTAATGCGTTTTAATGACATTTAAGCAAGGCCTTGATTTTGGCACCATTCATTTAATGACTTTTAATGCTTGACTTTTAAGGCCCAGTGGAAACCCCGTTACTCAAGTACAAGTAAAAAATAGGGTAACACTTTATTTTACACTACCCTTGATACATTGTACCTGTAACAAAGTAGACTGTGTAATAACTTGTACCTACAGGTTACATACACAATTGAATAATGTGTATTTTATTTTGGTGGTATATAATGTAATGACATAAGACCCAAACAGGAGCTGCAAGAACAAAATGACATCATTTTCTTCTCGCAGCTCTGGGAGTTTTGTGGAGTATGAATAGGCCTAAGGGTCCTATGTCTTATTACATGATCTTATACACATTATTCCATTGTGTATGTACTGCATAGGTACAAGTTATTACAGATTGTTACAGAGCACATTACATTGTACTAAATTTAGTTGGGTGTTACCAAAAATAGTGACCTAAATAAATACTCCAGTAAAAGTAAAAAGTACTCGGAGAAAACATGAGTACTGAGAGTAACTGTAACTGAGCTTAAAAGTCTGATTCACGTTTCAGTTGTGACATAAATTATGAGAAACAAAATTACTATTATAATTATGTGAAAATCCTACTATTGCCAAAGACAATACCATGAAAATGTATTAAAAAAATGAATTTCTGAAGAAAAAGGTGCACGAAAACGAAACTACATATATTTTAGGTCGACATGAAAGCGTTGTAACTTTAAAATTCACTCACAGTGGCACAAGTAACATTTGTGTTTGTTTGACCAAATAAACAACTACCACTTTTAGTACCATAAATCAACAGAACATAAGAATAACCAGGGGGATATGGATACTTCCTGAATAAGATAGTGTAATATCATGAAATATTGGACTTTAAATGTGTGCTAGAAGCCCTTAAAAAGTACGTATAACCTGCTTTGACAAATTAAATACAGCTAGGCTACATAACTATAACTCTGTAACATTTACTATCATGTACATTGCAACAGACTAACGCATTAAGACAGTGTTAGCATTAGCATATGTTTAGCAGCAACTTCAGAAACGACATTTAACTGTCAAACTGGCACATTTCTTCAAGTATTACCTGTCGGATGACCATATCAAAAGCGGTACGTGCGACGCCAAAGCCCGCGTGCTCGAAAATATGCACAAAACCGCGATAAAAGTCGCTTGGTTTGGCCACAGAGACGCAGCCATTTTTCCTCAAACTTTTCCTGTAATGAGCGAAACAAGCGCCGTCACGTGACACGCATCAGCTGATCGTCATGTGCACTTCCACCCCCCTCCCTTTTTTATTTATTTATTATTATTATTATTATTATTCATCTTCTTATCGACTTCATAGCATTACATCATTAAATACAGATATTAGAATAATAAAAAAATAAACAAAATCAATCCTTGGTTCCTGCAATGTCATTTAACGCAACAGTTAATGCAGGATGCGGCGCTTCCGGGTTCGTCTTTTCTTTCATTCACGTCGCTCTTTTGCCCTGCCCTTCGCTCATAGGAAATACAGGAACACCCAGATCATATTTCCACTCGTTTATTGTGCACGATTCGATCTAAACAAAAGATTTTTTTGCAGATACGGTTGGCACGGAAGAGATATTATGGCGATAGTGTCATGTCCAACCAACCAAGCTAGCTATCTGATTTATATGCTAGCAACTTGTTATGTCACACAGATCTCACTAAACAAGGAATTTCGTGTAAGCAAGATCTCTAGAAGCATATTCTCATTTATTCAGTTTAATTGTTCTTTTTCAAGGCCTATTTTCCTTGGTGTATTGGCATGGAGAACAAGACTAGGTCAGAGAACAAGTCAACAGCATACCACAGCAATAATGAAAACAAAATTTGATTGATTTGTGCTGAATAAACTCCATTTATTTATTTATTTTTAATTGTGTATTAATAATAATAATTATTATTATAAAAACAATAATAATAATAAGAAGAAGAAATACAAATTTATTGCACATATTAATCTCATGGACTTGAAAATAATGAAATAAGAAAAAAAAGTCAAGTACAACTATGCATAACACATTTTTAGGAATAAAAAAAAACCACCTAATAATAAATCAATTTGCTATTTTCTCCAGCCCAATTTGTGCTTTGTCATTAGGGGTAACCTGTGACCTGGCAGCTCTCCATGGTGCTGATCCCCCCGCGTTCACACCACCCATTGATTGGTGCCACCGTGAAATATAGTTCAATTCATCCGGCAGTGATACAAACACATTAATATTTAGTGTGAAAAGTATGCATGCAAAATCGTGTCACTGTATTAAAATGGAGCGCTCAGTGAAAGCAACTCCCTTCGCTTCCTCACAGCTGTGGTGGCGGCGGAGGGATACCGGACATCTGACTTCACGCTACACTGCACCTACAACACAAAAATAAAGAGGCATGGGATGGGAAATAAAATAAAAGGCCAATGTTTTTTTTTTTTTTTTGCCTAAACGTGGACAAAAGACATTTAGTACAACCGTAAAAGGCAGAGAAAGCGCGTCGCAAATGCATTCGGGCGATAAATAAGTGCTAAGTTTCAGATTACAGTAAAGGGATGTCACTCGCCCATTGTGTGATCCAGGCCGGAACCATGCGTCTGCAGACCGGAGGAGCCGCAGCTTCACGACAGCAGATTCAGGACAGTCATTGATTTACCATAGTTAGTTACATCAATGTTTCCTGCTGTCTATTAACACAAAATTAGCATAAATAAGCAGAAACCATTTAACAACTTAAAGGGATATTTCAGGATTTTTGACATTGGGCCTCATTTCCTAGTTATCCAGAGTGTTGTTGATGTCTGGAGATATTTTTTTCTTAAATTCATGCAGTTCTTATATTTGAAGAGTCTAGTGGCGCTAGGCTAGGGCAAGGCTAAAGCATTTCTATGGTATCAGTTAGCCTGCATTAAAAACAGTCTGACCCACTCCACAGTGCACCTGAGGTAAATCACTTATAACACCAGACTAACCATATAAATGTCTGTGTTAATAGAATAATTTTTTAAATATAACTGACCTTGTATCACATGAATTACCGCATTTTGAGGGACTATTTTCTCGCAGATCACTCCGCCGCTGCGTTAGCTTACAGCCAAGAAGCTGATGCTGCTCAAATATAAGTTATTTTAAATGCAAAATGGTTAAAATTATCCTATTAACACAGACATTTATATGGTTAGTCTGGTGTTATAAGTGATTATCTCAGGTGCACTGTGGAGTGGGTCAGACTGTTTTTAATGCAGGCTAACTGATACCATAGAAATGCACTAGCCTTGCCCTAGCCTAGCGACACTAGACTCTTCAAATATAAGAACTGCATGAATTTAAGAGTCCCAGGTTCGATCCCTGGGCCGGATGGGGCCCTTAGCGTGGCGTTTGCATGTTCTCCCCTGTGTAGGTTTCCTCTGGGTGCTCTGGTTTCCTCTGCCACATGGAGACCGAGGCGCAGATGGAAGAGCGGGTCGTCTCATGATCGGAAGGTTGGGAGTTCGAATCCCGGCTCCTGCAGGTGAACACTGTTGTTGTGTCCTTTGGCACTTCACCCACCTCGCCTCCAGTGTCTGCATACATGGATGAATGAGAGTGTGAATGGGTGACTGGTTCCTTGCTGTAGGTGAAAAAGCGAAACCATATGTTGAGACTAACACTAAAAATACGTACAATAGGACTAGGTTTCTCTGGGGCCCCTGGAAATGAGATTCTTAATCTTAGTGGGACTTTCCTGGTTAAATAAAAGATCAAATAAATAAACAAATAAGTAAACAAACAAACAAATAGGCCTGAATTTAAACAAAAACTGGGCCTGGTTTTATACAGCTCAAAACCAATGCCCAAACTAGACCTGTTTAGATTGTTTTAGTCCATTGTACTGCAGGCAAAAAACAAGAAACAAGAAAGAAAACAAAAACATTTATAAAATTACTCAAAATAAGACAATAAAAATCAATATCATTACAAAACTGTTTACAAACAATGAAAGAGGGAGTGTGTATATCCGGGGAGCCCAAAGTGGGGTCAGAGACACATGGCCTGCTGGCTTTTTGCGAAATCAGCTTTTGGTTTGAAGCATAAATAAGGGTGTGGAGCACAAATGAAACCTCTGCTAAATAATCACTGACCACCTGTCTGTGTCCCTTCACCCTGTGCACACTTCAATATGTGGCCCGCTATGAAAAAGGTTTTTGGACACCACTGGTGTACATTTAATTGTTGTGGTTCAACCTCATCCCTAACCAGTGTTGGGGAGAACTTTGAAATTGTATTTAGTGACTGAATACTGAATACTGAATACTTTGAACACTTTTAGAATACTTCTATTGATTGTCATTATATTTATGTATAGACCCTTTAATTGTTTGTAAACATTCCGGGCTTAGCTGGAGGCGGGAAGCTCGATTCCTATCTATTTCCATTGTAGCTGTTGTCATAGTAACGATAAACAAATGTCTAACTGTTTTCGAAAATATCAGATAAACCTTATTTTATCGTCTCAAATGTCATTCCTCTTGTTCTCGCTCCTTAAGCCACAACAGGACCACATTTTTCAGTTGTAGTTTGATACTTAAAATCGCTAGTTTTAGTTTAATCTTATTTATCTTGATCACTTCCTGCCTCCAGCTGATGTCACTGATGATGTCAGCAGTTAAAGGGTCTATAAATATGGCGTATAATCACAAAAGTGACTACGATTGTTGGAACAGTTGTTTTAAACTCACTTACCCTTAATGATGAACTCTTTAACTCTGTTGGCCAATGGAGCAGCAGATACAGCATCATGTGACACGTGCAGTGTTTGTATGAACTGTGGCATAAGCCGTTGTAAATCTTTATTTTATTTTAGGTGGAAAAACAGGTCAACATTAAGTTCTTTCTTAATAATGTTTGTAAATATGGAGCTAAAATGTAATGATTGAGTACTGGGATGTTTCCCTTGATATTTTGGAAAGTAACATCCATCCATCCATCCATCCATCTTCTTCCACTTGTCCGTTGCTGGGTCGTGGGGGCAGCTGTTGGAGCTGCACCAGCCCCTATAGCTCCTCCTGCAGGTGGGTCCACAGAAGGATGGCCTCATGGTTCTAACCGGGCCTGTTGGTCTCTCGTAAGGGGCTTCTGAACCGCTCTTTGTCTGACCCGTCACCTAGGACCTGTTTGCCATGAGAGACCCTACCAGGGGCACCAAGCCCCCGACAACAGAGCTCCAGGATCATTCGGTTACTCAAAAAATGAATATTCTAAATAGTTACTCCCCAACACTGTCTCTAACTTTGTTACATCCCAATTCTTAACAGGGATTAGTTCTATAAGCACGTCGGGGCGACAGTGGAGGGTCGGCGGTGCACACTGTCGTTGTGTCCTTGGGCAAGACACTTCATCCTCCTTGCCTCCAGTGTCTGCGCACATTGGTGTATGAATGAGAGAGTGAATGGGTGACTGATTCCTTGATGTAAAGCGATTTGAGTGCCTAAAGCAGGTAGAAAAGCGCTTTATAAATGTGACCATTTACGTTTCACAACTTACAGGGAGCAATGTCGTCATGGTAACAACCAGCAGCTATTTCCATCAATAATAGGCCTAATCTAATAAATTATAATGTATGATTAGATGCACAGCGCAGAGTAATAAGGGTCTATCTTTCTCCTTTTTTTTTTTTTTTTTTTTTTGGCAGGACAAACATTGTTTAATCTATTCTATTTCTGCTGTTGTGACTCTGCAGCCGCTCCGGTCCGCCGGTTCACGCTCCTTGATCCAGGCAGGCGCAGTAAGGAAAAAAAAGAAAAGAAAAGAGATGCGCACTATTTGTCGGCGCGCAGGAACATCTACACTCGAGTTCTACACCATCAGGGCCATCTTTGCTCGTCTTTGCCGGTGACAGTGTGTAGTCACTTCACTTTTCTCTGTTGGTCAGAATCTCCCTTCCCCGGCTTTTGGAGACGCGGTGTCAGTGCGTTAGCTGGACAGAAAACAGCGCGAGGCCGAACAGCGGTGTGACGGGTCCATCTCGTATCCAGCGGCATCGTTTCCTCCCTTTCCTTCGGGTACCCTTCATTTCATTTATCTGAAGCACAGGGCGAGTCGGAGAGGCGCTGCTGACGACATGGACGAGGAATATGATGTGATCGTGTTGGGCACTGGGCTCACGGTAAGTCACTATCATAAACTCGAGATATAATTCCCACAAACGCGACGAGCGCTTATTAGCAAGTCATTTCAACCTGCTCCTGCGCGAGGAACTATCAATTTCACTCTCTCGCGGGACAAAGTATGCGCTCAGCGAGCTCTGTTATGACTCGGGGGGATTGTTCTCAGATTTCGCCCGTACGGCCAAGGCTGCTGGAGACAGAGGCGACATAGCGGCGTGCGTAAAACGAGTATAGCATCTTCAAGGCGTCACCCCCATGCAGCGCGCGTGCCGTGGCTCTGCACACACACAACACGCAGGCCTCATCCTTTTGCCTTGGCGTCGGTGCAGGCCGTGACACCGCTCCATTCAGTGACCGAACAGTTTCCGCGCTGTGTGTGTGTAGCTCTGCTGACGACGCGGCTGCTGTTTTTCCTCCTATGCGACAGAAATGCGCCCAAATGTGTCTAAATCTGCAGCTTTAGTCTGTTTTTATTCCCCACCCCCAACACCCCCCACCCCAAAGGTTCAGCGGGTGCGCCCCATGGCCTCAGCGCACGGCAATATGGCTGTACAATATAGAATAGGCCATGCAATCTTTTATTACTGTGGTATAAACAATGATCGTACTGTGGTGGAATATGATTTTACGCATGCGCACTGGCCCGCTGTACCTCCCTGGCTGCAGACTAAGCACACACCCCTGATTTAATCATGTCCCATACTAATCCCTATCACGGATGTGGTCCTGATGAATTGATCAATCGAATATAATACAAAATAAAGGCTGTGAAATACATAATTATGTTGTGCAGAAGATTGAAAACAAAAACAAACAAAAAACAGATCTTCTTGATAACCTCTAGAATTAACGATGAGTCTTTCTCTTCTTTTTTTTTTTGTATTGATATTGTTTAACCGATATAGGAAATGATTTACCAAGGAACAGAAATGGGAATAAGAAGAAGTAAGAGTAGAATTGCTTTGAATTCATTTCATTCAAATAGAAGTAAGTCGTAGTGACTCGATTTATTTTCCTTTTTTAACTCTTCAAGCGTTTTAGTGATGTATGTTTCTTTGGTGACATAATTACAAGAAACAGAACACAATATAATGTGAAAATCTTAGTATTTCCAAATAAATTGCCATCAAATATATATAAAGATGAATTATTGTGAGAAATAAGGTAAAAGAAACACAAATGAAATCAATTGTATTCATCAACATTAGGATTTAATCACACTGGGAAGTGTCAATTTTTAGTTTTTTATGTTTATATACCTTTTTTATATTACTTACGTAGGTAAAAGGTACTGTGTGTAGTAAGAATACAGTACTGTTACTTCAAATAGTTACTCAATTACATGTATTTGAATACTGACAAGTTTGGTTTGCACTTAAAATGAGTTTTTCCTGCTGTGGACGCCATCTTGAGAACTTTATGCCATTCAAAAATATTTAACAGTTTCCATATTTCATCACTTTGAATCTTAAATCAATGTAACCTACTCATTTTTGCAGTGCACCATTGCCATTTGTTGAACTAACACGTGCCTTTTCTTGTGTTTCTGTTTTTGAAGGAGTGCATTCTCTCCGGGATCATGTCTGTCAATGGGAAGAAGGTTTTGCACATGGACAGGAACCCGTACTATGGGGGAGAAAGCTCCTCCATCACCCCCCTGGAGGAGGTACGATCAATAACTCGACTTTCCCCCCGCCGCTTCAGGGCCCGTCTCTGTGAGCGACGTTTGCCTTCTGTCGCATCATTTGAGCAGCGTCTCAAAGGATGCGCTGAAGGGCTGATCCTTAACGATACTCGGTTTACGATACCGATACCTGAACGATACCTTTTTCGATATGTAATATTTGTCGTCTGGTTCTAGAAAAAAGAAGGCAACGCAAGGCAAGGCAAATTTATTTATACAGCACATTTCATGCACAAGGCAACTCAATGTGCCTCACAGCAACACCAAATACACAATAAAAACACAATAAAACAAATCAATCAAAACACTCATAAAAATATACAAAACAATAATTAAAAATATATATTATTATATATTAAAAGTGGTTAAAATACCATACCATAACCGTAAATAGGCATGTTTTCAGCCTGGACTTCAACATAGTAAGAGTTGTGGCCTGTCTTACGTCCGCGCTGAGGCTGTTCCACACTTTTGCTGCTTGAAACTGAAACGCAGCCTCACCGTGTTTATTATTGACTCTGGGAACCACCAGGAGACCCCTCCCTGAGGATCTCAAGGCCCGAGATGGTTCATACGGCTCTAACATGTCAGCTGAATATTTTGGTGCCCGACCATGAAGACACTTATAAACAAGCAGAGCTATTTTAAGTCTATTCTCTGAGTGACAGGAAGCCAGTGCAGAGACCGGAGCACTGGACTAATATGGTCGTATTTCCTGGTTCTGGTCAGGACTCGAGCAGCAGCATTCTGGATGTTCTGCAGCTCTAACAGCTCGTTTAGAAAGGCCAGTGAGCAGCCGTTACAATAGTCTAATCCACTGGTTCCCAAAGTGGGGGTCGGGACCCTTCGGGGGGTCGCGAGGCCTTGGGTGGGGGTCCCCAGATGATTGTAGGATGAAATAAAAAAGAAAAAGGCAACTGTTTTTGATATATTTCTGAGTGTAAAACAGCATATCATTCATGAAATCCATTTGAATAATCAAAATAACCTGTTTAAATGCATGTTAACTTGATTTTAAAATGTTTTTCTTCCCTAAAGTAGCATAAGAGGCAATAACTTTATACAAGGGGGGTCCCGAGTTGTTTATGTGTCAGTTTTTGGGGTCCCAGCCAAAAAAGTTTGGAAACCCCTGGTCTAATCGACTGGAGACAAATGCATGGATTAGTCTCTCCAAATCTGGTTTAGACACTATGTTTTTTATTTTAGCAATGTTTTTAGATGGTAATAGGCCGCTGATGTAATGGACTTAATATGACTGTTAAAATTCAGGTCTGAGTCCATGATTACCCCTAGATTTCTAACTTGATTTTTAGGTTCTAGTGAAAGAGCTTCAAGATGACCAATGACAACTTCTCTGTGTTTTTTGGGCCAAAAACAGTGATCTCAGTTTTATCTGTATTTAACTGGAGGAAGTTATTTTTCATCCACAAAAGAACAATGATGTTTGGAAGATATGCAAATTTACAATATCGGGTCCATCTCCAATGTGAAGAAATGTGTGAAAAATGAGGAATAATTTGGGGGGGAAATGGAGAAAATTGGGAGAAAACAATCTGGGAAAAAGGTGAAAAAAATTAGAAAAAAATAGGGAGGAAATTGGAAAAAAGAATGTGAGAAAATAGGAAAAATATTAGTAACAATAATTAGGAAATAAATGGGGCAAAAAAAGGTTCGAAATTGAAAATTGATTTAATAAAATGGCAAACATTATAAAGAAAAGTGGGGGAAAAATATTTATTTGAGCTGAAACAACCAAGTCACTTCCTTTAATGCTGTTCTTGGACATACAGCATCAAAAATGTATTATTTTTATCGATACCTGCTTCCTAAACATTTTCTCTGATAACACACTGGTATCGTTTAATGGTACCCAGCCCTCGTCTTAATCCAACATAATATAGTCAATGTACTTTTTTCTGTGGCTAAAATAGTATTGTTTCTTGTGTTGAAAAGATGTGTTACAACTTAACACTAATGTTGAAATTATTTATTCTATTTTAACAAATTTGTCTTCCGTTCATGATGAAACACTAGAGAAAACACCAACTTGGCATGAAAAGATACAGATACAGATCCACTTTCAATTTTTTGAGTCAATTTGCGATCAGTGATGCCAAGAAGATTAACCGGTTTCACAATTACCGCGTTTATAAAAGCTCACGGTAGGATAAACGTAAGAATTTTATGACCCACGGTAAAACTGTCACGTCTCATGAGCCGTAGCGCATTTGTGCCAAACAGCACTCACCGGTAAAGGCTGAAGAAACAGCGTCTGGTTTTAAATCCACCCCAAAACACATCAAGTCACATGTGTTCTTCTGAAACAATTAGTACTGTCAAACAACATAGATTAGATAAGAGAGGGACAGTCAGACTGTCCAATCAAAGAACCCTAATCCATATCCCTTGCAATCCATATCCAGTGATTCCACCCACACAAACACGGATAAATCTCAAACATGCTGAATATCAGATCGTTAAATAACAAGTCCTTTTTAATAAATAGTTTTATTTCTTCTTATAATCTAGATTTTATGTTTTTAACTGAAACATGGCTTGACAAAAACACTGGTAACGCAGTTTTGATTGAGTGTAGTCCATCAAATTTCCATTTTGTGTCTGAAACACGCCAAAACCAGAGGGGCGGGGGTGTCTGTGCAATATTCAGGGACAATATAGTCATCCATAAATTGTCATTTGGGGTTTGTGTATCATTTGAGTATGTGTCTTTCAAAATGGAGATAAAACAATCTTCCATACTTTATATGACTATTTACAAACCACCACAGAATTGTTTTATTGAAGATTTTACTGAATTACTTTCATTTATATGCACTGATTTTGATTGTTTAGTAATTTCAGGTGATTTTAATGTGCATGTGGATGTGACCAATGACAGGCATGCAAAAGAACTTAATGCTGTTCTTGAAATGTTTGGTTTAACTCAGCACGTCAGTGAGGCAACTCACAACAAAGGTCACACTCTAGATCTGGTTATTACAAAAGGTGTTAATTAGGGCTGCACATTTTCAAGTTTTTCATGAACCGTTAACCGAGGCCCTTAGTGGTTAATACTCGGTTAACCATTAGTGTGTGCACTAACCAACACTAACCGACCCCCACCCCCCGCCCCTCCGTTACGTTATACTGACAGACGTGAAAGGGGTTTTCATTGTTAACACCTTTATTAAATGGCTGGAACACATTTAAAATAAAATTAATTTATAGAATTCATTGTGCAAAGAATCAGTCATACATGCATACAACAACAACAACAACACTTATCTCTCCACCACGTTTTAACAATAAGGCGAGTTTTGTGCGTTTAGCTTACCTAGCTACCTCCTAAGGGATGCCCGGGTGTCGGCTGTTGAAGTATATCTAAGCACTGCAATGCAATACTTGCATATTGAAAAGTTAAACTAGCTAGCCATGCGCGATGACGGCTTCTCGTGAACAAATGTTTGGGAGCGCTCTGGCGGTCTCTGGTGGTGCAAAAATGTATTACAAATATTTTCAATGGCACAGCAAATTATACACGCCAGTTAACCGAGCAAAATGCTTTTACTCGGTTACACAATTTTTAACGGTTAACCGGTTAATCGGTTACCCATGGACACCCCTAGTATTAATGTATCAAATGTAAATGTTGTTGATGTTGCTTTAACTGATTTTGTGTCTTCTTTGACTTGTCTGTTACATCCAAACCAGTGGTTGGGCCTGGAGTTATTCAAAGAAGACACATAAATGATACAACAAGGACACAGTTTATGGAAATGATCAGATTTGAAAATCCTCCATGTTCAAATATTGAATCTGTTGGACTCTTATACATCAAGCGTCTTAAATGTTTTGGATACTATTGCTCCTGTCAAGGTTAAAATGGTTAACAATAGACAAAAGGCACCTTGGAGAAGTGAAGATTCGGTCAAGGCACAGAAAAGGGAGTGCCGAAAAGCCGAACAGAAATGGCGCAAGTCAAAGCTCCAGGTTCATTTTGAGATATACAAAGAAGTGCTTTGTGAGTTCAACCAGATTTTGCGTGGACAAAGGGAGAAGTACTTCTCTAAAATCATCGCAAACTGCAGAAACAATTTCCGCGTCTTCCAGTTATTTCTGATAATGGACACCTCGGAGTCCATTATCCCGCTTATACCATGGTCCGGCAAACTGAAACTGTTTATTGGGGCCTGTTTTCTTATTTTTTTTAAGTCCTGGGCAGGAGTTATTTCACTTTTTAATCAGTTTTACCTGAAACTAGTTCCAGCTCAATTGTTTACTGTTACTATGGAAACAGCTCCAGTGGAGTGATATAAAACGTGATTTAACTGTTTTACCATAATTTCCACAACACAAATGGCAACCCTGACACCAGATAAACACCTTGAGCTGACACATTTCACACCTGTTACTGACAAAACAATCGAAGAGGTTATCTCCAGTCTGAGTTCATGTACATGCTGCCTTGATGAATTACCCACTAGATTTCTGAAGTCTGTGCTGACCAGCTTGTTACCACAACTTGTTCAGTTAGTTAACATCTCATTTGAGACTGGAGCATTTCCAAAGGCCTTGAAAACCGCGGTCATTAAGCCTCTTCTAAAGAAGAGCAGCCTTGATCCCAAGGTACTGAACAACTACCGGCCCATATCAAACCTACCGTTCTTAGGAAAAGTCCTAGAGAAAGTAATATATCAACAGCTCACTTACTTTCTCCTATCTAACAATGTGTTTGATACTTTCCAGTCAGGATTTAGGCCCCACCACAGCACTGAGACAGCTCTGATCAAGGTGACAAATGATATCCGTATGACACCAACGCAGGTAAGGTCTCAGTTTTAGTTCTGCTGGACCTGAGCGCTGCCTTTGACACAGTGGACCACGGGATCTTAATTCACAGGTTAGAAAACTGGGTGGGAATCTCTGGTACTGCTCTAAACTGGTTCAAGTCCTATCTCGAGGATAGGACGTACTTTGTCAAAATTGGCAACTGTGTCTCAGACAAAATTTCCATGACCTGTGGAGTCCCCCAGGGGTCAATCTTAGGACCCCTCTTATTCAACCTGTACATGCTTCCATTGGGTCAGCTAATAAACAGCAACAATGTGTCGTACCACAACTACGCAGTCATGACACTCAGATCTACGTGTCACTGACGGCAGGTGAACATGGGCCTGTAGATACACTCTGTCACTGCATCGAACAGATCAGTTTGTGGATGCAAAACAACTTTCTCCAACTAAACTCAGACAAAACTGAGATCATTGTCTTTGGCCCACAGACACAAAGACAACGTGTTATCAGTCACCTTGAGTCTCTCGCTCTAAAACCAAAAAATCAGGTTAGAAATCTAGGAGTAATCATGGACTCAGACCTGAACTTAAACAGCCACATCAAAGCAATAACATCATCAGCTTTTTACCATCTGAAGAACATTGCTAAGATCAGAGGAATAGTGTCAAAACCAGACTTAGAGAGACTCATCCATGCATTTGTCTCCAGCAGGTTAGACTACTGTAACGGCTGCTCACTGGCCTTTTCTGACAAGAACCAGGAAATACGACCACATTAGTCCAGTGCTCCTGTCACTCAGAGAATAGAATTTAAAACAGCTCTGCTTGTTACAAGTCTTTTCATGGTTTAGCACCAAAGTCCATCTCTGACATGTTAGAGCCGTATGAACCATCTCGGGCCCTGAGAACTTCAGGGAGGGGTCTCCTGGTGGTTCCCAGAGTCAATAATAAACACGGTGAGGCTGCGTTTCAGTTTCATGCAGCTAAAATCTGGAACAGTCTTCATGAGGATGTGAGACAGGCCTCAACTCTGACAATGTTCAAATCCAGGCTGAAAACAGCTCTTTTTACCCGTGCATATGAAAACTGAAAGTATTTTATCTGCACTCTTGCCTTTTACTGTCATTTATTAACTTTATGTTGATGTTTTATTGATTGATTTTATCTGTTTTCTTGTAATTTTATGCAACTGTGAAGCACTTTGAATTGCCTTGTGTATGAATTGTGCTCTACAAATAAACTTGCCTTGCCATTAACTCAGCGGCTGGTTGAATAATCCAATGTGCAAAGAGCAAATCTTATCCTTTTTGCATGATAATTGCGTAACGTTGCCAAATGAAGAGTCCCAAAAGAACCGTGTTCAGCTGCGTTTGTCCTGTTGCTGTTAAAAACAAACGTGAAACTGTGTGAGCGCGTGAAAATCAGCTGATAGGTTCATCGTTTGTTTAGGAACTCTTTTGTAATTATAGTGAATTCATAGGCCTGTCACGATAACAAAATCTAAAGTTCGATATATTGAGCAGACCAATTTGCTTCCTTCAGATACAGCCAGTAATGATATTCTATTGCCTATTTATTATCTTAAAATCATTATTGAATTTTTTTTACATATGGGTTAAAGCATAAAGATAAAAGATAACTAAGGCTGAATTAAAAATAATCCTTAAATAAACTTTCCGAGGTCCAGAAGCATGAACTGCCAAACCAGTAGCAAAGCAAATACACTGATGTCTGTCGCTTTGTGTTTCCGCAGCTCTACAAGCGTTTCACTCTGCCCGACTCTCCTCCCGAGTCCATGGGCCGAGGAAGAGACTGGAACGTGGACCTCATCCCCAAGTTCCTCATGGCAAACGGTTTGTACTGCAGTGGAGCAGAGTTAAACGTGTTACAACAACGAAAAGCACAGATACTACTGGCCAAATATGACTCTAATAAAAGTTAAAGTTGCTCTGTCAAATTATTACTTAAAGGTCCTATTCCGATTTTTTCACACTTTTCAGTATATTGTAAAGTCTGTAATTTGTAGAATAAAATACTGTTGACTAACCATGACACATTCTTATAAATTGTATGAACTTGCAGGCTAGTTTGTCAGCATTTCTAGGACAGTGACGCTGATAAGTGACCCTGCAAAATGTGAAAAGTGCTAATATAAACCCATCCCTGTGAAGAAATGGGAAGCTAGGAAAGAGTTTGGACACAACTATTAAGTTTACTCGCTCAGGCTTTCTTTGCTTGCAAAAAATAATAATAATAATAATAAAAAAATCATGTCCTTCAAAGTGAAACTTAAGACCAACTTTCTGCTGATAACCTGTATATCTGATTTTAGAGTATTATCTGCTGTTTCCACTTAATTTTTTTGTAATTTTAGCACAAACTAGTAGCCTATATTTTGCACTTATATTGTCCAAAACTGTCTGAAACTGTGTGTGTTCTGCCTCCACATGGCTAAAGTAAACAGAATTTGGATTTTCTTTTGGTAGAAGTTTCTGTAAAAGTAGAACTCCACGTCGTGAGCACACGGCGAGCTGACTGAAAAATTGTGATTCCCATGAGAAGCTTTCTTCCCCCTTGGCGAGGCCACGCCCCCTTGTATGAGGCGTTGCCGTCTGCATTAAAGGAGCTATATCATGCTAAATCGACTTTTTTGAGTTTTTAACCATGTTGTTATGCTATTTCCTTCTCAAAAACACCCCCAGAGCAGTTTTTGGCTTCATTCATACAGTTTTAGACAATCCTCCTGAATCCTGCTCTCTGAGCAGCTGCTCCGCCCTCTCCTGGTTGTTCCAATCTGACGTCATGTTGGAACCAGGTAGTGCTCGACGTCTGTAACGTAATGCCTTACGGCCTGATTTTAATTTTTAAAACAGCTTTTTCACTATTTCTGTTGTAATAAATAAATAAATAAATAAATAAATAAAAAATAAAAAATAAAAAAAATAAAGTGCCCGATATGTGTCCACGCCGCGCTGCCCCTGCAGAGTAAACAAACACACCCCCATAGTGTCACCCCCCAAGGCACCCGCCTGTTACCTCACGATAATGTCACGGAGAAAAGCGCGTTTGGCTGCGAGGACAGGACTTCAACCTTCCTAAAGAAGAGTCCACTCGCCAGAAGATGAAATTTCTCTCTGGGATTCAGCGACTATCAGCCAAAATAGTGTTTGTCTGTGACCGTCA
Organism: Neogobius melanostomus; assembly: GCA_007210695.1. Classification (NCBI taxonomy): domain Eukaryota; kingdom Metazoa; phylum Chordata; class Actinopteri; order Gobiiformes; family Gobiidae; genus Neogobius; species Neogobius melanostomus. The sequence goes on from VHKM01000438.1 coordinate 331,742, forward strand.
CTGATGGATGTTTGGTGAACCTTGGCCAGAAGTGGATTAACTTATAACCAATGCAAGTCTCATAATAAAAACACCAGAGGCCAGAGGCAGAGCAGTGAGTCAATCAAAACGTGTGTGAAACACATGTCAACTCCTTATAACTGCATTATGTGAAGTAACTTGACTTTTGCTGCGATAGTTATATTTATTTTACTGCTACTGTTGCATGGGCAGAGAGAGGGGCGGAGTTAACTGAATCGAAGCGTCTTGTCTTCCGGGTTGGAAAAATACCCCCAGAAAATAATCGCAAGAATGTGTACTCGATAGTGATAGAGGTACAATATATCATATAAATGCCTATAGTTTACTTTGGAATGGCTAAAATAGCAGGATACAGATCCTTTAATAGTTAAACACATTAACCGAACATGACGTGACATTGCTCAACCAAAGATAAAGCGCAGAGTGAATCCCTCACCGATGTTTCCAGTTACCGCTGACGTCTTGTTAGCGATCTGTAAACTCCACAAACTCCCAGAAGCCTCTCCACTTGGAGCCAATTTAGATCATTCACATCAAGTTGTCACATCATGCTGCATGTCCTCGTAATCCACTGGCGTTGCAGCATATTCCCCTCTGTGTTTTGAGGAAGACGGCAGAAAACCGGGTGTGGTCTCCTGTCACAGGCGTAACGCAGCTTCTGCTTTTTAAAAATGAAGTGTTGAAAAGTAAATGTGTGTGTTTGTTCTGTTGCAGGTCAACTTGTGAAGATGCTGCTATACACAGAGGTGACTCGATACCTCGACTTCAAAGTGGTGGAGGGAAGCTTCGTGTATAAAGGAGGCAAAATCTACAAGGTGCCCTCAACCGAGACCGAGGCACTGGCTTCAAGTAAGTTTCTCCTAAGTTTTCAGATGTAGAATGAGTCTCTCACGTGGAGCAGGAGCCAGTTTCCTCTATCCATCACAAATCATGCCCCCATTTGAGTTCAATCCTGTTAAAAATAATAATTACATGAGTTTAAAACGTTTTTAGATTGCTGGTATGAATAGGAATATGTATAAGATTATGGATTTTATGCAGTAGGTATGCACTGACTAAACTGAAAACTAACTAACCAAATTACTCAATTCAAGCTGATTGCATGCCATGTTAAAGGGGAATCATATGCTAAATTAAAGCCCAGTCCCAGTGTAAGAAGGAGCGCTACCTCAAGTCCTTCATCCCCACTGCTGTCAGACTGTCCAACAAGACTGTAAAGTAACATGTGCAATAATCCCTCTGCAGAAACACATGCAGTAATCCCTGTTCACATCACTTTACCTGCGTCACTTTATCATCCACTTGCACTATGATGTAAACCTGCCCTGCTGATACTCACTATAACATTATTTTACTTATTATTATTTACTGTTTACGCTTTTTGTCCCCACAAAGTCCTTGGTAGTCATTGTATATAAGAAAGATACCACTATTTACTATGTAATTGTTTTTCCCCCTCACATTTCCTGCCTATTTGCACATTTAATATTTTATGTTTTTTAACCACATAACAGTGGTTTAGTTTGACAGTGCAGTTCATTTATTTTCTATTATAACTTTATTATATATATACCCTAACAGGCCTACAAATGTTTCATATACAAACACATATTCAACACAGATTTGTCCTGGATACTTAGTTCATGGTTTGTTTGTTTGTTTATTTATTTATTGTGTATTCAATGTTTGACTTGAAATGTCATCTGATTTGGCTCCTGTTACAGAAATGGAATAACCTTTAATCCTGTTGTGATATAGATTTTTAAATTGGTGGTGGAATATTCTACTTTCATTGGGCCAATTGAAATTAGTTTTAGATAGAACATAATTATTATTAGCATAGCTCATTAAACAGAAGGACTGCACCAGGGACATGGGAATAACAAATTTGTGACTTTATAATATCCATTAAAATGCTATTTTACAAAAAATAATGATACTGTATGTTGTCTCTGTGGGCCACAGGCATGAACAAAAAACTCAAGGGCTTCAGCCCGATTTAGTCTCTCACATATTTGAAGCTGACCTTTAAGTGTATTGTCAGTAAATTCTTGTTCTAAAAAGTTACGCTGGAATAGACTAAATGGCACGAGCCCTCCACCTTTTCACTGGAACCACGTTGGCTAATTAGCATAATTAATTAATTGCAGTCAATTCCAATAAATATAAGGAAAGAGAAACTTTAGAGGTTAAAACGAGGAGAGATGGAGCTTTGTCTCAGACTCTGACTCTGCACCTTCCACTTCTCAGCAGGCAGAGGCAGGACTCGACTCACCTCACCTGTCAGAAAGTTGCATCTAAGGCCCGCTATAGGTAGCGTTCACGTGACATCACAACAGTCTAAAGAGCCCATAGTTTAAACTTGAGGTGGAGGGCAACTGAAAATTCCATGGCCGTAACCGTAGTAACGCTCAAAATGCAGATTTATAGTCTTAAATCATTGTTAATTTCTCTGTAATTACTGGGCCATTTCACATGAAACAAAAGCTGTCACAAAGTTCAAAGTCATATCTTCCAGAACATATGAACATATGTCTAATTATTTCCTCACAAAGGCGTCCAAAAGTGGAGACAATATTCAAAAACATGTGCTTGATGTTGGCCAGTAGAAAGGACTTTCAGCCATAAAATTCACATGTCAGGTTTGTGAATCCAATCACATGATGATCAGACAAAACATTTGGACATTTTCTTTTTGGAAATTTCTTTCAAAAACTGTTTCTCTTCCATAGAGTTGTATTGACACCTGCCCTCCAACTGAAATAGAATTCTATAACGTGAATGCAACCTATAGGCTAGTGTTAAATAAAAGCACATAAGAGCGAGGCAAGACTAATATTTCTCTTTCCTAGTTTAGTGTCATTGCATTGCAGAGCCACCTCATCAAAGTCACTGTTGAGTTGAAGCGCGCGGTGCTGAACACCGGTGTGTGGGCTGAACCATTTGACCCATTAAAGGGGTGTCAGGGCCCTGAGATTCATCCATCATTATTGTTTGTGCAAAATTCTGTCTGGCAACCGCTGTATTAGCCCTGTTGTGTTCAATTCTTATATCAATTATGAGGAAATGTAGAAAGTACAATACAGAACGCTTTTTGCAGCACTTTTGAGGGCCCCTACCCTGCTCTGGGCCCTGGGTACTCAGTACCCTTTACCCCCCAGTCCGACGCCCATGGCTAGAGCTAAGGGAAAGTGTTAGCAAAAAGAACTGAGATTGGGCAACTCTCCAGAACAGTGGTGTCCAAACAGTTTTAATCAGGGTCCGTGCAGTGAAAGATTCAATTGGGTGTATTTAGCAGAGCTTTTAACCACGAAGCTACACCTTTACTTTCGTTTAGAGCAGGGGCGCCCAAACGTTTTGTCTCCGAGGGCCAGAATGAAAAAGTGCCTGTGGGTCGCGGGCCAAACACGGCAATGTCAAGCGTGAAACACATTTAACTGCAAATAATAATAGTTACTTTATTTTATTTTTCGGTGTACATTTGCATTTGATTATATCTATGCAAATAACATGCTATATTAAAACAAACTATGGCAACAGCCTAGTTTTAGTAAAACAAAATCAACTATTGTAGCAATATGTAAAATGTAAAAAACAACAACACCTGTATCTACAGCACCTACAGTGACTTTACCTCATTAATTTGTTAACTCAAAGAAAATGCCGTATTAGATCATTTTGGAAGTGTCAGTTCAGCATAAATTATTTTATAAGTTAATTTTTAACATGACCTATGTTGATGTCAACAAACTTTGCAATAAAAGTTGCTGGGAAAAACTGGGAAAGTTGATGCTACAACGCTCTGTGATAAACACAAAGACACCACAACAGTGTTTCCTTAACTTTGCGAAAGGAGTGAAACAGCGCCCCCATTTTGATGCTGGTGGCCAAAAAGTGTACTGCATCCATATTTACCATTGAGAATGAATGGGACAGAGTTGGTATTAACCATACAGCGCAAAAGTAGGTCACTCTTTGGCGGGCCACTTTGGGCACCCCTGGTTTAGAAGATTAACACAGCTCTTTCTCATGCTTAAATGTACGGTGTTTCGGTTATAATCATCCAGAGCAGGGGGACATTTCCAGGGAAACTCCCCTCCCTCCACAAACGTTCATGTCTGGCACCGGTCTTTAGGAGGAACTCCACTGTGTTAGAGTGATTTAAACTTGCAGTAAAATGTACAATCTCCGCTGATGTGTGCCAACTCAGTACGAAGCTAAAGGGCCAAAACAAATGGGTCTGAGGAACTTAGGCCACCCCTGCTTTAAAGCTTTTTACTATTATTACCTCAAATACCTGGAGTTGTGTCAAATAAACTTTAATGGACATATTATTTGCGGTGCCTATTGGGTGTTGCAAAGTGATCTGAAAACATTGTTCCTGTTAATTCGTTCCATAATTTCCCTTTTTCAGACTTGATGGGGATGTTCGAGAAGCGCAGATTTCGGAAGTTTCTAGTTTTCGTCGCCAATTTCGACGAGAACGACCCCAAGACGTTCGAAGGCGTCGATCCCAAGCCACGACGATGAGAGACGTTTACAAGAAGTTCGACCTGGGCCAAGACGTCATCGACTTCACCGGACACGCCCTGGCCCTCTACAGGACAGACGAGTAAGTGCGGCGGACCGGGACAGACTTGCCACAACGTCGGACTGTGTGAAGGAACATCTTTAATTATGAACTACTTGTCTCTTTCAGATACTTGGACCAGCCGTGTTTGGACACAGTGAACCGCATCAAACTCTACAGTGAATCTCTGGCTCGATACGGAAAGAGCCCCTACCTCTACCCTCTGTACGGGCTCGGCGAGCTGCCACAGGGGTTTGCGAGGTACCAATGATATACTTCTACCTATGTGTTTAGATTATATTAGATGAGGCAAGTTTATTTGCGGAGCACAATTAATACACAAGGCAATTCAAAGAGCTTTGCGGTTACATAACAGTTCAAGAAGGCAGATCAAATAAATCCATAAAACATCAATATAATCATTATATCAATATAATCATCAATAAGAGTGCAGATAAAACACTTTCAGTGTCATATTTTGAGCCTGGATTTGAACATTGTCAGAGTTAAAGTGCATATGACAGATTTTAATGCTCTTGAAAATATGACTTATTTAGATGGATTTCATCAGTTGCATAATTATAATTGTTTTCAGTGAAGCAGCAATTTTAATGAAGAAATGTTGGGCAGAAAAGTTATTTTTATTTGAATTTTTAAGCTGCTGACAGGAAGTGACATAAAAGAAGGAAACATTCCAGAGCAGTTTGATTCATTCATTTCCCATACGTTTGTTAAGTGTGATGTCATGAGTTCCACTTCCGGGTCCTGGCAGACGGGCAAATATGCGAGAAAAAAACATAAAAAACTCAATATTTCTGAAACTCAACAGAGAGTTACTGAAGCTACTCATTTCTCAGACTCATTAGCCAAAAATGCCGCACCTACTGCTAAAAAAGTATTATTTACTAAAGTCGGTACTTCCGGGGTTAGCGTAGCATTAGCATTTTTCACCGCTAACCCGGATGTAGCGATTTTGGTAAATATTACTTTTATAGCAGTAGGTGCAGCATTTTTGGCTAATGGGCCTGATAAATATATGTTCAGTAACTCTCTGTAGAATTTTAGAAATATTGATTGTGGTATTAAAGAGTTTTTTGTAGTTTCTCGCACATCTGCGGACCTGGAAGTAGAGCTGTGACGTAACAAACGTATTGGCTTAACATGGTCGGCACGGAGAAGGGGTGGGAGGGAGGGCAGGGAGTTCAGCTTCCAGATGGCCTTGTGTATGAAACTGTTCTTAAGTCGACTGGACCTGGCCTGTAGATTCCGCAGTCTCCTCCCTGAAGGCATTACCTTGAAGAGACTGTGTGATGGGTGCGTAGGGTCCCCTTTGTGGGTGAGACGGGTGGAGTACTTGTCCTTAATAGAGGGGAGAGGGGCTCCACAGATCTTCTCCGCTGCTCTCACGATGCGCTGGAGGCTCCTTCGGCAGGAGGCAGTGCTGGTGCCGTGCCACACTGTGATGGAGCTGGTCAGGAGGCTCTCTATAGTCCCTCTGTAGAAGAACCTCACAGTGATGGAGCTGGTCAGGATGCTCTCTATAGTCCCTCTGTAGAAGAGCCTCACAGTGATGGAGCTGGTCAGGATGCTCTCTATAGTCCCTCTGTAGAAGAGCCACACAGTGATGGAGCTGGTCAGGATGCTCTCTATAGTCCCTTGTAGAAGAGCCTCACAGTGATGGAGCTGGTCAGGATGCTCTATAGTCCCTCTGTAGAAGAGCCTCACAGTGATGGAGCTGGTCAGGATGCTCTCTATAGTCCCTCTGTAGAAGAGCCACACAGTGATGGAGCTGGTCAGGATGCTCTCTATAGTCCCTCTGTAGAAGAACCTCACAGTGATGGAGCTGGTCAGGATGCTCTCTATAGTCCCTCTGTAGAAGAACCACACAGTGATGGAGCTGGTCAGGATGCTCTCTATAGTCCCTCTGTAGAAGAACCACACAGTGATGGAGCTGGTCAGGATGCTCTCTATAGTCCCTCTGTAGAAGAACCACACAGTGATGGAGCTGGTCAGGATGCTCTATAGTCCCTCTGTAGAAGAACCACACAGTGATGGAGCTGGTCAGGATGCTCTCTATAGTCCCTCTGTAGAAGAACCACACAGTGATGGAGCTGGTCAGGATGCTCTCTATAGTCCCTCTGTAGAAGAACCACACAGTGATGGAGCTGGTCAGGATGCTCTATAGTCCCTCTGTAGAAGTTGCTCATAACGGAGACTGGGACTCTGGCTCTTCTTAACTTGTGGAGAAAGTAGGGACGCTGTTTACTTTTCTTGACCAAAAGCATAAATCACCAGTGCAAACACTGTAAAATGACTTAAAATCGCTTGTATAAAGGTTCTTTTTATGTTGAATTTGAGTCGGTTTCATCTAATCTAAGATCAGATAAAAGATGCCAATGAATCAAGCAGAAATCCCACTTTTAAAAAGATTTATTTTCCACTTGAAATGATACAAAATAATATGATTCAGATTTAATCTCTTAATTCAAGAACATTCATGTAATTTCTACTAAGACAGTCCTTCTCAAACACAGGTGTGTTTACTGTGTCTAATAACGTGGGACAGCATGAAGCCAAATACATGAATCACTTAAAGACTTCTTCCTAAGGGGCGTAACAGAAAATAATTGAGAAGCATCGCATTAAGATGATTATTGTTTTTCCAGAGAAGGTGTCCGATAAATAAATAAAAAAAGAGTATATTATATAATGAGTAAGTAATTCTTGTCCTGTTCAGGTTGAGTGCCATCTACGGCGGGACGTACATGCTGAACAAACCTGTGGAAGAGATCGTGATGAACGGAGACCACGTGGTCGGAGTCAAGTCTGAAGGAGAGGTTTGTTATCTCAACATGGCAACTTTGTTATAAACATTACTGACTCAAGAGTATTATGTATTATATATGAGTGTATATATATATATATATATATATATATATATATATATATATATATATGAGTATTATGTATGAGAGAGAAACCTCTTACATTAAGGTACGCTACATTTTAAAGCTTTGTCATTCTGATGTTAAATATCCCCTCTTTCTTATTTTCTTTTCTTTCCTTCCTTGCTTTCTTTCTTTCTTTATTTCTTCCTCTCTTCCTCCCTGCCCTCCCTCTCTTTCGTCCTTTCTCAGGTGGCCCGTTGTAAGCAGCTCATCTGTGACCCGAGCTACATCCCGGACCGCGTGCGTAAAGCGGGTCAGGTGATCCGGGTCATCTGCATCCTCTCTCACCCGATCAAAAACACCAACGATGCAAACTCCTGCCAAATCATCATCCCCCAGAACCAACTCAACCGCAACTCAGGTGAGCACGAAACGCTGAACTACTACTACTAATAAACCTAAACAATCCCCTCTGAAATACTTTACAAATATGTCAACAAAATAAAACCATACACTTAAACCTGGCTCGATCCGTTATCCAGATTTCGCACCGAAAATATAGGACATTTCGAGGCATAAAATTCCTTTTTATATGAAAATATAAAATGACAGAACATTTGCAATATATTTTTCCCATATTTATGTCAGTAATCTACAGCAAAAGTTTCAAATCGTTATCTCTAAATTTAAAAAGTTTCCTTATTCACCGGCAGTGTCAGCCAGGACTGGGCGATATGACGATATTAGACCGTGTTACGATCTCCAGAGCTGACAATCTGTCATTGTTGTGGGATGGTGTGTTTATTTGTTTACCTGCGACACATGTGTGAAGAAGCAAGTGTGTCCTTCGTCCTTACAGTTCAGTCAGGCAACGCATCCTTCTCCTTTGTTTCATTTAAATCCTGGGCCGTGTTCACAAATGCAACGTTTATCCATGTCTTTGTTTCTTTGTTTCTTCTTTTCTTTCTTTCTTTCCTTCTTTCTTCCTTCTTTTCTTTCTTTCTTTTCTTCCTCTCTTCCTTCCTTCCCTTCTCTTTCGTTCTTTCTTTCTTCCTTCTTTCTTCTTTTCGTTCCTTCCTGAAAATATAAGACAAGTAATAACTTATGGTAACTATCTGCTTTCGCTTTGCCTTTTACACAATAAAAGACACAGTATGTTATGGCTTTAGTAAGACTCTTATTGTGAAAGGGTCAGACAGCAACAGACACGAACAACAAGCCTTTACCAAACTTAGTGTTACTATTTTACTTTTATTGTCTGGAGTTTTATTGTGTTTTTTATGTATAGAGTTAGTTTGCTGTAGTTCTAAGTCTAGTCTAAGTTCTAAGTCTATTTTTGCTTTGTTGATTATCACAAAGTTGAATAAATTAGTTTATTCATTCAATCTTTTTCTTCTTCAGTGTGTAATTTAAGTTATTTTAGTTACTATAAAAAAATCGTGATAAAATCGAAATCGGGAGTTTATAATTCAAAAATCGTGATATTCTATTTTTGTCATATCGCCCACCCCTAGCCAGGACTCTGTTGAAATAGTGTGTCTGAATCTCAATAGAACTTTCATGGTTTAAAGGGATGAACACTTTCCATAACGTGACATCTTTATTGTTTTGCCCTCGAGTCTAAATGATCCAGACTGCTGTGTTGTAATAAAGCTTCGTACACCCTTGAAGCCCCTTTACTTCACTCTGCCCGTGCTCCTGTGCAGATATCTACGTGTGCATGATCTCGTACGCTCACAACGTGGCAGCACAGGGCAAATACATCGCCATCGTGAGCACCACCGTGGAGACCTCGGAGCCTGAGGCCGAGATCGAACCTGCCCTGGAGCTGCTCGAGCCCATCGACCAAAAGTGAGAGGCTCTTAGCATCGCACAGTCGTAAAAGGATCAAGATATGAAAGAATGATTTCTAATCAATGTGTTTGTGACAGGTTTGTGGCAATTAGTGACCTGTTTGAGCCCACAGACGATGGAACCAGCAGTCAGGTCAGGAATATTACATTTTCATAACATAATAATATTGAATATTTGTATTTCACAAGCTTCTCACGAGACTCTGGCCAACTTAACTAGTTACATACAGTAGCCCTATCCAGGGAATAAGGAAGTAGCTATTATAGGCGACTTAGATAAGCATTATTTGGCATTAAGAAAACACAACATTTAAAGTGACCACCTGGGCAACCGAGCATAACATAAGTAATATTAAAGCATTATATTTTTTCCTTCCATTTGCTGATCTCTGACACTAATCAGAATCCCTGGTGCCATCTCTTTGACCAATGGCCTGTCAGGTCCAATCAGGGGGGAGGGTACTGTAAAAAGTAATCCAGAATTAAGTAAATTAGTCCTTGATTTAAGTAACTGATTTTAATAATTTAAAGTGCATACGACAGATTTTAATGCTCTTGAAAATATGACTTATTTAGATGGATTACATAAGTTGCATAATTATCATTATTTTTCAGTGAAGCAGCAATTTTAATGAAGAAATGTTGGGCAGAAAAGTTATTTTTATTTGAATTTTTAAGCTGTTGACAGGAAGTGACATAGCACCATAGCAGTTTGACTCATTCATTTCCCATTGACTTAACATGGTTGCACGGCAACAGTTTAAAATTGTTTACCTTCTTCGATGTCACTTCCTGTCGGTGTCCAATAAGGAAGTGAAAACATAAACATCATAAAAATGGTCAAACTAGAGAAAACTGGGAATAATCTTTAGCAAAATCTTAAATATAATCGTGTTAGCTGTGTTTTAGCAAAAAATGCTGTAATGTGTCATATGCACTTTAAACATTAATTTTATTTTTTTTAAATTAATTAATTAAAATATCAACAACAATTTTATTTCTCAATTATAAATAAGATATATAGTATATAAAGTGTGGGAAACTTGCTTCATGGAGAGATTTCATAGTATTAGAATAGTTACAACAATCAAAGACAGATTTACTAATTTCAAGAAAATTTATACCTATTTCTAGATTACTTTTTGCATTGAGGTCACGTTTTCATGTCATTTTACTGCTCTGTTTGTTTGTTAGTTAACAGTGTGAGGCAAACTCATTTCCATTGAGCCTTTTCATTTATGTTTTTGTTCATCCCTATTTTCTTTTCTTCACTCTCACTGACAACAGCAATGAAATTCCCTGCTCACAGGACGTGCTTATAATTTAGCGGGAAAAGTGGGCGGGGGACGAATAACGTGAATTAATTCCGAATGTTTTATCGTACATTTCGACGTACTCTTCGTTCCACAGATATTCTGCTCGCGGGCCTACGACGCCACCACTCACTTCGAAACCACCTGCAACGACATCAAAGACATCTACAAGCGCATGACCGGCTCCGACTTCGACTTCGAGAACATGAAGCGCAAACAGAACGACGTGTTCGGGGAGGACGAGCAGTGAGCGGAGAGAGAGGCAAAAGCGCAACACCGACGACCTGGGTCCAAGTCACTGCGGGAGTTTTCATTTTGACCCATGTGCACTGTAAAAAAATGTGGATAAGTTACGATGACTTGAACTCTTGAATCTTGTCGTTTTGACCAGATTCATGAGCGTTTCTTGACTAGGGCTCTAGAGTTTTGGAAGAGTAAGTAATTAAGATGTTGTGATTTGACATTAAGAGACGAGATATTTTATTAATTGGACAGAACATTACAGTACTGGTTCATTCTCTGCTATTTGCGAACCCTTATTTCTGACTGGTTTCGCGATACTTTAGCAAGAAACATGTGCAATTTACCTGCAATATTTGAGGCAGTGTAACAGAAGTCCAAATATGTGCATTCAGACTAAACAAGTCAAACTTACTCAAGAGTTCAAGTCCTCGTAACTCATGCAGAGAAGTCGCTTTGTTTTTTCCGGTGTAGATCCTGCTTTTTGCCTCTGCGCCCTGGTCTCTCCTGCACTCACACAGACACACGACACGCTGTTCAAAATACTCACTCTCTTTATGTCTGTCACAGAAAAGCAGGGTTGATACGGCCATCGCATTATCCATTGTAGATAGTCTAAAAAATAACAACAATCATGCGTTATCTTAGCTGTGAAACTACGTCATCAATGATTTGCAAATATAGCTTCGATTCTTTCCTCACGTTAAGGGTTCAGGCACTACGAAGTCACTCGGAAACGGCAAAGATACTTGTAAAACGGCGAAAAATGAAAATTAGTAACATGAGTTTAATTCACATGAAAAATTGAGTAGTTTTGACTTGATTTGTTTAAGTTTTTGAACCCAAATGATTTGAATAAGCGCGTCATTGTACGGCTTTTTTTTCTTCTTTTTCAAGCACTATTACATGTGAGAAAATTAAACTTCTCCCGATCGTCTAGGAGTTTTTAAAGGTTTTCAAAGGGTAGCCATTCGGACCGGGTCGGGTTGTAGATCAGGAGTGCGGCTTTAAATTGTCCAGTCTTAGCTACAAACCGTTATTCAACACCACAAGTGGTGAGTGATGTCAAAAAACGATCGATACCCGTACCCTTTATCCCTCCCGTCTAATGTTCCCGGTCCAGATGACTACCTTTTGAAACACCTTTGCAAAAAACTACCTGGACAAAGACCCTACTGACAGATGATTATGCCTGAAAAACTAAAACACATCTTGAAACCAGTCAGAAATGCCTTGTGAAACGATGTAGACTTACAAAAACTAAACAAATCAAGTTGAATCTACTCAGTTAGCTCATTTTAACTCAACTCGGTGGTATTTTTTGCAGTACACAGCCATGTATTTGCATGTATCTTCGCCGCGTTTGTACATAGGGGTAAAACTGCGCTGCAAAATGGAGACTGGGTCAACCCTGCTTTCTCGATATAATACTTTCCTCCTGTCTTACTTCAATAGACTCTGCTCCTTTTTTGCAAAACTCTGTCAGTCGGTCAGTCGGGCGAAACGTGAAGAAAACGTCTGTATAAAATTTAGCCTGTTCCGTCAGATCTCACTTTGCAAAACGCTGTCGTGACCCTGTGCTAGCGGCAAAGCTACCCAGCGGCTAATACCTGTCACACCCCACCCTCTGTCCGAGAAATGTTGGATGATTATTTTCGTTTCATCTCCTTTTCGTTGCGTGAAGTTGGGAATTTCAATAGTCTCTATACTGTACGTTTACTCTAACATTTTAAATTATTGAAGAGTTTTATTTCTTATATATTTGGTGCACGGTTCACTGGCTGAAGTGATGACGTTTACCGAGCTGTGGTCTTCAAAGAAACGCTAAGTTCTACTGAAAATGGATGCTGTGAAAGAAGTAATTTGCAAAAAAGTGAACTTCGACGCGAGTTCAAAATGACTTGAATCCAAAATCAGAGTTTTTGACGAGCTTAGCTTGATTTTTCTTGTTTGGCGTCAATGGCTTTGCTGTAAGGTAACTGACTTTGATTGTTATATTGTTTATGGTACGTCTATAATTTTTATGTTGTTAGTAATTCTGAGTGAACTAAGCAAAAATGAAGCTTTCAGTTGATATAAAAACATTTGGGTGGGAGAGGATGACATGGTACAGTTAATTATTCTAACATCTTTTCTCATTTCGACCTCCACCTTCAACTTGACAATACAATATACATTTTTTAACAACAACTGTAACAGTTATTCACTAAAATGCAGCATTTCTTCACAAAGTTCTGTTGATCCAAGCTTCGATTGATCATAAACTTAATTCATTTCTAGTCAGTGGTTTTCAGGGCTAATTCCTAAGAGTCTAAACTTGTCAAAACTACTAACATTCCTGAGTTCAAGTCATTTAAACTCACGCAGACGTTTTATTTTGCAGTGTGAAAGAGTGTTAAAACCTGAATTGTGGCAAAAGCTTAAAAAAAAAAAAAAAAAGCAGGACGTGAATCTCGTGGTGGTGTTTTTGGAGGGAACATGAGGAAGTGGTGAGGGCGAAGACTGAAATTTCAGCGCAGAGTGAATGCACCGGATTGTGTCTTGGTTGTTTCAATTCAACCCTTGTGTGAGTCGCTCCCTTAGGGCCCGAGTCCGATGAGAAATCGTCGTCGTCGCACTGTAGAAATATATCTTCCTCTGGCTGAAAAGGCTTGGATTGGGATTGATCATTTGGATTTGATTCATTAATTTGTCTTGATGTTTATACACTATATACAACACTGCTGTTCAAAAGTTGGGGTCACTTAAAAAAAAGTGTTTATTTTTAATGAGGTTGACTTTCAATTAGGGGCGACAGTGGCGCAGATGGTAGAGCGGGTCGTCTCATGATCGGAAGGTCGGGGGTTCGAATCCCGCCTCCTGACGGTGCACATTGTCGTTGTGTCCTTGGGCAAGACACTTCACCCACATTGCCTCCAGTGTCTGCCAACACTGGTAGCCCCCTAGGAGAGACCAACAGGCCCGGTTTGAACCGTGAGGCCGTCCTTCCGTGGACCCACCACCTGCAGAAGGAGCCATGGGGGGCTGGTGCAATGTGATTTGGGCAGCTCCGGCGGCTGCCCCCACGACCCGGCAACGGACAAGTGGAAGAAAATGACATGACATGACATGACATGACATGACATGACATGACATGACATGACATGATGACATGACATGACTTTCAATTAATCAGAAATAGTCTTTTGTTCAAACAACTCAAAACTGTTGTGCCGATTAGAGAAGCTTTAAAACTGTCGAGTCGGGCGTCTGGAGCGTCAGCATTTGTGGGTTCGATTATGCTCTCGAAACGACCAGAAAAGGGGAACTTTCTTCTGAAACTCGACAGTGCTTTTTCTTGTGCTTAGAAATAAAGGCTATCCCGTGCGAGAGTTCATGGAAAACACATTCTGGACGACCCCAAACGTTTGAACAGTAGCGTAAACTGTCTTATTTATTCCATGTAAAGCTCGCACCATATGTGAAAAAACCTGCAAAAAAAAAAAACACACTAAAGAGAGACAAAAAACACGGCTAAAATTAAGCCAAAGCAGAAAATTCATATCTAAAACTGGACTTTTGCACAATTTTAAGTGACTGTGCATTTTTGTGTGTAAATATCTTGTGGCTTCTTGCGATATGGATATTGCATCAGCTGATACTACAATAACAATAATTGAAAAGTTAAATCTTAATTCGAAAGCAATCTCCTCAGTGTCCCCAAGCATTGAAATTGAAAACAGCCACACTAGTTGCCCGTTGTATACAAAGTTAATCGAGCCATTTTAACTCTGTATGTTTCTACAGTGCGTTTAGAGGGTCATATTGAAAACTACGCTGCAGTAGCATTAGCAGATAAGAGTCTGAAGCCACAGTGCTGCCCCACGCGAATGAACCAATACGCTTTTAATTTGGTTGTAGCCTTAATTTGGGGACATTTTTTTTCTTTTTTTTTAAAGTTTCGCTTCCTAGAGCTTGTAGAAAATGATATTAATTTGTTCTGTCGTGCCGTTTTGGGACCATTCTTGTGCCAAAATGTTAGTTATTGGCAGAAAAAAAAACTATTAAAATGTGTCGTAAAAAATAAAATGGCGGCCAGTGACATGATTAGAATCGTTTAGTTTTGAAACGACCAATTTCTGATTAACAACAAATCGTGGAGTTGACTTTTTTTTCCCCTGCAATGTAATATCTCCGGTAGGAATGATTTTAAACGCGATGCACACTAACTTGATTTCGTTTACTTTTGCTGTGTCATGTTTACCTATTTTTGTGGTCATTCCTGTGTCCATTATATGCATTCCAATAAAAGGTTTCGAAAGGAAGAGAGAAACCGATCCTTCATCATGTGTGTGTGCGCTCATAAACAAGACTGGAACACTGTTTACTTGATATTTATTTGATGCTTCGTTCCCAATTAACGATAATATTATTTTCTTCATTTATGGGGGAAAGAAAAAGCCTTGTGTGATCATCATACAGTTTCACCTTCCATTCATTTTGGCATTAGGAGAGGAAAAAAAAAAAAATCCCTGGAAATGGACAAATGACGAGCGTTCAGGCTGCGTAGTAGAAACTTTACTGTCCTTGTTTGATCACTAGTCTGTGGACGATGCCTATAATGTCTTGTGTAACAAATAAAATGATCTAAAAACTATGACCGAAATCGAAATGATAGAAAAATAAAAAAAAGCACATGGCAAACCTGTGGAAACGTGTCTGTGTTTGTGAAAAGGGCTAAGCATTATTTCATATTAGATAATAGGCTTTGAATCAACCAGGAAATTCCATTCTAGTAGAGATTTTTACATATAGTCGACTGGACTGGGTTGATTGAGTTGAGGACGTATCGGTTCTGACTTCAGAAGCTTCTTGCTCTGGCTTTCAAATGCAAGATAAAACTATATTAAAGTTCATATGACAGATTCTAATGCTCTTGAAAATATGACTTATATAAATGGATTACATCAGTTGCATAATTATCATTTTTTTCAGTGAAGCAGCAATTTTAATGAAGAAATGTTGGGCAAAAAAGGTTATTTTTATTTGAATTTTTAAGCTGCTGACAGGAAGTGACATAAAAGAAGGAAACATTCCATAGCAGTTTGACTCATTCATTTCCCATTGACTTAACATGGTTGGCACGGCAACAGTTTAAAATTGTTTACCTTCTTCGATGTCACTTCCTGTCGGTGTCCAATAAGGAAGTGAAAACATAAACATCACAACAATGGTCAAACTAAAGAAAACTGGGAATAATCTTTAGCAAAATCTTAAATATAATCGTGTTAACTGTGTTTTAGGAAAAGTTGTGTCTAATGTGTCATATGCACTTTAACCACACGAGCCAGAGGTCTCCTTACCCAGCAACTCACCCAGAACGATGACTATTTTAATTTGTGAAACTGTTTCAGCATAAATGAGAAATAGCTTGTGTGTTTAAACAGTCATAGAATTTAAAGCAGTACTAAGTAACTTGTTTACCTTAATAAATCCTTTTCATAGTCCATCGGGGGTAATACAAGTGTTAATGGGATGATTGGGGGGTCTTTCATCTCCCCCTGGTGTCTCTGGCTAGAAAACCATGCTTTCAACTTGACTGCCACCGGGGCGGAGCGACCAATACACACTAATGGAATCACGGAGAAGAAGCTAACAGGCTAACGGGCAAAGCTAACTGCTGCACTGGGGTCGCCCACTGCTCCTTATTAAGGACGACACATTTCCCTACAGGGACAATAAAGTAAACCTTAACCTTGATCAACTGCAGCACTAACAGGTTTAAATATGGGGGTGGGCGCTCATAAGCTTTTGCTTCAGCCCACTCCTTTTGAGCAGAATGTTTACTGCTCAAATAAACAAATAAAACTAAACTAAATTGTTTTGGGAGACGTTACATTCATGTGAAAACACATGATTGGCTAAAACCACCGGTGGGTCAGAATTTAAACACATTAGCACAAGCGAGTCCCCTAGATAGACTCTCATTTGTTTGTGAACTCACAAATACCTCTAGAATTGAGCCTGAAGGCAAGAGCGAGAGATAGTAAATGTATATTGTGACCACTGTGCGTCACTAAAACTGTGTAATGCTCGGCTTCTCGTTGTTTAATCCTTACATAATAAGTGTTTGAGTGAGTGTGTGCACGTCATTGTGGAGACAAACGCAGCGTCTCTAATGAACATGTTACGGTTGCCGTGGGAACAGAGGGACTGTTGTAAAGTAAAGGACACACATTTAATTCAGTTCAAACTCAAGAAAATCAACAACACTCTTTCAGCAGCAGCTTTTCAGCAGAAGAAAGCACAGCTCAACTCTGTTAGCATTGGTTTCCATCTAATTATAATGAGGACAGTATGTTTCCTTTGGTTTACAAGTTCTTAGAACAAACATCTTTACTTTCTACTTTGGGAATTTAAAAGGTCATTTTGCACTGCTTTACCTGTAGATAATTTACCTTTAACTCATTCGGTCGACGTCAAAAGACTTTTTACTAACACAAAAGATAGTTGTGACAACCCTCTAGTGTTGCCCCTAAAGAGCGCCTCTCTGCCCCCACCGTCCGCTCCATCCTTGGCATACGCCCCCATTTGTCCACCGTTCGCGCCGTCGGTTTAGCCGCCACTTTTCCTGTTTTGAAATGGCAGTCTCGCTCTGACCAGTGTGGGAAGCAGTAGCCGCGTTGCATGTTATCCACAAATCCGAGGTTGTGCAATCCCTCGTCACTCCATCTATCGGCCCGCTGCTGCTGGAGTAGATGCAGTTCTCGTGGCACTCGGGGAGAAGAGTAAAGTAAAGAGCGGCACGGTTGCTTTTGCCCGGTAGGTGTACAATGTCAAAGCGCCACAGGAGGGTACGCTGCTTGAGCCTGAACAAGAGAGAGCTGGATATCTCATCCAGCGTACGGTCGCAGAATATCTTCACCAAGGGCTTATGGTCTTTAACCACAACGAGATTGTCACATCCTTGCGTAAAGTACCTCGATTGCTCAAGGGCCCAGGCCGCAATCCGGCACGTCTGAGGCACAGCTGCAATGTTGTTGGAGTAGGAAATACCCAATACCACGTCTGGACCAGTCAGGGCGGAGGCAGGTACGTTTCTGAATGTCATAGATCTCCACGCCCTCATGAATGGCACTAACAATGGCCCGTTTGGACGTCTGGAAGGCCTCATCCAGTTCAGACGACCACGAGAACTTGCAGCGTAGGCTCAGGGACGGCTGAAATGGCGCCATCGTTTCACACAACAGGAATATCCGTCGTGGACTCAGGGGTGGGGTACTCCCGGATAGCGTCCAGGTACTTGGGAAGCGGTTCAATGGTGGTGTCTGAGACCCTGAAACCGGCAAAATCAACGCTCCTCGGACAGACAGCCGTGAGAAAACCGCCTTTGTCTGTCGTTATGGCCTCTTTCAATTTAAAGTGATGCCGTTTGGGCTGAAAATTTTTAGCCAGAGTACAAACCCGGCAACAAAGAGGCAGAAGAAGACAGGACGGGGCAGACCGCAGAAGGCGGGCCGACTACGACCTACGCTCTCGGCAGACGCACCGGACCCAAACCTAGACACTGTAATCAACATTTCAGGTATTCCACTCACCCCCGATGCCACTAAGGTTCTTTCCAAAGCCCTTTCCTTTGCCCCTATTCATAAGACTAACCACTTCAACACTAAGGTTGATCTATTTCAATTCTATAAAAATTTGCATCTTAGAGCTTGGTACTCTAACAAACAACTGCTGGAAATGTCTAATAGGGCGAAAGGTTACACTCCCTTTAGAACTAAGTCACGCTTCTTTTTAATGCGAACCATGATATAGACAAAATACCAACAGGAAGAAGACTCCGCTAAACGTGAGCCCAGGAGAGCAACAAGCACTTCAATGGTTGGAAATCAACAAGGACATTGTTATCAAACAAGCAGACAAAGGAGGAGCTACTGTGATCTGGGGTAAGAACCAGTACATTGAAGAAGCACATAATCAATTGCACAACAAAAACTATTACACCCCTATCACATCTAATCCTATTGAATCTGTCAAACGTGAACTGAAGGGACTGATTGAAACAGCCCGGGACAATAAATGGATTTCTGAGGCAGAGCATGACTTCCTCATGCCTTCACATCCAAAAATTACCATATTTTACATGCTTCCCAAAATACATTTCTCCCCCGGGTCGTCCCATAATTAGTGGTATTGATACCATCACTGAGCCGGCGTCTAAGTATATTGATTTCTGTATAAAACCTCTGACATTATCTCTAAGGTCCTATCTACGTGATTCTACTGACGTGCTCAACAAACTGGCTGTAATGCAATCAGTTCCCTATCCATGTCTGCTCGTCACCAGGCTCTGGACACAAACATTGATCATACAGACGGCCGTGAAGCCTTGAAACATTTTTTGGACCTTAGACCTGACTCCACAGCGCCTCCTAGTGATTTCCTTGTGTCGCTCACACGCTTCAACATTTTTATGTTTCAGGATCAAGTCTTCCGCCAGACCAAAGGCACCGCTATGGGAGCCACGTATGCCCCAAATTACACCGGACTATTCATGGGATTGTGGGAAGAAAGACACTTGTTCCATGAGAGTAATCCCTTCTTACATTGTATTATGTGGTGTGGAAGATACATAGATGATCTCATTTTCATTTTCACTGGAACTGAGGCACAACTTAAATGCTTTTACAACTATCTCAACAACACTAACAACAGCATCAAGTTGAGTATGGAATCAATCAGCTTCCTGGATCTCAAAATCCCTATCAATCTGGAGAGAAAATTAAATACTTCTATATACCGCAAACCCAGCGATAGGAACACCATTCTCAGAGCGGATAGTTTTCATCCTAAGCCTCTTATTAATAACATCCCGTACGGACAATTTCAAAGACTCCGGAGGATATGCCACAACCCTTCTGATTTTGAAATACAAACCAGGGAAAGGCAACACCGTTTTCAAACAAGGGTCTACAATAAACATGACCTCAACCACACTCTGGCCAGAGTTAAAATCCTCAACCGAAAAGATCTTTTGCAAAAAACTCAAAGACAATCCAGTGAACAGCCTGGCAACATTTTCTGTTCCTTACACTTTGGACACCTGTCATATGACATCAAAAGAATCATTAAAAAAACTGGGGCATACTCTTGAGCGATCCCACACCACAACCAGTCTTCAGTGATCACCCTGTCTTCACCTACAGGAGAGCTCCCACGCTTCAGGACCACCTAGTAAAAAGTTCTCTGCCTATGTCTAAACAAACAACTTGGCTATCGCAACGCAGTGCACTTCAGATGTGAAACTGCAACCACTGCATACATTATGCGCTGACTCATTTGTTGATGACTATACACATGCCGGACCTTTGCAAACTGCAATACCACCTTTGTTGTCTATCCACCTTATTCCTGGGGCGGCTCATGTAGAAACGAAGATGGGGAGAATTTCCGGTGAGATGCCGGAAGTCGCTCTGAGCCATTGGTTTCCAGGGCGAGTTTTCGTTTCACATAGCGGTTTATTTCCACATTTTAAGATGATTTTCCAAACGATCAGCCTCCATAACATTTGAAAAGACGTCCTCGTGCAGCTCTGGAACACGTTACGCTGCTCGTGGTTTAATTGAAAAAACTGAGAAAGTGACACTTGTGGCTGTGGAACATGCAGTGTTTGGGACATGCTAAAACTGGCCTGACACTGACATGTTTGGGCGATTTTGAACATGCTAAATGCTACTGACTCACATACATTTACGAAGAAAGCCTTAGCCCAAGAGGTAAACAAACACTGTTAACACACGACTGACTGACCTACTCAGACTGTACGAGTGATATGAACCGAGCCCCGTGAGGCGACACAAGCTGAACTGGGTCTGAATACATTGCATTTTAAATACTTAGTTATGCAAAGAGTGTTCCAACTTTTTTATGGTCATTTTTTGTGCAAAACCTTTGACCTAATTAAACTACAGACATGGCGGCGAATGTAACGAGGCTTCGTAAACAGACTTTCGCTCAGTTTAATCTGAAAATGTGAAGATCTCCGGCTATTTGACCAAACAACAACAAAAAGACAGTTTTCATGCTGACAATCCATTCTCTAAGCCTAAAGTACCACATCTGAGTCTTTGTGAAAGATCGCAGAATTAGAAGATCCACAGAGGTTAAGTGGAGACAACTTGGCCAACACGTCCACGAGTCAGAAAACTCTAAGACGGAGCGATTTTCAGTCAGTCTACACCTCTAAAGCTCATAAAAAGTGGATTCGAGTCAATGGTCTCCATGCACACAAACAGCGGCCCCGGTCATACTGCCGCACGCAAAGGCTCATGGGGCGTAGGAATAAGGTGGATAGGCTTGAATGCCAATGCGGTTGCTTCTTTATAGGCTGCACTAACCGGAAGCTCGCGGAACGACTCGCGGAACATAAATATGCCATAAGAACTCAGAACATGCTCTAGCCAATGGCTGCACATTATAAACAGGCTGGCCACAGTAGCCCTAACTCTCTGAAAGCCATCCCACAACACCCAATGGGTGGCGTCTCAAACAACTTCTCCACAGGGAGACCTTTTGGATAAACCAACTAAAAGCTATGACACATTCAGGCCTTAATGAGGAAATAGACTTTTCTCCCTTCCTTTAACTTCCTCCTCGGTCATGTGTTTTTTGACTAACACTGCCTCTGAGTTACTAATGTACCATGAATCTTTGATTATTTCCGATATGGCATTTGATAACGTTCGCACTGTATACTGTTACTTAAGACCATTCACAATATAAAATACAGATAAAACACCAGCACAAGGATCATTTCAACAAACATTCAGATGCAATATTTACAGTATTTGTAATTGTAGTATTGTAAATACTGTAAATATTGCATCTGAATGTTTGTTGACATGATCCTTGTGCTGGTGTTTTATCTGTATTTTATATTGTGAATGGACTTAAGTAAGAATGCTCATTGGCCACGGTATAACCCGCTGGCACTTTGCCTCTGCCCAGGGACTACAGATGAAAATGAGCTTGTAGCTCTCTCTGGTTTGTGCAACACATTTGTTGTGCAATGTCCCTGTCAAATAAATAAGTATTTCTAAACTGTTTGTTAAGCCAGTTTAATGTCCAGTCTGGTCTGTTTTTCTTTGTACTTGTACTTCTTCTGTCTAGGTGTTACTCAATGTAAATATTGTGCACATTTAATCTTTGTCACGTGATTCTGGTCACATGAACATACAAGTGTCGCACACCTGTGTCGCCTCACTAATTCTGATGAAGACCCTGTGAGTCGAAACGCGTCAAATAAACTGACGCAAATTCAGCTTCCTCTATATTGAAACACAAAAGATAATTGAGCATTTTTGCTTTTCTGTTTAGTTCAGGAATGTGTTACTGCTGCTGATGCTAATGAGGATCTAATAAACATAACCATTAAGAAAATATACTTTTGTTTGATGAGCCACTACTGAAGTATCAATGAAGTCAGAGGCTCCGAGAGAGGAGGCTCCCAGGATGATTTCAAGATGACATAAAAAGTAAAAAGTATACATTTTCGTGTCAACCGGGAAAGAAATTCAGGCCCCACTGATATTTTTGACACTAATGATACTCCAGCATTTGCCCACCTATCTTTGTAAAGGGTGATTGACATGACGTGCATATTTTTGTGTCCGAGTGTTATATTTCTTTTAAAAATAATTTGATCTTTTCATTACATGTATCACTTTATTCTACAAAACCTATTTAGTTTAAACACATTTTCATCACATTTCAATAATAAATATTTTTTTATGTTTTCACACCTCAAACCCCTAAAATGTCAGGTGGTGCAACCGTCCGAGCAAATGATTAGACTAATAAAGCTTCTGAAAATTGTATTTTCAGGGTAACAATTAAAAATAAAACTCATGGCATAATTGTATGTTAAATATCTTTCAAATAAGCCTCATTTGTGAATATTAATCGTTTTAAAGCTTTTGAGATCATAAAAAACGTTTGTCCGACAATTTGTAATCTTAAAATATCAGGGTGGCAAACCGTGAAACAGGGCTTTATTTTGAAATAAAGAATAGTACAGCAAACAGGATATGACATCAGCCAGAGAATGTCTTTATGTCTTAAGTTTGAAAATCTCTTTCAAGAAATGAGAAAAAATTGCTTTTTCCGACTCATAGGTAAACTGTCACACTTCTGGTGTCAGGTGGTACGACCAATGTAAATATTGGAAAATATTATTTTATTATAAAGTCTTGATTTGTTTTAAAAGTAAATGTTTACCCATGCTTACAAATGCTAAAGCTAATGTAAGAGTCCACATAAAAGACAATTTAATTTGAAATTAGTTGCTAATGTCAGGTGGTCCAACCAGACAGTCAAGTGGTGCAACTGCAAAAAATGTCAAATTACCATCTAAAAACTATAGGGATGCACTGATCCAATACTGGTATAAGTTATCAGAGTCAATACTAGAAGAAAAAAATCAGTATTGGTTTAAAATATCCGTTACTGAACCGATAACTGTTTTGGCTGACCGAGCACTCAGTCCATGGTCCTCTGTTTTATTCTGATTACAGCATCAGTCAGTTACAGATTACAGATGAAATGTTCAGAGGAGAAAGACTGTGTAAGATATACTTGGCAAAGATTTGACTTTGTACAATTTTTGGAAACTATTGAAATTTAGAAAAACACTTTTGTGTTTTTTATACAGAGAATCTACAAATACATAAAAAATACATTTAAATACTTTTAAATGTTATTTAAAAATTATTGACTCAAAAACTTTGAAAATATGTTATTAGACCCTTATACGTCATTGACCCAAAGACAGAACAAGATAAGATATTTTAAAGATGAAAAAAATCTAGTTTTATGGGGAAAAATAATCAAGTATTTATCTAGTATTGTAATGTATGGGCGATTGTGTAACAGCAGTTCTGTAAAAGGAGGGAAGACTTATAGGAGGCAAAGGGAGGGCTCGTTTTAAAGCTCTGACCCTCGTCTTTCTGGTCCAAAAACAGCAGGTCTCTATCACGTTTCCTAGATCAGTCGAACTAAACCAGTGCCGAAATTCTTACATCAGTCGAGGACTAAAAACAGTGCAAACGATACCAGTATGGTAGGGTGAAAAAGTGTAGCTACTACTGGTATAAAAAAAAAGGAAAGTATCGAAAGCAGGTCAGGTCTTAAGAGCCGAGTTTGATGGATCGTTCAGGTATCGATATAGAAAACCAAGTTAAGTGCTGGTTTCGGAAAAAAAATAACAGTACTGAGCCCTAGGTCCTACTAGTATGTTACAAATTATTATTATTATATTGGCTGCAGCTGTCAAAAAAGTTTGGAAACCCTGTCTTAGAAGATTTGCTCATGAGAAAACAGCACACTCAAATGAAAAATCCACAAAGTAGTAGTGATAACTTATATTATTTATATTAAGTCCATTATCCTGCTGTATTTCATATAAACATTAAGTCTCATCTCTTTTAAACACAACAGAAATATATAAAATTGCCATATCATCTGAAACTCAATAATAATTCCAATATTTGGTGCTATCCTGTAGACATTTAAGTCTTTCTCTCTCCGCTTCCTCCGTGTTGGCGCCCCCTGGAGTCATTGCCTGGAGTTCCATCCTTCAAAGTCCAATGACTCAACGCCACAGTCCCACATAACCCGGGCTCCGTGCGCGTTTCTGGGCTACACGCGATCGACCACGTAGCTCTCGTAGGGGTGCCCGAGCAGCCTCTCCACCTCCGCCTTCGGGACGACCCAGCATTTGCCCGCGTGGCGTTTCTGGAGCGTGTCTTTCAGCGCCTTGTCCTGCAGAGTGACCCTCATGTGCTGCTGCTGCTGGCCCCACCGCAGCACGCCCCGGGACACTGCGGCCTCTCTACTGAGCGAGCGGGGGGCGTGCAGTCTGGTGACGCTCATGTCCGCGTGCTGGAATTGTCCTGGAGCGACACACAAGAGTCCACGTAAGGGCTGTGCTTTGGGGAGTGTGTGGTTACCATAGTGACAGAGAGCTTTTGTGGCAAACCGTGAACATCAATTGACTCAGTGCATAACTTCAAATCATAACAATGACGCGCAAGGAGTGACTTCCTGTTTCAATCCAGCACGCCAAAGTAAAAACGCCATCTTATTCATTAGTTCAGTTCACTAGTTCAACTCTCTTTCTGCCTAACTATAAACCGACAAAACACTTGAAATGTGTGCATTATATTCTTGTAATGTTGCAAGTACCTGCTGAACTAATCAATGAGACGAGCTGTGTGCTTTTATTTTGGCGTGCTCGATTGAAACAGGAAGTCACTTCTTGGGTGGCATTGTTATGATTTGAAGTTATGCACAGAGTCAATTGAGCGGTAAATTATTGTCAAGTCAAGCATTCATTAATTGACAAACACTTTATATCAACAACAGTGTTTCTCTCAAACTTCTTTTTTTTTCACAGTATTAGTTTTAAATGAGAATAAAAGAGGCAATTTAACACATGACAATTGTTTGTTTTTAGACTCTGGGGTGATACTTGGACTGTGAGAGACCAACGTAGTCTCCTTTATTAAAGAGAAATCAGTCACTTGGGTTTCTGTTTTTACTGAAGATTGGGTAAGATTGCAGAAAAACAAATGCAAGTCTTGTATCATTTTTCGTTCCAAGTCATGTTTGAAGTTGCGATGATGCAGCTGGCCCTTAAGTCATGAACCTTAGGTTCAAAAATGTAATCAAAGCTGTTGCTGTATTAGCCTGGTTGTTTATTTGTTCATTTTCTAATTATTTAAGCAGAAGGAGTAGTGTAAGTCTGAGTAAGTGTATTGAATAAGAGGTTGGGCGTTATAAGTTATTATAACTTCTTCCTTCTCCTTTGTGCAGCACTGCTCCAAATTTTCTGCTGTTTTGAATATATTTTGTAAATATGTATAGTATACCTGTATGCATCTTTTTATGTTGCGTTTATCTTGAAACTACAGACAAACACAGTCGTCTGGCTCTGAAAAATGCTGCAAGCTGAGCTCCCTGTTATTTCATTGTTGTCATTGAAGTAGAATGGATCTGTGTGTCCTGCACACTACAGTATCCTTCATGTAAAGTAGCAAGTGCTAAATGGACCTGAAATGGACCGGAAACGACTGCAGGTTGTGGAGCTACTGTTAGCATAAAGTCAGTTCAGTTTAAAGTGTTTGTACTGCCGTTTTTAATAATTAATCATAACAAAGTCATGTAAACGAGGATTACCCAGAAGGCCTTGCGTGGCGCCGGACAGCCCCTGCCCGTTGTTGATGTAGAAGCCGAGGTGCGCCATCTGCAGGTAGCTCGGGTGCTTGTAGTAATGAAACAGAACCAGGAAGCGGACGCCGCGGCTCAGCTCGATCCAGCAGCTGTGGTGGTTGTCCACGGCGACGGTCACTTCCTGCCGCGTGATGGAGCCCTGCTGATTGACCGGCAGCTTGTCCCGCCCCTCGCCCTCCAGCACCACGCTGTCCAGCGACACGGTGATCAGGACGTCGGCTGACCCTCCCGTCGCCATGGAGATGACGAGGCGGTCGAAGTACGTCCGCGGGCGCTCCTCCGCGCCGGGTTTACAGGGCGCACCGATCAGGTGACCGTCCACGATGATCCCTGAGGTGAGAGAAGAGCTTAAAGCAAGTTTAATCACAACTTTATCAAACATACCAGTAACATTTTAGGGAGAGAGCAGCAAGTCAAATGTAAGTAAGGGATAATAGAACGCTGGTCATTGTATTACAGTTACCATGGAGATCGGCCATCGTTGCAGCTGTTAGCATACCTTTCCATTGACTAACATTGGCTAAAAACAGTATAAAAAGTGGAGAAAAAAGCTGTGGAACAACTGCATTAGCTGCTGAGTTACTGCTGGTAAATCACTGTGTCTAACTCACTGTGGTGTCCAAGACAGTAGTTGAATAGACGAGAGTAAAGCCGTACACGTGGCCTTTTTGTCTCACACGGTTCTCATGAGCACAGTTACTACAGTAACTCTGGTTCTCTGAATGTGCACAGTCTAAAACGAGTTGGGCGACTCACAGGCTAATTCTCAGCGGTGAGACAGAAATAACCGTCAGGTGCAGGTTTCAGTTAGCTTTAAATCAACGGTTCCCAAACTGTGGGTCAGGAACCAGAGGAGAGAGAATGTGACCATTACCATTTAAAAAGTGGGGAAAACAGACTAATAATCCTGAATCCCAGTCTGACAGTGGCTAAGTGGTTAGTGGTTCTCACACAGAGGGGCAGGGCCTGAATTGAGGTCATTATGTTCCACTTCTGCCCTGCTCTACTGCACAGTGGAACTGTTTTTGACCGTAAACGGGTTCGCTCTTCGTTGAATAGCCATGGGATGCGACCTGTAGGGCCCCCGCGTGGATTTTTGCTTAGGGCCCCAGAAGGGCCAGCACCGGCTATATAAACAAAGTTCTTCTTCTTCTTGAGTACTTTAACCAGTATTTGATCTCTGATGTGTTTAATAATATTTCTCAAAATCATCTTGGGTTTCAGAAGTTCTATCCTGAATCTAGAAGTATTGCGTTCACCTCTATCCGGGTCCTCCAAGAGCCGCAGCACGTCTTTAGCTCGACCGTCCACTGTGAAGCACAGGCTCTCGTGAAGTTTAGGAAGCTGCACTACGAAATGAGGATCACCATCCACTGAAACACGCACAGATACAGTAATGTGTAAGTTATAAATATGAAACAAACAGCCACTACAGTACTGCATTTCTGAGCCATAAAATATATACAAACCTGATGAGGAGAAGACTCTGACTGTGCTGAGTTCATGGTTGGAATCTAAACACAAGGAAGCCATTTCACTGAGAAGCACCATGTTTGAGATAGACGTACAGTACTGGTCAACATGTGGAAATGCTTTTTATGTATTTTCTTTATTTCAACACTATTTACATTATGTCAGCGGGCCATAAACAGCACAGCGTGGGAGAAACGCTTTACAACCGAGAATGACGGATCAAAATACAAGTATTGCATTGCAGTGCTTCGATATACTTCTACTTCGTTGTTGTACCATCTCAACAGCCGACACCCGGGCATCACTTAGGAGGTAGCTAGGTAAGCTAAAGGCACAAAACTCGCCTTTCTCGTTATTGTTAAACGTGGTGGAGAGATAAGTGTTGTTGTTGTTGTTGTTGTTGTTGTTGCATGAATGACTGTTTCTTTGCACAATGTTTCAAAAAAAGCGGCTAAATGACAGCAGGTAAAATAAATAAAAATACTGTAGTGAACGCAAGTCAGTGACCTACTTTGACTGCTCTGTCATTAAAGAGGGGTATTATGTAAAATCGACTTTTTCAAGCTTTATATCCTGTTATTATGTCATTCCCTCATTAAACACATGCCTGGAGTGTTGCCTTGGCTCATTCACATATTTTTGAGTAATCAGTAAAAACTTAGACGGCAGCCATTTTAGGTGTAGCTATGCCTCAGTCCTCCTAGGAACGCCCCCACCTCCTGGAGACGCCTCTGGACCTTTCGTCACCAGCCAAGCCACCAACCACTGCTCCTCAGCTCAGCAGAGCCCCCTCCCCGCACAGTAGTGTTGTTTAGAAGCCACAGC
Source organism: Neogobius melanostomus (assembly GCA_007210695.1). Lineage (NCBI taxonomy): Eukaryota > Metazoa > Chordata > Actinopteri > Gobiiformes > Gobiidae > Neogobius > Neogobius melanostomus. The sequence goes on from VHKM01000438.1 coordinate 360,195, forward strand.
AGTGTGCTGAAGGGGGCGTGTCGGAAAGCTTCTTAAAGAGACAGAGGCCTATTTCAAGACGTTCAGTACAGCCATTTTGAGAGAGCAATTTTATTCAAGGCAGTTATTTTAATTTACTGCATATACAGACCAACAGAAGGTTACGTCATCATTGTAGTATGCTATAGACTGGTGCTATGTGATTGAAAAAAGCATAATACCCCCTCTTTAACACTGCGTTTTATTTCTATTAATTAATTTTGTTTTAAATGTGTTCCAGCCATTTAATAAAGGTGTTAAAGAGGGGGTATTATGCTTTTTCAATCACATAGCACCAGTCTATAGCATACTACAATGATGACGTAACCTTCTGTTGGTCTGTATATGCAGTAAATTAAAATAACTGCTTGAATAAAATTGCTCTCTCAAAATGGCTGTACTGAACGTCTTGAAATAGGCCTCTGTCTCTTTAAGAAGCTTTCCGACACGCCCCCTTCAGCACACTGCTGTGGCATCTAAACAACACTACTGTGCGGGGAGGGGGCTCTGCTGAGCTGAGGAGCAGTGGTTGGTGGCTTGGCTGGTGACAAAAGGTCCAGAGGCGTCTCCAGGAGGTGGGGGCGTTCCTAGGAGGACTGAGGCATAGCTACACCTAAAATGGCTGCCGTCTAAGTTTTTACTGATTACTCAAAAATATGTGAATGAGCCAAGGCAACACTCCAGGCATGTGTTTAATGAGGGAATGACATAATAACATGATATAAAGCTTGAAAAAGTCGATTTTACATAATACCCCCCTTTAACAAAGAAAAACCCCTTTCGCGTCTGTCAGTATAACGTAACGGAGGGGGAGGGGGGGTTGGTTAGTGCGCACACTAATGGTTAACAGAGTATTAACCGCTAAGGGCCTCGGTTAACGGTTAATGAATGTAAATAAATAGTCTTGAAATAAAAGAAAAAACCAATACATAAAAACAGTGTTTCCAAACTTGTTCCTGGTTCTATATGTATTTAATTATTGCAAAGTCACTGACCAAATGACGTGTCGGTGTCGTCCCCTGAAAACAAACGCAGGTTATTTATCAGTTCACAAATTAAAATCAACACGAGTTCGTCTTCACTGAACTTACAAGGGTCGTAGTTGAGGTTGTAGTCGTAATCGTAGGTGGCGTCATAATCTGCGAAAGTAGAAACTGGGTGAACATTAAGAGATTCTCAGCTGGTGCCTCGGGGCCCAGAAGCAGGTCACGGCCTTTGCCAAAAAATCACAGCTGACAAATTGTTTTGATCGTTTCTTGATAGTCGTGCTCGATACTCAACTGAACAGAACTCTTTGAGGAAACAGTTTTATTTATTTCTGTGCACAATAACTGGGTCAAATTGTCTGAACCTTTCATTTCTACCGCTTGTTATCTGTGAAGCACTTTGAGTTACTGTGTGTATGGGTTGTATCTGTTTGTCTCACCTTTATCCAGGTCAATATCTATGAGAAAAAAAGAGAAAGAAAAGTGGAAAATAGAAACAAATTACAAAACAGAACAAGTTGACCCAAACATATTTACTTTAAACATTTTTTTGAATGGATGTAGATTATTAGAAACACACTTTTCCCCCATATATATTTTTTCTTTTACAAACTATGACACAAAAACAGTCATAATTATGTCTGTATAGTTTGCATGTTTAGGAATTAAAGGTGAGTTTCCATGAAAAAAAAGTGCCACTGCGTTACCTTTTCTCTGGACCTGAATAGAAGTAGAGACATCTAGTGGAGAGAAACGGAATAACAGGTTGAGATGCAGTTAACTTTCCTGCCACAATTTACCATCCATGACGTAAACCTTTATCATTAAATGACTGAGTTTCAGATGACATTATTACTGTGTGAAATAAAAAACTGTAATTTTGTGAAGGAAAGGGCTGGACATTTTGGATTCCTGGATATTTCTTGTTGAACCTGATCATTTGCTTCCTTTCTGGAAATGTTCAGCCAACCACTGCACCAAATCAGTATATTAAGGCACTTCCGTAGTCCCTCTGGGGGTAATACAAGTGTTAATGGGATGATTGGGGGTCTTTCATCTCCCCCTGGTGTCTCTGGCCAGGAAACCACAATTGCAACTTTCCTGCCACCGGGTCGGAGTCACCAATACACACTAATGGAATCACGAAGAAGAAGCTAACAGGCTAACGGGCAAAGCTAACTGCGGGCTAGCGCCACTTAACCTCTTAACCCCCGCCTGAACCAAGTGTATTTTCTCCAGTTTGGCTTTGTTCAAATCTAAAAGCTTGAAAATAAAAAAAAAGCATCAAAATAGTGACGAAAATAGTGACACACGAGCGACAAAAAATGTGCTGGCAAAGCAACAAAAACGTAACAACAAAAAAGCAATAAAAAAAAGTAATAAAAAAAAACAAACAAGAAATGCGGGGGGGAAAAACGAGCCAGGAAAGCCAGAGAAGCAAGAAAATACGACAAAAAAGTGACAAAAAATTTGATGAAAACACGACAAAAAAGCAGTGAAAAAAGCAACAAAAATATGACAAAAAACGACAAAAATGTGACCAAAAAAATGCATCAAAAACAGACATACATAAAAAAGTGCCAGAAAAGCAACAACAAAAACACTACAAAAAAAAGCGATGAAAAAGTAACAAAAACGTTATGATCAGTTTTGTAACTTTCAAATAAGGCACTACACAGTTGCTCTCCAGTCAAGAAGCTTTTAGAGTTGGGCACTGGAGAAAACCTCCAATTGGTCGAACTGGAGATATTGTGCTCGGTTCAGGTGGGAGTTAAGAGGTTAAACAGTATTTACAGCCAAGTTTGAGTGAAAAAAATGATCTTCATTGTGTAATTGGATGAACAATATCCCTCTGTCCCTTTGTCTTTTCTGTCAGCGTAGTATTTACTCTCACGGACAATGAGTAAAAAAGACAACATGCACCCGCAGTGGCGCTTATGGCCTCTAGGGGCATGAGTTACTTAGTACTGCTTTAAAGCTGCATTATGCAACTTTTTATGTGGACAAAAAAGTTGATATTTGTGCGTATTTGATCTTGTAGTGACCCAGCGGATGTATGAGTGGTCAGCATGGCGCCTTTACACATAAAACGTTGCATAATGCAGCTTTAACATTGACTATGAACATTACTGACATACATGCATAAATATGAGGGAAAGCTTTATGGCCAAGTTTCTGCCAAAAATAATGGACAGATCCAGATTTAAATGTATGGTTTTATTTTGTTGACATATTAAGAACGATTTTTTCAGACGGGATTTTTTGAATGATGTTTAGTTTTTAAATAAGCTAATCATAAGTGAAAAATCAGTAAAAACTCAAATATTGCCTTTTTTCGTTTGTTCAAAACTCAATAAATCAAGCTGGAGATTAGATATAAAAAAATCCCTCTGAAAAAAAAGCCTGTAGGAGCTACTAAAGTGGAGGAGTTGTTGCATGAGTGGAACATTTTTGACAAAACCTGCTCTAACATTTCGACGGTGTTTCTACCAGAAAGGAAATGACCATATTTGGATTACAGCATCATCTCGAGCACCTTGCGCAGGAACACACAAAAAAGTGAGAGGGGGAAAAAAAATCTATATTTTCTCGCCTCAACAGCTCTCGGAGGCTTTGATGTCATCTGAAACCCACCAGCCCATTACAAAACTTACAAAATAATAAAAAATATATATCCTTTTTGGTAACACTTCCAGTAAGTCCATGGTACTTACAGTGGTAATAACTAGTAATTATGTGGTACATCTATGGTACTTATTGTGGTAATTCAAGGATACTACAGCAGCAATTTCTAGGTAGTAAATGTGGTACTTCTAGATACATTGAGGTCATTTCTAGAAATTTTGTATGATTTAGTTCGGATTGTATGACTATAAAACAACATAAAACAACATAAAGGAAACAAGTTTATTATTAATATGGAATAAGAAGCACAGGAAAGACTCTAGCAATACAGAGCTTACCATTTCAAAACAAGTTTCAAGCAGAAGGAAAACACTGTGAAATCATTTTTTTGTTTTATATTTATAAAGTCATCATAATCATAAGCAACAATCATATCAATACCAGCTACAATAACCCACTTTTATGCCAATTCTTACTATATATAGTGTCTTGGACTTACCACTAAAGGTACCTGGTAACTAGGTATCTGATAGTTTTACTTCTAAGTACCCATTACTTACCAGTACATATCTAGTACTTACATTGTTATGTAGAAATTACCACATTAAAGAGGGGGTATTATGCTTTTTTCAATCACATAGCACCAGTCTATAGCATACTACAATGATGACGTAACCTTCTGTTGGTCTGTATATGCAGTAAATTAAAATAACTGCCTTGAATAAAATTGCTCTCTCAAAATGGCTGTACTGAACGTCTTGAAATAGGCCTCTGTCTCTTTAAGAAGCTTTCCGACACGCCCCCTTCAGCACACTGCTGTGGCATCTAAACAACACTACTGTGCGGGGAGGGGCTCTGCTGAGCTGAGGAGCAGTGGTTGGTGGCTTGGCTGGTGACGAAAGGTCCAGAGGCGTCTCCAGGAGGTGGGGGCGTTCCTAGGAGGACTGAGGCATAGCTACACCTAAAATGGCTGCCGTCTAAGTTTTTACTGATTCCTCAAAAATATGTGAATGAGCCAAGGCAACACTCCAGGCATGTGTTTAATGAGGGAATGACATAATAACATGATATAAAGCTTGAAAAAGTCGATTTTACATAATACCCCCCCATTAAGTATTACTACTGAAGTGCACTATGAAGTACCACTGTAATTACGTATCACAGTATGTACCTGCTAAGTACCAGGGATGTACCACAGTAACTACCTATGAGTTACCGGGCCGTATTCTAAAGTGTTACCAAAATAATAATAAAAAAGACTAAATGTTGATCTTACCCAGAAGTCCGCCCGCTGCCTCCCACGGCCTCGCCCCATCCGTGACCCCGGGCATGGGCGCGAACGTGGCCGAAACCAGCGTGGCTACGGCTATTTCCTCCTCTGTGCTGTTAGTGCTCTCATTGCTCGCGGCAGCACCGGGCGCAGGACCCAAGGAGGGCGAGGCGAGCGGAGAAACGAGCCGGGGCGGAGCGGTCGCGGGGACCGACTCTGTAATGTTACTTCCTACGTCTCCAATGGGGAGGACCGTGACTCTGGCCGGGGCACGGGAAGTGGAAACGGGCGTTCTCGCTGTTACGGCCACACTGGATGAATTCAGCGCGGGTGAGGCGGCGGTACTGGGCTGGGTAGTTGTTGAAATCCTCCCCGGAGCCGGAGGTAGGGCTGTTTTTAGCGCATTAACGATAGACGTGGATATCTTCCCGGCAGGAGGGGGAGGGGAAGGCGACGGAGGGGACGCTGTTTTTGACCCGCTTTGCTTCGGAGCCGTGGGCTTTCGACCCAAAATTCCAGCCGGGGGCCGCTTGGGAGGATCTGGTTTCGTCTTGTTTGGCTTGACAGGACTGGGAGTCTTCTGTGTTTTTGTAGTCGCTGTAGTAGTCGCTGTTGTTGTTATGGTAGCTGCGACGGTGGTGGTGGGTCTTGGCGTGGTTGTTTCGTCCGCATCGGGTTTGACCACGACTAGCGAAGTCACCGGTGTCACAAAGTTATATCTAAGCGAAAGATTGGTGGCTTTGTCGGCGAGCAGCCTTTGCAAAGAGGGATCTGTGGTGTTTAATTTGGCCAGGAGAAGCTCTTTGATGGTGGAGTAGGCCCACAGGCGATGCACGAAGCTGGACATACCTTCCAGATCGCCTACGCACTCATCCAGACTGTCACTCTCCTGCGAACCCGCGACCGACACGTCGTTCTCCAGCTTGACGCGCTGCTTCGAGTCGACGGCGCTCATCGCCACTTTGAGATCCTTCACGCCCGGCTTGACCCGTCCAGCCACCACCAGCTCCGATCCTTGGAAATAGTTGGGGAAGAGCGAGCAGGTGACGTCGAAGGCCTGCTCGTCCAGGTACGTGAGCTGGATGTCCGAGAGCAAAGGGCTGGCCACTTCGTCGTAGAAGCCCTTGAGCTGCAGCGCCGCGTCCGCGTCTTCGTAAACCATCCGGGCCACGCCGCGGTTGTCGAGCGCGAGGCGTTTCAGCAGCAGGAAGTCGGCGTCGTCTCCGAAGGCGAGTCCGAATAGCGAGGCTGTGCTCAGGGCCTGCCTGGCGTTGCTGAGGATGGTGTCGCCGGCCGTGACTCCGATCGTAGCCTCTCCGTCGGTGAGGAAAATGACCAAGGGCACGCGGCGAGACGAGGAGCCGGAGAGAGGACTGACGAGCCGAGCGGCAGAAATCAGCGCCGCGTTTATGTTTGTCCCTGAAGAAGAAAGAAGAAAATATGTATCTGTAACAATGCTCTCTGCCGATGTTTCACTGATGAAATCTGCAATGATGTTTGTGCTACAGTTTTAAAGACTTTCTGACCCCAAGACCCAAGAGAGAAAATGGAATTGGAAAAATAATTTGAATTCCCTCATAATAATGTTGTAATGGTATATAAAGCCAAATGCCCATCTCGGCTCGCCCGTTGCATTATGGGTAATGGAATGTCTTTTGGCTACCAAACAATAATAGTTAGCGTAAAGCAATGAAGAAAGCTCTGATCTGGAGCGTTTTAACCGCTGGAAAGTTGATGATTTAAAGCGTTTTTGTCGTCGCCATGGAGACTGTTACAATATTAGCTTAAAGTCTATTTTTACAACCAGGGCTGCGTACGGAGATAGACAGAAACCAAACTGCCATTCATACGAAGAGATGCTTCAAAAGTGACGACCAGTCCTTGTTCATATAGTTGGAATAACTATGTGAGAAAAACATTTGTGACCCTTGAAGGCGACTGGGTCGCGCTTTACATAGTCTACGTTAGACTCTCTGCAGTGTTCATCTTTACCCAACTAATGGATGTGTTTTCAGACAAAGAACGTGCTGATGTTCCTCGCTCAGTAACAATATCCACCAATATTCACCATCATGTTTTCGTAGGACAAATGTAAAATAGTTTGAGTAATAGTAAAGCATTTGCACTCACATCCCTCCGCGCTGATCCTCTTCACGAACTCTTTGGCGTCGCGCACGTTTTGTCTCGTCGCCCGCACCGTCCGGCCCTTCCTCCAGGTCTGAACCCGGTCTGAGAACGTGATGATGTTGAAGTGGTCTCCCTCCCTCAGGTCGCCCAGAATGGTGCCCATGGCCTGCTTCGTCTGAACGGAGAAGAAAGAAAAACACTCTCAACGATTCAATCGACTGGGTTGTTTAGCGCTTTAGACTACTTTGGTGGAATCAATAGTTTTGTGTCGTCTGGACTATTGTTCCATCATTTGGGCAACATCTACAGAGAATAATATAAACAGATTACAGATGCACAAAATAAAGCAGCTCGGCTTGTCCTAAACTGTTCTTTCAGAACAAGTATTAGGGACATGCACAGCCAGTTAGCGTGGCTGCATGTAAGAAGCAGAATCAATGATTCTCTTATTAAATTCCTAAAAAATACAATTACTTTAAAAGCACCTGAAATTATTTACAATAAATTGACTTTTTTTAGTAACATTCATTGTTATTCCACTCGTCAATCAAGCGAAGGCCGGTTGTTGTTCCCTGCCTGTCGAACAAATCTACTTCAGAGAACATCGTGCTATAGGGCAATGGTGGCACGGAACTCACTCCCGCAATTCTTGGTCGCAGAGATTCACAATGTCAGCTTTTCCAAAAGACTTAGACTGTATTTATTTACTTTGGAGTAACTGTAATAGTTATGCAATTAATTACTTTATAATGAGCTATAGTAACTTTTTTTTTTTACATAATACCCAGAGGGTGGCAATATTTTGTATAGAAGAGCTTATACTGTATTGTTATGTTATGTGTGTATATGTGTGTATATGTATATACATGTATATATGTTATGTGTGTATATGTGTGTGTATGTATATATTAGGGCCGAGACTCGATTAAAAAAATTAACCTAATTAATTAGAGGCTTTGTAATTAATTAATCGAAATTAATCGCATATAAATATTTGACCTGAGAACAGTGAGAAGTAAGGATTTTTAGTATATCATTGAATAATGACTGAATACATAAGCTTAAGCAACAAAATATTGTTTATTTTTGTTCAACCAAGTCCAACAGACCAGTGCAATATTGATTGTGCGTCTGCAGGAAAAAAGGAAACTGAAGTGTGGAAAGCAAAGTGGGATTAATTTCGATTAATATTTTTAATCGCACTAAACCTCATGTAATTAATTAATCGCAATTAATCTAAAAAAGTCCCGGCCCTAGTATACAGTATATGTTATGTGTGTATATGTTATATTGTATTGTCATGTTCTTTGTATATGTGTGTGTTTGTGTGCACTTCTGTGTTTGTCTTCATTGTTGCACTGCTTTGATGTAATATCTGTTAAGAAATGTTTAAGACCCCAGGAAGAATAGCTACTGCTTTATTTCAGTAGCTAATGGAGATCTAAACAAACAAACAAACAAACAAACAAACAAACCTTCTGCGTCTCAACAAGAACCTTCTTATCTAAGCTTGTTGTGCTCTTTCACTCAGACGAAGTGGGTGGGCCTGGGCCTTGTCAGCAGGGAGAATCAACCCACATTGATGAACATTTGTCGCGGCTGCAATCTCGCGCAAACACAACCTTGCGCTAGTGCTTTTGCCGGAATCCTGAGGGAAAGTGGTTACTATGTGGGAGTTTATATATACACTGGTAAACTGCATACATTTCTATTTTCGTGCTATGTCTTCTTACTTGGAGGTTTTGTAAATCTCATGTGATTTTCTTCTTGTAAAACTTGAATGATTTTCTTTATTAATGCGGCTATACGTAAGATTAATGCGGACAATTTGGGCCTATGTATGGAAAATGAAACTTGTTATTCACTAACTGCTTGTACGTTAACAGGTACATGTATGCTTCTGTTGCCTAATTTTTGGAACTGTCTACAGCTAGATATTCCTCCTGTGATTACGCTGGCTTAGACACAATCAGAGGCACCGGGCTGGTTATCGTAGGATACATTTTAGAAATCTCGTACTTAATGAGGGTCGGACTGTTAGCATTGGAGCTGCGCGAGCTACACGTCACGCAAGGGCGGAGTCTACAGTGAAGATCCCGCCCTTATGCCCTTATTAGGAACATGCTTCGTCAGAGCTGGGGAGGAGGAGTCTGTAAATCCGCCATGATTTCCCCCTCGAACGTGCTCATTGCCAGCCCATGGCTTGTAGGGCATACATTTCTGAATATGTAAAAAAAGTAAGTATCTAGCCCATTCCTGTGTGGAGTTAAGATGACCAGAACGCTCACTCCAGCCACTAGGGGGCTGGGCTGCTTAAATAAAAATAAAAAGAATGAATTTCACACGTGTCCAGCAGAGGGCACTGACATAATGAGATCAGGATATGAACAACACATTGGCTACAGTCCTGTCAGGCTCATTATTATTCATTTATTGAAAAAAGTTTCCTCAACAGCATTTTCCCAATTAAAACACAATTTTATTTTGAAGCTTTTGTTTATGGACCCGGAAATACACTCCCCATTTATGTTTCGGCCCCCAGGGAAATTTACCTGGAGACCCCTGCTACAGTGCATCGCTTCATTTCATTCAAACACAGAGGTGCTTTCAGTGCGATGGTAAAAGTTCACGAGGATAAGAAGTGGAATAACTTAAATAACGATGCTCACACATGCTTGGCTTGATATGGCTAAAAATAACAGTCCTATAATAACAGTAGGTATCAGCTATTCCAAATACACGGTTTAGTGTAATGTACAATCGGATAAAGTTGAGCAGAATAAGTTTGTGTTATTGTTGGTGCGGCTCCGACTCAATTCAGGCTTCTCATGTGGCCCCTTATGAAAATTAATTGCCCAGCCCTGGTTTAGAGACACCATTATAATCCAACAAACGGACAGTGGTTTAAAAAGTTATTACCTGTTTTATCTTGGTGCCGATCATTGAGCCGCTGATGTCGATGACAAATATAACATCCTTAGGGACCACAGGGAGACCTCTGGGAGCAAAGTAATGCACAAAGTATCCGTCGTAAACCTGAAACAGATGTTAGCGAGTTACTTCTGTGCTCCCTTTACAAAATGTCATTAGAGCATCTTGAATCCAAAGCGGAACAATCTAGCACAGCACTCCAGTCCGCCCATTTCTCCCATTTATCGAGTGCTGAACAGCGGGAACCATAGACATACTGTACAAGCCGTTAGCATTAGCCAACATACAAAGCAAATTATGAATGTGGAAATATTTCTATACATATTTTTGTCATACTAGGCTTTAATGATTATATATAGAACTGTGTTGATGTAATCTGTGCTTTAAAGAGGGGGTATTATGTAAAATCGACTTTTTCAAGCTTTATATCATGTTATTATGTCATTCCCTCATTAAACACATGCCTGGAGTGTTGCCTTGGCTCATTCACATATTTTTGAGTAATCAGTAAAACTTAGACGGCAGCCATTTTAGGTGTAGCTATGCCTCAGTCCTCCTAGGAACGCCCCCACCTCCTGGAGACGCCTCTGGACCTTTTGTCACCAGCCAAGCCACCAACCACTGCTCCTCAGCTCAGCAGAGCCCCCTCCCCGCACAGTAGTGTTGTTTAGATGCCACAGCAGTGTGCTGAAGGGGGCGTGTCGGAAAGCTTCTTAAAGAGACAGAGGCCTATTTCAAGACGTTCAGTACAGCCATTTTGAGAGAGCAATTTTATTCAAGGCAGTTATTTTAATTTACTGCATATACAGACCAACAGAAGGTTACGTCATCATTGTAGTATGCTATAGACTGGTGCTATGTGATTGAAAAAAGCATAATACCCCCTCTTTAAGGTGCATTTGAATTGGGTGGACATTTTACTACATCATTGTTGTCTTTACTGTTGGAGCCACTGGGGGGCAGTGTGTTGGAAGGAGGAGTCAGATTGCGCGGAGGAAGTGCCGATAAGAACATTCCAAGAGCACTGATTGGTTCGACAAGGACACGCCTACTTCATCATGTACTTTGTGTTTTTGCTCAGGGGAGGGGCCTCAACCACCAGCGAGGAGAGGGACAGCGCTCCGCATAATTTTTGTTTTAGATTGTAAATTCAGGGAATAAAACAATGATTTTGATTTTAATAGAACGAGCCTCCATCTTCTGTCCATATAAAGAATACGCCGACATGAACGATCCAGATGTTTCAGCTGTTGACCACATTTAGGCCAAAGCTGTGTTGGAAATCATTAATAAATGTGCAGACCTTTTGAGGTTTTACTTTAGATACAAATTAGCATCTAAAAGTGTCCTCTGAGCTAAATGCTATGCTAATGCTCGAGTTTTTTTTGGAGTCAGATACACATCCAATAGCAACTAAACATCATCTTATATGTTAATGATAAAGAAGCCACAGAAATATATGAATGCCATGAAAAGGACAAAATATACCTCACCATAGTTTAGTATTGCACCTGGCTTCCCTATTCATTTGTATGGGAGAGCTGAAACATCACTAGGGAGACATCTAGGAAAGTGATTCTCAAACCTTTCACACCAAGCAAGACCGTGGGAACCCAGGGTGCTGAGGGCGCTGCAGCACCCTCTGGTGGATAGTTTGCTGCCCTGTGTTAAATATGAGGCTAAGTATGTTCCTCCCTGACCTGTATGTCCCCCATGATGTCCCGGAGCTCCACGTCGTAGTGAACGATGAAGTCAGCGTTGATGCCCTGAGTGGAGAGGCTGGTCTGCTGCTGCACAGACGGGCTGTAGTGGATCCGAGCGCACTTCTTGTTCTTCTCGATGAGCGTGGACGCAGGAGGGTCGCCGTCACCTGCAACGCAAGATCACGGGGTTAAAGCAGGCGTTTATGGATTTGAAACATGGGGGAAAGTCTGGATCCATGAGTCTCAGACAGCTGCTGAGTCGCTACAAGGTCAAATACGCATACAAAGTTGCATAATACACCTTTAAGTGCGTATCGTTTATCCTGCTCACGGTGCAACAAGTGGGTGGAAACCACAACAACAAACTTGTGAATACTTCCTTATTGTAAAAATGCTGCAGGCTTAGCTTTTCCCCTATTTTATATTGTATAATCCTCAACAATCATACTCTCAGGTGCAGACTTACAGCAAATGGTGATCGAGATTACAGAAGAAATGGATAAATTGAAAGATTGGTTCTAGGTAAACAAATTGTCTCTAAACATTACAAAACCAAAGCAATGTTCTTTGGAAATCGTGTAATGAATGTACAATTACCAGTTAAAATTGGCAACGAAACTATTGAAAGAGTCTATGAACATACATTTCTTGGTGTAACACTCGATCATAAAATCAGCTGGAAACCTCACATCATAAAAATGAAAACTAAAGTTGCAAAGATTTCAGCCATAATGAATAAATCTAAATATATCATTGATAACAAAGCTCTATATATTATATACTGTTCACTTATCCTTCTCGATTTAACATATTGTGTAGAGATCTGGGGAAATGTGTATAAAAGTAATCTTGACCCATTGTTTAAAGTTCAGAAAAAGGCGATAAGAATAATCCATTTAGCTGGATACCGTGATCACACTAATCCATTATTCTTTAAATCAAAAACAATGAAATGTGAGGACCTGACTGAATTTAAGATGCTCAAATCATGTTCAAAGCCTCACAAAAGTCGCTTCCTGAAAGTTTACAAAATATGTTCTGCAAACGAGAAGTTAAATACAACTTGAGAGATAAGAAGAGCTTCATAAACAGTACTCAAGAACAACCATGAAAAGCCTGTGTCCCACGAGACGTGGTGTTGAAATATGGAATAATCTAGATCAAAACATCAAACTTTGCAAAAACCTGGTACATTTTAAACAAGTTTACAAAGAGTTTATATTTCTTAGATACGAGTTGTAGCACATTCTTTTGTTGTTGTTTCTTTACTTTGCTGATGTTTTTTATTGTTCATTATTTGTTGTTACTTTGCCCTATGTTCCTTTGTTTATGATTTGCTACCCTGTAAATGTTAAATGTAATTGTTTTTATTTTTGGGGTGGGCGCTTATTAGCAGGTTAACTGCTCAAACAAATAAATAAACTAAACTAAACTAAACTAATTGTTATCATTAAAGAAAGAGCATGTGTTTCGTTAGCATCACAGTGACACTTAAAATTAGAGTATTTAATCATCATGTAAAGAAGCAACCCGTCCTGGAACCGCCACCTTAACGTGGTGGAGGGGTTTGAGCGCCCGAATGATCCTGGGGCTCTGTTGTCGGGGGCTTGGTGCCCCTGGTAGGGTCTCCCATGGCAAACAGGTCCTAGGTGACGGGTCAGACAAAGAGCGGTTCAGAAGCCCCTTATGAGAGACCAACAGGCCCGGTTAGAACCATGAGGCCGTCCTTCTGTGGACCCACCACCTGCAGGAGGAGCCATAGGGGCTGGTGCAATGTGATTTGGGCAGTTCTAACAGCTGCCCCCACGACCCGGCAACGGACAAGTGGAAGAAAATGGAAAATGGATGGTAAAGAAGCAAGTGCAGCTGGAACTCACTGTCCAGGTTATGGAGCTGCCGTTAACTTAATTCTAACATCATGAGTCAATTAACCTTCTCCTTAGATGCCTGACATTCTCGACAGTGTTCAGTTGGCGTGTGCGTTACCCTGGCCGTTGAGCAGTCTGCTGGTCTTGAGGGGCAGGACTCGGATGAAGCTCAGCCCGGTTCTCTCGGACACAGTGACCTCCACGGTGAGGTTCTCCACCGGCTGCCCCGCCCTCAGCCCCAGGCTCAGCTCGTAGCGGCCCAGTCTGCGGATCAGCAGCTCCTCGTACGTCAGGCAGAACGACAGGCGGGCACCAGGGGGCGCACTCACAGCCACTCGGAAGCGCTCGATCTCCCTCTCTCTGTCACATGATCAGACGGAGCAAACCAAGTCAATGCACAGCCAAAGGTTACAACAGCAGTCGCCTCACGGGGCTTCACACTGAGATGACTCGATCACACGGATATAAAGACAGTGAAACAAACTGAAGTAGCCATTCAAGGCCCAAGAAAAGAAAACGTGTGGGGAAAAATAGGATTTTCAAGGAGAACAACATTTAAGGAGAGATCTGCTCCCATGGACAGAGCTGAAGGGAGTGTATCTGCAGATACAGCTGGAGAAGGTGGAGCTAACATCCAGGAAATCTTCAGGAAGGAGAAGAATCAATACATAAAACATACTTTATTGTCCAAGAAGGGAATTTGTCTTGCAGACTTTGCTGTTAACTTAAACATAAAGGGTAAATACACACTATCTATCCATTTAAACAACTATCCCAGGAAGTATCTCTGGGGCTACTAGTACTACCAGCCTTTTCCAAATATCTCTCCAAAGACCTGCTATATTTCTATGTTGCTTAATAAGTCATTTTTTGATGCATTTTAATTTTGTTTGTAACCTGTTGAACACACTCTCCAACATTTACAACATTACAGTGAAGTGTAAAGAGGAAACCTAGTCATTGGTCTTTAATGGTGTTATAATGGCATCTCTCTAACTCTGTCATTTATGTTACGTAGAAGTAGCTGATTATTTTTAGTTTACAACAATGAAACACGTTCACGTCTTTCCTAAAGTTGGGAATTGGGATTTCTAACTTCCACACAGGAATGACTTTATAAGTGTTTAACAACTTGCAGGTTAACTTTTCACAGTCACAGCTGTGATTGTCCAGGAGCCAGAGTTTGACTGATCTAGTGAAGCTTCTCAGTGTTGGGATGTTCCTGATGTTAGGTGGAGCAGTGTTCCAGGTGTGAGCAGCCCTCACTGAAAAGCTCAACTGACCAAGAGATGTTTTCCTGAAAGGAACAGCACAATCTCCTCTGCTTTGGGCTCGTGCCTACACTGTGTTTTAGGAGGATGACCGTGCAGTATTCTATAAACCAGTACAATGTCGTGAAACCGTATCATATTCTCCCAACTGAAAAAATTATATTTTGAGAGAACATGGCAATGATGGTAGGAGTTATGCTTTTGATCCAAAACCTTGAGTGACTGCTTATAAACTCTCTCCACTGACTGTACTGTTGTTTACTTGTTTGACTCCAGGTCGTCAAACAGTAGCGAATGTGTGACATAATCATGGTGCTAATCTCCATTGTGTAATTGGATGAACAATATCCCTCTGTCCCTTTGTCTTTTCTGTCAGCGTAGTATTTACTCTCACGGACAATTAATGAGTAAAAAAACTCAACATGCTACGACACCTGCAGTGGCGCTTATGGCCTCTAGGGGCATGAGTTACTTAGTTCTGCTTTAAGGTTTGCAAACATTTCATCACTTTTTAGCAAAAATATGTGGTCAGTCTTACCCAAAACAGCACCTGAATATGTTTTTAGACCATCATTTAGGTACTTTTGAGCAACGTCATCATTTTCCAATACATTCATATTCAATGAATCTAATTTAATGCCTTTTAAAGACAATTAAAGAGGGGGTATTATGCTTTTTTCAATCACATAGCACCAGTCTATAGCATACTACAATGATGACGTAACCTTCTGTTGGTCTGTATATGCAGTAAATTAAAATAACTGCCTTGAATAAAATTGCTCTCTCAAAATGGCTGTACTGAACGTCTTGAAATAGGCCTCTGTCTCTTTAAGAAGCTTTCCGACACGCCCCCTTCAGCACACTGCTGTGGCATCTAAACAACACTACTGTGCGGGGAGGGGGCTCTGCTGAGCTGAGGAGCAGTGGTTGGTGGCTTGGCTGGTGACAAAAGGTCCAGAGGCGTCTCCAGGAGGTGGGGGCGTTCCTAGGAGGACTGAGGCATAGCTACACCTAAAATGGCTGCCGTCTAAGTTTTTACTGATTACTCAAAAATATGTGAATGAGCCAAGGCAACACTCCAGGCATGTGTTTAATGAGGGAATGACATAATAACATGATATAAAGCTTGAAAAAGTCCATTTTACATAAAACCCCCTTTAAGACCTTGATTTTGGCCCAATTCATTCAATGACTTGAATGGGTTTTCTGCAGCTGTTCTTATCTTATTTTTTTTCTCTCTACTTCATTTACTGTGTTGTCTACAGCAGATACTTGTGCCGATCAGTAGTACCTGTACTTTTACTCAAATAATGAACTACTCTGACCACGCAGTCATGACAAGTACTCGTGTAACTTTAATAACTCTGAACTCCTCCAGGCTCCACTGGTCAGTACCAACCTGGAGGCTTGCCCCAGGAGCAGCAGCGCCACAGATTGAGACCCTCTGTGCTAAATTTAGACCCCCCCCCCCCCCTCCTCTCTCTCTCGGGACGTACTTGGTTGCCACGAGGCCGGCGGTTCTTCCCTGCTTCTTGGCGGCGTCGTAGATTTTCCTGGCAGCCGCTCGCTCTTTGACCTGCGCCACATAGACCTTCCCGTCGGACGAGCTGCGGACACACAGTGGAAACAGAGTGAGCGCTACAGTAACGCCTCTATGCGTCCACACACAAACAGATTATGTTACGGGACTTGGCCCGTGCCGAGCCGGGATGCCGGAGTGACTGTTTTTTGGTTATTTGTAAACAGGGACACTCATTCATACAGGCGCCATTTACAAATACTTTATTTTTATGTCATTTCCCCCAAAAAATTACAACCGGAATTTGTAATCCTTCAATTAAACAAGTTAGATATAAATGTTGAAATGTTCTGAAATGAGTTGCTAACACCTAACGCTGAGCTATTTTGTCATTTGATACAGAATGTTTTTTTCCCCTGTGTTTTATGTAAAGCACTTTGGTCTTGTTGTAAAGTGCTATAGAAATAAACCTGATGTGATTGATTGCTGAAACTTATTATTCAATTGCTAAAAAAATCACATGATCTCCCCATAAGCCCCTCCCACCCTCTCTCCTCACGCTCCCCTCTGCTGTGCAGCTGTTTCAATAAAGAGAGAGAGAGAGAGAAAAAAAGGAACAATCACACAAAGAAAGTAATGCTATGTGGGTGTTTTATTCCTTTGCAATAAACGTTATAGTTTATTACGCCTTGTTTGTATTTGTAATCCTAGATTTTATCATCTGTTTTTTGTTGTGAAGCACTTAGGGCAGCCGTGGTTGCTGTAAATGTGCTACAGAAATAAAGTTGACCTTCACCTTGAAAGGATATTTCAGGATTTTTGACATTCAATTCATGCAGTTCTTATATTTGAAGAGTCTAGTGGCGCTAGGCTAGGGCAAGGCTAAAGCATTTCTATGGTATCAGTTAGCCTGCATTAAAAACAGTCTGACCCACTCCACAGTGCACCTGAGGTAAATCACTTATAACACCAGACTAACCATATAAATGTCTGTGTTAATAGAATCATTTAAAATAACTTATATTTGAGCAGCATCAGCTTCGTGGCTGTAAGCTAACGCAGCGGCGGAGTGATCTGCGAGAAAATAGTCCCTCAAAATGCGGTAATTCATGTGATACAAGGTCAGTTATACTTCAAACATTATTCTATTAACACAGACATTTATATGGTTAGTCTGGTGTTATAAGTGATTTACCTCAGGTGCACTGTGGAGTGGCTCAGACTGTTTTTAATGGAGGCTAACTGATACCATAGAAATGCATTAGCCTTGCACTAGCCTAGCGCCACTAGACTCTTCAAATATAAGAACTGCATGAATTGAAGAAAAAAAAATATCTCCAGACATCAACAACACTCTGGATACAGTAACTAGGAAATGAGGCCCAATGTCAAAAATCCTGAAATATCCCTTTAAGCTGCTTAGCACACATCATTCATCGTGGACTATACACTGTACATGTTTTTAGTGGGAAACCGGACGACCCCGAGGAAACCTACGCAGACACGGGGAAAACACGCAAACTCCACATAGAACGGCCCCGTCAGACCCAAACCGCTGCACCACCATGCCATCTAGTGCCGGCCAGCTTATTGAAACAATGCCACAGTTGTGATCAAAGCTACGGAATAGAGCATGACCCTTATAAGGTTCTTCTAGCAAGAACCGTATAATTGTAACCTTGTGTCTTGCTAGACGAACCTTAAGAGCCCGATTTTGTGTTTCTAAACACAGGCTGCAGATGAGTCTCGTGCGCAGATGGATGGAAGCTACAGTAGATACAATCTTGAGCTTCACACTCTGCGCCGTTAGTGGCTGGACAGACTCCCATTGGCGATGTGAAAGCAGTGGTCCCTCCCCAGACCGTACCAGACTGGAACATTTTCTCTACTTCTCTACTACTACTCTTTAATACTTTTAATACTAGCACAAGTGCGGGACCATCGATATATTCTGGAGCTGGGACAGTGTTTAACTCACAGTGGGAGAAATAGTTTCTAGCTTGTTGTAGTCAGCGTTGTTCGTAGCACATCGCGCCTCCGCCGATCCCTATTTTCTCTAAGCGACCGGCAAAAGCACTGGCCCACTGTTGTTTGTACGCAAGATTCCAACTTTGTCTTGAGCAACGCTGTTGTTTCGCCAGGCAGAAAATCAGGCCCTTTAAGCATCATCATAACATAATGAATGCAATAAAAGAATACAGTGTACCACAAGGATCTGTTCTCGGACCACTTCTCTTCACTATTTATATGCTTCCGCTGAGACAGATTCTGTGATAAACACCAAGACACCACAACAGTGTTTGCAAAAGGAGTGAAACAGCGCCCCCAATTTGACGCTGGTGTACAAAAGGTGTACTGCATCCATATTTACCAACAGAATTGTTTCGGCGGGCCAAATTTGCCCCGCGGGCCCCACTTTGGGCACCCCTGCTCTAGTATGAGCCAGTTTGGTGTATGTTGAAGATTTACCACTGTTGTTTAATTAAGCTCTCAATTTGTTTTATTGTAAGTTGGGTTGTGCTCATGTAATAGTGTAGGTCAACTTGTCCATTTGTACTTTTGGGCATTGTAGGCTTCCTGCCAAGCATTCAGCACCTAAGCTGACCCATAGAGATTCTCTTCAGAGTTTTAATAAATAAAGTCTATTTATATTAAAGAACAATAAAGACATATATTTTTGCTACAACTCTTGCCTCGGTTTATACCTATTTTTTTTGCCAGACTTACCTGTGAGTGTATTTCTAACATTTAAAAAGGGAGACCCATACCTTCCCTCCTGTCACACATCCAATTAAACACTGGCAAGACAGAGCTCATGGTTGTTGCTACCAGACAACTGCTCCGGAGGTTGGGGATCTGGTGCTCACCATTGATGGAAACAACATCAATGGTGACAACCTGGGTGTCATCCTGGATTCCACCCTTTCCTTTAAACCACACATACGCTCAATGACAAAGTCAGCCTTCTTTCACCTCAGGAACATCTCACGCCTCTGTCACTTCCGGACTCAGTAGCAGAAACACTCATTCACGCCTTCATAACCTCACGACTGGACTACTGCAATGGAGTCCTGTCCGGGATCCCTCAAAAGCTCCTGGACAGGCTCTGGCAACACATCACCCCCACTCTCATCCATCTACACTGGCTTACTGTAAAATATCGCATTCAGTACAAAATCCTTCTCCTCACCGTACAAGTACAGTACAAAATCCCTTCACTCCCTGTCCCCTCAGTACCTGTCTGACCTCATCCACACTTACACTCCGTCCCGGTCGCTTCGCTCCTCATCCTCAGTCCAACTCACCGTTCCCCACACCAAGTTGCGGACCATGGGAGACAGACCCTTATGTGTCCAGGCCCCCACACTCTGGAACTCCCTCCCTTCACACATACAAACAGCTGATGATATTGGTCATTTCAAATCAGTTCTGAAAACACATCTGTTCAAATTGGCTTTTGACCTTATGGCGTCAAATTAGGGTCTGCTTTAACCTGAACGTAAAAGAGGTATTGTAAACGTAGGTTGTCAGTATTGTAATCGTAAAGAGAAACTGTAAATGTAACTCTAAACTCCATAAATGAAAAAAGTATCATAAATAGAAAAAAAAAATATTGTAAACATAAAACCTTCATTTCACAAGTTACGTTTACAATTCACAAGCTACGGTTACGATACATTTTTTTTCTGACCCTTTTTTAGTGAATTTATAGTAGAAGTAGTCACTCATTCTGCTGGGGTTCGGAGTTCTGACACACTATATAGTATACAGTCTACTATATATTGCCTATATAGGGCCTTTGTAGTGAATGAGGGGTTAGGGACTAGGGTGGACATTCGGACACAGCCTCTGTAGTGTGCGTTTGATTTCAGCTTATAGTGATGACGTCACATCCTGTCACTCCAGCCAATGAGCGTTGAGCCCGCCCCCATTAAAAAAGGGTCAGAAAAAAATGTATCGTAAACGTAACTTGTGAAGAGAAGCATGAAAAGAAGAAGCGTAAATGAAAGTTTTATGTTTACAATTTTTTATGGAGTTTAGAGTTACATTTACAGTATTCTCTTTATGCTGCGTTTACACATAACGACGACGAGTCACGAATGCCACGAATCCATATTCGTGGCCGAGGATCACGAATGTGATGATTCGGGGTAGAGGTTTCACGCACCGCCACAAATTGTTGCGACCTGTTACTACGCGTTACGATTAATGGCACGAATTATTACGCACGGTCACGAACATGCGTCCCGCTCTGCTGCGGGCTGTGACGCTCTGTTGCGTGGTGTTGCGTGGTATTGCGAGGTGTTGCGGTCTGTTACGGGTCATTGGGAATTGTCGAGTTCTGTCAGAAATCTGTCAAGAATCGGGCGAATGTGGACAAACCGCCTGCCGCACACACCGGGTTGGAGGCGGAGCAGAGGCGTCTTGGTCCGCCGTGCTCTCACCTGCCTCATTGGGCTCTTGCCAAATCGGGTTAAGCAAAGCAAAGACCAGCTGAGCGTCGGGACTGTCCATATACTGTAGAATAGCAAACGTTTTTCACAGTCTATGAAAAACTGAACTTAGATCAAACCCAAACTAAGTCACATGCTCCTGTCAAACGCGGAATCTATCAAAACAAACAATAGCAATAAACACACGCGGTTTAAATGAGTCTGTGCAACAGCGGCACATTCAGCCAGACTTTACTCCACAGAATAAGCATAAAAACACTACACTCACTGCGCACTCGATCTTCTGGGGATCTGTCGTAGAACTCTTCACCTCTTTATCCATGACTCTCACTCGTCTGGTCGATCATTAGCTCCATTTGGAGAAAAAAACCCTCTTTTGCATAATCCAGAACAACAGGCCTGTCTCCACCTGCTGCGCTCATCACCGCTTGTTTTACATGTCTAAAGTTGTAAATAAGTCTTAACACTTATCCATGTTATAGCTGCTGTAACCACGCGTTGTTGTTTGGGTCAGTGCGTATGGGAGCGTGGGAGATGCATTCAGGGACAGTAAACAGTGCGGGAAAGGCGCACTTCTTACTGTCCCTTTTCTTTTTTCCACAAACGCGCGGAAAATCGGGACAAATATATAACAGTGGGGTTCTCCAGCGGGGCGGCAATAGGGGTGGCAGGGATTGGCTCCCAAACATTAGGAGGAACGACCACAGGAAGAAAAGCCCGCGTAACAACTTCAGCACCTGAGGAGCGGCAGGAGCAGGTGCTGTCCCGGGCCTGGAGCGCGGACTGGCCGACTTTGTGGGACTTTTCTTTGGCATAGTGCAGGTACGAACATTAACTTTTCGGCGTAGCGTGTGTTTCTATCAATTCTGAGCGTGAAAACAGTGATTCTGCACTACGAATGCTTTACGAATGCTTTACGAATGCTCTCACGCTGAATTACGAAGCGCCACTACGCATCACGAAAGGACACGCTCTGTTGCGAACTCCACGAACAGAGGGTGAATCGTGACATTCGTGGAAGATTTTTTGACAGCCAAAACTTTCTCCACGAACATCACGAATGTCACGAGCTGATGCGTTCTATTAAGAATCCCATCAAGATGCGTTAAGTCAAGTCACGAACGTCACGAATGACGGAAAAATGCCATTCGTAACGCATCGTGCTTATGTGTAAACGCAGCATTACGATTACAATACTGACGACCTACGTTTACAAAACCTCTTTATGTTTACGTTAAAACAGACCCTAATTTGACGCCATACTTACTGAGCATCAGTCCAACAACCCACTAGTTCTGTGTGTGTGTGTGTGTGTGTGTGTGTGTGTGTGTGTGTGTGTGTGTGTGTGTGTGTGTGTGTGTGTGTGTGTGTGGTGTGTGTGTGTGTGTGTGTGTGCTGTGAAGCGCTTTGGGTATCTTGAAAAGCGCTATATAAATTCAAGAGATTATTATTATTATTATTAGTGTGACATTTCTTTTCTCTACTTTTTTTGCCCAGGCAGTGGATTTAGATGTTTGTATTATTGTGCCTAATTTCGATTTGCTAATTTTGTCATTCAAGCTGCAATTTCAATTGGATTACTATTACATTTGCAGCTCTTCTTTTGGCGCAAATTGATTTCCCACCAATCACTATAGAGAGTGAATGACTGACATGAAATGGAGTGACTAACTGGGTCTCAAATGAGTAACAATTAAAGCTAAATAATAGATATTTTAAATGGCCAAACAGATGGTGGAAAAAAAAGTCTTGTTTTTGCCTAAAGATCTCCATGGTTACAGGAAAACTGCGTATTAGGCGGCTCTCGGGGTCAGAAAGTGTCCAATACTACGACACACAGTTACCTACGGCAATTTAGATGTTATCAGGAGGGCCACATTAGCAGTGTACTTCCAGCTACAGTAAAAGGCCTTGTTCTGCTGAAAACATGCCACCTGTTTGTTTGCAAAGCCGACGTGAAACTGGGAGGCGTGGGTCATAAAGACTCATTTCCCTTCAAAAACAGCGGTAACACGGGCGGATCTCACCGACCGACGCCGACGACGCTTTGAGGGATTTCCACTGGAGCGTTACACCCTCAAAAATCACAACTGCTGCTCGAGCGCTTTTGAAGGAGACTCGTTTCACTCTTTTCAGGCATTATTAAAATAGTTTTTGCTCAAAGCGGTGAAGATAAGGTTAAGGTATGACTTGTGTTCATCAGTCAGTAATACATGGCCCGGATCTGTGGTTGCTGCAGCTGATCAAGGTTCAGCAACAGAAGAATAAAGTCAGCTGACAATTTTTCTCAGCATTAAGCCGGGTTTTATTGTAATGATGTGACGTTTGAGACTGGATTGGCTCAAACTGTAGGACTGGGTATTAGTTTAGTTTAGTTTAGTTTAGTTTATTAGTTTATTTGAGCAGTAAACATTCTGCTCAAAAGGAGTGGGCTGAAGCAAGAGCTTATAAGCCCCACCCCCAAAATCAATACAACATTTACAATATAGCATCTACATAAAGACATTACATGACAGAACTATAATAATAACTTTATCCTATTGCAATTACATTATCAATCATACAATTAGCAGCATCATATTTAGATTTTCATCAATGTCAAAGGAGAACCCGTTACACTTCAAAGCGGCTTTTTTAACACAGACCAAATTACAAAGCATTGTTTGAAATGTTCATATAGAAACAGAAACGAAGCACAACGACAACCACGATCTCGTTTCATGTACGATGTTTAGTACAAAGCAAGTAACAAAAGGCAACCCTTAATATAATATATTTCAGCATGTTACCAATGTTAAACCTTGGTAACATTACTGGAAGTCACTATTTTATGTTATAAAGTCACGTTACTATGCAGTACATATTATACTTCGTGATCTTGCTACTTCCCAGTTGTCATTACCATCCTCAGTATAATATCAATTTGTGTACAATTTCCTCTTATTATTTATTTATTTATTTTTTTCATGTATAATGTATTATGAAAGCCCTACATAGTGTAATGCATTAATAAGCATTAATACTTATTATATTCTGAGATCTTGCTACTTCCCAGCTGTCATTACCATCCTCAATATAATTTTAATTTGAGTTTAATTATTATTATTATTATTATTGCCAACAACTTCACGATACGATACATATCCCTATATAAAGAGTTCACAATACGTATCACAGTTCAAGAGTATCGCGATAGAGCGTCCATATTACAAGATATATTCTGAATTAAAAAAAAAAAAGGATACAAAATGTAAGTTTTTATTATGCTGAATATAAGCCGCTCCTCTGTTACCGAAATGCTAGAAACCTATCGTGCCACAAACAATCATTTGGGGAGTTTTCATCCTTTGAGCATGTGTCATTTAAAATGAAGATGCAACAATCTGCCATACTTTATATTGTTATTTATAAACCGCCTCAAATTGTTCTTTTATTGAAGATTTTATTGGATTAATTTCAATTGTGGCCACAGAATTCGACATCTTAATTATTATGGGAGATCTGAATGTTCATGTGGATGTGCTAAACGACCGGCACACAAAAGAACTTAATGCTGTCTTTGAAACATTTGGTTTAACTCAGCATGTGTCTGAGCCCACCCATAACAGAGGACACACATTGGACATCCTTATTACAAAAGGTGTTATTATTTCTAATGTAAATGTTGTTGATGTTGCATTATCTGATCATTTTTGTGTTTTCTTTGAACTTTCTGTCGTGCCCAAGCCAGCAGTTGGGTCTGCAGTGGTTCGGAAAGACTCATAAATGATAAAACAAAGTCACAGTTTATGGATATGATTACATTTGAAGATTCTCCCTGTTCAAATGTTGATAATTTGTTGAGCTCTTATACATCAGGTGTTTTAAATGTCTTGGACACCATAGCCCCTGTTAAGGATAAAATGGTTAAAAATAAGCAAAAGGCCCCATGGAGAAATGACGATTCGGTCAAAGAACATAAAAGAGAGAGCCGGAGAGCCGAACGAACATGGCGCAAGTCAAGCTCCCGGTTCATTTTGAAATTTACAAAGAAAGAAAGATTCAATCAGACTCTGCGTAGAGCAAGAGAAATGTATTTCTCTGAAATAATTTCAAATTGCCACGGTAACTCTCGTGTTCTGTTTGCCACGGTTAGCAGACACAAACCCTCCAGTCTCTTTGCCCCAGGAATTCATTTCTAGATCAAAGTGCAATGAGTTTGCTAATTTTTTTAGTGACAAGGTCCAAGCCATTAAAAACGCTATTAGCCCCTCACTACAAATGGTAACATTTTAACCAGTAGCAGACCTAGAGCTGACATTTTTTACACTGGTCACTAATGACATAGTGGAGGATGTTCTCTCTGGTCTGAGCTCAAGTACATGCTGTCTGGATGAACTACCAACTAGATTTATAAAGTCTGTGCTGAGCAGTTTATCAAAACAACTCACGCGTTTAGTTAACACCTCCCTCCAGACTGGAGTTTTCCCAAAGGCCCTAAAAACAGCTGTCATCAAGCCACTGCTGAAGAAGAGTGGTCTTGATGCCACAGAAATGAACAACTATCGGCCTATATCAAATCTGCCCTTTATAGGAAAAGTCTTGGAGAAAGTGGTTTACAGCCAGCTCACGGAATTTCTTCTTGTTAGGCCGAGCGCCATCAGGGCTGGCGAAGGGGCTCTTGTAATCGTATAGATCCCCCAAAGTGCGCGGAGCACACAAAACGAGCGCGAAGCGCTCCCCTCCTCTCAAACACTCACTAACGCGCTCTTCTTGTCGTGCACGTCCCGTGCACATACATAAATAATGCAAAAATCAACATTGTAATTGTACAGAGCCCATAAAAGTCAATGGGCGACTGAGAGTCCTGGGTCACAGGACCTCTACCATGAGGTAGGAATGTGCGAGCACTTTCTGAAAATATATAGTTTATGGTATTGGACAGGGTGGTCGGCGAGGGCCGATAATTGCCGCTTTGCGGCTATATTTAATAATGTGTTTGACGTGTTCCAGTCGGGCTTAATAATGTTTTTGACGTGTTCCAGTCGGGCTTTAGACCCGGCCACAGTACTGAGACGGCCTTGATCAAGGTGACAAATGACATCAGGCTAAATACAGATGCAGGCAAGGTCACAGTTTTAGTTCTGCTGGACCTTAGCGCTGCGTTTGACACGGTGGACCATGGGATCTTACTACAGAGGTTAAAAACCTGGGTGGGAATCTCTGGAAAGGCTCTCGAGTGGTTCAGATCCTACCTTGGGGACCGAACTTACTATGTCACGATGGGCAACTGTGTCTCAGACCTAATGGCATTAACCTGTGGGGTTCCCCAGGGGTCGATTCTGGGGCCCCTTTTGTTCAATTTGTACATGCTTCCATTAGGTCAATTGATATTCAGTAACAATGTAACCTATCACAATTACGCAGATGACACTCAGATCTATGTTTCACTAACAGCAGGTGAACACGGGCCTGTAGATACACTGTGTTATTGTATCGAACAGATTAGTGTGTGGATGCAAAGTAACTTCCTCCAGCTAAATACAGATAAAACTGAGATCATTGTCTTTGGCCCACAAAACACAGAGAGGTTGTCATTGGTCATCTTGAAACGCTTTCACTGGGACCGAAAAGTCAAGTTAGAAATCTAAGGGTAATCATGGACTTAGACCTGAATTTTAACAGTCATATTAAGTCCATTACATCAGCGGCTTATTACCACCTAAAAACATTGCCAAAATAAAAAACATTGTGTCAAAACCAGATTTGGAGAGATCAATTCATGCGTTTGTCTCCAGCCGGCTAGACTATTGTAACGGTCTGTTCACTGGCCTTTCTAAACGAGCTGTTAGACAACTGCAGTATATCCAAAATGCAGCTGCTCGAGTCCTGACAAGAACCAGGAAATACGACCATATTAGTCCAGTGCTCCGGTCTCTGCACTGGCTTCCTGTCACTCAGAGAATAGACTTTAAAACAGCCCTGCTTGTGTATAAGTCCCTTCATGGTCGGGCACCAAAGTATCTCGGGCCCTGAGATCCTCAGGGAGGGGTCTCCTGGTGGTTCCCTGAGTCACCACCAAACATGGTGAGGCTGCATTTCAGTTTCACGCAGCAAAAGTCTGGAACAGCCTCAGTGAGGACGTGAGACAGGCCTCGACCATGACTATGTTTAAGTCCAGGCTGAAAGGACACCTTTTTACTGCTGCCTATGGCAGTTGATTGTATTTTACAAATTTTAATATATACAATATACATATTTTAATGTATTTTTTAATGTAATTGTATCGTGTTTTTAATGCTTTTTATTAGTTTAGTTTATTGATGGAATGAGATGTGAGATTGAGATGTGCCACCACATCTATTGCATTTTTATTGTGTTTGGGTGTCTGGTGTTGCTGTGAGGCACATTGAGTTGTACATGTACATGAAATGTGCCATATAAATAAACTTGCCTTGCCTAGAAAACTCATCTACAAGTTCATCCATGAAATTGATACTAGAGCTTTATATATTTTCCCCCACAAATGTCTGAGTTTACAATATTACTGTGCTAAAAGAGGACAAAAGAGCGGGTCCGGGTGAAGGTGTATGATTAGTTTAATTTAGTTATGTAACAACAGAGGATTTGATGAGGCAGAAACATTGTAACACGGTTAAAAAGTTCATAAAAATGGATACTGTATAATGTCACGTTCAAGAGTACAGTCAAGTATTGGGAGTCGCATGACAAGGTGCTAAATTAAGGTCAGAACCCTGGAAAAAGCACATTCAAAGAGAGTAAAAACATTAGGCTTTGCTAAAATAAACGCGCCGACGTGAGGAGAGAGCGTGCCCACAGCCCACAGAACACTGAGCTCTTAGTTTCAGGAGGAATGTCCCGATCCAACTCACCGCAATGAGCTTTTCCTGGGGCATGTGGCCAGGGGAACGTATGCACTGTGTGTGTTTGGCCACTTCCAAAAGGAGGAGAGAGAGAATGATGCAAAGGACCAGCTTCGAAAATGTCCTCTGCAGAGAAATACCCTGTCTCCGCTGGACCTCGTGGCCATAAAACCTGCTCACCGTGCGTTTCTCCGACTGTCAAACATATGTCTCTGTAAAGAATAAGCCACAGCTGCTGCACATGGAGGGAGACGGCGTGGAGATAGTACCGCCCCACATGTCCCTGGGGTAGAACTGGACAATAAGCTTGACTGGACCACCTAGTATATGTATTGTATATAGAGGTCAGAATTGTGATGTCATATTGCTAAGAACAATGGGATTTGCAGCAGGGAGTTTCCCATAATAAGCCAAGGGAGATTTTAAAAGGTAAAATGCTGGAGTTATTGTTCATATTAAAACATCTACTGAGTTGTTCCACTGCATTGCACTTTTTCTACTGCGTTTAGCTAATGTTAGGCCCAATCGCAATTCTCCTTTCTACCCCTACCCCTTGCCCTCGCCCTTTCCCTACACCTTGAAACCGAGGGCTAAGGGTGAGGGTTGAAAAGACCGCCTTAAGAAATGGGACAGGCCTCCATTTGACTGCATTTTACAACTAACACAGATGATTAAGGTTATGTGAGTTTGAAATCTTATTTGTATATATTTTTTTATCAATTAGAACACATTTATATGAAAGAAAATGTAAAAAAAAAAAAGCCTCTACTTGTCTCTATAGCATGTTTCTACTGAACCAGTTCATCACTTCACTGATGCTGTTTTGTAACACCTAAACAACAGGACTCGGTCTCAGCCCAAACCCTACAGATTTTCATCTATTTCTGCTTCATCCAGCGCTACATTCTCCTTCCCCATGTCCGTGTGTTGGTGCTTCTACCGCCGGGTCACTGTGGCTGCAGCCAGAGCTGTGAGAGATCAGCCGATCCGCTCATATAGCACACTCATAGCGGGACAGGCAGAGGTAGCCTCCGCTCTGAGCCCCGGGTCTGAGCGGGGGCTGCCGAGGTGCGCTCAGACCGGGCTCAGAGCACAGCGGCACGGGGAGACAGCGGGCGCAGCAGCGAGGCACTGAACCCCGTGTGTCATGACAATAGCGACGTATCGAAAATTTGGGAAAAAACTCCAAAGTCAGGCAATACGGCGCAGATAAACGGAGCGTTCGCAGCAGCAAAGCGAAAACGTACCATTGTCACGTGTATAGCAATGGACTGTTCTAATTGTTGCACAGAGCGAATAAAGTCACAAACGAAGCGTTCTGCAACTTTATAAATGTTTAAGAGTGCTTACTGAGTGCTTATCGTGAATTCATTTCACAGCTTATTTCCATGTTCTGTCAAACTCCTCCTACCCCTTCGTCTTTAGTGTGCATCTGAAAAACCCTCTCTTTGAGGGCTATGTGGCCCTCTCCCTCACCCCTACCCCTCGCTGCAAAATAGAATTGGGACACCCCTTCGTCTCTGGTGAACGCGCAAAAGAATTGAGATTAGGCCTTAGTCTCAGTAGTGAAATCTGTCCTCTGCATTTGACCCTCACCAGGTGGTCCCAAGATCATTTCAAGATACAAGAGAACATATTTGAGAGCTTAATTCATATAAATCTTTTATAACCGCACAGATTTAGGACTTGAGGTCAAATAACACAAGTAAACAAAGTAAATACTTATTACTAATCCAGATTTTGAATGTTTCTGATTTATCTTACCTAAATTATTCATTTGTTTTGCCCTGGATTGTTTGCATGGCAATTTTGGGAGCCCCTGTACTAGACAACAGGATTGTCACAGGATCGGAATGTTCAGTCTCACAAAAATCCCTCTTGAAAGGCTCGATCAAACTCCTATGTTTGGCACGCTACATAACTGATCCAGAACCTAATCATCAGGATAAAAAAAGCATTTAAAAGTTTTCTTCCTCTCCTCGTCAGTCCTACTGCAAACATAAACTGAGAGTTCACTGGAGTGGGTATAGGATAGAGATGGGCAATATATCGTCTACAAGATAATATCGAAATCGCTGTTTGGAAGAAATCAAAATTTACAATATCAAATGTATCTCTAATGTCAAGAAATGTGGAAAAAAATGTAGATCACAAGTTGAAAAAAATGGAGGGGAAAAAAGCGACAGGGCGTGTGGTGAACTGCAGGGGAGAAAAAAAGGAATTGGATGTTTTTTTTTTTAATGTAATTCTTCTCAATTATCTTTACCCTGGCGTCCACACAGAGCCGTATTCATGCGCTGCGGTTTGCCCCCTCCTGACCCGCTCACTGTTGGCTCACTTTTGCTTATGTTTAGCATTTTTAAACGGGAGCGGCTTCCAAACCCCCTCATAATCAAATCAGGCTCCGGATTTTGATTTTCTCTCTTAAGGCGTGTGAACTTAAGATGCCGGAATCTTTGCTGTCAACAACATTAACATATTTTTAAAGGTGTTTTCTTACAGCGCTTGAGGACACCTTTGCGCTGGCAACACATGTTTTATAAATAATGTCTTACAAAGGCGGCTTTTTGCTTTCCCTTTAAACAGTTGTATGCAGATTATATGACATGTCCGCTGTGTGACTATTTTCAACAAGATGTAACGGATAGAGTTTGCGTATTTAAGACTATTTAAGCACTGAAATGGTCAGAAACAGATTTGAAACCGGTATTGTTAGTCTGTCTCCTGGGAACAGAGCGGGGGACATACTTCCGGGACTCACATGGTGAAGTTGGAGATGAACGCGGCGGAGGGCAGGTCCACCTCGAACGCCGCCTCTTTGGTGACGGAGAGCTGGTTCCACACGGAGCTGTGGACTGTGGTGACGGCGTAACGAGAGACCACCGAGGAGCGCACGTGGTACTCCGTCACCGTCATCTGCGGGACACAAGCACAGACTGTCACCTTTAAAGTAAAGGGTTTATAAACCTCACGATCTGTTCAAAGATCTGAGGGAAACACATAAAATGGATGTTATCGAATAGAAAACAAACAACTTCAATGGAAAGAGGTCGTCTTTTTTGGATTGTACACTAGGGGTTCCTCAAGGGTCCATCTTGGGGCCTATTTTATTTTCACTATTCATAAATGATTTACCTGATGTTTGTAAGGATGTAGAAATTCAACTGTACGCAGATGATGCGGTGATCTATACAAGTGCAAAATCATCCGAGGAAGCAGCCCAAATTCCTACATCAATCCTAACTCATATCTAAGATTGGCTTCCAGTCTCTTGTCACTGTAGTTTATAGATCCCTAATGTTCCTTGTACAGAATATGTGAATGTCAATGTCAGGGACAACATATGGAAATTAACCTTTGGCTAAAATCTGACATATTTACATACAGTATTTTATATTTTCATTAATATGTACTGTCCCTACTTAAATAATAATAATAATAATAATAATAATAATAATAATGCAATGCTATTCACTAAATTAGCCAGTCTAGTACTGGGCTAGTGTGATGCTACCAATGACAGTTCAAAAGAGTTAAAAGTCCATAAAAACATTAGCACAGTGACACAAATTAGCGCTAAAGCGGTAAAAACCTATAAGCCCTTCCTTCTGGGGTCAACACCTGCCCATTAATGACCCCAGAGAACATAATGCTACCAAGGAATGGTGCTCTTTCTCTGGGTATAAGAAGAAGCTTCTGTGAATAGAAGTGAAACGTCCTCAACTCAACCGAACCCAGTCCAGTCGACGCTTTAAGCTTCACTAAGATTAATACTTCCTGGACAAATGAGAGCCTTCACAAACAAAACCTCAGCCTATTGCAGCGATATCACCACACAGTGTAAACAACACAAGCCAAAACACAACAAATATGGCACATTATTGTTCTGGTGGCTGAGCCGTGAGCGTCTGGCCTCACAGGTAGAAGGTTCCAGGCTCAGTCCCCGGCCGGAGTAAATGTGTCTAATACACAGGGCGTCTCGCTGGGGGTAAAGGGTAATGTTTACTCAGGTGCCAGAGCAAAGTGTGGCCCTGAAAACTTGTTCAGTGTCTAAAATCAAATGACCCAGATGGTTTGTAACAGTGCCCAGCATTTTGAGCTAAGCCCCATGGGTTAATACTGTATACAATGGGCATAATGAACGTGTTGCGGAAACATTCAATGAGGTACAGTCTTCTCTGTTAAATAAAGACTAAGGGGGTCATTTATCAAGTGTTTGCTCATGTCAAATCAGCCCAAGGGTGCATGGGTCTCATGTATATGCTCATTAACATGCACTGTCCCGACCAAATAAACACAATAAACACAAATAAATAAATGTGCAAAACAAGCAGCACATGCAAAAGGGGATAACCAGCAGGTAATTTCCCCATTTTTATCACAAAGCATTTTCTCATTTGAATATCAGATTTGGGTTCCTAAAATGGGAACAGTATCTCACACAAGGGAGTACATCCCTCACATTTCTGCACATATTTGATTGACCTTAGGGATGTACTTTGACATTACAAGTTGTTGAGGGCACAGTTAATTTGCAATTTTATACAAGATGTGCACAGACTTGGCTACTTTGTTGTTAAGTTTCATTCCTTCAGTTTAGTGCAGTGAAAAGTTATAATACAGAATGTGCAGAAATGTGAGGGCTGTACAGGTACAGGTACAGGTAATCCCTTTTGTGAGACACTGATATACTGTATAATATTTTTCAGCTTGCGCTCCAAATTCAGCACCTGCCTTGATAAATGACCACAACAGAGACAGCATCGCACTGAAATAGACAGATATAAAAATGTTCCTCATGACTCTGTCCGTGTTTTTGCCTATCTCTGTTTGCTCTGGCCGACCACATGAAGCTGCTGTCGGTGCAGAGGTGGACCCACAGTCATCAGCTCTAAGTCTAAAGTCTGAAATAGAAGTGCGGGCAGACGGACGTGTCCAGGTACGACTCCAGCTACAAGTGAAGCTCAGGATGTTGACAATATGACGAACGCTGTGGCTTTATGTCGAGGAAACCAGCGTATTTCGGTATTGATGAGGTGCGCGCCGTCTGCACGGCAGCGGCTTGTGCGATAAATATTTAGCTTGGTGGTGGAGCAACCCTCACTGCCCATGTTTGTCCTGCCGATGTGTCCCTGAGCCAGACACTTCGCCCACATTTCCTCCGCTGTCTGTGTGCTCTACTGTACGGATGTGGGTGAAGGGTGACTAGATATAGAGGCCCTTTAAAATCCATGTGGCGGTTCTTGCACTAATGTCAGGCATCTGTACTACATCTGTATTATTTGGAGTGTTCTGTACTTTACTGCGGTGCATCCACCCCTCCTGGAGCCGCCACCTTAACGTGGTGGAGGGGTTTGAGCCCGAATGATCCTGGAGCTCTGTTGTCGGGGCTTCGTGCCCCTGGTAGGGTCTCCCATGGCAAACAGGTCCTAGGTGACGGGTCAGACAAAGAGCGGTTCAGAAGCCCCTTATGAGAGACCAACAGGCCCGGTTAGAACCATGAGGCCGTCCTCCTGTGGACCCACCACCTGCAGGAGGAGCCATAGGGGCTGGTGCAGCTCCAACAGCTGCCCCCACAACCCGGCAACGGACAAGTGGAAGAAAATGGATGGATGGATGCGGTGCATCCATTACACTCATGGTGGACGGCTTAAAGGTGCTTACAGGCAGTGATGCCAGTAACGAGTTACTTAGTGACGGGGTACTCTAATCTGTCGACTTTTTCAGTAACGAGAAGTCTAACGCATTACTTTATTAAAACTCCCTTATTGCACCAAGGCTTTACAGAGCAAAGGACATTAGAGAATAAGCTTTAAATAAAAGTCTCTCAAATGAGGACAAAGTAAAATCCTGCTACAGCGGCTTCCATCTCTGTAGCGTCAACCAAATATTGTCCCTGCCTGTCCCTACACAAGTCAAATGTGTGATAAAAATTTCAATAATTTTAATGTAATAATTAGAAACAACATTAGACTGACATTGGAACATATACCAGAAAGAACTACAGTGTTAACCTGGGATTAATCTCCAATTACATCTTTAAAAGTCAGATTAACAACGTAATAATTCTTTTTTAGATACACTTCATCCTATCAATTGTTCTTTTTCCTTTGGTAAATTCTGCAAACATCTGTAACAAATGTACCGAGCTGCTGTTATGCATTTAAATGCTCTTCATGGCAAATTTTGCTATGTCTGAAGCTGATGATTGTATCGTTATAAATCTGTATCTGTTCAGCTCAGGAAGGACTTGCTTGTACCTAAAGTCGATGTAATTTAGACCTTACAATTAATTATGCTATGTAAATGTACATTGAGTTGAACACGGGGTACGGGGCACTTATAAGCTTATTGCTTCAGCCTACTCCATTTTGAGCATCCACAATTGTATGAATTTTGAAAGACAAAATAAATGTAAAATTGCTCAAAAAATAAACTAACTAAACTTTTGCCAGAGCAGTAATCAGATTAAAGTCACTGCGAGTTACTATTCTGTCATTTTCATTCAAAAAATATCTACTTATTTTTTCTTGCGTCTCATGAAGTGACGTAACGTTTGTGACAAGCCACATTTTCAGCATGAAGACGACTCACGACATAAACGGAGACAAGAATTGAGGAGAGATGGAAATACGTCACTTTTCTGAATCTGTGGCAGCTTTGTTGATGTCGCTGTTAAAATGCACTTCCAATAACGCAAATCCGTTATCATTCATATTTTGAGGCGGAGGGAAGGTGAGGAAACTGATTAATGTAACTAATGAAGTAACTTGTAATCTAACTTAGTTACTTTTAAGTAATTAAGTTACTTTTTAAAGGAGTAATCAGGAATCTGTAACCAGATTATTTGTTCAAGTAATCTGTAGCAACACCGCTTACAGGAATATTTAGTTAATAGTTACCCAACAATGTTTACATTATATATTGGTTTGCACTTTTCAATTGATTTTCATTCATTAAAAGGAAATATTTCATCTTTATTCATTATTACAAATCTCTAATTTGTGTCTCAGTCCACCCCCATTCACACTGTTTGCTAATGATTAGCAACTAACTGAAAAGTGCCTTTTTATGACTTAAATTTGCAATTTAAAGCACTATAGACCAGCTTAATGTATGAAACTCATAGGGCCTGATCTTCCGCCTGGTGCAACAACAGTGTGGCTCAAGACGTCGATGGAATCTTGTGTAAAAACAACCGTGCGCCAGTGCTTTTGCCGTTAGCCTGAGGGCGGGCAGAGGCAGCGCTGACTACAACGAGCGCAACGAGCTCATAAAGTCCCATGGCGAATATAGAGATTGACCAAAGCAGGGATTACAATTTCCATTCAATTTAGATGAATTGCCCAGCCTTACATTTTCACTTATGCTTCAGTAAAGTATTTACTAAAACATTTTTCAGGTTTAGACACGGTTTACACCCAGTTCAGAGACAAGACAAGACTATAAGGCAGGGGTGTCGAACTCGTGTGGGTCGCGGGCCAAAAATCAGCCCCCATGACAGGTCGCGGGCCGCATATAATGTAAAGTTCTGTGGCCTAATAAATAACGGCTTACACTTATTGTGCTTTATCAGCCTGTGTCACACGTTTCTCAAAGTGCTACATAAAGTCATTATTCATTCACTCCACACTCGATGGCAGTAAGTTACTATTGTAGCCACAGTCGCCCTGAGCCAGACTGACCACTATACCACATAGCTATAATATGCTGTTTATATCATGAGCTATAAACTTGTACAGCTTGTATAGAAAAAACTAGATTTTTTGGGACTCTATTATGTCAGGTCCCTCTGCTGGACACGTGTGGAATTATTTCCTTTTATAATTTTAAGCTGCCCCCTAGTGGCTGGAGTGAGCATTCTGGCTATTTCTTTAAAACTCCATAACTCCACACAGGAATGGGCTAGAGACTTACTTTTGTTGTTGTTGGCATACTCAGAAATTCATGCTCTACAAAGGGCCACATTAAATCATCTCACGGGCCGCATTTGGCCCACAGGCCTTGTGCTATAAGGGGATAAAATCAGTGTTAATTTTTACAACATATTTTAACTTAGTTTTAGTCTTAGTCTTTTGACGAAAATGTAATTCAATTTTAGTCCAGTTTTAGTCGACTAAAATTGCAAGTAAATTTAGTCGACTAAATTTAAGACAAATTTAGTCGACTTTGCATTAATAATATTCATATAATCATATTTAATCAGCTCCTCTGCTTCATGGAGCTGCTCCACATGAACAAAGCTCAGAGCTGTTCCTTTGGCAGAGGATTTACATGATCTGAGGCTCTTTCAGACGGTCAATAGAAGTTTGGATGATTTTAGTCTCTCCTTTTTCATTTTTATTTAGTCTTATTTTAGTCATAGTTTTAGTCTCATGAAAACTTTTAATTTAGTTTTAGTCCAATTTTTGTCGTCAAAAATATCACTTTGACTAAATTAAGACTAAATATTGTAGTCGACGAAATTAACACTGGATAAAATAGACATAAATTGGACTAATTTATGTCTATTTTATCCCTTAGTCTTGTTTTAGTTCTGATATCATTTTGATTTGAACGTATGAGGTGAGGAGTGCACTGCCAGACCAAAAAATAGTCTCCACAAAAAAAGCAGTAACATTTATTTGGACGCCCTTAGCTTTTATTACAGCTGTGGCATTGTTTCAAAAAGCTCCTGAAAAGTCAAAAGATCTAGTTTTCCTATTATTTTCTACCAAGATCATGTATTGATGGGAGAGTGCGACCACTGCGTAAAGCTTTCTCCAGCACATCCCAAAAACCCATTTTAAGGGAAATCTTACCATAGGTTTCGCCGGTTTACCTTGTCGTTTTACCCTCTGAAAAAGACAGAAAAGAGAAACAATTAGCGAGCGTTTTTTGCCCATATTTCAAAAAGGATATCGTCTCTTCCACCTCTGGCGATCCGTTTTGCGGGTAACTTTATTTTGTAATCCTCACACGCGAGCATTCAGTGAGATTCTGTGTCAAAACAGAGTGAATCAAAGCCATTCATGAATACGGAGGGGAAGTGGGTTTGGACATAAATGCTCTCACTGTACGGGGCCAGGCGGCTGCACGGCGCGCTCCCCAACGCTCCTCCTGCGCACAACCCGCTCCTGTGTCAATACATTACAACATATCCTACAGTTCGCCACGACCTGGGGCTTTAAAGGGGGGGTATTATGTAAAATGGACTTTTTCAAGCTTTATATCATGTTATTATGTCATTCCCTCATTAAACACATGCCTGGAGTGTTGCCTTGGCTCATTCACATATTTTTGAGTAATCAGTAAAAACTTAGACGGCAGCCATTTTAGGTGTAGCTATGCCTCAGTTCTCCTAGGAACGCCCCCACCTCCTGGAGACGCCTCTGGACCTTTCGTCACCAGCCAAGCCACCAACCACTGCTCCTCAGCTCAGCAGAGCCCCCTCCCCGCACAGTAGTGTTGTTTAGATGCCACAGCAGTGTGCTGAAGGGGGCGTGTCGGAAAGCTTCTTAAAGAGACAGAGGCCTATTTCAAGACGTTCAGTACAGCCATTTTGAGAGAGCAATTTTATTCAAGGCCGGTATTTTAATTTACTGCATATACAGACCAACAGAAGGTTACGTCATCATTGTAGTATGCTATAGACTGGTGCTATGTGATTGAAAAAAGCATAATACCCCCCCTTTAACATGGCAGAAAAGGGTGGAAAATCTCTGGTCGTGGAATAGGGTCTTTCAAAGGCGACAATAGGTGGGAACAGCAGACGCGTGAACAGGCGATTTGGGGATTTGAACCATGCATTTATAATGTCTTGGACTAGTTCTATTCATTTGGTATGTGTGAATGTTTAACCAGTTACCTGCCATCTAGGGCTGAACGATAAATCGCATTTGCAATTTTATCGCGATATTACACAACGCGATTTCGAAATCGCAGAGGCACGCGATTTCGGCCCATGCAGCTGATGGCCGTGGCCCATAGAAGTGAATGTAGTAGCGAGAGACGCCCCCGACGTCCGTGCTTTTGTTTACTTCTCAGTCTACTTAAGGTGCGCGGTAGATCGTGGATGTACTGTGAACATATCAGCATTTATAATGCAGCCACCGCGAAGAGAGACAGTGGTATTTTTATGTCCTCGTAATCATTGCTCATGAAGATAACAGTTAAAACACGGAACCAGAGACACGTTTATGTGATATAAGCAGCAAATGTAGCACAGACGTAGCAGCTCTGTCTGTGGAGCTACAGTACAGCAGGATTTACTAAAGATCTGCTTCACTCTGAAGACTAAATTAACTCATCAAAGAGGAAACAGAAAACCTTTCTCTGTGATTTTTACAGTTTGTCATGTCAACAGAGTCTCAGTCTGAGTCAGTGTTTAAGCTGCTTAAGATGTTAGCATGCTACCGGTTAGCAACTGTCATCAACTGTCAATGGCTTCAACATGATAAACACATGTGTGGCTCAGATCCACGAACACTGAGGAAATACTACAGTAACAGCTCAGCTCTGACCTCTGTCACATGTTGTATCCAAGGCTAGATGTTTGTGGTTCAGGGCTTTCCCTTGGAGAGGTCAGAGCTGAGCTGTTAAAGCTAAATGCTAACCGGTAGCATGCTAACATCTTGAGCAGCTTAAACACTGACTCACTGGTTTCTTCACATAAATGTGCGTCTCTGGTTCCGTGTTTTTACTGTTATCTTCATGAGCAATGATTACGAGGACATAAAAATGCCACTGTCAATCAGTTGTCTTTCATTTATATCCTGAAAAGAGATATTGTTACATGTTGTAGTACTGCATAATTATACTTCAGTATTCAAAATGGCCGCCATAACAACAAAAGTCACATGACTGAAAGGCATGTATACCACACTTATTTGTTTCGAGTAATGTAGTGTTACAGCTTTAATTTAGTTTCTTTATCCGATCACACTTTTGCAAACTCACTCTCACTCTTCTTGCCCCCAGAGGAAACCCGCAGAAATGATGACTCTGTTTGCTCTATTTTAGTACGATAGTACTGAATAAATAAATGAAAATGAATGAATGAAATGATTTTAAACACTTGTTGTTGTTTTTTTAACATCTTAACCCCCGCCTTAAGTGAGTGCATTTTCTCCAGTTCAGTTTTATCCAAATCCAAAAGCTTCTCGGCCTCATTTGAAAGCTAAGACCTACAAAACTCAAAACGCTTCTTCCTTGTTATAACTGTCAAGTTTTTGGTCGTGTTTTCGACACGTTTCGACCTTAAACACAACACAAAAAAGCAACGAAAAAGTGACAAAAAAACATGGCAAAAACTACTAAACAAAGACAAGGAAGAAACTTTGATGAGTTTTGCAGGTCTTAGCTTTCAAATCGGCCTAGAGTCTGTAAACTCTCCGGTTGATACGCTTTTTAGATATTCATTTTTGGGTAAATCTGGAGAAAATGTGGTTGGTGAAGGTGGTTAAGGGGTTAATGAATGAAAAGATCAATGAATTTAATCCTCTTTTCTGTAAATTGGCCTTTATTGTGTCTTATATCACACACGCGGTTTCAGTGGTGTGTGAAAATTGGATTTGTATAGTAGTTTATGCACATGTTCCCTCACTGGTAGATGTTATAATTGTGCCAGTTTTTCCAAGTAGCTGCAAGACTGGCTTCCATTTCTTTACTATCGACACATTATAGCACATACGTGAGCACGTTTCTTTCCATTTCTCCGGTTTCCAAACTCCCCAAGCGCTGGAAAGAAAGAGCAAACTTACCTGCAGGAGTAGTTTGTCTCCCAAATGCGCTTCATACTCGTGCGTAAATCCTTCGCGCGCACACACAGTTATGAAAAATAAAGCGAAATTAATCACGGAGTTCATCATATCCATTTTAAAAGATTATAAATATGGCACAAAAAAAACAACTGCTCGGAAACAGAAGCCGTGGTCGTGTCCAGCACCGTCACGTTGTCAACATGGGGGCAGCGCTTTTCATCCTCGCAGGTAGTTTTTACGGGAATCTCTCCCTCCCTCTCGCGAAGACTGAGGGCTCCGTCCCAAAAGTCAAGTTGTGATAAGGGAGGAGGAGGAGGGGAGAAAACAACAAACAAGCAGCCAGGAGCTTTAAAAAGATGGCGTGCGCTCAGAGAGACCTGGATCTGACCGGGCAGCCTCGTCTCGGTCCGCGTGTTTGCGCATAACTGCAGCTAGACTTCGCGCTCTGCCGCCACCGGAGACACGAGGAGGTCCGTTTAACCCCTGCCACGCTACGGCCGCGCGAAAAGAAACTCCCCCCCCCCCCCCCCTCACCCCACCCTCCACTGGTGTCCCGCTCCTCAATAGAGCGTCCCACGAGACGCTCTTTACATTACATTTGAGCTGCTACTCAGGGTCCATTTGGTAATTGATTAATCTGCAGATTTTCATGATTTTCGATTTATTGATTAATCGTTTGGCTGAACGGTGCGTAACTGTATATTTCCCAACGTTTTTCCCACTTAAAGCTAAAATGGCGCTTAAAGGGATATTTCAGGATTTTGACATAGGGCCTCATTTCCTAGTTATGTTGTTGATGTCTGGAGATATTTTTTTCTTAAATTCATGCAGTTCTTATATTTGAAGAGCTTAGTGGCGCTAGGCTAGGGCAAGGCTAAAGCATGTCTATGGTATCAGTTAGCCTGCATTAAAAACAGTCTGACCCACTCCACAGTGCACCTGAGGTAAATCACTTATAGCACCAGACTAACCATATCAATGTCTGTGTTAATAGAATAATTTTAATCATTTTGCATTTAAAATAACTTATATTTGAGCAGCATCAGCTTCGTGGCTGTAAGCTAACGCAGCGGCGGAGTGATCTGCGAGAAAATAGTCCCTCAAAATGCGGTAATTCATGTGATACAAGGTCAGTTATATTTCAAAGATTATTCTATTAACACAGACATTTATATGGTTAGTCTGGTGTTATAAGTGATTTACCTCAGGTGCACTGTGGAGTGGGTCAGACTGTTTTTAATGCAGGCTAACTGATACCATAGAAATGTGTTAGCCTAGCATTAGCCTAGCGCCACTAGACTCTTCAAATATAAGAACTGCATGAATTTAAGAAAAACATATCTCCAGACATCAACAACACTCTGGATAACTAGGAAATGAGGCCCAATGTCAAAATCCTGAAACATCCCTTTAACTCCCACCTGAACCAATCACATTTTCTCCAGGTTTCAATTTCTCCAAATCTAAAGCTTCTTGGAAAATAAGCGTCAAAACAGCGACAAAAACAACAACAAGAGAATGAGGATGTAAAGTCAAATGTAAAGCGTGATGTGAAGCGTCAAAAGTGACAAAAAAGAGATTAAAAAACCTGAAAGTGACGACAACACGGCAACAACATAAGGAAAAGATGAGTTTGGTGAGTCTTAGCTTTCAAATGAGGCGTTACACTGGCCTATAGGGTGGTAAGAGGTAAAGGACAGGCTGGTGGAGTAAACTTTAAGTGAATGTTTGTAGGAGGCTCTTAATGCATTAAAAATGTCTCTCCAGCTGAACTTTGGTTTGGTCAAAGCGGCACATGAACACAAGCACAGGTTTCTGTAGACATTTGAAAGCTAAGGACCTCCAGAGTTCAGCCACTGAGCTTTAAGGACTGGCACTTTGTTAGGGACACGGGCCGGGATTGAGGACGTTTATTTGCAAACTTTAGGATCTGGTAACAATCAGACTGGAGCTAATTCTACTTTCTGATTGGATAATTGTCCTGAGACACAGACAGACACTTTTTATGCAATGTACAAAACTCACACTACCTTTAAAACAATGTTTATCATCAAAAATACCACATTTCCATGTACAGGTGCTGTCTTTAGAAGTGAATGCACTTTTTCATGTTATTCTGTTATTCAGTTTAAACTGTGAAACTAATATATGATATAGACTCATTACATGTGTGCCTGAGGTCTAATGGACCCTGCGTTGTGTGTTATTTATGTCACAAATGCTGATGGACTCACATCTCAGTTGGAGGGAACAACGCTCCCGCTCCATTTATTATCTGGCAGCAAACAAATAAAACGGCGTTGGCCCATC
This sequence comes from Neogobius melanostomus, assembly GCA_007210695.1. NCBI lineage: Eukaryota > Metazoa > Chordata > Actinopteri > Gobiiformes > Gobiidae > Neogobius > Neogobius melanostomus. Next base: position 401,881 of record VHKM01000438.1, read on the forward strand.
AGCAGTCCTGTCCACATATACAGTCTATGGACAAAGAAGGAACATCCACATGTACAAGTAACTAATATTAACATATATGACGACAAAACAAGATAACAACTTAGAAGACATGTTAAAATCACAACAATGTGGAGTTTAACGGGCTGATGTTAATAGATGTAAATAAATCCTCACCTCTTCCATGGAAGACAATACGAAAGGGAAGAGGACGGGAGGAGCCAACATATATACGACCCATAGACAGGACATGACACACAAGGGGCAGAAAACCAAAATAAAATACTATTTACACGAGGCTAATGATACAAAAATACTGCCAGGCAAAACAAATTACATTAAACACAATAATAACTGTGACAAAAAAGTAACCATTACTTTGCGTGTAACACCACACTACGCCAGACGATGGCGCCTTGACCCAATTCATCAGGATTAACTAGGCTATAATAACACTGTGACAGACGCAAAGTGAGACATGTACAGCCTTTATTTGTTATAATTTGGATTATTATGGCTCAGCTTGTAAAAACCCCAAACTAAAAATCTAAAAAATTTGAATATTTTGAAAATGGACTGTAAGCCATAATCATCATCAACATTCTAACAAACAAAGGCTTGACATTTGTCACTTTGCATGTAATGAGTCTATATCATATATCATCCATCCATCCATCCATCCATCCATCCATCCATCCATCCATCCATCTTCTTCCACTTGTCCGTTGCCGGGTCATGGGGCAGCTGTTGCACCTCCTCCTGCAGGTGGTGGTCCACAGAAGGACGGCCTCATGGTTCTAACCGGGCCTGTTGGTCTCTCATAAGGGGCTTCTGAACCGCTCTTTGTCTGACCCGTCACCTAGGACCTGTTTGCCCTGGGAAACCCTACCAGGGGCACAAAGCCCCCGACAACAGAGCTCCAGGATCAATCAGAAGGGGGTATCATATATTAGTATCACATTTTAAGTTGAATTACAGAAATAAATGAGCTTTTTCATGATATTCTGATTATATGACGAGCCCCTGTAATTTTGAGTCTGTGCAAACCAGAAATAAAAATTAGTCAATACCAAAAAAAGTTGTCTATTTCAATAATCAATTAGTCGTCAATGAATGTCTCTTTATCCATCTGCACTGTATTATCTACATCACAGAACACAAAACAAGTTTTTCTGGTTTCATTTTGTTATTCTTTAAAAATCATTGTAATAAAGGTCTAATTGTTTTCTTTTATTCACAAAGGACTGGCCCTGAAACCTACAGAACATTATTGATCCTGGAGCGTTTAGAGGCCACCGTGATGGAAAGTAAAGGAGCCACGATGACCACTCATACAGCCGCTGGTTGACTGTACGGTCAAATACGCACAAATATCAACTTATTTCTTTCGAATAAAAAGTGACATAATGCACCTTTAATGTAATTTTAATGCCCAAATACACAAATACAATCTTTTACTGCGTCGATCGCTGGAATGCATTATTCCCCCGATAGACTGATTTAAAATAAAGACTGGACACCATTTGACAGATTGGGAGCAAAGGTTTATGTAAAACTGTGTGCGTTTTGGAGCAAACATTTGGTGTTTTCACTGAACTCAGGTAAATATAAATCAGTAGGAATGTAGATTAAATTCAAAGCTTTTTAGGGATTTTATGCCTTAATTTTGGCACAGTTCACAATTGAATGACTTATATATGTTTATAATGCCCAGACAGACTCACTCATTTGGGTCAAAGGTAATTAATGTGACTTATACAAAGAAATCAACAATTTAAATGTAGATATGCTTTCAGGGAGCTAAAGGAGAGAGAATTTCCTCAGCTGTAAATGTCCATTTACCGCGGCCACACCGCATATGCCTGATCCCGTCAGACCTGGAAGCTAAGCAGGAAGGGCCTGGTCGGTACTTGGATGGGAGACCGTTTGGAAACACCAGGAAGCCTGGGGCGAATGCAGTGAGTGAGTGGTTAGTGGAGGTCGGAGGGGCCGATGGCGCAGATTGGTTGCCTCGCTTCCGTCAGTCTACCCCAGGGCAGCTGTGGCTACAATAGTAGCTTACCACCACCGAGTATGGAGTGAATGAATAATGCAATGTAAAGGGTCTTTGAGTTTCCAGAAAAGCGTCATATAAAACCAATGCATTATTATTATTATTGTTATTATTATTGTTATTATTATTATTATTATTATTATTATTATTATTAAATAAAGGATAAATCAGTTTCTTTGACTTAAACACATGAGGTACACAAGTGACATAAAAAACAACAACATTATTTTCAAAAGCAAACTTGCATTAAATTTCAACATGAATATAACGTCACAGAACATAAATAACATGTCGTACACACTTCGATATGTATAATACAAATAAGTGCTATAGAGGAGCTGAATTCTGAATTCTGAGGAGCTGAATTAAAAAATGTTCACATACTTTGTAAACAATACAGACACAAAAGTACAAACCTTTGAGGCCAAACACATGTAAAACACAGAGCTCACAGCAGGGGGCGACAGAGGACCGCACTAGTCCTTGATGTAATCCATGAATCAAAGAAAACAGAACTTTATCGCGGCTCAAACGTGATCGGGGACCGTCTGAAGAGCCTCCTGCGGGTTTCTGCTCACGTCCACATTCTGAAAACACACAAGGCAAGGCAACTTTATTTATACCGCGCATTTTATTTATTTATTCATTTGAGCAGTTTATCTGCTCAAAAGGAGTTTTGTGGGCGGTTATAAGCCTTTGGCTTCGCAAAGGCTTATAACCGCCCACCCCAAAAGTAAAAACAATAACATTTTCATTTAACAAATCTTAAACAAGGGAACATATGGCAAGTAACAGCAAATAATAAAGAACAGTAATAAAAAAAAACGTCAACAGCAAAATGAAGAAACAACAGCAAAAGAATATACAACACTCACAATGTCTGTTCATATTTGAGGAATATGGATTCTTTGTAGATCTTTTAAAGTGTGCCAGATTTTTACAGAGTTTGATGTTTTGATCTAGATTATTCCATATTTCAACACCACGTCTCGTGGGGCACATGCTTTTTAAGGTTGTTCTGGAGTATTGTTTATCGAAACTCATCTTATCTCTCAGGTTGTGTTTAACTTCTCGTTTGCAGAACATATTTTGTAAACTCTCAGGAAGCGACTTTTGTGAGGCTTCGAACATGATTTGAGCATCTTAAATTCAGTAAGGTCCTCACATTGTTTTTGATTGAAAGAATAATGGATTAGTGTGATCACGGTATCCAGCTAAATGGATTATTCTTATTGCCTTTTTCTGAACTTTAAACAATGGGTCAAGATTACTTTTATACGCATTTCCCAGATCTCTACACAATATGTTTAATGGGGAAGGATAAGTGAACAGTATATAGTATATAGAGCTTTGTTATCAATGATATATTTAGATTTATTCATTATGGCTGAAATCTTTGCATCTTTAGTTTTCATTTTTATGATGTGAAGTTTCCAGCTGATTTTATGATCGAGTGTTACACCAAGAAATGTATGTTCATAGACTCTTTCAATGGTTTCGTTGCCAATTTTAACTGGTAATTGTACATTCATTACACGATTTCCAAAGAACATTGCTTTGGTTTTCGTAATGTTGATTTCGTACACAAGGCAACTCAATGCGCCTCAGTGTGAACAGACCGTCAGGAAATGTCGCACACGTTAATTAATTAATTAATTGTAATTAATCACATTTTAATTGAAAACCAAAAACAACATTTTCCATCGATAAAAGACTTATTATAGGAACTAAATTATTGAATGAATAGACACATGAGCTCAACAACAAATATATTATGTTTTTGATCTGTTAAACCAGTGGTTCCCAAAGTGTGGTCCAGGGGCCCCTGGTGGGCCTCAGAGGCACTGCCCTCAAAAGCCGGTCTATAAAAAAATATTGCAAAAAATTATTTTCAATGGAAATTTAGATGCATTTGTCAGATTTACTGTATTTAGTTATACAGTCACTGTTATTTGTTATTTCATAATTTAAAGCTGTAAAACATTCTTCAAAATATTAAAAAAAGTATTATTATTGCGGGGACCCTGTGGGATCTTCAGGGGGCCTCGACTCTCTGGAGTTTAGGAATGGCTGTGTTAAACTATTCAACAAACAGATTGATACAAAGTGCCATTGTGTCTATTCTGTGTTTCAAGAACTGAGACATTTTGCACGGTCAAAAACAAAAAGTAAGATATGTGCTTTGCTAATTTTATGACTTTCCTTTTTGATTATATGACCATAAACAATGAATATGAATGTTTTTGCATAAGTACGTATATGAGGAAAGTAACGTTGTAGATGCATGAGAGATGAGGGATAAGTACTTTGAACTTCTTCCTACTCCTTTTGAGCACAATAGTCTTGTTTTGTTCTTCTGTAATATAAGTTTGCACTACAATGCTGCTCAAATGAATAAATAAATGAAAATAAATGAAAGAACTATGATCATTCATGTAACTTGTAGCAGCAGTAAATTGCAATATCTTTGCCAATCTTCCATTTTAATATTTTTTTTTTTTTACTTTTACTCTTCTTGGTTGAGTACTTTTTAGATATCAGCTTCTCGTTAGTGGGTCGCTCAGTGACAGCAGTTGTTCGCTCACCCCCGGCCGGTCTCTGTGCGTGTTGACGGCTTCGACGTTCAGGTAAAAGGACTCCACTTTGCATCCTGTGGTTAAAGGGAACACGTGCGCGATGAGAAGGAAGTGACAACAGGAACATTAAATATTTAGGTTAGTGTAATTACCCACCGTAGGCCACAGGGGTCAGCTTCAGAACCGTGTGGAGGGGGCACCTGAGGTACGGCAACTCGCCTGTACAGACAGACGACAAAAAAAACAAAAAAACATGGAGGTTCGTTATTACAAATGTCTGTTAACTTATATCTTCAAAAACGGGTTTAAGATCGGACAGTCACGCTCACTTTGAAATCCGCTCTTTTCAAAAAATTTTACTTGTTTACCTTAATAAATCCTTTCCGTAGTCCCTCTGGGGGTAATACAAGTGTTAATGGGATGATTGGGGGTCTTTCATCTCCCCCTGGTGTCTCTGGCTTAAAAACCACACTTGCAACTTTCCCTGCACTGGGTCGGAGTCACCAATACACACTAATGGAATCACGAAGAAGGAGCTAACAGGCTAACGGGCAAAGCTAACTGCGGGCTAGCGCCACTTAAACAGTATTTACAGCCAAGTTTGAATGAAAAAAATGATCTCCATTGTGTAATTGGATGAACAATATCCCTCTGTCCCTTTGTCTTTTCTGTCAGCGTAGTATTTACTCTCACGGACGATTAATGAGTAAAAAAAAACGCAACATGCTACGACACCTGCAGTGGCGCTTATGGCCTCTAGGGGCATGAGTTACTTAGTACTGCTTTAAACTGTAAAAATGTGTATTATTTCATAAGATTGTGAGAAGTTAATTACATTTTTACTAACATAACATAATAAAGTGAGCATGACAGTAGGTCTATAGTTATTTTTGTTGAGCTCCATTTAAAAGAGAAAATAGTGGTTTACAAATAACCCAACATTTGAATTTGGTGTTCAGAAAGCGTTTCATGAAGAAGAAGATTTAAAAAAAAAAAAGAGTGTTTCACCATTCACCATAAATTAATAAATATTTAGAAATAATCCTTTTAAAACGAGTACCTGCGGGTTTGTCGAGGAAGTATGCGAGCAGACACCTCATGACGGCCTGATGACAGACGACCAGGACGTTCTCCTGCCGCTCCAGCTCCATGATCACAGGCTCCAGACGTTGAACCAGGTCCTCGTACGACTGCAGCAAACGCACACGCCGGTATAGTCAATATCATAAAGCAACTTTTAAAGTGTATTGAGGAAGTACAAGAATGGATGTCACTCAGTTTTCTCCATTTAAATGACAAAAAGACTGAGGTCTTGCTGCTCGGCCCAAAAGATGCCCCCTCCTCTTTTGTGGATTTGGGTTTAGAGATCCACCGATCCAGCTTTTTTGATACCGATACTAGGATTTCAGTATCTGCCAATATCCGATATTTACCGATACCAAGAGACTTTCTTAAAAGTGGCTTTCACTGAGTGACAAATGGAAATGACTCTTTTCTCCATTTTAAGATCAATAAAGTAATATTTTATTGTCATGATATTACAGATCAATTATCAATCATATCTATTGATAAACTCTTATATATATAAAATTTAACAAGGCTCACTGGACTTTTCTACACTAAATATCCTTGTGTATATGACGGGCTTTAGGTCACATTAATAAACAACTCACATGAAGTGATCTGATCATTACAAATATGTTAGATCAGTTATTTCTTTATTAGGCTACTTTAGGTATTTCTATCATAGTTTCTGACCCAGCCTTGATTAGTTTTCGTTAGCATTAGCGTTAGCTCCCGCTAGCTTCAGCATACTGACGCTAACCACGGAATTTTGCGCGGCGATCAAAAATACGTATTCGGAGATTAAAACAGACTCAGCGGTTGAATTCCTCTGGTTCTCCCCTTTAAAATGATAGGCAGCATGCCCATATTCATTTATTTAGGTGGTAAATGTTATGTTTTTAAGGCGTTGAGAGCCAAAACTGGTATCGGTTCAGTATCGGACATTTGTAGCCAATACCCGATATCGTATTTTTTTTCAGTATTGTCTCCGATATCCAATACCAGCATCGGATCGGTACATCCCTATTTGGGTCCCAGGTGAACACTTAAACCAACTGTGACAGTGCTCTGAAGCTCGACGCCCAGATCAGCTCTGTTGTAAAGTCCAGCTTTTATCAGCTCAGGCAACTGTCCAAGGCAAAACCGTTTGCTCCCCAGCATTTATTTGAGATTTTAATTCCTGCTTTTATCACAAATCGTTTAGATTTACTGCAATGCACTTTATGTCGGTCGTCTCGACTTCAACTTGTACAAAATGCTGCTGCTCGGTTTTTAACAGGCACCAAAAAGCGAGAGCACATTACACCTATTCTGAGGTCATTGCACTGGCTCCCCATTTCATATCGTGTTGAGTTTAAGATTCTTTATTTGTTGTTAAATGTCTTCATGGTCTTGCTCCTCAGTATCTGTCTGTTGTTTTTAAAGTTCTCTATAAATAAAGTTGGATTGGATAATACAGACCAAACAGAGAGGGCAACAGTCGTGAAGGTGTTTGAACAGGACCACTTCATGCACTAGAGGTCAACCGGGTTTTTCTGAGGCAGATGCAGATTTTGGCTAATTTTTTGTATGATGCTTGTAAATTGCAAAATATGTCGGTGTTGAAATGTGTTGTTTATTAGAGGCATAGGGCTGATTCATGTTAAGAAGATACTTCAGAGGACAAAAGACAAAAATCAGCACGTTTGGATTGGGGTGACAGACTGGCTAAACACAGAGAGGAAATGGAAGTTGATCCTGCGCAGAACCCACCTCTCCTTTGGGATAGCGGTACCGATACTTGTCCTGGTCTCTCAGAGCGAACTCCTCGGGGAAGTGCTCCTGAATCTCCTCGTACGTCATCTCCTCACACACTCCCTGTGCAATCAAACATGTTTAAGCATTCTGTAGCACACAGAACAAACCTCCAGAGCCAACATGTGAACTCATCAAACATGTTAAATGCTACAAGAGGCCGGTTTTACATATTTTTCCTTCTTTTTTTAAATGAAATTTGATGAGTTATTTTTAAATTTGAAGGCATAAATAAATGTGTAATTCCGTTCTTCTTGGAATATAGTGGGCCTTGTCACAAATAACAGTCAGCGCTCAAAGCAGTTGATTTCATTTCTTGAGTAATAGCACAGATACTACTGGTCAAATATTAGTGTTCAAAGTAGAAAGCACAACTCCTTTTAACATCTTAACCCCCACCCGAAACCGAGCACATTTTCTCCAGTTTAGTTTGTATAAGCCCAATGCCCATCTCGGCTCGCCTGTTGCATTATGGGTAATGGAATGTCTTTTGGCTACCAAACAATAATGATAGTTAGCGTAAAGCAATGAAGAAAGCTCTGATTTGGAGCGTTTTAACCGCTGGAAAGTTTATGATTTAAAGCGTTTTTGTCGTTGCCATGGAGCCTGTTACAATATTAGCTTAAAGTCTATTTTTACAACCGGGGCTGCGTACGGAGATAGACAGAAACCAAACTGCCATTCATACGAAGAGATGCGTCAAAAGTGACGACCAGTCCTTGTTCATATAGTTGGAATAACTATGGAATAACTATGTGAGAAAAACATTTGTGACCCTTGAAGGCGACTGTTGGACAAAGTCCAGGGTCTGAAACTGTGGCCTCATGTCGCCGATATTCACAACATTTAAACTGAAATGAGAAATAAAAACATAGAATCCTCTTTGTCAATAAGGAGGTGGACAGTAAACGAAATCTTTTTCTTAATTGTGACCAGAGAGATCCACATACACACAGAGGCTCTGCCTCTAAATGTACTTTATTTACATTTTTTTTACGAGTGATCTGATGGAACAACAGAGCTAATCGGTCGCTAATTTGACAGACGGAAATGTAGCCACTATATTTAACATCAACACCGTTTTGGAACTTTTCCCTGTGATTACAAGACGAATTCAAATGATTTAAAAAGTGAGGGTGTCTGTGTCGGGCTGATCCCAGGTCCTGTCGTTCCCCTGTCCGCGATGGTCCGCTCCTGCCTACGGAGCCGCCCTGACTTTTCCCTTTCAACATATTCACAACTTAAATATTTGGAAGAAATGTCACTTGAGACTTATAGTCTGTAAACCAATGCCCGTAAGCCTTATAGTTCACGGTTATGGCTCAATATACTTCAGTGTTCACGCTCCGCTACCTGAACTCACACATTTCAATGGCGTGTGGTTTGTTTGGGCCGAAATTAGGAGCCTGATTGACTCACGCATGCGCAGTCGAGATGGACATTGGGCTTATAATCCAAACCCTAAAAACTTCTTTTAAAAAAAGCATCAAAATAGCGATGAAAAGTTACAAAAAAGCAACAAAAAAACTTTTAAAAATGCGGCGAAAAAGTGATGACAAAGCGCTGACAATTTAAAGGATAAACCTTGGCTCAGTTTTGTCGGTCTTAGCTTTCAAATGAGGCGTTACACTGGTGTTTAGGCTCAAAGCTCTAGTCAAGAAGCTTTTAGATAAAGCTGAGCTGGAGAAAATGCACTTGATTAAGGCGGGGGTTAAGAGGTTAAAGAAGTGTTGTGAAAGGTGAGTGCTTCAATGGGTAAGGAAATTTAAGTCCAAACCATGCTCTTCAGGATCGAGTGGAAATAATCCATAGAATTTGGAAAAAGGAGGAGGAGATCCGAGGTGTGGTGAGCGACTTTCTTCAGGACATTTAACAAACAAAACGCGTCTGCACATGTCCCATTAAATAAACCCCTTAGATAAAACGGAGGGCCTCGGATCTCCTGCTATTTTCAAGTATGATGTAAAATAACTTTGCGGCTTCAAAAACACGAAAATTGCGGCCGAATTCTCCGCATTTAAAATAAATAAAACACATGGACACATTTACTTTTTTACATTGGAGCCTTTGTAGAAATGTAGAGGAGTGGAGAGCATTATATTGATCTTTCAGATGTAGTGGAGTAAAAGTAAGTTCTCACCACGACCAAAGTACAGATGCTCAAAAACTCTACTTGAGAAAATGTAGTGACCACCTCTGCTAAGAAATTATCATTGTTTGTGGATTCCCTTATGAATCTTTTGTTATAAATGTGTTATAAGGAGTCCCAGGCCCCTTCCGAAACGAGCAGATTGGTAGGAGGTCTTAAGTCAAACCGGATGTGCGTCAGCGTCCGCCATGATAAGAAACGTCCGAATTGGTCTGTCGGTTAGGAAGGAGTTAGGGAAAGGAGCCTCCATGCTAACTATCATAGCCACTTTAGCATAGGGATCTCTGATGCTAACTCACTGGCGATTAGGAGCCATGTGCCATCCCATAAGCCACCGCGCCGCCAATCCCCCACCCCCTCGCCCCCACCCTGGAGTGATTCTTCATGCCCAACCACTGTTGATTGACAGGCGCACATTTAATAAATATAAAAAAGATTCTGCACAAGTCAAACTTTATAAAAGTGACACAATACAACTTAGTCACCACAGCACAGTCACATGTCAGGTTTTAAAGAGCCTCCTCAGTAAATGGCCTAAATGAAGACAGTTTGTGCTTTTGCTTTCATTTAGTAGAAACTAAAGCCACATGGCTAATTTGCATACACTTTCCCTTCCCCTGGGTAAGGACGGTGGAATTGGGCAAATGCTGCTGAAGCTCTAGTTCACTAACTGCATAGAGATCTAACAGTTGACCCCATGAAAGGTTAATGATCAGAAGCTAGGGTTAGGAGATAGAGGCTATAATTTGATGGTTTCAGACGCAGCCCCAGTCTACAATTGAGAAACGAATCACTGAGATATTGTAAATATCATGTATCACTCACAGCGTCGATCTCATTGAGCGCCTTCCACTGCTCGTAGGGAACGGCCAGAGTCTCCGCGGTCTGAATGGTCCTCTTCATGTGACTCGTCCACACTTTGAGATCATTGATGTTCTGGTTTGTGATGAAGGTGGCCAGTGCATTTGCATACTGTGGGGAAATAAGGGCGACAGCTACTATAGAGACAAGCAGTACGAGTGTGAAACAATACAAGCTACAATGCGGTATCAAAAGTTTCAAATGGTTTTCCCCTGTGCGATTATGCAATGTTTAGTTGCAGCAAACACCAGCAGAGGGGGTTAGTGGTCTCTAACTATGTTTAAAAATTCTCCTTCTTCATGTCTCCTGATGACACCAGGCCAATGGTTGCACTTTTTAAAAAGCACTTGTGAGCACAGCTAGAAGGTCCCGGGTTCGATCCCCAAACGGGGCCTTTCTGTGTGGAGTTTGCATGTTCTGCGTAGGTTTCCTCCAGGTACTTCGGTTTCCCCACCACTAAAAACATGTACAATAGGCCAGGATGAATGAGAGTGTGTTTGAGAGAGTGAGTGGGGGGCAATGGATGGAAATTAGCCCAAGGTTATAATTCGGCGTGGCGTGTTCATTAACATGCACTGTCCCAACCAAATAAACAAATAATTAAACAATTGAGCAGTTTTTGACTGTATTGAAATAAGATCGCTAATAGAAATGACCTTGTACACACTTACAGCACGTGATTTCAGACAAAAACTAGTGGAAGGCAAGAAAAAACATGCTTGTTCCATTGGTAACAGTATTTTAAGACAACACTGGATATTATAACATTGCTGAAGCTTGCCACAGTGCCACAGTGATTTATTATAATTTTTACCTTTATTTAACCAGGAAAGTCCCACTGAGATTAAGAATCTCTTTTACAGGGGAGTCCTGGCCCCAGAGGGGAACTCATTTTAGGGGAAACTGGAGTAGTTGGAGGAAACCCACACAGACACGGGGAGCACATGCAAACTCCACACAGAAAGGCCCCGTCTGGGGATCAAACCCTGGACCTTCTAGCTGTCAGGCACGAGCGCTAACCACTGTACCATCGTGCCGCCAATGCGTTCTGTGATCAAAGCAGATTGTTTGATCAGGCAATATATATTTTTGAAAAGAGAAAAAAAACATTACAACCTGAAGAGTCTGTTTAGAAGAGATTTAGTTATAAAACCTTAAAGTGCAGCTGTACCTTCTGCCCTCGTGGAGACAGCCCGGAGTCGCCCCCGATGCGCCCCAGCAGGTTGAGCTCGCTCTCCCCGTGGCGGCTGAGGTAGATGGAGCGCGGCGTGACGTGGATGTTCATGAGGTAGTAAACGATGCGGCTCTGGATGTGGTCCTGCACCCGGTTCACCAGGTACCGGCTGCCCACGTCGAAGATCTTTATGTACGAAAGGTTCCTGAAGAAGTGACACGTTTATTAAAGGGAGTGGCTTTTGAAGTTGACAGAAGAACAGACTTGACTGTGCAATTACCATAGAGTCCAGGAGTCAAGATCCAAGTACTAGATCAGCACTCAATCTCAAGATCAAGACTGAACAAACCAGCAACAAATCAGGTTTACGACACAACTAAATTAGTCGGAAAACCCATTGTAAAATTATATTAGAATATAAGTTAATTTCAGGTGTTTCTCCATCTAAGAGCTTGCTATGGAGAAAAGAGAGGAGTAAAGGGAGCAAGCTTTGTCCTGCAGCATCAGCCAAGTGTCAACAGGCCTTGTCTCCTTTCTATTAAGATGAGGTGAACGAAAGAAGGTTCCTTTTTAATGCTAAAGGATCATCACAGCCCTCTGCCTCTGCCTCAGAGCATAACAAAGACTTGCTAATGGAGTTATACTGAAACAACTTCAGTCGATGGGTGTAGTCAGTCTTGTCCTAAGCTTTATTGTCCTAAAGGCTTCTGTAATGGTTTGTGTAATGCATAGACTGTAAAATGAATAATGGACGTATCTTGGCCGACTTTTTCCTGTAACTATAAGGAAATGGCTCCTACGGACATTCCATTGAAACGTTTTTGCCCTTCTCTAAGTCATTATTGAACACAGGCCTGTCAGTCTGACGTCCACGTGTTTGTTTAAACTGCACAACATCATCCTAACTTTTGCAGTTATTCTTTTTACCCTATTCTAGATAATGAAGCTGGCACAGTCCTGTCTTAATTGTACAGTCTATCTAAGGGACAATACATTTTACCCTCGGTACCTTGGATAGTGTCACATTCTGACCACAAGAGACGTGCAGAGAATAGAAGCAAAACATCCTCAACTCAACCAAACCCAGTCCAGTCGACGGTTTACGATGTGAAACATTTAAAATCTAGTTCGTTAAATTAGTTTGGGCACTACATTATGATACTACCAAACTGCGTTGAATTCAGTGTTATGTATTAAAAACATATATTGTCTTGAAATGAGCTCCAATACTGAACCAACCAATATTGAACAGAACATACATACGCTGATGTCCAGGACTACGCAAAACAAGAATAAGCACTTTTCCTCAAGTAAACTGGTCTGTACATTAATATCAAATCAATACAACACCAGGAATGAACACAGCAGGTCTAATCAGGGCTATACCAAGACAGAACATGTTGCGTTTTAGTTTCTGATAGGGCTGAACGATTAATTGCATTTGCAATTTTATCGCGATATTACACAACGCGATTTCGTAATCGAAGCTCACGCGATTTTAGAAGTGAATGGGGCAGGAGATATGGCAGCAAAGTCCGCTCCGCCGCGTGCTTTGTTTATGTCTCAGTTAGTTAAGGTGCGCGGTAGATTGTGGATGTACAGTGAAAATATCAGCGTTTATCATGCAGCCACCGCCAAGGACTATTGCTTTCTTCTCCGTTAGCACTGCGTTAGCCGCAGCGCTAATCACGCCATTCTCTCGCTGCTACTACACGCTCTGATGATCACAGAAACTCCCTCACCTCGGGATTCTTACGCCTCTGCCTCTACAGAGATATAGGTGAGCCTGTGCTGCTTGTAAAGAGTAAAGAGTCGTTTGTGGCTCAGTTTAGGAGGCTTATGTTTGGGAATGTTGTGGCTAAAGAACTTATCTCAAAAGCATAATGACGGTTCATGACCATAAAGTATCCGTGGAGGCCATGTGCCTTTATTTCCCTTTGCATCTACCGCATATGCCCTCCGTAGGTAGTACAGACGCTAGATATAAACACTAAACTGCTGTATGAAAAGTGTTGGAAACTACGATCCGAGGCAGGAGGCCGTGCCGTGTCTTATTTTGCTGAGGAAATGTGCTGTTTAAGCTGAAATGTCACTAAATGGCTGCGAGTCAAAGAGAAAGTAAAGTGTCTGTGTTTGGCACCTCATGTCTCCGTCTCCTTGTGTCACTGTGCTTCTCTTTCTTCATATTGTCCAAAGTTACATCCCAAAACCAAAATGCTGCTCCTAATTCCACTGTGTTTTGGCGTGTGCTCCATCTGGCCTCTCCGTGTCCATCAATAACGCGCATCTGAAGCAACTACGAGTCACAGCTCAGACCGGGATTTGATTGGCCGAAATTATAAATAATCAATAGTTTATTTTGTATTATTATACGGCTCTTCACAATGCAAGTAGAACGCTCCATTGATTTGAATGTGATTTCCCAACGTTCTACCGGTCATTATTTTTTGATAGAAGACCTCTGAAAAAATAATGACCGCTGCCAATGGCAACGGAGTTTGTGCTGGTAATACAGGTCTTTCATATCACTCCGCGAGTAGTAGTAGCGGACAGGAGGACACTATCTCTGTCCCCGTCCATAAGAGAGAAGTTGAGGGAATCACTCGTGAAGTTAACGGGAGTCCGACTTTCAACTTACCCAGAGATTCACCACCATTCCTCCTCTCCAACTGCACCTTAAACTAAATAGCTAGACTAGCAATAAGTAGCTAGCCGTGCTGCTACTAGCCTAGCCACACTGCCTGGAATCAACAAACGTTGCCAAGCAACGCGCAAACGTTTGGGAACTATTTGCCGCGGAAATCATTAAATAAACCTTTCTGCCTTCATAAAAGTGTATAAGTTTATTTGTGTGTGTACAGTTGGCAAACAGCCTTCAGGGCGAAACAAGATTCCAGTTCGCCCTGTCGGTACTTATTTTCCCGATAATGACCTGCGTTCTATACATTATCCCTTACTTAATTGGGAGTTTGATTTCCTAAAACCTTTCCAACTAGTTAAAGTAGACGTTTGTTCTTACTTTTCCTGCACTTTATTATGGGTGATGTTACTCACTGGATCAGTGAGTTTTATCTTTTTTTTTAAATATCTATCTATATAATTTATCTTTTTCATTTATTTATAGACTGTACTGTTAAGTTCAGACAATTTTAAGAAGTGCAGTCCACATGTTCACAAATTTTGAATAGGTCAAGCAACACATTTGTTTGCTTTATTGTTGCAATTTTCACTTCAAATTCATCTAATATTGTTTATTATGAAACAGACTGATTTATTGCTTATTGCGTGAAAAATACATGAGAAGAGGACCTTGCAACAATAATCACATATTTAATCACAATATTGAAGAAAACAAAAGTCGCAATTAGATTATTTTCCAAAATCGTTCAGCTCTAGTTTCTCAGGTGGTCTTATGATGCCTTTAATGAAATTCTCCCCTGCAGAAGTTTGAGCTTGAGCTAAATCCTTTTCTAATCAATTACACCCGTGTGTTACCTGTCTTTTTCATCGTCTATGGGCATGTAGCTGGCTCTGTAGCAGTCGATGCGCTGAATGAAGTCCACCATCGCCTCCTCACAATCACGATCGGCGTAATCTGGACTCCCAAACTTGACTTGCTGCGACAGGAAATCCACAAAACTCTATTCATTTCCGTTTAAGAACATTTTCAGAAGGTGTAGGCGACAAACGGTCACTCACCTTGATATTTTCCGCGATGATTTCAGGGTCTTCGCAAATCGATTCCACAAAAAACACCTTTTGGATACAAAATGTTACAAAACAAATGAACAGATGAATAGTTTGCGATACTTGCCTTGTATCCCCTCTCGTTGGCAAAGCTTAAAATGATGGCTCTTCTTTCTCTGGTGGTGTTTGTAGCATCAAAAACCTAAAAGCACAGAACACCTCGATTAGATTAGCGGGAAGTGGACAATGCGGTTCACTTCTCCTGTTAAAGTCACAGGGACTGGGATATGCATGGGTATATAGATCTGTGGCAATGTAGTTAAGGCTTTAGAAAGTTGGTTGGCAAGAACACTGCAGGAATGTCGTCCAAAGGGATTTCTCGAGGGCGTGGTCAGGTCAGGAGTTTATCTGAAAATGAAGACACACAGTGGACATTAATGTTCCCTCGTACTTACAGCCACTTGTCCCTGTTCTTTGGAGAAGTAGGTGGCAACATCTTTGAGGGCGGCTGATGCACAGGCCCTGAAGGACAACCACAGTCATGTAAAGCAGTGTTTCCCAACCAGGGGTACGGGAAACTGATTCGAATTTCAATATTAATTTCTAAGGGAAGTTAGTTTTAATTCTGTTTTTCAGTAAAAGGTTTGATTTTGAGAGTATTATAGCTTAATTTTGAACACAACACACTTTTAAATACTGAATAATCTTAGTTAAGTTGGTCACTAATAATATTAGCAAGATCCTCGAAGTAGGGGTAATCGGAGTAGACAGATGTAAAGGACTGCAAAACATCAGCTTCTATCTTATAAAAAAGACAAACCTAATATCACTGTATTTAGATATAATATTCAACATATTACAATTTGTGGGTAGATTGATAACAGTGGTGTGCCGTCAGGGCCAGCAGGGCCTTCTCTGCTGGCCCTGACCAAATGAGGAAAAAATGTGTAAAATGTTTTAATAGTATATTTAATTTCTAATTTATTTATATAATGTACGTACAGTTGAGTCGCTTATATTGGTTTTGTGTAACTGTAATTTCCTACTCAAACAGTGCCTTAAACACCTCTGGCGAGCTGCTCCTCCTCAGGGCCTTCAGAACAGATTCTGCAGACCCTGTGTTATCAGGCCGCACACATGATTGACAGCCAGTGTGACTGACAGAATTATCAGCCAATCAGAATTCAATGTACATTGACCGTACGCCCCCCAGGGCCTTCAGTAGCTCAGCTGCGCCCCATACGTTTTGTTCGCCTGGGAAAACCACTAATGTAACCGCGCATGGGCAAGATGTTCCCGGAAATCAGAAGTGAACCGGATAAACAGATATTCCTCTTGGAAATATCCGAAGGAAGTAGATTTATTGGTCACAGATTTTTGGGGCCCCTTCCTCTTGAAGAGCTTCGAGAGCAAAGCATCGGGACCGACAGCGGGACGTAGACGCTCGGCTCCCCGGACAGGGAAGGGTTTCCCCGCGTCAGCTGCGCTGGGACTCGGGCAGGGAACAGGTACGGGACTACAAGCGCTAAAAAGCCTCTCACATAGCACCAAACTGTAAGTTTAGTATCTTTTCATTACGGTGGATTTTGCATTTGAATTGATCTCTGATGTCTCGCTCTGTCAACAAAACATCTCCTAAAAACACCGCCTGTCTCCACGTTATAATGCACTCGTCTCCGCCTGTCATGTGTCGTGTGTTTCCGTATTCTAGTACGAGTGTTCCCGAAGGTTTTTGCTTTTGTCTGGAGTCGGAGGCACGGCTGCTTTGGTTTGCGTTGTTGATACATCCTTTAGCGAACAAGTGCTACACAAAAAGGCAGTTTTATCCATACACCTATAGACCCTTTAACTGCTGACATCATCAGTGACATCAGCTGGAGGCAGGAAGTGATCAAGAGAAATAAGATTAAGCTAAAACTAGTGATTTTAAATGTAAAACTACAACTGAAAAATGTGGTCCTGTTGTGGCTTAAGGTGTCAGAACAAGAGGAAAGACATTTTAGACAATAAAATAAGGTTTATCTGATATTTCCAAAAACAGTTAGACATTTGTTTATCGTTACTATGACAACAGCTACAATGGAAATAGATAGGAATCGAGCTTCCTGCCTCCAGCTAAGCCCGGAATGTTTACAAACAATTAAAGGGTCTATTGTGGATAAGTTTATATGCGTTTGACTGCGTGAACCCAGGTTGCTATTGAAGGCCCTGACTGAAACCCCACGGCCCGCCACTGATTGATAATAATGTAGTGTTTGAAGTCACTTTAATCATTCCCATTTATCTTAGAAAAGTCCCTGGTGGTTGAAATTATTGTAACAATATAAGCTTTTTCTCTCTGTGACCACCATTTGTGTCTTACTTGCGAATTTTCATAGCCTCTTCATTATCAGGTTTGAAAAATTCAAAGTTCTTGTAGGTCGTCACGGCCTGCCGCCTGTACTGCCCCACATTAAACACTGAAGGGGAGAAAACGCATGCTTGAGGCCGGAAACAATGAGTCCTCTATATACATTTTATAGTTATTTAAAAGACGATCAAACCTTTAGTGGGAACCCCGATCCAGTTGAGGTATCTCGTGAGCTTCTTGGAGATGTAGGTCTTTCCTCGAGCGGGAAGTCCCACCATCACCAGCATCGTCGGGGAGTTACAGAACTGAGGCACCGACGCTGCAACAGAGGAATAAAGAGAAGAGCTATATAGATATTTCAATTTTGTACTACCATACAACAAAATTGTCTTCAGGTGTTAGTCCTGAGCCGCTGCGACTGAGCCGCGCCACCACTGTGGGCCAACCTGACCAGCATGTTTTTGAAGGTCAGGGAAACCGTAGTACCCAGAGGAAACATGGTTGGGTGCCTTCAGTCTCCCCTGATCCTCTGAAACAGTGCACCGCCTCATGGGTTTGTCCCTGTTTCAGAGCGTGGTGTCCTGCACTGGTCAGCTCTTCCTCCTTTCTCTTCCTCCTGCGCAGCTTGCTCAGCTCCACAACAGTCTTTCACCATCTTCTGGGAAGAGCTTAGCAGTTCATCTGTTTTATTCTCCAGTGAACGTCCATTAGCCAGAACAATAGAAGGTGACTTAGCTGTGAGTCTTGCCTGTATACCTCCTCCTGTGTCCCCGTTTGTTTCCTGTTGCGCCTTGTGACGCCTCCACTGTGCTGCAGGTGTGGGGGGCTCTTGGTGCCTCTTCAGTGTTGTCAAAGGAAGACATTTGTAGGTCTCAAATGTCTTTAGCCCACAAGCTGCTGTTTGTTTACTTTTAAAAAGCTGCTTTCTTCAGGACCATTATGGACTCTTAGCAGTAAAAAAATCCACCGAACCTCCACAAAAACACGTCGCCATGACATCAAATATGCCAATTTATTTATTATTATACATTTAGACACAGGTGATTCTGACCATCAGCCTGGCTCCACAGCACGGAGATGGGTCCCCGGGCCCGGCACTGCCGTCGCCCACTGCTCCTTACAGGCTGCCCCAGCGGCATCGAAGGATGGGTCAAATGCAGAGGACAAATTTCCCTACAGGGACAATAAAGTATAAACATAAACAAACAAACAACACTTTTTGTGGTGTGTGTGTGTGTGTGTGTGTGTGTGCCAATTTTCAAATGGTAAATGGTCTGAACTTATATAACACTTTACTACCTTCATTAGGTCCAAAGCGCTTTACAACAGGGAACCAGTCACCCATTCACACTCATTCATACACCAATGTATGAAACTGGAGGCAAGGTGGGTGAAGTGTCTTGCCCACGGACACAACAACAGTGTGCACCTGCAGGAGCTGGACACCACATTTTGTAAGATTTTGAAGGTTATTACAAAAGGATTTTTTTGAATTTCTAAATCCTAGCTTGATTTATTACGCTTTGAAACGCAACATTTGAATTTTACAATGTTTTTAGTATTATTAGTATTTAGTGTTTATTCAAAGACTAAACAAGAATCTAAACAAATCTCCTCTAAAAAGTATGTGATCGATATGTCAATGAAATAAATCCATAAATAGAAAGATTTTGTTGCCAAAAATTCTGGCCATTTTGGTAATTTTTACACATAAAACATAAAATATAATATATAGCCTAACTATTGACACGTAATTAAACAGTTTCCCTTTTCCTTGGCATGTCTCGAGTTAAGACAAAGTGGGACAATGGGAACATCAGCACGTTTTAAACACGTCAGAGGCTTTGACGCTGTTCCAGCCTGTCTTACCTCTGTACATCTGCACGGACAGGTGAGACAGAAACGCACAGAGTTAATCCACTTTAAGTCTGAAACACAAGCTGCAGGTAGAGTCAGGTGTCGGCCTCATCAGGTTTGTGCTCAATAAAAAAACAATCTAGTGCCAAAAGAGGCCGGACTCCAGATGAGAACGACTTAAAGCCTAAACCAGGACTTTCCAAGATCTCCACAGCCAAAAATGTGCAAGATTCAGGGAAAAGAGTGTAGTAAGTTGCAGACGCCAGGGCTCTGTAAATGATGGCAAGGAGATTCAAACAAACAAAAAAGGATAGTTTTCTTGCTATTGCTGCCTGTGCTCACTCTGCAGCAGTGGGAGTGTGGCGTGGCACGGGCCCAGTGAAGCCCAATGCCCAAAGAGGCGCAGCGTCAGGGGCTTGTCCCGGACACCGTGCCCTGGACCTCCTCCCACCTCTCCCACCCACGATACCCCTGGGTTTCCTCAACTATAACTGAAACGGACCACTGCTGCTGCTGCAACCCGTTACATAAGTCTGTCCTCGAAGCCTCGTTATGGCATATAAATGTACTAATACCTAAAAATAGATGGTATTTCTGTAACCTGATCAAAGCGAGACACTGCAGGTAAAGAGGGGGAAAATATTCAAATGTGGAGAGACGGATCAAAATGAATCTTCTGCTGTAGATTACTGTTATAAGTATGTCAAAAATGTATTGCAAGTTTCAATGAATGTTGAATGTAGTGAATATTTTCTGCTGTGGTGTCACTACTTATACATAACACACAATTCTCCCTTATTGTGAAGGGCTGGTGTTGAAGTGTTCCCGTTCTCGTCTTATTGATCCTGCACATTGGTGACCCCGACGTGATCCAATGTGGAGGATGAATAAGACGAGAATATGGAGTCTTTTTGCCTGGTTTCTTGGGTTCAAACCTCATTAAATCCAGCTAGGAATTAGATATTGAAAAATCCCTCAAAATAGCTCTTCAAAATGTTGCTCAGTACAAGACTGGACAATTTGGTGGCTATAAGTGCAACTAAAGTGTAGATGTTTTCGCCACAATGTGAGAAAAATTAAAATTTCCCATGTGAATCCATGAAGAGTATGAGTATGTGCTTAAAATAAACACCCAATAGAGAAAATAAGGTGTTTGTTTCCAAGTCAAAGTTCCTATGTTAAGAAAATTTTTCCTGCAACATCGAGTTCAAATCCCTCTGTTTAGAACGGGCGTCTCCACATAGAGCTGACTTTGTATTAAATGCACCTTATCACTAACTTCAGGCACAGCATTTCCTTTGATAACTTCATAAGTCCAAACATTTTTGCACGTTCTCTGCACAGGATATCAGCACAATCCAGCGTCTCAAAAGCTCCACACACACAAACGCACTTACATCCCCGCCTGCTTCTCCCGTTGCAGCCCATCCATGGCACCCAGATTTTGAGCAAAGGCGTCTGGGTCAGCCCCTTCTGCTCCTCTGCGGTACCGTTGATAACCAGAGCCATAAGTCTGTCACACTAGGGACGAGAGGAGGGGTGGGGGGAACAGGCGCTAAGGCAAACTCTTTGACCCTCTGTCTGTCTCCTCTCTCTGCGCGGAGCTCACTGCCCGGTCAGCTGACACAGAGAGAGGCCTCATGGGGAGAAGGAGCTGACACAGAGCGGCCCCGGGGCTTTAAGGAGTGCGCAGTGGTGAGCGAGATGCAGCGGGGGGAGCCAGAGGACACGCTGCCAATCCGCGGCTCTTTTTGGTTAAGCCTCCGTGATGTAAAGGAGTTAATTAAGCTGCCAAATGTTCGTGCTGCAGCTGCTGCCAGGTCAGGGGAGGGAGGAGCTTTTTTAACCTCGTAACGCCAGTTTGGCAGTGTTGGGGAACATGGGCCAATATCAAAATATTGGCATTTTCTGTCCCGAAAAATAAAAATAATGACGTGCAATATTTTTACATAAATATCACCAGAACATGTTCAATACCCTCTTAGTATTACTACCAGTCATAAGGGACAGCTTGGGTATTTTTCATTTGTTTTATCATTTAAGATTTTTATTTGAAGTTTTTTGTCATTGGTGTTACAACTATTTTAATGACAAACATAAGGCAATAATCCAACACAACATTTTGTCAATTGTGTAAAATTTTGCATTTAGGAAATTAAACAATAGCCATTTTGAAACAGGATTTTATTAAAATAAGGGAGAATTATATGTTTAATTAAGCTCAATGTTTTCATAACACCAATGACTAAAGTGTAACACCAGTGACTTTGCATCAGAGCCTCCATTCATTTAATGTGGGGCTGTAACACCAGTGACTGTAACACCAGTGACGAAATTCAATCAATTGTTCCTTTTTCTTAAGTATTTCTATGTTATTCCTGAGCAAAGGTGGTGTATCACAGTACAGTTGAATAGTTTTAGCTGTGAACCTGTTTTTTCCCCAGAGAAATTCTACTGACTGATGCAAACAGCCGTAACACCAGTGACATTTCAAAATGACCCACAGTATAAAGTCACATTATAAAGTTACTTATTTGTTCTTAGTGAGGACACTATGTCCTTCTTTATATTTCCCAGGATTAGGCTTTAACTTGATCTCATCAGACCAGAAAAATATTTCTTCACATCTTTTTTTAACCTTAAACATCCTGGAAAGTAATGCTGATAACACCAATGACACAAAACTGGGACAGAGATCCCAGTTTTTCCCAGAGATTTTTCTTAATTATTTTTAATTAATAGTTGTGATTTTTCATATAAGAGCTGCAGGTTATTGAATTCTATTCTCTGTTTGTTTGGAATTGGCAAGAACAATATTTATAGATATAGTGGAAATATTCTTTATAACTGCACAAAGGTGTGAAAATGGGGTCGGGGACACTGGGGTTTCAACATACTGTGGATATTCAAAGTGGAATAAAAAGTAAAAACTGCAAAAATATGATCTGATATTACCTGTCTCTTATCATGTGGCGCTCAATTTAATATTTTTGGTTTTACTGCATTGTTGATTTTTAAAAATATTTCATTTTCAGGGGTGGGAAGTGCAGGGACAGGTTATTGCCCATAATTTGATAATGGCCCGAGTTACAAAAATATTTTTTTTCAGTAGCTAAGGAATATAACATAATACTTACACGAAATACCGGAATATATTAGTCATTACAATTCAAGTAAATTGAGCTACAAGTACTAAGTAACTCATGCCTCTAGAGGCCATAAGCGCCACTGCAGGTGTCGTAGCATGTTGTGTTTTTTTACTCATTAATTGTCCGTGAGAGTAAACACTGACAGAAAAGACAAAGGACAGAGGGATGTTGTTCATCCAGTTACACAATGAAGACAATCTTCAATGAAGGTACTTGAGTCCAGTGTCGTCAACGAAGACGATAACGATATCATTTCGTTGACGCCCCTTTTTTAATGACAATAACGTAACGATGACGAGCTAAAAATAGCTCTTTGGGGACTAAAACCTGACGAGACGTTTATGAGTTTACGTGAACGAGACGAGACGAGACTAAAATGGGAGAAAGTTGGTTCGTCAGATCGTTCACAAACAGAGTTTGTAGAGACACACCGATAAACGAGACACAGAGCGACGCCGTCAGCTCCCATGATTCGGCCGGGCAGCGGCACCTCTTACTCACTCTCTCTCTCTCTGTAGCGTCTGAACGCAGAAAGCATGTTGAGGCTACGTATGTGCAGACAGCGCTGTTGATAAAAAAATAAATCTCGAAGCGGTGATCAGAGGATGAGGAGAGCGGGCGCTTATGGGGAAAGTCCTGTTCACAATGACACTTCTACTAGTGCCTATTGTGGTGTAATCTGTTTGTCAATACCTATAAAGCCAATAGATAACTATTATTTATCCCAATTTCCAATAGTTATCAAAAATAATTATAACCTTGTATAATGAAACTGACGAAAATTTGACTAAAACCTTTAAAATTTTCGTCTGACTAAAAGTGACTAAAACTATCACATTTAGAAATGACTAAAATGTGACTAAAACTATAAGCATTTTCGTCCAAAAGACTAAAACTAAAAGGGCTGCCAAAAACAACACTGCTTGAGTCATCCTCTGTACTCAGTAGTTGAAGTGTCGAACGTTTCGCCTCTCATCCAAAAGGCTTCGTCAGCAGACTAAAGTCCCGCTCAGCCCGCAGCGTAGATAAAGACCACGAGGAGGAGCTGGGGTTGGCCCGGCTCCTCCCCTCTAATCACAGCTATTCTCACCTGTGGGTAAACACCTTTGAAGTAGAGCGTCTCTAACTGACCCCCAGTATCGGTCAGTCCTGTTGTATTCATAGATAATCACTGCTCACTGTTCGAGTCTTCAACTACTGAGTACAGAGGATGACTCAAGTACCTTCATTGAAGATGGACAACTCCTGTACGACTGAGAGCTTACACAGACACAATGGAGATACATTTTTTTTCACTCAAACTTGGCTGTAAGTAGCGCTAGCCCGCAGTTAGCTTTGACCATTAGCCTGTTAGCTTCTTCTTCGTGATTCCCTTAGTGTGTATTGGTGACTCCGACCCGGCGGCAGCTAAGTTGCAATTGTGGTTTTCTGGCCAGAGACACCAGGGGGAGATGGAAGACCCCCCAATCATCCATTAACACTTGTATTACCCCCAGAGGGACTACGGAAAGTTACTCAGTATTGCTTTAAATGTATGAATGAAAAAAGCCAAACTCCCCCAAATAACACACACTGGTGAATAAGATGTGCAGTTTCGTGTTGCTAACGTCGTCAAAACAAAACACAAGAGAATGGGGGAAAGAAAAGGAAATCTTCGACTGCAGTTTTGCTCAGTGGCATTATTACTATTTTCAGTTTATATTTGCCAAAAGTAACTCAAAAGTAACTCAAAGTAGTGTAACTCAGCTACATTTTTGAAACAGTAATATGTAATACAAACATATTATATTTTTATAGCTGTAACTAAGTACAGATTAAACAACTGGAAGTCGTGCATTATACAGTTACAATTCCTCCCCGATGTGCATTAAAACTGTCTAATGCACGACTTCCAGTTGTTTAATCCGCTTATACCATGGTCACACAGACTGAAACTGTTCATCGTGTCCTGTTTGCTTTTTTTTTTTTTTTAAGTCCGGGGCAGGAGTTTTTAATGTTTTAAGCAGTTTTACCTGAAACTAGTTCCAGCTCAAATGTTTGTTGTTACTATGGAAACCGCTGCAGTGGAGTGATATAGACACTTTAACTGCTGACATCATCAGTGACATCAGCTGGAGGCAGGAAGTGATCAAGAGAAATAAGATTAAACTAAAACTAGCGATTTTAAGTGTAAAACTAACTAAAACAACTACTGTTGTGGCTTAAGGAGCAAGAACAAGAGGAATGACATTTGAGACGATAAAATAAGATTGATCTGATATTTCCAACAACAGTTAGACATTTGTTTATCGTTACTATGACAACAGCTACAATGGAAATAGATAGGAATCAAGCTTCCCGCCTCCAGCTAAGCCCGGAATGTTTACAAACAATTAAAGGGTCTATAGAACGTGATTTAACTGTTGCCGGACTAACTGTGCGTTATAGAATTGAGCATTCACCCAGACCATGGTATGATACAGAATATAAAACAGTTTTAAAGTAACTTGCACAACACTGTTTGGCATGAAACAAATGTAAAAGTTTCTTGAAGTATAAAAAGAGCGAAGAAAACGAGGACGAAAACGCAACTAAAAAGTCTCAAAGAGAAAATGTGCTCGGTTAAGGCGGGGGGTAAGAGGTTAAAACACCTATAAACTCCTCAGCCTTGTCACTTTTTTCCTTAGTTTTGCAATCCACTTTATTATTTAAAGGGGGGGTATTATGTAAAATCGACTTTTTCAAGCTTTATATCATGTTATTATGTCATTCCCTCATTAAACACATGCCTGGAGTGTTGCCTTGGCTCATTCACATATTTTTGAGTAATCAGTAAAAACTTAGACGGCAGCCATTTTAGGTGTAGCTATGCCTCAGTCCTCCTAGGAACGCCCCCACCTCCTGGAGACGCCTCTGGACCTTTTGTCACCAGCCAAGCCACCAACCACTGCTCCTCAGCTCAGCAGAGCCCCTCCCCGCACAGTAGTGTTGTTTAGATGCCACAGCAGTGTGCTGAAGGGGGCGTGTCGGAAAGCTTCTTAAAGAGACAGAGGCCTATTTCAAGACCGTCAGTACAGCCATTTTGAGAGAGCAATTTTATTCAAGGCAGTTATTTTAATTTACTGCATATACAGACCAACAGAAGGTTACGTCATCATTGTAGTATGCTATAGACTGGTGCTATGTGATTGAAAAAAGCATAATACCCCCTCTTTAAAACATTGTGTTAGCTTTATTTAACTTTCTTTATTAAAGTGATAATCTGTAGTTTTTAAATGTTTTACAGATGTAATAGATTGTGTATAATTGACCGGTCTAACATTTGACGTAACATAAGTAATATTAAATAATCATATTTTTCTAAAGTCCCTCCCTTTGCTGATCTCAGACACTAATCAGAATCCCTGGTGCCATCGCATTGACCAATGAGACGAGCTTTTCTGTGAACCGGCCTGTCAGGTCCAATCAGGAGAGAAAGGGGAGGGAGCTTGATCGTTTACTTTTAAATGTTTGTTCTCGCTCTTCCACGAAGTCAAGCTCAGGACTAAACGCAACAATATTTGATCAATCCAGCGTATCATCCACACGAACCCGGCATTTTGGGTACTTAAGTAATATTATAATGAAGTATCTGTACTCTTACTTGAGTAAAAATAATTGTTACTTTCATTTTGATCCATAAGATAGATGTAGATCGTCTCGTGCACCTTATTCTTTCGAAGTATTTTGCTTTTGTTGTATTTTCTTTGGAAATATAAAATTTCCACATGATTTTATATTTTGTTTCACACAATTTATGGCGTTATTGAAAATAAATCTGATTTTTCCCCCCCGCTCAAACAGTTACTTCATACTCACAGTACTCAAGTAACATTTTCTCCAAGTACTTTTTTTCTTTTACCCGAGTAATTGTTTGACTTTTTACTTATACTTGAGTAAAATAATTTCAAAATAATGTTACTGTTACTTGAGTAAATATTTTGGCTATACTCACCTCTGGGTGTAACCAGCAATGTTACAGGGGTGGCACATAAATAAAAGTATAAAAATCAATTGTCATCTGTTCAATAACATGTAACACTAAAGTGGCCTTTGCTCTGCCCTGTCTCGTCAGATCTCAGAAGCTAAGCAGGAAGGGCCTGGTCAGTACTTGGATGGGAGACCGTTTGGGAAACACCAGGAAGCCTGAGTGAATGTAGTGAGTGAGTGGTTGGTGGAGGTCGGAGGGCCGATGGCGCAGACTGGTTGCCTCGCTTCCGTCAGTTTACCCCAGGGCAGTTGTGGCTACAATAGTAGCTTACCACCACCAAGTATGGAGTGAATGAATAGTGCAATGTAAAGTGTGTTTGAGTGTCCAGAAAAGCGCTATAAAAAACCGATGCATTATTATTATTAAAGTGGCATTAACTTTGTTCATAGTTTATCTGATTAAATCAGTTTGTGAAAGCATTTTGCACAGGCTGCTGTGTAAACTGTACGGAGAATCTCACATGTCGGTCGGAAACTTATGTGTTCTGTATCAAAATTAATTTGTTTAAAGCATTTTGTTCTCCTATGTATGAGTGTGACAATATATCGATTTTCCGATATATCGCAATATTTTGCGGGAAGATACAATACCGATACTTTTTATTCCGATATCGATACTTGTGATGACGTCATGCATATTAATGAACAACGTCATGCATATTAATGAGGCAGCAGTGCTCCACTGTTTTCACAGTCAATAGAGGCAAATAATGATCAAGAATTCAGTCAGACCAGCAGGGGGCAGCACTACAGTTATAAGCACTTGGACCAAACACTGTCACTCAAATACATTACTTTTAATGATAATCGTATTTATAATTATAAAAAAAATGTTTTTATAATTATAAAGAAGATTAATTTGGGGTTGATTTATTACTTTTTAAATAGGACTGTGGTTTCTTGTTTATTTAAATGTAAATGAAGTCACTGACAGATCTATGACCCATTTTCAGTGAGTAAGTCAGGGATCATTTATAAAAGTGGTACAAAGCACATGAAAAGAAATGTAAATGATGAATAATATGTAGTATGTTAAAATAAAGGTTAAAAGTATCTTTTTTTTTTTATCGTGACATATAGTAGATTATTTTTGTGCAATATATCGATTATCGCAGTATCGGCGTATTGTGAGATAATCGTTATCGTGAGCCATGTGTCGCGTATCGTATCGAATCGTGAGGTACCCAGAGGTTCCCACCCCTACTATGTATACTGCACAACTGTGGGGGAGTTTTAAAAAGTCCAGCCTGCACAGGCTCACAGTCACATACACTGACTCTGCGAGGCTGCTGTTAAGATCCTGAGTCCGTGTCCTGCTGCACTTCGACGTTGTTATTTTAAACATGTGGAAACTCAAAAATGTGGAATCATTGACGCTCATGCCTTTACGTAACAGACAGACAGAGAATTGCTGGTGCTTATTTTATACAATTTTTCCTACTTACCTATCGATCATAATGTTCTCACAATAAATAAATAAATAAATAAATAAAGTTTAATAATAAAATGAATATTAAAGTTACAGTTGAATAACGTAATAGAATAAAAGAAGGTCTGTGTTATTGGAAACGTGGCTGTGGACAAGCACGGATTTAAACAAGCCTTTTTATTGGGAAAAGCACCATATTCTGTCCCTCGTCTTACCACTAGGAGGCAGTACCACTGCTTTGTCCCTGGCATACGGTGAAAGTTTAATAGCCCCATATAAAGTTTATGTCCAGATCATTACAACACCATTAGCACACGTTACGATCCTTTCAGAGCCGCCATCCTCTTATTAAATGATGTGTACGAGACAGAAACAATAAAAGAGCTCATAAATGTTAAGACCAAATGTTTCTGACCACAGAATCCAACTTCTTCCTGACTTTTAGATTGTTATAAATCAACAAACCGGTGTCCCTTTCTGCACCACAATCCTGCATCAGTTTTCAGGTGTATTTCATCACAAATATCCAGAAGGTGAAGCACAAAGGCTGAACACGAGCAAGAGATATTTTACTTGCAGACAAAAAGCAACAACAGGAAAGGGAGTGTTGTTATCTAAAGACTCAGCCTTATTATGATTAATGACTGATTGACAGAAGCACCGAATATAGGTCACAGTCCAAATGCAGAACTTCAAACTAAATGACATTAGTTCATGCATTTCCAAGGCCAGTACTTTAGAGCGCCAGAGAGCGGGCTTTAAATGCTGAACTCTGCCATTAGGAGCCGGTGCATTCTATCCCAGTCGACCGTCCAGAATGAAATGATACTTTGCTTAAGATTTCAGCCCTAATGAATAAATCTAAATATATCATTGATAACAAAGCTCTATATACTATATACTGTTCACTTATCCTTCCCCATTTAACATATTGTGTATAGATCTGGGGAAATGCGTATAAAAGTAATCTCGACCCATTGTTTAAAGTTCAGAAAAAGGCAATAAGAATAATCCATTTAGCTGGATACCGTGAACACTTTAAATCAAAAACGATGAAATGTGAGGACCTTACTGAATTTAAGATGCTCAAATCATGTTCAAAGCCTCACAAAAGTCACTTCCTGAGAGTTTACAAAATATGTTCTGCAAACGAGAAGTTAAATACAACTTGAGAGATAAGATAAGTTTCGATAAACAATACTCCAGAACAACTTTGAAAAGCATCTGTCCCACGAGACGTGGTGTAGAAATATGGAGGAATTTAGATGAGGGCATTAAAATATGTAAAAACCTGCCACATTTTAAAATGGTTTACAAAGAATCAATACGAACAAATTTTGTGAGTGTTGTAGTATATTCTTTTGCTGTTGTTTCTTTATTTTGCAGTTGTTTTTTATTATTGTTCCTTATTGCCTTATGTTCCCTTGTTTATGATGTGTTTATGATTTGTTATCTTGTATTACGTTCCTTGCTCTGATTGTTATTGTAAATGTTATTGTTTTTTATTTTGGGGTGGGCGCTTATAAGCTATTTGCTTCGGCCCACTCCCTTTGAGCAAACTTACTGCTCAAATAAACAAATAAATCAAAATAAATAATAAATGATACTTTCTGGCATTTTGCGACGGCCTGAATTAAAATCAGGGTCCACATATGATGTCACAGCACGGCAGCAGAAGTCACCAGAGCGCTGACAGGTCGAGGGTTATGTTTGGAATGGAAATGATGTAAGAGCACGTGTGTTAGTGTTTTGATAACTTTGTTTGATTTACTCACTGCTATTGCGAAATCTTGACCAGTTTAAATGACTGGAACACTGCAACTAAATATAGAGCATAGCAGTGGCGTAGCCAGAAAAAAGACACTGGGTGTGCACCAGCAAACACTGGGTGTGCCAAATTTATTCTCAACAAATATAACTTGTTTTCTTACTGTGTACATGTAATGCCCCTCTGACGGGGGAAAATGTTGCCAGTTTCATAATTTGCTTAAAGCAGAGTGGCAAGGGCTCCCCCTGCAGGCCTGCAGGCAAATCTAATAAATTCCGACTTACATATTCAAAATCAATGGCTGGCATTAACTTGTATAATCAAACACATTCTCAACTTCTGAAATACATCATAATAACTGTTCAACCTTTAAACACGTTTTAACGCGATTTAAATGAGTTAACACTTTTCACATGTATTTCCTGTCATATTTATAAGTAAACCTGTTTATCTTCTATCCTATTTATTTCAAAACGAGATTTGTGTCCTTTGAACCTAAAATATTAGCAACATTGCAAACACTCCCAGCATCTGGGACATTGACGCTTTTTATTTTGTAGGGACAACAGGAAGCGTTTCGCTGCTGTTAGCGGAACTTTGACATCAATGTCACGCCAGGTTTCTCTCTTTTTTTTCTTTTCTTTTTTTTCTTTTCTTTTTTTTTTTTTTTTACCGCGGACCGGATTATTTGTTGTTATCTGGTGTAAAGGCGAGTTTAGACGGAGCGTTTGTGTTTGTGATCGATCATAAAACAGACCTGAGAGAAGACGAGACGCTCGCGCCGATCGGAGGAGTTACTTTGAGGTGTGGAACTTTACCTGCACACTGAGAGCCGCTGGATGAGCTTTGAGGACTTTATTAAAACCCTGGAGGGTGACACAACATTTGTTGCTTGCCCTGTTTATAGTCACAGAAGGTTTGAAAAGTGGCTAAATCTGTCTCAAAGTTACGCTTGGATCAGCTCCACTCCGCAGCAGCGTTCCCTGTCTCGGCCTGGGTTCCCGTTTGTTTACATCCTGCACGTGGGTTATCGTTTACACGAGTATGAGACAAATTCCGAACATGGGAAATATTTCTACCGCTATAGTTTCTAATAATAGCCCCGGCCTGTTTTAGAGACCGGATTTTATTTGCCTCAGCCAGCTACATGGAATACAGGCCATTAGAGGATTTACGTTATATGTAAAAAAATAAAATAAAATGCATTCAGTTTTTTGGGTGTGCCAGCTGGCTCTGTGGGTGGCACTGGCACACCCTGGCACACCCGTGGCTACGCCAATGGAGCATATCCCCCCACACCTTAACTGAGCGCATTTTCTCCAGTTCGGCTT
The DNA here is from genome assembly GCA_007210695.1 of Neogobius melanostomus. Lineage (NCBI taxonomy): Eukaryota > Metazoa > Chordata > Actinopteri > Gobiiformes > Gobiidae > Neogobius > Neogobius melanostomus. Next base: position 433,129 of record VHKM01000438.1, read on the forward strand.
TGCCCAAATCCAAAAGCTTCTTCGTCACATTTTTGTCGCCCTTTTGAGGATTTTGATTTGATTCTTCATTTTTTAAAGCCTTCCTGTTGCGTTTTCATCCTCGTTAACTTCTCGTTTTTGTTGACACTTTTTTTCAAGAAGCTTTCAGATTTGGGTAAAGCCAGACTGGAGAAAATGTGCCCCTGTTCAGGTGGGGTTTAAAGAGGGGGTATTATGCTTTTTTCAATCACATAGCACCAGTCTATAGCATACTACAATGATGACGTAACCTTCTGTTGGTCTGTATATGCAGTAAATTAAAATAACTGCCTTGAATAAAATTCCTCTCTCAAAATGGCTGTACTGAACGTCTTGAAATAGGCCTCTGTCTCTTTAAGAAGCTTTCCGACACGCCCCCTTCAGCACACTGCTGTGGCATCTAAACAACACTACTGTGCGGGGAGGGGGCTCTGCTGAGCTGAGGAGCAGTGGTTGGTGGCTTGGCTGGTGACAAAAGGTCCAGAGGCGTCTCCAGGAGGTGGGGGTGTTCCTAGGAGGACTGAGGCATAGCTACACCTAAAATGGCTGCCGTCTAAGTTTTTACTGATTACTCAAAAATATGTGAATGAGCCAAGGCAACACTCCAGGCATGTGTTTAATGAGGGAATGACATAATAACATGATATAAAGCTTGAAAAAGTCCATTTTACATAATACACCCCTTTAAGAGATTAAAACTACTATTGAACAACTATGTAAAACTGTACTTAGAGTGTTTGTTTCGCCGTATTTTAGATTTCAATGCAGATTTCAATGCAAAACACTTCTTGAAAAAAAGTCAAAATTGCAACAAAAAATGAGAAGAGAACGAGGATGAAAACACAGCAAAAAAACACACAAAAAAGCGACAAAAAAATGACCAAAATAAGCGATGGAAAAAGTGGCAAAAATGCAACAAAAAAGTGATAAAAAAAGCGATGGAAAAAACAGTCAAAAAGTGACATCAACGCAAGGAAAAAGAGCTGTTTAGATCAGTTTTGTAGGTCTTAGCTTTCAAAAAGAAGCTTTTAAAATTGGGTAAAATCGAACTGGAGGAAAGCACTCGGGTTAAGAGGTTAAAGGAATAGTACTTTTTTGCACATTTTTTGACCCTAGGCACAGTATTTCACATCCAGGCTAACCTTTGACCGTCTCTTCCCTCAGGAGGTTGAGTCAACATGGAAGCCAGCTCGTGCTCCTTCTATCAACAACAATATTACACCGTCTTCTCCTCGCTCCGTGGACTCACCTGGGCTGTCACACCTGCGCCGCCTCCTCGGCTCCAGCTGCACCGGCTCCATTATTGTGCAGGCCACGCTTCACAATAAAACGATTACAAGAGAGACCCAGCGCCTCTGAGTGAGTGTCCCCACCCCCTCTGCCCCCCTCCTGCCCACTCTCCATACTCGACATGCCTTCTGCTCTGCACACGGACACATGAGAGCGCGGCTGGGCTCGTCCTTTAATGTTTGCCAGGCCCAGGGTTCACTCTGCAGAGTTAATGCGGGTGTGCAGTCTGAAGGTCACAGATAGAAGACGTGTGCTATTTTTAAACGGCTTTCACTAGCAAGGACCACGCCACAACAACAAAGTGCAATTAAAGAATTTATTATGTTTAGAAGTGTGGAGTGAACTGGGCGAGACTGTGGGTGGGGGCTCCGTCTCAAATGAGCCCAGCTCTTCAGGACCCCCCTTGAAGCAGGAGAATCAGCACTGGAAATTAAACAGATGTAGAGGGAGGGAGGGGTCGACAGTTTTGAACAGATAGGAATGAAGGTTTGGCCTGGTGAGTATATATTAGGGGTGTCCATGGTTAACCGATTAACCGTTAAAAACTGCGTAACTGAGTAAAAGCATTTTGCTCGGTTAACTGGCGTGTATAATTTGCCGTGTCATTATGTACTTGTAATACATTTTAGCACCACCAGAGACCGCCAGAGCGCTCCCAAACATTTGTTCACGAGAAGCCGTCATCGCGCATGGCTAGCTAGTTTAACTTTTGAAGCGGGCCATAAACAGCACAGCGTGGGAGAAACGCTTTACAACCCAGAATGACGGATCAATATGCAAGTATTGCATTGCAGTGCTTAGATATACTTCAACTTCGTTGTTGTACCATCTCAACAGCCGACACCATCACTCAGGCGGTAGCTAGGTAAAGGGCCTGTCACAATTGGCGCATTGACCGCAGCGACTTTGTCCCCCATTTGTTCTGCGCCAAAATTGAAATTGCCATCAGTCGCAAAGATCGCAAAGTAGACTTTTAAGAAATTGCAGTCACAGTCACAATAGAATACGGGCTGCGACTGGATGCGCTTGATTTGGATAGTGTCCAAATGTGAGTGGTGCAAGGAAGAAAGCGAATGGTGAGCGGCTGGGGAGAGGCTGGTGAGCGAGTGTTTCACGGGCCACAGACATTGACTGCGGACAGTGGTGCGGACTAGAGTGCTACAACCGGCTCGGACAAATAGAATTTATTTCGGGCTCGGGTCAGACTCGGACACATCAGCCCGTTAAAACAAATCAAACTGGTGTCAGATTAAAATGGGCCTGTTTAGTTGACTTAGCGTTCGTTTTTGTGGGAAAAAAATAAAATAAACTGGGCCCAGTGCTTTTACGCACCAAAGCTCAGCAAGACCCTGAGCTCAGGCCCTGCTCCGGGGAAGTGACCTCTGTCTGACTTAAGGGAGGGAGCTCTCTGTGGAGCTCGCTGAATTCTTAGACACGAAGTGAACGTGACAGTCAGTACTTTCTGAAATGGTTAACTCTGTGGGTCGGGTACCCGCGGGTATCCGATTGGTACCCGCAAAAGTTGCTGAAACGGGTGGATTTTATGTCCTGGAATTTTACCCGCGGGTTTGCGGGTGGGACGGCTCGGCGGGTACCCGCACAATATTTAATCCATATCATTATGGTGTCTACAGACCTAACCACACAGCTCGTGCTGTTGCTTCTAAGATATGAATGGAAACGGTTTCCTGATTCTTTGCACTTTGGTGACAGTATAGTTTTACGAGCCTACATTTCTCTGACACTTGAGGCAAATCTTGCCTCTTTCCTCTCTCCCTCTCCTGGATATTATTTCAATATGTGTGGGTTTGGAGTGTGTCGTAGCCTACCTGTCTGTCCAGCGATCATGTCATGATAAAATCCCCTTAAAAACATGTTTGTAATCCAGTGCGTCCTTTATTTTGATCGCGCCCGTGTTTCCATAAGTTTATTGACGCGTATGATTCCTCTGATCTGAATGCCTGGGCTCGGGAAAGGCATTTCAAACCGCTGCTGCTTGACATGAAGATTCCCTCTTTCCAGACAGTGTCTGTTTCACTTGTGTCTATATGATGTAGTGGGAGTGGTTACGATGTTCCAAGTTCAGATGATCAATACATTTTTCACAAATCTGTGTTTTTACTCCTCTGGCCTCCTCACGCTGCTCTGAACAGCGGGGGCGCATTGTCGCTGATTCCCCCAGCTCCAAGGCCGCCACGCACACGCATCACCCGCACATGTGCGCGCACTTACATTGACAATACACAGGAATCAACCGCACCCATGTATTACCAGTTTGCATTCAACCCTCATTAGCGTCACGTTGTTTCGTTCAGATGAAAAAAATAAAGTGCTTCAATATAAAGCTTTTAATTTGTGTGATTTATCACGGGCACGGGTAGGTAACGGGTAAAATGTTAACTTGTCCGGGCAGGTGCGGATTTAAATCTTCATATAATCCCGGGTTTACAGGCGGGTAGGTGCTGTAGTGGATGGGTGCGGGTCTCCAAAAATGGACCCGTGCAGGACTCTGTGTGGCGGTGTAGAGCAGCGCGACATGTGCCATGCCAACATTACGCGCTATGTAACCTCACTTCACAGGCTTTTCTCAAACCGTGCAGCGCTTTAAACACATGATTTATCCATTTATCAAAAATAAAATATAACACGTAAGTCCGTGTTGAAAGAGGGAGGGCAAACGTGGCTCTTTTTAGCAGGTTAATGGGTTCTGTGAAGCGCGCGCATCACTGCCAGTATGTGGTGAAACTGTTTCAAAGCGTCTCGGTGTGCGTTCGCTCAAAGCGCACGCACTGAGAGAAGTTTTGAAAAGTATTGAATTCACCTGCACTACGAGGTAACAGCGGGTTTACGAGCACCCCCATCCCCCGCCCCCTCCAAGGGCCGGGCTCGGACAGAAAAAAAACGGCCCAATCCGCGCTCTAGACCAAACGTGGGAAGAGGAAACAGCGTCTAGCCTCTACGAGACTGATAGTGGCGCTCACCAGTCTCTCACCATCTGCGCGACTGAGACGATTTATCTTTCACCATTCTCACGACTGTAGCGGCTGCGGCGATATTCAGTCGCAATCGACCGCCACTGAATTTTGTGCATGCATGACATTCAGCTGCGACTGATGATCCAACTGCGATTCACACCTTTTCATGTGGTCAATAGCGGTCGCTCGTGCTGATGCCCGTGCGCCAAAAGAGAGTGTTCGCACGACCATCATATTTTGAAGCTGCAAACGATCGCATAGTGCCCGTGCGCCAATTGTGACAGGCCTTTAATGCGCACACTAATGGTTAACCGAGTATTAACCGCTAAGGGCCTCGGTCAACGGTTAATGAAAAACTTAAAAACGTGCAGCCCTAGTATATATAGGCTCGTGGTTAATTAGAGGTGTGGTGAGGTGAATGCAGGATTGATTGGTATGCAGAGGTTGATTGACTGAGGCGTGGTCCTGCTCCTGAACTTAGTCAGCAACATTAACTCCATTTATGTGAGGCTATAACATTACTGTATAGTAATATTAATAGTTTTCTAGAAAGTTGACTCACAACTTGTTGCACACTCAATGTTCATTCATTGCCGGGTGGAGAAGGATGTTGAGAATTCACTGATTGCTCATAAAGAATCCTCTATTTCTGCTGTTGGTGCACATTGGACTGAGCAACAGTGGCGCAGACGATAGAACAGAACGTCCTGTCACCAGATTATTTAGTTTAGTTTAGTTTTAGTAGGTTGCTTAGTTGGTTTATTTAGTAGGAACAGTGCATGTTAATGAACAAGCCACACCGGATTGTAGCCTTCCATCCGTCATCCCATGCTCACTCTCAGGGGAAACTGTAGTATCCAGAGGAAACCTACGCAGACACGGGAGAACATGCAAACACCACAAATCCTCCACACTTCACCCTCTTTGCCTGTGTATGAAGGTTTTGTGTGAATGGTTGGGAGTGGTGAGAGTGTAACCAGAGTCAGATTGATATCGCAGTGACAATAACATTTGCACTGATATCAATCTGGGATTTGTTTGTTTGAGGAGAGAACTAACTTTTGGTGCCACATTTACTGCTGATTACAGTTAAGTCTCAAAATGACAAACCTGAACGGCATTGCCGCTGATTCCCACAGCTCCAAGGCACCTGCCGCCACGCACACTCATCACCCGCACATGTGCGCGCACTTACATTGACAATACACAGGAATCAACCGCACCCATGTATTACCAGTTTGCATTCAACCCTCATTAGCGTCACGTTGTTTCGTTCAGATGAAAAAAATAAAGTGCTTCAATATAAAGCTTTTAATTTGTGTGATTTATCACGGGCACGGGTGGGTAACGGGTAGAATGTTAACTTGTCCGGGCAGGTGCGGATTTAAATCTTCATATAATCACGGGTTTACAGGCGGGTAGGTGCTGTAGTGGATGGGTGCGGGTCTCCAAAAATGGACCCGTGCAGGACTCTGTGTGGCGGTGTAGAGCAGCGCGACATGTGCCATGCCAACATTACGCGCTGCGTAACCTCACTTCAAAGGCTTTTCTCAAACCGTGCAGCGCTTTAAACACATGATTTATCCATTTATCAAAAATAAAATATAACACGTAAGTCCGTGTTGAAAGAGGGAGGGCAAACGTGGCTCTTTTTAGCAGGTTAATGGGTTCTGTGAAGCGCGCGCATCACTGCCAGTTGAAATGTGGTGAAACTGTTTCAAAGTGTCTCGGTGTGCGTTTGCTCTAAGCGCACGGACTGAGAGAAGTTTCGACAAGTATTGAATTCACCTGCACTACGAGGTAACAGCGGGTTTACGAGCACCCCCATCCCCCGCCCCCTCCAAGGGCCGGGCTCGGACAGAAAAAAATGGCCCAATCCGCGCTCTAGACCAAACGGGGGAAGAGGAAACAGCGTCTAGCCTCTACGAGACTGATAGTGGCGCTCACCAGTCTCTCACCATCTGCACGACTGAGACGATTTATCTTTCACCATTCTCACGACTGTAGCGGCTGCGGCGATATTCAGTCGCAATCGACCTCCACTGAATTTTGTGCATGCATGACATTCAGCTGCGACTGATGATCCAACTGTGATTCACACCTTTTCATGCGGTCAATAGCGGTCGCTCGTGCTGATGCCCGTGCGCCAAAAGAGAGTGTTCGCACGACCATCATATTTTGAAGCTGCAAACGATCGCATAGTGCCCGTGCGCCAATTGTGACAGGCCCTTTAGGCACAAAACTCGCCTTTCTCGTTATTGTTAAAACGTGGTGGAGAGATAAGTGTTGTTGCTGTTGTTGTTGTTGCTGCTGTTGTTGTATGCATGAATGACTGTTTGGGTTGGTTAATGCGCACACTAATGGTTAACCGAGTATTAACCGCTAAGGGCCTCGGTTAACGGTTAATGAAAAACTTGAAAACGTGCAGCCCTAGTATATATAGGCTCGTGGTTAATTAGAGGTGTGGTGAGGTGAATGCAGGATCGGTTGGTATGCAGAGGTTGATTGACTGAGGCGTGGTCCTGCTCCTGAACTTAGTCAGCAACATTAACTCCATTTATGTGAGGCTATAACATTACTGTATAGTAATATTAATAGTTTTCTAGAAAGTTGACTCACAACTTGTTGCACACTCAATGTTCATTCATTGCCGGGTGGAGAAGGATGTTGAGAATTCACTGATTGCTCATAAAGAATCCTCTATTTCTGCTGTTGGTGCACATTGGACTGAGCAACAGTGGCGCAGACGATAGAACAGAACGTCCTGTCACCAGATTATTTAGTTTAGTTTAGTTTTAGTAGGTTGCTTAGTTGGTTTATTTAGTAGGAACAGTGCATGTTAATGAACAAGCCACACCGGATTGTAGCCTTCCATCCGTCATCCCATGCTCACTCTCAGGGGAAACTGTAGTATCCAGAGGAAACCTACGCAGACACGGGAGAACATGCAAACACCACAAATCCTCCACACTTCACCCTCTTTGCCTGTGTATGAAGGTTTTGTGTGAATGGTTGGGAGTGGTGAGAGTGTAACCAGAGTCAGATTGATATCGCAGTGACAATAACATTTGCACTGATATCAATCTGGGATTTGTTTGTTTGAGGAGAGAACTAACTTTTGGTGCCACATTTACTGCTGATTACAGTTAAGTCTCAAAATGACAAACCTGAACAATACCTTTTCAATAAGATAAGATAGCCTTTACCTACACTAGAGTATTTGTCATCTAGAACCTTTATTTTCCAGGTAAAATAAAGGTTTGAATGAATGAAAAAAGACTATATCATTTATTTGATTTATTTATGCTTCCCCTAGACCGACAGCATCAAACTTGGTCTCTAAAGATATATTTTTCGGTACCTTACATCTGTTGATTCTTCAAACACCCCTTTACTTAAAAAGCGCAGTAATATCTTCACGTCGAAGTGCTCCTAAGTTGTTATTACGCCTTACAATACAGTTCCCCTTTTTATCCGCTTAGAAAATCGACAGGTTTAATTTTGTGTGATTATATCGTGTAACCGCTCACGTAAACGTATTTAAATAGGGGAAACGTGGAAGAGCTTGGTTCTAACTTCACCCCCGTTTGGCCCCATAGCGGAGAGGAGGAGAGGCTAAATGCTAACAACATCTTTGGTCTTTTTGCGCACGTGTAAAGACCAGACAGGTACACATCAACTCGTCTAAGCTCAGGTGAAAACATCTCAGTATGTAAACACGGTGGCCCATTACTTTAAGTACATTTATTTCCTTTCCATGGGGTCCTTACAAGACACGCCCACATCTACTGTCGCTCCGAGTTGATTGAACGCCCCAAACACATACGCCCCCAACAGATACGCCACACCTGTGCAATGACCACATATTTACAGAAAAGGACACCAAAGTTGCCCTTTGACACAAACGCAGAGACATCCGCTGGTGCAACAACAGAGCAAGAGACAGAGTAGAACTCTGCGCCGGAAACATCGGAGGTGAGCATCATATTTTAATATTTTTCCAATGTATGTGTCATACTAGAGCAAGAATTATCAGAAGAATGCTACATTGTTGCAGTCTTTGGAGGCTACAAGCAAATGCAAACCACTTTTGGTTACTTTTAGCTTTGGACTTGTATGTGGTGAATCTGCAGAAAAGTTTACGATGTGTCTGCATAGTTGACTTTACACTAATCTGTGAAATTTCTCAGTGCCTGCATGAGAGTAGCCTGGTAAACCACATCCACTTCTTTTCTGTGTGAAAGGCAAGGCAAGTTTATATGTAGAGCACAATTCATACACAAGGCAATTCAAAGTGCTTCACAGTTGTATAAAATTACAAGAAAACAGATCAAATCAATAACAGTAAAAGGCAAGAGTGCAGATAAAATACTTTCAGTTTTCATATGCACGGGTAAAAAGAGCTGTTTTCAGCCTGGATTTGAACATTGTCAGAGTTGAGGCCTGTCTCACATCCTCATGAAGACTGTTCCAGATTTTAGCTGCATGAAACTGAAACGCAGCCTCACCGTGTTTATTATTGACTCTGGGAACCACCAGGAGACCCCTCCCTGAAGTTCTCAGGGCCCGAGATGGTTCATACGGCTCTAACATGTCAGAGATGGACTTTGGTGCTAAACCATGAAAAGACTTGTACACAAGCAGAGCTGTTTTAAATTCTATTCTCTGAGTGACAGGAAGCCAGTGCAGAGACCGGAGCACTGGACTAATGTGGTCGTATTTCCTTGTTCTTGTCAGGACTCGAGCAGCAGCGCTCTGGATGTTCTGCAGCTCTAACAGCTCGTTTAGAAAGGCCAGTGAGCAGCCGTTACAGTAGTCTAACCTGCTGGAGACAAATGCATGGATGAGTCTCTCTAAGTCTGGTTTTGACACTATTCCTCTGATCTTAGCAATGTTCTTCAGATGGTAAAAAGCTGATGATGTTATTGCTTTGATGTGGCTGTTTAAGTTCAGGTCTGAGTCCATGATTACTCCTAGATTTCTAACCTGATTTTTTGGTTTTAGAGCGAGAGACTCAAGGTGACTGATAACACTTTGTCTTTGTGTCTGTGGGCCATAAACAATGATCTCAGTTTTGTCTGAGTTTAGTTGGAGAAAGTTGTTTTGCATCCACAAACTGATCTGTTCGATGCAGTGACAGAGTGTATCTACAGGCCCATGTTCACCTGCCGTCAGTGACACGTAGATCTGAGTGTCATGACTGCGTAGTTGTGGTATGACACATTGTTGCTGTTTATTAGCTGACCCAATGGAAGCATGTACAAGTTGAATAAGAGGGGTCCCAAGATTGACCCCTGGGGGACTCCACAGGTCATGGAAAACTTAATAACTTAACTTAATAACAACGTGAGCTCAGGCTCTGGGTCTGCCGCTAAAGGTAAATAGCCTATATCGTTCTTGTTCTCACTGCTGTGTTGTGCTTTTCTCTTGGTCTAAAAGCTCTAGTTTCTTATTCAGTCATGGTTCAGTCCTGATTTGTAACCGGTGTAGTCTACGTCCCAGTTTAGTCCTCAGACCTGCCGCAGACCGCGGCTGTGCCTAAGTTTATCTAGTTATAGCTTTGCTTCGTTTAGTAGCTAAAATTGGCACCGCTTTCCCTGCCAGATGTAGGGTATTTTATGATTGATCCATGGCTATGTCAGGCAACTGGAAACCACGCTAAAATGGCGCTGTCCGTTGTCATAGTAATCAGTGACTGTGAGGTCTTCGAGAGTAAATAGACGTATTGGTTACAAATAGCATTACTAGTTAGCTATATGTCAAACTTACACATTTAATCCATTCGTCACGACGTTCTGGATCTTTTCTTTTAGTAGGAAATTTGATGAGTGCGTATGGCGGCTCGCATAAAACGCTGTGAGGTTCCTTTATTGCACTCGTGAATAGGGCAAACCTCTTCCATACACTGATGAAGCCCATGAGGACAGTCGCACTGCAATGGAGAATGAATGCGAACCTGTCATATCGCCGTAAAACCACTTTAAGTGCCATAATAGTCACTAAATAGCCGGTTGTTCCACTATGTTAGTTTAGTTTTAATGGGCTTTATTGACACCGTGGGTAGTTGTGAACTTTGACCGGAACATTACCACGCATTCGTACTGATAATGCTGATTTGGCTTATAGTGACACGTGCACACCTGCACATTTTTCAGTCACGCAGCTTTCTCGCATTTACATATCAGATTTGGGGATCTAAATAAATCGCTGTTTAGCACCTGTCTTGATAAATTCAATATAATACAGACACCTATTAAAATGTTACTCTCGGGTGGTCACCTCTGTGCCTGTTTACTTACTTAGTAATTTACTTTCCTCCGTCAGAGGCTGGAAGCTAGTGTTCCATTCAGTTCTCCTGTTCACCATTTAAACTCAACATATCTTATTTTCTCTGCAAAAAAATAACCACTGCTGAGGCTAAAACACACCTGTCACATTTTGAGGCCGGGTTTCACACCAAACCCACTGGGCATCAGTTGCAGTCTCAACCGCTTGTGCTTAGACCTGAGGGCTATTTCATAAAACTCGCTCAGTAAAGCCAGGCTTAGGCTCCAAATCCTGGCTTACCTGAGGCACAACAATTGAAGCTGCGATTACTGGGTTTCACCAAAGGGACACCGAGCTTGGCTAATCTCACTAATTCAAGACAGGTTCAACTAATTAGCACTTGCTGGTACATAAGCAGACCACACAAACGATCACAGAGTTCACTGAGAAATCATGGCCAAGCGTGAACGCGCAGCATACTTCACAGGCCGCCAGCTTTGTTCTACTACGTTAGCTCCATAGGTAGAGCGCAGGGCTCCCATCCACAAGGTTGCGATATCGATCTCAGCCTCGACTTATTATTGTAGCGTACTGTTGCTGTGTTCCGCTCACTTTGTGCTAGTTATATATGTGGGAGAGATATTCCGGTTTTAATGTTGGTTTTTGTTCTACAACTACTGTTATTACTGTCCTTGCCGTTAGTGTTGTTACTTGTATTGGTTATATAGGGGCACGAGACGTTGACTGTTTTAAGTGTTGTTTTTTTGAATCTCCAACTGTTTTAACGTTGGGGGCAAACTGTTTTTACCTAATAAACGGCGCTCTCGACTTCGGGCGTAGAAGTTCTTCTAAATCTCTCTCATGTGACTTTATTACTCTCTAAACGTCACATTGGTGTCAGTACAGTGGGATTTATCCATCACAATCAAGAATGGAGAGAGAGATAGAGCAGCTGGAGCGTGAATTTCAAGAAAACTGTCGTCTGCTCGAAGAAATTGCCGGGGTCGAGCCAAAAACTCCTCTAAGCAGGCACCTTCCAGACGGACGCAGCACTGCAAAACGGCAGTGCCCCTAGAGGCTGGTAGGACCAATCCATGCTATAGGCCTACTGAAGACTGTCCAAAGCAGGACATGCAGACCAGAGGGCCTGATGCCACTGAGCAATCCTTGATAAACTCTGCACATATTCCAAGGCAGCTGGTAACAGCACCAAAGACACCTGCTAAGCTATCAAAATTCAGCGGAGTGACACCCCTGGAGCCCTTTCTTGCCCAAGTTAGACTGGCATCATGGCACAGTGGTTGGAGCGACGAAGAGACAGCTACACATCTTGCTCTGGCCTTGGAGGGAGTAGCACTACAGGTACTCCTCGACTTGGCTCCAAGGGACCAGCGGGATTTGCAGGCTCTAATGATGGCGCTCGAAAGGAGATTTGGCAAGCGACTTTGTGTGGAGGATAACAGAGAGCAACTGACCAGTCAATGCTGTAAAGAGGGTGAGAGTCTGGGTACTTTTGCAGCCGATGTGCAATTTCATGCACAGCGTGGCTACCCCCAGTTTCCCCCCGCTGCCCGAGATGAGTTGGCGCTGCATGCTTTCCTGCAAGGGCTCACACCAGAGACTTCGACAGCATGTGCGCCTTGCACGGCCTCACTCCCTCAATGAAGCGCTCCATGAAGCTGAACGGGCGGTTGTGGTTGAGGTTGTGCTCTCTATCCGCTCAAACCAGCCAAGGGCTGCTAACCTGTTGCTGCGAGTTCGCCAAGCTGACTATGATGAAGAGATGGCCACAGAGGAAGTGTACCAGGTGCGAACTCCAGCTCCCAGGGGACGTCGTCAACGCCCAACTGACCGCTATTTTCGCTGTGATGAGCCAGGCCACATTGCCCGTAACTGCCCAGCACCAGCTCCAAAAGCAAGAGAACCCCAGCCCACGGGAAACGAAAGGGGAGTGGTGTAGTGAGGGGACTGCCATTCCAATTGCCAGCCCCTCTCCAAGGACAATGCACAGTTGTTGGTCACCCAGGCTGTTCAAAGGGTCTGTACTTGGATTGTATAGTAGATGGACATCCTTGCCGAGCACTGATCGATACCGGATCTACCATTTCCCTTGTAAGACCAGGCCTTCTACCAGGTACCACTGGCCCCCTCCCAAGATGCTGGTCTCCAACAGATACCCAACTCACAACTGTGACCGGAGAGAGGGCCTGTATAGAAGGGAAAAAGGTGTTGCGGGTTGAAGTACAGGATCAAAGACTGGAACACAAGTTTTGGTTGGCCCGTATCCAGAACCCTTGTATTATTGGATTGGACTTGCTAATCCACTGGGGTGCTGTGGTTGACCTCGTCAGGTCTACCCTCACCCTAGGCACTATCACCGTGGCCCTCCAACCTGGGCGCTGCAAGAGAAAGCGGCCCAAAGCTCAGAAAGCGGATCACCAAGAAGGACCACAGCGCTCCCCAGCCGCAGCAAACCAGCCGTGCCAGCCACCACAGCGCTCTCCAGCAGCAGCAGCAGCAGACCAGCCACTGCAGCGATCCCCAGCCACAGCAGAGCAACCATGCCAGCCGCCACAATGCTCCCCAGCCGCAGCAGGACAACCGTGCCAGCCGCCGCAGCGCTCCCCTGCCGCAGCAGAGCAGCCGCGCCAGCCGCCACAGTGCTCTCCCGTAGCAGCAGCAGACCAGCCACTGCAGAGCTCCCCAGCCGCAGCAGACCAGCCGTGCCAGCCGCCACAGCACTCCCCAGCAGCAGCAGGCTCCATTAATTCCCTGTCTATTGAAACTGTTGGTGCAGTCAAGGACCTGTGGCAGCGCAGCAGTGAAAGGCTTGATCAGCAGCAACGTGCCCTGTTGAAAAGCCTCCTGGACCAATATGTGGACATTTTTGCTGCCAGAGATGAGGACTGTACACAGACAGGGCTTGTGCAGCACTCTATAGACACGGGTTCAGCATCACCCATTCGTCTGCGTCCCCACTGATTGACGCTATCCAAACGGCAAGTAGCAAAGGAAATGATCCACAACATGTTAGCTGCTGGGATCATCGAACCGTCTAATAGTCCCTGGGCGGCGCCAGTCGTTCTGGTCCGGAAAAGAAGGGGTGGGTGGCGATTCTGTGTGGACTACCGCCACCTTAACGCCGTCACAAAAAAGACTCTTACCCATTACCCCGGATTGATGACGCTCTTGACTACATCAATGGTTCTAGCTGGTTCAGTTCCCTCGACATGCGCAGTGGATACTGGCAGGTAGAGCTGGCTCCTGATGCAAGACCTAAGACTGCCTTTACTTTTGGACAGGGGCTGTGGCAGTTTCGTGTTATGCCATTCGGCCTTTGTAATGCGCCAGCCACCTTTGAGAGACTCATGGAGCGGGTACTGACTGACATTCCACGCACCCACTGTGTTGTTTACCTTGACGACCTGTTGGTTCACGCCAGTGACTTCAGCAAAGCCCTCAACCATCTGACCGAGGTCTTCCGTGCCATTCGGCGTGCTGGACTACGACTGAACCCTGCAAAGTGCCACCTACTCCAGAGAGAAACAACTTTCCTGGGCCATGTGGTCAGCGCCCAGGGAGTGGCAACCAACCCAGAGAAGGTGACAGCTGTTCGGGACTGGCCAGTCCCAGCTAACATTCGTGAGCTGCGTAGTTTTTTGGGCCTGGCGTCCTACTATCGGCACTTTGTCAAGAACTTTGCTTCTATCGCCAGCCCCCTCCACCGCCTAACGGACAAGGGCCAGCCTTTCACCTGGAGCGATAGCTGTGCTGCTGCCTTCAAGAAGCTCAAAGCCGCCCTTACTGCAGCTCCCATTCTGTCCTACCCCCATACAGATCTGCCCTACGTTCTTGACACTGATGCGAGTAACACAGGAATTGGGGCAGTCCTTTCTCAACAGGGAAGGGAGAATGAGCGAGTGGTGGCATACTTCAGTCGTGCCCTGAGCCGCGAAGAGAGGAACTATTGCGTCACACGAAGAGAGCTGCTAGCTGTGGTGGCTGCTGTACATCATTTCCGCCCATATCTGCAGGGTAACCGGTTCCTCCTGCGCACAGATCATGCATCGCTGACCTGGCTCTTGAGTTTCAAACAACCAGAGGGGCAGGCTGCCCGGTGGCTGGAGGTACTTCAAGCCTACAACTTTGAGATCCAACACCGCCCTGGACAGCAACATGGTAATGCATCGCCCTCTCTAGACGTCCATGTGTAGCAGCAGAGTGCCGTTATTGTCAGCGCCAGTAGCAGCGGGACCAGATCAAGCCGAGAGTAGCCACTGTGAGAACGAGTGACTACAGTGATCTGCCCCTGACCTCACAGCAACTACAACATCTACAGGAGGCCGATACAACCCTGGCCCTTGTCAAAAAGTGGCTCGAGTTTGGGAGCCGCCCTGATTGGCCATCAGTGTCTTCCCAGGGAGCTCATGTGAAGGTCTACCACTCCCAGTGGGCCAATATTGAGCTCCGCAATGGCTTGCTGTTCCGTAGATGGCGAGCTCCGGGGCGGGGTAATGACATTCTCCAGTTGTTGGTTCCCCATTCGCTTCAGCATCAGGTTCTCGAGACTGTTCATGGTGCTGTGGGATCAGGACACTTTGGGATCTCCAAGACTCTCCATCGCCTTCGGGGACGTTTCTACTGGCCCGGCTGCAGACAAGACGTGGAACTACATGTACATTGTTGTGACCCGTGCACTGCCCAGAAAGGCCCAAACCAACGCTCGCATGCCCCTCTGCAGCAGTACTTGGTGGGGGCCCCCATGGAACGAGTGGGCGTGGACATTTTGGGCCCTTTCCCCATCACTGATTCGGGTAACCGCTACATCCTGGTGGCCATGGATTATTTTACAAAATGGCCCGAAGCTTTTGCAGTACCAGACCAAAGTGCGACTACCACAGCAGAGAGACTGGTCAATGAGATGTTCACTCGTTTCGGGGTCCCCGCTTCACAGTGACCAGGGACGGAATTTCGAGTCCAAGGTCTTCAGCGAGGTCTGCCGATTACTCGGAGTAAAGAAGACAAGGACAAGGCAAGGCAAGGCAAGTTTATTTGTAGAGCACAATTCATACACAAGGCAATTCAAAGTGCTTCACAGTTGCAGAAAATTACAAGAAAACAGATCAAATCAATCAATAAAACATCAACATAAAGTTAATCAATGACAGTAAAAGGCAAGAGTGCAGATAAAATACTTTCAGTTTTCATATGCACGGGTAAAAAGAGCTGTTTTCAGCCTGGATTTGAACATTGTCAGAGTTGAGGCCTGTCTCACATCCTCATGAAGACTGTTCCAGATTTTAGCTGCATGAAACTGAAACGCAGCCTCACCGTGTTTATTATTGACTCTGGGAACCACCAGGAGACCCCTCCCTGAAGTTCTCAGGGCCCGAGATGGTTCATACGGCTCTAACATGTCAGAGATGGACTTTGGTGCTAAACCATGAAAAGACTTGTACACAAGCAGAGCTGTTTTAAATTCTATTCTCTGAGTGACAGGAAGCCAGTGCAGAGACCGGAGCACTGGACTAATGTGGTCGTATTTCCTGGTTCTTGTCAGGACTCGAGCAGCAGCGTTCTGGATGTTCTGCAGCTGTCTAACAGCTCGTTTAGAAAGGCCAGTGAGCAGGCCGTTACAGTAGTCTAACCTGCTGGAGACAAATGCATGGATGAGTCTCTCTAAGTCTGGTTTTGACACTATTCCTCTGATCTTAGCAATGTTTTTCAGATGGTAAAAAGCTGATGACGTTATTGCTTTGATGTGGCTGTTTAAGTTCAGGTCTGAGTCCATGATTACTCCTAGATTTCTAACCTGATTTTTGGTTTCAGAGCGAGAGACTCAAGGTGACTGATAACACTTTGTCTTTGTGTCTGTGGGCCAAAGACAATGATCTCAGTTTTGTCTGAGTTTAGTTGGAGAAAGTTGTTTTGCATCCACAAACTGATCTGTTCGATGCAGTGACAGAGAGTATCTACAGGCCCATGTTCACCTGCCGTCAGTGACACGTAGATCTGAGTGTCATCTGCGTAGTTGTGGTACGACACATTGTTGCTGTTTATTAGCTGACCCAATGGAAGCATGTACAAGTTGAATAAGAGGGGTCCCAAGATTGACCCCTGGGGGACTCCACAGGTCATGGAAATTTTGTCTGAGACACAGTTGCCAATTTCGACAAAGTACGTCCTATCCTCGAGATAGGACTTGAACCAGTTTAGAGCAGTACCAGAGATTCCCACCCAGTTTTCTAACCTAACACCACCACAATTCTGTGGTGGTTTGTAAATTGTCATATAAAGAATGGAAGATTGTTTTATCTCCATTTTGAAAGACACATACTCAAATGATACAAAAACCCCAAATGACAATTTGTGGATGACTATATTGTCCCTGAATATTGCACAGACACCCCCGCCCCTCTGGTTTTGGCGTGTTTCAGACACAAAATTGAAATTTGATGGACTACACTCAATCAAAACTGCGTTACCAGTGTTTTTGTCAAGCCATGTTTCAGTTAAAAACATAAAATCTAGATTATAAGAAGAAATAAAACTATTTATTAAAAAGGACTTGTTTTTAACGATCTGGCATTGAGTACAGCATGTTTGAGATTTGTCTGTGTTTGAGTGAATGGAATCTTTTTGCAAGGGATATGGATTAGAGTTCTTTGATTGGACGGTCTGACTGTCCCTCTCTTATCTAATCTATGTTGTTTGACTGTACTAATTGTTTCAGAAGAACACACTCCCTCTGTGGACCTCTGGTTGGTTTTGAGTTTGCTATGCATGGTAGCAACGCAGAGGCCCTTAATGTCCTAGACAGCAGCAGTGAAGCTGCTGGAAATCGGAGGTGGGGGAGGGGCATGATGCTTCTTCGGGGATGAAAGCCTTGGTCTTGACATGACTGGAGTGCGGGGAGTCATTTGAATCCCTTGTTTTATCAAGGCTTCAAAATGGCTGGGAAATCCCATAGGTGACTTTGGTGATGGGAATGATTCAGAAAAATCTCTGGAGGGTGTAGATGTACCAGTCGGGCTCAAGGCCTGTGGTGGAGTTGATGAAAGTGGTCCTTCGGCTGAATCATTTACTATAGATGCAGGTGGTGCTGAAGCTGAGCTTTTCCCCGGAGATGCAGATGCAGGTGGCGCCGCTGCTATGGTTGAGATGTTTTCCGGTGCAGCTAATTCCTTAACTGTGGCTGGATCCTTAACTGTGGCTGAGTCCTTTACTGTAGGTGCAGATGATGCAGCTGCGACTGAATCTTTTATTGGGGATGCAGGCGAAACCTTTGCTGGTGAGCCAGGAGCTCTTCTCATGCTCCTCTCTGCTCTCTCTTGTTGCTCAGGCCTCCACTGATTTTGCAGAGCATGGAGGAGATTTTCCGTCAGTCGTCTCACTCCACCTCTGCTCAAATGTGGTCCATTTCCTTTAAACAGATCGTCGCGTTTCCAGAAAAGATAAAGTTCTCTATGAAATACAGTCCTCTCGACTCACACACTTTTGACAGCCATGTATTCAACTGAAACAGCCGGGAGAATTTGTTTATTCTCCCGTCGATGTTTGGGATAGGTCCACTGATGAAAATTTGTATCGCGTCTTTGTCCAGACAATCAAGTCTGTCAAAAAGTTTATTAAACTTTTCTTTCAGGACTTCAGACTCTCCGTTTCTTGTGTCAACAGCACCAACATGTAAAACAAGTTTATTTATTCCAGGGTTATTCGTGATTTCCTTGTTTAGAACATCTATAATGTCAGAAACTGTAGCAGACGGATAAGTGATTGTAGTCATTATCTCATTGTTTATATTAGATATGGCTCCGTCCCCAAGCAACAGGGTATCTCTGGCCTTGACACTTGGCACAGTGTTTCTCTCCATCTTTGTTTTGACTTCTTGTTCTGTGTTTCTCTCTGTGTTTCTCTCTGACTTTTCTTGCTTGTTATACACACCCTCTGAGAGAGGTGAAAATCTGTTTGTTAACTTTATTCCAGGTGCATTTTTACGAGCATGTTGTCTTTGCTTTGGCCTAGCACCAAGTTGTCTGTTTAGTTTCGGAAATGTTATGGTATCGTTTAGCTTCAGGTTGCAAGTATCAGTTTTTTCCGTCTTCTTACCGGGTTCCACAGGGAGCGTGTCATTAAGTCCTCTTTCCGTCTCTAGAGCATAAATCTTGTCCCGTAGCAGGGAAATTTCTTGTTGATACATCCGACAGCTTTCACAAGGCGATGTTTGCCTTCCTCCCTCAGCCATGTTGACAAGATTGTCGTCGCTGGTTCGTCAAATGAGTTGGAAAAATGGCATCAAAATGAGTAAAAAGCCTTGGTTCACTTAAAAGAAGAGAATAAATCATATCCAAGACATGTGCCCAAAAATAGAATGATTTAAAAAGCAAAAAATCAAATAAAGAGGCAAGCGGCAGCAGCAAGCAGAGATACGTCTGCACTCTTGATAAGCAGTGTGTGCAACTCCTCTCCACCCACAAAGGGATGGGCTAGTGGAGAGGTTCAATCGGACTCTTGCAACACAGTTGGCAATCCTGGTCAGTGAGCATCAGCGGGACTGGGACAGTCATCTTCCTCTGGTCCTCTGGGCCTATCGGACAGCAGTGCAGGAGTCCAGTAAGTGCACACCTGCTGCTCTCATGTTTGGACGGGAGCTTCGCACCCCTGTGGATTTGGTGTTTGGGGCACCCCCAGAGCCAGAGATTGCAGGAGGTCCCGAGATAGCCTATTTCCAGAGGCTCAGAGAACGGCTGCGAGTAGTGCATGACTACACTCGTCAAGTGCAAGCTAATGGATGCATACGCCAGAAGAGGGCCTATGACACTCACTGCCGTGGACAACCTTTTGCGACTGGAGACAGAGTGTGGGTGTATTGTCCCGAGCGGAAAAAGGGCATTTCCCCCAAGCTCCGTAGTCACTGGAAGGGTCCAGCTGAAATCATAAGGCGTTTGTCCGATGTGGTATACCGGGTTCGCATGCCTAACAGGGGCCGTTTGGTTGTGTTGCATCAAGACAGGCTGGCTCCATACCGCCCCCATGCCTCAGTGACTGTTGTTGAAGAAGGTGACGTAGAAGACGATCCTAACCAACCGGCTGACTTGTCCCCCAGACGGCCAGCTCGTCATCGGCGTCCACCTAGACATTTGCAGGAATATGTGCTTGGTGATGGGGTTGTCGGGGACGACTAACCCCTCTGGTGGGGCTATGTAGCGTACTGTTGCTGTGTTCCGCTCACTTTGTGCTAGTTATACTGTATATGTGGGAGAGATATTCCGGTTTTAATGTTGGTTTTTGTTCTACAACTACTGTTATTACTGTCCTTGCCGTTAGTGTTGTTACTTGTATTGGTTATATAGGGGCACGAGACGTTGACTGTTTTAAGTGTTATTTTTTTGAATCTCCAACTGTTTTAACGTTGGGGGCAAACTGTTTTTACCTAATAAACGGCGCTCTCGACTTCGGGCGTAGAAGTTCTTCTAAATCTCTCTCATGTGACTTTATTACTCTCTAAACGTCACATTATTTTTTTGGACTGGGCCCCCACTGGGAAGAACATAAATTGGCGCTTATGAATTTAAACACTTTTCTTTTTTCCCCAGGAATTTAAACACATGATAGAAAAAAAGAAAACACTGTTGACACAGGACACAGGTCATGAGGGTGGCTCCTGTGCAGTGCTTAATTTGATCCCCCGTTTGGAGGAACGTATTCCCCCAATTTTCAGTTTTCAGGGTAAAGCATCCGGCAAAGATTTGATCTGATATAATGGTGTTTAATGAGAGTGTTCCGGCAAATGTTTTGGCCTGTTCCCTGAATCCATCACATCAAACCAAAAATGTTCCGAAACTACTAATTTACAAACTAAGCACTGGTCCTGGGGGATAAGGTTCCTTTTATAGGACAAGCTTTTTGATGACACATATTGTCATTAATGTCACACAACTTTGTATTTCACAGATGAGACAAAGACAATGTTGGTGTATATTTACATAAAGCAGCCATTCCCAAAGTCCGGAACATCGCAGCCCCCTTGTCGATCCAACATTTTCTCGGGGCCCCCAATTGAAAATAATTTATCCTATTCATTGGAATTTTCTTATTGTTTTACAGCTAAAATTACATAAAAAGCAACATCTAGCAATGAGTGGAGTTTAACACTGGTTTCAAGTAATACATTTTAGCGAATAAATGTATTTTTCCTTTTAAAATATTTTTCAATGTACTTGTTTTCTAGACAAGCATTTTGGGGCCCCCCTATAGTGTCTCCAAGGCCCCTAGGGGGCCCCGGACCCCACTTTGGGAACCACTGGCATAAAGTAATTGATTTTGTGATGTCATGTTTTCTTTTTCACATTTTTTAGGCCAACATACATTTTGGCCAGATGATGGCGCTAATACCCTGCTTGTGTCATTCACAATGCCCATTGGTGTTGGATTCCATGAAGAAGGAACTTAGCTTGTGCTCAGTCTGCTCTTAGCCTGGTCCGGACCAGGCTAAGTTCTCTGACTATATTTCCATAGTAACTGAGCCAGACTCAGAGTGAGCCTGGTTTATGAAACTGAAAAGACAACACAATAAGCCAGACTTGGCCAAATAAGCCTAGCTTAGAGAGTAAGCCAGCTTTATGAAATAGCCCTCTGACCTCAATGACCTTATAAAGCCTGGCTCGATGTGGCTGTTTGCTCCAGTGGATAAGGCTGCTGCACATATAGCAGATCACTGTTATGTCCTCACTCAGCGTTGTTGCTGAATGTCTTTAACCCTGAAGTGTTTTGTCAAATAAAGCCTATGAGCCCCCAAAAAAGGTGAGACGTCTACCAGAGACTGCACTGAAATAGTGGCTCGAGGCGAATTGATTGTTGACATGTTGACAAGAAAGTTGGCAAAATACAGGTAAAATCCTGACAGTGACTTCATTTTGACCTGAAATACGATTTATGTTTATGCGTTAGATAAGGTAAGATAGGTCTTTCGTTTTTGTGGCTCTTTGTCGGAGCTGAGTCTTTGTGATCCGTTCATCTCAAGGAGCCATTCAAAAGACTGGCTCTTTTTAATGTAAGACTTTAATAACGGCAGCCAAATAACTCACAATATCTAAGATGTGATCGATAAAAGGCAAACTTTTTTTTATTTAAATCATAATTTGCAGAAAGTTTTCACATGTTGCCTGTTCCATTGTTGGGCTGATTCTTGTGTTCGTTCGGGGAGTTCTGGGTCAAATTTACTGTTAAGAATATCCGGCTCTTTTCGCAATTGAGATCTGGTTTGAATCAGTCACCTTAAAGAGCTGGTCCGTCATGAACGTCACATCAGTAGTTGTTGTAAGACATTGAGACAGACTTGTTCTGAAGTATCAGGGGTGAAATTCCATCTTTGTTTTGCAGTATGGGTCTTCCAGCGTTCCTGCTCCTGACCCTGAGCCTCTGCTCCCTGCCCTCGCTCTCCGACGGCGGTAAAATCCTGGTGTACCCCATCGACGGGAGCCACTGGCTGAACATGCGCATCCTGGTGGAAGCGCTGCACGCCCGGGGCCATGACATCACCGTGCTGCGCTCCTCCACCAGCTGGTACGTGTCCGAACAGTCTCCCCACTACACCTCCATCACCATCCAACAGCAGCGGCCGCAGAACATCGAGAGCCAAGGATTCATGAACTTCTTCCTACGGAGGTCCATCGAAATCAGGAAGAACCGCGGCTCGCTCTGGGCGCTGGTCGACTTCTACAAAAACTTATTCAACTTGATCAGAGAGAACCATAAAGTGGTGGCTGAGTTTGTGGTGACGACTTTTGAAAATAAGACTCTGATCAAGAAGCTTTCTGACAAAGAATACGACTTGTTCCTGACTGATCCCGCGTTTCCAGGTGGGGTCCTGCTGGCGCATTACCTAAAGCTTCCTACAGTCTTTAACGTGCGCTGGGTTTTCAGTGGCGAAGCGCACTTCGCCATCGCTCCTTCCCCTCTGTCCTACGTCCCGCAGCTTTTCTCCCAATACACGGACAAAATGGACTTCACTCAAAGACTGGCAAACGTCTTTTACCACTGGATTTTGGTGTATATGTTTCACTTTGTGTCAAACCCGCCGTACCAGGCCGTGTGTGATCGCTACTTCGGGCCAGGCGTCGATGCTATGTCGCTCATGCAGGCAGGGGATATCTGGCTCATGAGAGTCGACTTTACCTTTGAGTTTCCACGGCCGACGATGCCGAACGTGGTGTACATCGGAGGCTTCCAGGGAAAGCCTTCCAAACCTTTGCCGGCGGAGTTGGAAGAGTTCGTCCAAAGCTCCGGTGAGCACGGCGTGATCATTATGACCTTGGGAACTTTGCTCGGTGATTTGGGCCCTGAAATGTCAGAAATTGTCGCATCAGCGTTCGCGGCCCTCCCTCAAAAGGTCATATGGAGGCATTTGGGAGAAAAACCTGCTTCTCTCGGGAACAACACAAAGCTAGTGAAATGGATGCCCCAAAACGACTTGCTGGGACACCCCAAAACCAAAGTGTTTGTCACACACGGCGGTACGAACGGTATCTACGAAGCGATCTACCACGCTGTCCCGACACTGGGCATCCCTCTCATATTCGATCAGTTCGACAACATGATCCGTTTGAAAGCTCGTGGGGCGGCTGATTACGTTGAGATCACAACCTTGGACACAGAGACACTAGTAACAGCCCTAAAGAACTTATTAGACCCGGAAAAGCTTTACAAATCAAACATGCTAAAGCTATCGCAACTGCATCACGACAAACCAATCGAGCCTCTAGACAGCGCCGTCTTCTGGATGGAGTACGTCATGAGGCACAAGGGGGCGCCACATCTGCGCACAGAGTCGTACCGGCTGCCATGGTACGCCTATCACTCGCTGGATGTGACGGCGACGATACTAGCCATGTTCTTGATCACTCTGACAATGTTTTATATGTTATGTAAATGTCTCGTTCGATCGCTGATGAGAGTAAAGAAATCTAAGACTGATTAGACAAAGAGTAAGGAATAGTTTGTATGACGTTCCACATCTTTACTGTCTTATGGATTGTATAAAAAGGATCTACTGTAGCTGCTAAAATATGCACAGAGCTGTTTCCTAGTACAATTAACTTTTATATTTTCACTAAATATATATGCAATCATTTTTTATCGACAATGGACTATATGCACAGAAGCAACACGAGAGCAGTGTTGTTTTTGGCAGCCCTTTTAGTTTTAGTCTTTTGGACGAAAATGCTTATAGTTTTAGTCACATTTTAGTCATTTCTAAATGTGATAGTTTTAGTCACGTTTTAGTCAGACGAAAATTTTAAAGGTTTTAGTCAAATTTTTGTCAGTTTCATTATAAAAGTTTATAATTATTTTCGATAACTATTGGAAATTGGGATAAATAATAGTTATCTATTGGCTTTATAGGTATTGACAAACAGATCACACCACAATAGGCACTAGTAGAAGTGTCATTGTGAACAGGACTTTCCCCATAAGCGCCCGCTCTCCTCATCCTCTGATCAACAGCGCTGTCTGCACATGCGTAGCCTCAACATGCTTTCTGTGTTCATACGCTACATTATTTAAAACTGTCCTGAGTTCGATGTCCCTGTGACATCGATGTCAGACGCGCTCCGTGGAGGATGTACTAGCATAGTGGCTAGCAGTGCACTGCACGCCACGGGGAGAGAGAGAGAGAGAGAGAGAGAGAGAGAGAGAGAGAGAGAGAAAGAGGCGCCGCTGCCCGGCCGAGCTGACGGCACCGCTCTGTGTCTCTACAAACTCTGTTTGTGAACGATCGATCTGACGAACCAACTTTCTCCCATTTTAGTCTCGTCTCGTTCACGTAAACTCATAGACGTCTCGTCAGGTTTTAGTCCCCAAAGAGCTATTTTTAGCTTGTCATCGTTACGTTATTGTCATTAAAAAAGGGGCGTCAACGAAATGATATCGTTATCGTCTTCGTTGACGAAAACAACACTGCACGACAGTTGTTCCTGAACTGTCACTCAGATGAAGGCCGGTCTTTCGCTCTCATTACTCTCCGATTAAATTTATGAAATGAACGGCAACAGTAGCAAGTACAATAACCGTGAAAAATAATGACATTTCTAACAGCTCTTTTTACCTGTGCATATGAAAACTGAAAGTATTTTATCTGCACTCTTGCCTTTTCCTGTAATTGATTAACTTTATGTTGATGTTTTATTGATTGATTTGATCTGTTTTCTTGTAATTTTATGCAACTGTGAAGCACTTTGAATTGCCTTGTGTATGAAATGTGCTCTACAAATAAATTTGGGATGAACTCCTTAAAGGGGCTGTGTGGAGTTTAGCAGTTTTGTGCTCGCAATTGCCCCTCAGGCCAAACGCGTAACTGCAGCCTCGATGATAAGCTCGTGCATGAGGCGCTCAGGCTTTACGAGCACCAGAAATAACAGTCCCGTCCTGGTCAATTTACAGATTTGCAGGCGTGACTTAAACTGAGGTAAGAAACGTTACTGTTTTGTAAGATATTTAGACCAAATCAGTTTGAGTGAATATTTTCCAAGATGCAAGTAATACATATAAACGAATAATTGACGTTTGAAGGAGGGAAAAAAAAAACTTGTATACTTTGTATGCATAAACGCAGGCCTAATTGAAATAATAAAATATTTCCACTGGTAGAAATCTACTGGGAAAAGCCAAAATCGTCTCTTCAATTCCCTGGGTAAACTATATTGTAAACGGCACATGTCCACTTTTTGTAGTGTTTCACTGCTTATAAATCCGTGAACAGTCATGCTTATTTTGCAGCCAAGAAAAGCTAACATTAGCAACATTATTTTTGCCATTGTAAATACAGCACCATTACCACTGTTACTACTCAAATGTTTTGTAGGTACAGCACAATTACTGTTATTACTGACACTACTAGTACTGCTACTAATACTACACAACTCTGTAGGTATAAAACTATTAGATCAACTATTTTGGTAACTTCCAAATATGATTATTTTATGGCTTGTTTCAGTGAAGTTTGTACAACATGCACGGACAGTCGGACACCGTTGTTTGAAGCATCAACAACACTTTTCCCCCACGTATTTAGTCATAATTTCTTACCTTTCAAGCAAAAATAAGCTGCGGGTCTTTTGAGAGATTCTCTCAACATTTTCCGATGTTTACTCTGGTTCTTTGCCTACGCTTTTGCCTTTTTTGTCACACTCGAAAATACTCTTCGTTTCTTTTCGTTATTTGGGGTCTGGGATGGAGTTTCGATGGTGCTTGAAGCCGGTCTCCTTTTATTCTCGCTAAATCCATCCCTCCGAAGTTACCACTGCGCACAGAGTCGCAGACGTGATAGCGACGATACTAGCCATGTTCTTGTCACTCTGACAATGTTTTATATGTTATGTAAATGTCTCGTTCGATCGCTGATGAGAGTAAAGAAATCTAAGACTGATTAGACAAAGAGTAAGGAATAGTTTGTATAACGTTCCACATCTTTACTGTCTTATGGATTGTATAAAAAGATCTACTGTAGCTGCTAAAATATGCACAGAGATATTTCGTAGAACAATTAACTTTGATTTTCACTAAATATATATGCAATCATTTTTTATCGACAATGGATTATATGCATAGAAGCAACACGACAGTCGTTCCTGAACTGTCACTCAGATGAAGGTCGGTCTTTCGCTCTCATTACTCTCCGTTGATTCAATTTATGAAATGAAAGGCAACAGTAGCAAGTACAATAACCGTGAAAAATAATGAAATGGTAAAGAAATGTTTTCACGACTGTTGGATGTTCCAAAAGCAGGAAAACGATGCAACAGAAAACATGTCTTAAATTAAATTCTGATTTTAATTCTGAATGAGGTCAGTAAATAAAAACACATAATAAAAGAAAGAATTTAATTTTGTGTAGTAAATGGTTTGTCTTATTTACAAAGGTCATAAATGGTGTGACAAAGATAATATAAACTGATGATACAGGGCCCCAATCTTCGTTGCTCAAGACAAAGTTAATATCTTGCGCACATGTCACAGGTTTGAGTCTATGGAAGGTTTTGAATATGGCGTGACTGAGTGAGGTTATTGAATTGAGTGAGTGCTGTGGTGGTGTAGCCAATGAGTAAAAACGGTTAAAAGGAATTAAATACAGTTTAATGTAATTAAAAGTTGACAGGG
Organism: Neogobius melanostomus; assembly: GCA_007210695.1. NCBI lineage: Eukaryota > Metazoa > Chordata > Actinopteri > Gobiiformes > Gobiidae > Neogobius > Neogobius melanostomus. The sequence goes on from VHKM01000438.1 coordinate 459,837, forward strand.
TAAAAACATTAATTTCGGGCACTGCCCGTCCTTACTGCAGCCCCGTCCTGGTCAGGGCTGTGGCACGTCATGTCCTTCCTGTTCCGTACTCCCCGTGTCATGGTACTGGTCTGTTCAGTCCTTCCCTTATGAAAACCCTTTCTGATAACGACGTCGTGAAGCTCACTGAGAAAAAGTCTAAAATGCAAAGCAGTTTTTTTTTCTGTGCATTTCTTCAGTGAGAATCTACCGTGTAAATGAAAAAAAAACCGTCTAAAAAATGTCTCCAAACCTCTGACCGGTAGTGTATATTTTTGGTGATCAGACCTTGGAAGTAGACATCGATATATGGATTAAAGTTAGTATGGATGGGTAGCCATTATGGGCGTCTTCCCCCGGAGCCTGGACCCTATGCAGACCGGCTAAGGATGAAGCGGGGTGAAGCCGTGGATAGAAGAGGCAGTGAAGGGGTGTCGCAGACACCATCAATGGCTGGAGGTGGGTGACGCTGAAATTCTTTCAGGTTGAATTCACGTCGAGGCTTCATTCTCCCGATTCTTCATAGGGATGAGTTTATAGGCACATTTCACAACTTACAGGGTCACTTTTTAGGATCAATGTTACAGGAATGCAAGAAAACTAGCTTGAGAGTTCATGAAATTGAAACAAATGCTGTAATTAGATGGACAGTGTTTTTACCCACAAATGTATGAATGAATGAATTTACAATATGCTAAATTTGTTCCACTGCTAGAAAAACAAACAAACAAACAAACAGCTATAGCGTCTTTGTGCATGTTGGGAATATTGAGCCCCATGTTTGTCCGCTGCTCTCAAGGAGTTTCCTTTTGAACCATATTTTCAACGATATCCAGATTCTTAATTTACAGGGAAAACAAGTGAGGGGCTCGGGGAGGGTATTCACAGCTGAAAAGGGTGACTGGATCCTGCATTGACCACATATTTACAGAGAAGGTCACAAAGTTACACATTGACACAAACGCAGAGACATCCGCTGGTGCAACGACAGAGCAAGAGAGAGAGTAGAACTCTGCCCCGGAAACATCGGAGGTGAGCATCATATTTTAACATTTTTCCAACTTTTTGTCATACTAGAACAAGAATTATCAGAAGAATGCTACGTTGTTGCAGTCTTTGGAGGTTACAAGCAAATGCAAACCACTTTTTGGTCACATTTAGCTTTTGTCAGTCTTTAAATGTAAGATTGTTATCTGTCCAGGACTTCTCGATTTGGAAAAAATGGCGGAGAGAGAAGTGCGTTCTCAGGAGTCTTTATTCAGGCTACAGCAAGTGATACAGGTTTCGTCATTGACAGATATACGATAGGAAGTCTCCCGTCTCATCCTACTCTTGTCCTTTTTATACTCTTAGCACAGCCTCCCAATTACACAAACATGCGGGCCTTGACTTGGGTTGTACGTGCAGCTAGAGAAAAACATGTTTACTTAAACATTAAACATTAACCTCATACATTGAACGTTCAGGCATTAGCTTGTTCAAACCAGTTTGATATTGATTCTCAGAACATGACATTTTGGATAACACTGTCATGCACAAATCCGCACTAAAGCTCACGTAGTCCTTTGAACATTTTATAGACTTTATCATTAGCAAGCAGACATTTTTTATCACACTTTGGACTTGTATGTGGTGAATCTGCAGAAAAGTTTACGATGTGTCTGCATAGTTGACTTTACACTAATCTGTGACATTTCTCAGTGCCTGCATGAGAGTAGCCTGGTAAACCACATCCACTTCTTTTCTGTGTGAAAGGCAAGGCAAGTTTATTTGTAGAGCACAATTCATACACAAGGCAATTCAAAGTGCTTCACAGTTGCATAAAATTACAAGAAAACAGATAAAATCAATAAAACATCAACATAAAGTTAATCAATGACAGTAAAAGGCAAGAGTGCAGATAAAATACTTTCAGTTTTCATATGCACGGGTAAAAAGAGCTGTTTTCAGCCTGGATTTGAACATTGTCAGAGTTGAGGCCTGTCTCACATCCTCATGAAGACTGTTCCAGATTTTAGCTGCATGAAACTGAAACGCAGCCTCACCGTGTTTATTATTGACTCTGGGAACCACCAGGAGACCCCTCCCTGAAGTTCTCAGGGCCCGAGATGGTTCATACGGCTCTAACATGTCAGAGATGGACTTTGGTGCTAAACCATGAAAAGACTTGTACACAAGCAGAGCTGTTTTAAATTCTATTCTCTGAGTGACAGGAAGCCAATGCAGAGACCGGAGCACTGGACTAATGTGGTCGTATTTCCTGGTTCTTGTCAGGACTGGAGCAGCAGCGTTCTGGATGTTCTGCAGCTCTAACAGCTCGTTTAGAAAGGCCAGTGAGCAGCCGTTACAGTAGTCTAACCTGCTGGAGACAAATGCATGGATGAGTCTCTCTAAGTCTGGTTTTGACACTTGTCGTGGCAATTTCTCACCACTATAAAGGAAAGCTTGAAAGTATTTGTCTTATCAAAAGTGTAAGTTTAATTTAACACACGTGCGGAGGGCCAACACACAGGTAAAACTCATGGTTAGCTCTGGGGAGCCGAAGTCTGTCCCCTCGTTATATGAGTACACATGAGAGGCCGTCCCAGCACCAAGATGGGAGGGGCCACAGGAAGGCCTTTGAGCCAGGACACGTCTTAGGTGTGAAGCAGAAACTCAGCATGTGCTTTGGCCGGGATAAAGCACAGGAGACGGGTCCAGGCATTGATTAAGCGGGCCAGACGGTACTTCACAATTAGTGTATTACTGACTTCAATTTAATTAACTCTAAAACTGTCATTACATTCCTCTCTCCTGATAATGCCAAACCCCAGTTTTGCATAAATCATATTTAGTTAAACAAGTAGAAAAACAAGGTAAACAAGAGGGTAAAAAATGAAAACATTTGAGTCGCAAACATTGTGTGGCTGTGAACCTTTAGCCGCGGACAAAGTTAGTTCATCATAGTGGATCCACTCACGGACCCTAAACCCCTCGTTGTGAGTAACTAAATTAGACAAAGTCGTTGTCCGAGTCGCTGATATAATCAGGTTGGGGTTCAGTAGCTTTTCCCGCGGAAATACTCACAAGCACTGCCGCCTTGCGTTCAGGGGCACCACTGTCTCTGAGCGTGTGTGGAGCGTCAGTGGTCACGGCGATGTTTGGTCCTGAAGCGACGAGACTCTAATCGCTTTGCAGAGTGCTGGGGATTTGGGATGTGACCTTGGGCAGGGGAGTTGGGCAAGGGGGAGCTGGGACGTTGTGTTCTTCCTGGGAGTGTGCCTCGGGGACGCTGGCACAAGCAGTGGGATTTTCTGGGTGGTGTTGTTGTTGTTGTGGTCCGGTTCTCCTCTTTCGGGTCGCACGCCGACCCCCCCCTTCAGCGTACAGGGCCGTCCCCACCCTCGGTGCCTGCGTCTGTGGCCCTCAGCTGCATCCCCGCCTGACAGGGGTTGGCGTGGATCGCGGCGTGGGTCGCGGTCACCCCTCTGCGCTCATGCCCTGCCAGGCTCTCCAAGTGGATCGCGGCGTGGTCGCAGTCACCCTCGCGCTCTGCCCCAGGCTCTCCAAGTGGATCGCGGCGTGGGTCGCGGTCACCCCTCGGCGCTCTTGCCCTGCCAGGCTCTCCGAGCTGCCGATATTCCTGTAAGGCAAATCTTGTGGCAAAACAGTCTACATTCCACAGCATTATAATATCTCCTCCCCCCTTTTGACACACGTTTGTGTCAAGCTTCGAGCCTGTATGCAGCCGGTCAGTTCCTGTGAAATCCTGCTCCAAAAGAAACAGCAACGGTTCGTTAGTTTCAAGTCATTCCTGCCAAAAAGAAAAATGAAACGACGATTTGTTAGGTTTCAAGTTTTTTTAGTGGTTCACTGCTCCGCCTGTTTAGGAAAAAAGAAAAAAAGCAAGAATTTCGTTATCCTGTGTTCTGCTCCAGGCCGTGTTTGTTATGCCTGTAATCAACGACCAGAAACGCACAACAAACAGATACACATGACAACCAACAGACAAACAACACAAAAAACAAAACGCTTGCGCAGTGAGTCAGGTCAGGTCGGAAAGTCATTGTTATTCTTTTTTGTTTTTTTGTTTGTGTGATCACCATCAATCATGATCAGGATTGTATGAGCCCAGGCAATATTTTTGGGAAATGTCAGATTTCTTAGGGCCTTAGTTTCATATATATATATTTTTTTTTTTTTTGCACAAATTTGGTGAGCGCTCTTATTTTGAAAGCATGATCGTCTTTCTCCCATCCATTCCATCACAGGGAATTCAAAGAGAGAAAAAACATAAAATAATAATAAATAAATAAAATAAAAGCCGCATTGGCATTAGCACCGCAGTGCAAAAGCCAAAAAAAGTAAAAGACAAAATAAAAAATAAAAATATCAAGGAAAACACCCCAAACTACGTAAAAAGATGAACCCCGAAGCCTTCAAAGTTTGCTGACACCTTAAAAATAAAAAAATAAAGGCCCTAATAATTAAAAAATATCAAAGACGGTGTAATGCCGCATTATAAAATATGTTTTGTCTTCAAAATATAAGTCCCATTTTGGTTCCCCAGAGCCTAGCAGCACCTGTTTCTAGTGCATATCGAATATTTTCATTCTTTGTCTGATTCAGTTTAGACAGTCAGCTCTGGGCTGCCAATTTAAAATTAAAATAAATTGTTTCAACCCTCCAATCATGTTGATTTTAGGCATACATTTTGGCATCTGTCCATCAGAGTATGAAACAGATTTCTTTTGGAATCAATAAAAATAAATTGTTTTAACCTTCTAATCATGTCGAATTCAGGCATATCTGGTAAAGAATCAAAACACAAGATTTAAACCCGCGTGTAACTCTTAAAATTACGCCAAACATTTCGCCTTGCAGGCAGAGAACTATCCTAAGGGCTCCTCCATGTGTTAGCATTTCCGGAGAAACCCGCGTCAAGGTTGCCAGGTCTGGGTAGCCAAACCCGCCGCAAACATATCTGAGAAACCGCGGAAAACCCACGGGCATACGGAATGGCTGGACATTTCAATATTGTTTACCAGTAAACGAGCCCATGTGCTCCCACTATGAGAAACCGCCCCTTTCTCCCTCTCTTGTTGAAAACGCAACTCAGAGCCTTGGAGATTTGGTCATTCGTAATAGTGATTTTGATCAATAGAAATAGACAATTTACCATTGAAAACAGCAAGGCAAAAACCAAAACGTGTGTTAGTTTTTATAGTCCAGCAGCAGAAAAACAAGTTGAAAAGAGAAAATTAGAAAATTAGCTCACCGATTAGCTGGACCCAACCGTCCACTGGCTGTCCCATGATTCCATTTTGGTGGAAATCAGCGACTCCATATTTATGTTTGTTTTCAAGGAAGAATTTAACAAGACTGGCCCACTGTTCATGTCTTTCACAGAACATCAGAAACTGGTTTTAAGGCAGAGCCAACCAAATGATTTCTCCCCAGTACACGTTAAAATCACAGACACAGCGTGCCCCATCTACCTGAGCCAAGCAACATTTCCTGTTTTTTTTTTCTTTTCTTTTTTTTTCCACATGACAATAATATTGTCATATTAGAGGCGGAGTAATCGTGATCGGCGCCTGCCTTAGGTCGTCTCGGATTTCAGATGAGATCTTACCCGTCCTCGGCTAACCGCCTTCCATACTCGCCTGATACAGGGTGCTGAATCGGCATTTACAAATCAAGGGGATAGCTCATTTTTCCATTGTATTCATTGCATTGGTTCAGACCAAAGAACATTGTCCGCTTAGGCATGCGGCATTCTCACTTTTGTGTGGTCTCACTTTTCTGTAAAACCACTGCGATTGCTGCTCAATTTCAACTTTAGCAAGATAAAAATGTATCAGAAAAACTTTTGGGACACCAGAGGAGAGCTGGGTACAGTACCTGAGAGTAACAAGCACATCAGAGCATAAAAGGGAGGCCCTGTGAAAAGTAGAAAAGCAATTCAAAGTGTTTGCAGCGACAGAAGAAGGTTCCTCAAAGAAATCGCAAGAAAGATGCACTTCAGTTGAATCATTCATTAGACATGCTCCATCACAAACAAAAAACATATTCCCTCAAGTCTCAAACGCTGTCCCTGCAGCTTCTTCACTGGGTCCTTCACGCATTCTACACTAATAAACACAGTTCAGAAAAATACCCAAATAAATCCCTTTCTAATTTTCTATGCAAGATGCGTAAGTGATTCAGAAACACAGGGGCGCAACCACCCCTCCCCCCGCGCGCACGCACGCACACACGCACACGCACACAGTGTTCGGGCGTTTCAAAAAATAAATGAAGAAACAAACAAACAAAAAATACTTCACCTCCGCGAACCCGTTATATCGTTCACAGTAAAGACTCATTCAAAAGAGCCGGATCGCTCAAGAAGAGTCGGATCGTTCACGACCGACACACCACCAACTGGCGCCCCGTCCTCTCGGCGCCGCCATGCAAGGCTCTTTTGTGCCACTGCAAAGACAAGAACCTCCCTCCGGGAGAATGGACTGCACCATATCGGCAAGCATTCTATAGCTTAAAAACCCAAACCCGTTGTCCATTGCCAGCACAACCGGGGACATTTTAAAATCCCCTTGTTGTATCCCTAGACTGTCCCTCTCCCATTTCCTCTTAAAGAATAATGGCGCTAACCTCGCGTAGTCAAAATGCCTCCTGCCTCTCACATAGAACGGTCCGTCCCCCCTGTCGTTACTGCAACTAACGCAAATAACAAGGTGTGTTCTTGGATCGGACCGGGCCCGGCTGAAGGCTCACAGAATAACGGCTTGCACTATAGGCAACGCTCCCGCGCAGCCGTTAGCTTAATTCTCACTCTACGCTATGGCAATGGACAAATACCTAAAAGAACAAAAATAAACCAAGAAACCCCGTGTACACTTTAAGCGCTGCCCTTACACAGTTGAAAAGACAAACTCACCAAAATCAGGTTCTTTTTGGTCTTGTGTGGTCAAAAGTTTTCCTGCACGAGACGAACACATGTCCTCCTTTGTCTCCAAACAGAGCGAGGCTGATTTCTCCCCAGGACGGCCGCACACACGTGGTCGCCTCCACGCCGAAAAAAAGTTGAACCAAGACGTGCCATCAACGCCAAAATTGTCGTGGCAATTTCTTACCACTATAAAGGAAAACTTGAAAGTATTTGTCTTATCAAAAGTGTAAGTTTAATTTAACACACGTGCGGAGGGCCAACACACAGGTAAAACTCATGGTTAGCTCTGGGGAGCCGAAGTCTGTCCCCTCGTTATATGAGTACACATGAGAGGCCGTCCCAGCACCAAGATGGGAGGGGCCACAGGAAGGCCTTTGAGCCAGGACACGTCTTAGGTGTGAAGCAGAAACTCAGCATGTGCTTTGGCCGGGATAAAGCACAGGAGACGGGTCCAGGCATTGATTAAGCGGGCCAGACGGTACTTCACAATTAGTGTATTACTGACTTCAATTTTATTAACTCTAAAACTGTCATTACATTCCTCTCTCCTGATAATGCCAAACCCCAGTTTTGCATAAATCATATTTAGTTAAACAAGTAGAAAAACAAGGTAAACAAGAGGGTAAAAAATGAAAACATTTGAGTCGCAAACATTGTGTGGCTGTCATTACACACTATTCCTCTGATCTTAGCAATGTTTTTCAGATGGTAAAAAGCTGATGATGTTATTGCTTTGATGTGGCTGTTTAAGTTCAGGTCTGAGTCCATGATTACTCCTAGATTTCTAACCTGATTTTTTGGTTTTAGAGAGAGAGACTCAAGGTGACTGATGACACTTTCTCTTTGATCTCAATGATCTCAGTTTTGTCTGAGTTTAGTTGGAGAAAGTTGTTTTGCATCCACAAACTGATCTGTTCGATGCAGTGACAGAGAGTATCTACAGGCCCATGTTCACCTGCCGTCAGTGACACGTAGATCTGAGTGTCATCTGCGTAGTTGTGGTACGACACATTGTTGCTGTTTATTAGCTGACCCAATGGAAGCATGTACAAGTCGAATAAGAGGGGTCCCAAGATTGACCCCTGGGGGACTCCACAGGTCATGGAAATTTTGTCTGAGACACAGTTGCCAATTTCCACAAAGTACGTCCTGTCCTTGAGATAGAAAGGTCTGGACACATGGTAAACAAGTGACTGATTGGCGGCTGAGGCTGAACCAATCACGACTGTCACAGGGAATTGACAAGGTTACATCACTCGCTGCGCCGCTATGTTGTAGTTCTATCAATAGTGACACGCGCAGAAGTTATTAGCCCAAACTAATAATGGATGAAGGAGTCGAGGATTTTACCTCTGCGCTCTTGTCAGTTTATATTCAGTTCATATTTTCTGAATTGGACTACATCTGTCGTCACGTCCGTGAATTGCTGATTGGTTTTGGCATGTGCTCATGTGCAAAGGGAGTAACACCTGCAAAAGTGGATAAGCAGACGAGTCATTTATACATTTTTCAGTCACCCCTCTCTCTCTGTAGCCTGGCTAACGCCAAACTATAATCACAAGTAATATTTAGTCTGGGGACAACCAATTCATTTTCTCGTAGGAGAGGTGTGGTTCACGATTGTCCATAGCTGTTTATTGGGCTGAATGTCTCTCATGCGTCTGCACGTAGCCATAGCCAATCGTATCATCGTATCAGATGACGTATGACGTACCCGCTGTAAACTTTTGAGCTAAACTATTTAGAACACGGTCTGAAGCTTGATCGAAAGATGGCATCGCGTCTGCTGCTGTCATGTTGGATCTGTAAATATTTTCATATTTTTTTATCCCTAAACAAACTACAAGCTTCCGCCTGTCAAATAGTGCGTCATCGTCTTGCCGTCTCTCCTCGTTCTGTGATTTGTCCCCAAATCCATTCGAAAATTTCGGCCATGGTACCCAGGCTGTTGTGAAGTTTGAAAAGATTCGAGCGCACACAGCAGTCTGGCAGTTAGGCTACTCTCTCTCATTTAAATATCAGATTTGGAGATCTAAAAATAGCACTCGCTGTTTAGCACCTGTCTTGATAAATGACCCCCATTCAGTGAAAAAAAGCCACCTTTTAAAGAGGGGGTATTATGCTTTTTTCATCACATAGCACCAGTCTATAGCATACTACAATGATGACGTAACCTTCTGTTGGTCTGTATATGCAGTAAATTAAAATAACTGCCTTGAATAAAATTGCTCTCTCAAAATGGCTGTACTGAACGTCTTGAAATAGGCCTCTGTCTCTTTAAGAAGCTTTCCGACACGCCCCCTTCAGCACACTGCTGTGGCATCTAAACAACACTACTGTGCGGGAGGGGGCTCTGCTGAGCTGAGGAGCAGTGGTTGGTGGCTTGGCTGGTGACGAAAGGTCCAGAGGCGTCTCCAGGAGGTGGGGGCGTTCCTAGGAGGACTGAGGCATAGCTACACCTAAAATGGCTGCCGTCTAAGTTTTTACTGATTACTCAAAAATATGTGAATGAGCCAAGGCAACACTCCAGGCATGTGTTTAATGAGGGAATGACATAATAACATGATATAAAGCTTGAAAAAGTCGATTTTACATAATACCCCCCTTTAAATGTTTCTCTCAGTTGGTCACCTCTGTGCCCACTTGCTTAATAATGAACTTTCCTCCGTCAGAGGCTGGAAGTTAGTGTTCCATTCAATTCTCTTGTTCATATTTTGGTCACTTTTTAATCGCTCTTTTGTTGGGTTTTCATTTACGTTTTAGTCAAATTGTTGCCACTTTTTCAACGCATTAAAAGAAGTGCAGCGTTTTACATACAGCATCGGGTATAATTGATACGATTGGCTATGGGCTACGTGCAGACGCATATGATAGACATTCGTAGCGCCCAATCTATGGACAAACTGTAAACCAAACCTCTCCTATGAGAAAAATTAATGGGTGGTTCCCAGACTAAATATCATTTGTGATATTTTGGCTGGCGATAGCCAGGTTATTGGTTTGAGGCGTTGGAATTGATTGTTGACAAGTTGACAAGAAAGTTGACAAAGTACAGGTACAATCCTGACAGTGACATCATTTTGACCTGACATTGAAGAAATACGATTTATGTTGCAATGGCATTTATTTTTCTTGGCCAGGACAATCTTGAAAAAGAGATTTTTAATCTCAACGAGTTTTATCCTGGATAAATAAAGGACAAATAAATAAAATAGATTAGCTAAGATCGGACTTGCGTTGTTGTTATGAGATATGGCTCTTCTCGAGAGCTGAGTCTTTGTGATCCATTCAAAAGACTGGCTCTTTTGAATGTAAGAGTTTAATACGCCAGTCAGATAACTCACAATATCTAAGATGTGATCGAAAAACTTTTTTATTTGAAAAACACGTTGAAACAAACCGTGACGTGCACAGACATTTTGAGGGGCTGGTGCTCAACCGAGACAAAAACATCCTCACCCTGTCGGCCCTTTCGTTTCCATTTCCCTTAATAATCCAGTCATGTCGCGCTGGTTCATACATAAAAGTTATAGAATTTACTCAGTTTACTTTGCGCCAGTGTCTTAAAGAGATGGACTGTACCATCTTCCCACACGGGGGAAACACGGGGACAGTGCAGTTGCCCTTCATTGATCAGGAGCTCGTTACAGCGGCTCAAGAGTAAGAGGAGGAATGAAGCGCTATTTGAAGCATTAAAACTGTATTTTCAGCACATGTTCGCTTAGTAGGGCAAATATCTAAGAACAATAAAAGAAATAATAGTTATTTTTTGGGGGGAGAAAAAAAAACTGTGGTCGTGAGAAGGGCACTTAAAGGAACAGGCCACCGCTTTTCCATACTGAGATATGTTCTTACCTGAGCTTAGACGAGTTGATACGTACCTGTCTGGTCTTTGTGCGTGCGCTCAGTCACGCACAAAGACCAAAGATGTTGTTAGCATTTGGCCTGTCCCAGCATATTCCTATAGCTCCAAACGGGGGTGAAGTTGAAAGCGACCACGCTCTTCCAAAGGCACAAAGACCAGACAGGTACGTATCAACTCGTCTAAGCTCAGGTAAGAACAGATCTCAGTATGGAAAAACGGTGGCCTGTTCCTTTAAAGAGCACAGGGCAAAGGGGCAGGTGCTTGAGCACCAGCTTGGCTCTATCTGTGCACATCCCGGGGATCAAATGACTTAAGTGTAGAAAGCTTTCACATGTGTTGCCTGCTCCATTGTTGGGCTGATTCTTGTGTATGTTCGGGGAGTTCTGAGTCAAATTGACTGATAAGAGATCAGCCTCTCTTTGCAATTGAGATCCGGTTTGAATTGGTCACCTTAAAGAGCTGTTTGAAAGAGTTAGTCCGTCATGAACGTCACATCAGTAGTTGTTGTAAGACATTGAGACAGACTTGTTCCGTAAATTCCATCTTTGTTTTGCAGGATGGGTCTTCCAGCGCTCCTGCTCCTGACCCTGAGCCTCTGCTCCCTGCCCTCGCTCTCCGATGGCGGTAAAATCCTGGTGTACCCCATCGACGGGAGCCACTGGCTGAACATGCGCATCCTGGTGGAAGCGCTGCACGCCCGGGGCCATGACATCACCGTGCTGCGCTCCTCCACCAGCTGGTACGTGTCCGAACAGTCTCCCCACTACACCTCCATCACCATCCAACAGCAGCGGCCGCAGAACATCGAGAGCCAAGGATTCATGAACTTCTTCCTACGGAGGTCCATCGAAATCAGGAAGAACCGCGGCTCGCTCTGGGCGCTGGTCGACTTCTACAAAAACTTCTTCAACCTGATGGGAGAGAACCATAAAGTGGTGGCTGAGTTTGTGGTGACGATTTTTGAAAATAAGACTCTGATCAAGAAGCTTTCTGACAAACAATACGACTTGTTCCTGACTGATCCCGCGTTTCCAGGTGGGGTCCTGCTGGCGCATTACCTAAAGCTTCCTACAGTCTTTAACGTGCGCTGGACTTTCAACGCCGAAGCGCACTTCGCCATCGCTCCTTCCCCTCTGTCCTACGTCCCGCAGCTTTTCTCCCAATACACGGACAAAATGGACTTCACTCAAAGACTGGCAAACGTCTTTTACCACTGGATTTTGATGTATAAGTTTCACTTTGTGTCAAACCCGCCGTACCAGGCCGTGTGTGATCGCTACTTCGGGCCAGGCGTCGGTGCTATGTCGCTCATGCAGGCAGGGGATATCTGGCTCATGAGAGTCGACTTTACCTTCGAGTTTCCACGGCCGACGATGCCGAACGTGGTGTACATCGGAGGCTTCCAGGGAAAGCCTTCCAAACCTTTGCCGGCGGAGTTGGAAGAGTTCGTCCAAAGCTCCGGTGAGCACGGCGTGATCATTATGACCTTGGGAACTTTGCTCGGTGATTTGGGCCCTGAAATGTCAGAAATTGTCGCATCAGCGTTCGCGGCCCTCCCTCAAAAGGTCATATGGAGGCATTTGGGAGAAAAACCTGCTTCTCTCGGGAACAACACAAAGCTAGTGAAATGGATGCCCCAAAACGACTTGCTGGGACACCCCAAAACCAAAGTGTTTGTCACACACGGCGGTACGAACGGTATCTACGAAGCGATCTACCACGCTGTCCCGACACTGGGCATCCCTCTTATATTAGATCAGTTCGACAACATGATCCGTTTGAAAGCTCGCGGGGCGGCTGATTACGTCGAGATCACAACCTTGGACACAGAGACACTAGTAACAGCCCTAAAGAACTTATTAGACCCGGAAAAGCTTTACAAATCAAACATGCTAAAGCTATCGCAACTGCATCACGACAAACCAATCGAGCCTCTAGACAGCGCCGTCTTCTGGATGGAGTACGTCATGAGGCACAAGGGGGCGCCACATCTGCGCACAGAGTCGTACCGGCTGCCATGGTACGCCTATCACTCGCTGGATGTGACGGCGACGATACTAGCCATGTTCTTGATCACTCTGACAATGTTTTATATGTTATGTAAATGTCTCGTTCGATCGCTGATGAGAGTAAAGAAATCTAAGACTGATTAGACAAAGAGTAAGGAATAGTTTGTATAACGTTCCACATCTTTACTGTCTTATGGATTGTATAAAAAAGATCTACTGTAGCTGCTAAAATATGCACAGAGCTGTTTCCTAGAACAATTAACTTTGATTTTCACTAAATATATATGCAATAATTTTTTATCGACAATGGATTATATGCACAGAAGCAACACGACAGTCGTTCCTGAACTGTCACTCAGATGAAGGTCGGTCTTTCGCTCTCATTACTCTCCGTTGATTCAATTTATGAAATGAAAGGCAACAGTAGCAAGTACAATAACCGTGAAAAATAATGAAATGGTAAAGAAATGTTTTCACGACTGTTGGATGTTCCAAAAGCAGGAAAACGATGCAACAGAAAACATGTCTTAAATTAAATTCTGATTTTAATTCTGAATGAGGTCAGTAAATAAAAACACATAATAAAAGAAAGAATTTAAATTTTGTGTAGTAAATGGTTTGTCTTATTTACAAAGGTCATAAATGGTGTGACAAAGATAATATAAACTGATGATACAGGGCCCCAATCTTCGTTGCTCAAGACAAAGTTAATATCTTGCGCACATGTCACAGGTTTGAGTCTATGGAAGGTTTTGAATATGGCGTGACTGAGTGAGGTTATTGAATTGAGTGAGTGCTGTGGTGGTGTAGCCAATGAGTAAAAACGGTTAAAAGGAATTAAATACAGTTTAATGTAATTAAAAGTTGACAGGGTAAAAACATTAATTTCGGGCACTGCCCGTCCTTACCGCAGCCCCGTCCTGGTCAGGGCTGTGGCACGTCATGTCCTTCCTGTTCCGTACTCCCCGTGTCATGGTACTGGTCTGTTCAGCCCTTCCCTTATGTGTGCCGTGGCCATCGCGGCCCGTCCTCCGGCATCTGGCAAGTGAAAACCATTTCTGGTAACGACATCGTGAAGCTCACTGAGAAAAAGTCTAAAATGCAAAGCAGTAATCAAAACAAAAAGCGGCTATTTTGAAGAATCATTTTTCAAGTTTTGTTTTGTGTGCATGTCTTCAGTGAGAATCTACCGTGTAAAAAGGAAAAAAAAACACACAAAAAACAATGTCTCCAAACCTCTGACCGGTAGTGTATATTTTTGGTTATCAGACCTTGGAAGTAGACATCGATATATGGATTAAAGTTAGTATGGATGGGTAGCCTAGCATGAGGGGCGTCTTCCCCCGGAGCCTGGACCCTAGTGGTGGCATGGGAGACCGGCTAAGGATGAAGCGGGGTGAAGCCGTGGATAGAAGAGGCAGTGAAGGGTGGAGGTTGGTCGCAGAACAGCTGGGAAGCGAACAAGCCATGAACACAGAGGGGACAGAGGGCGACGATAAAGTGTGGCTCTGCGTTGATAGGCTGAAGTGGAGGGGAGACCCTTGCAGACACCATCAATGGCTGGAGGTGGGTGACGCTGAAATTAGTCTTTCAGGTTGAATTCACGTCGAGGCTTCATTCTCCCGATTCTTCATAGGGATGAGTTTATAGGCACATTTCACAACTTACAGGGTCACTTTTTAGGATCAATGTTACAGGAATGCAAGAAAACTAGCTTGAGAGTTCATGAAATTGAAACAAATGCTGTGTAATTAGATGGACAGTGTTTTTACCCACAAATGTATGAATGAATGAATTTACAATATACTAAATTTGTTCCACTGCTAGAAAAACAAACAACAGCTATAGCGTCTTTGTGCATGTTGGGAATATTGAGCCCCATGTTTGTCCGCTGCTCTCAAGGAGTTTCCTTTTGAACCATATTTTCAACAATATCCAGATGCTCGATTTACAGGGAAAACAAGTGAGGGGGCTGGGGGAGGGTCTTCGCAGCTGAAAGGGGTGGCTGGATCCTGGACACAAAGTTACACATTGACACAAACGCAGCAGCTCTGTGACCGACAGAGCGAGAGAGAGAGAGAGAGGAGAACTCTACACATCGGAGGTGAGAATCACATTTTTGACATTTTTCCAACTTTTGTGTCATACCAGAGCAAGAATTATCCAAAGAATGCTAAGTTGTTGCAGTCTACAAGCAAATGCTAAACACTTCTTTAGTTACTTTTAGCCTTGGACTTGCATGTGGTGAACCTGCAGAAAAGTATAGTTGACTTTATAGTAATCCGTGAAACTGTGGAAATTTGTTCCTGCAAATTCCGTGATTCTCAATGCCTGCATGAGAGGGCTTTGGCATGTTCAAAGATTCAATCGGTTACTTAACTGTTCTCACGAGGAGCTGGGCAAAGGGAAAAATGTAATGCAAGAACAATGGGAGGAAATGCAGCCCGTAATTACAACTGCATCGACCAAACAATGAAAATAAAAAGTTTGCAAATCATGTGAACACTAGTAGTAATAAATAGGTCCTTTTTTCCGCCATTTTGTTTTTAATTAGCATATGCAAATATGCTAATTAAACCCCACCCCCCGCCCCGCCTCCCTCCCGCCCTTGCCCTGTCGTTACTGCTCTACGCCATCAGAGGGAGCCATTCACCCCCATGACCCCCTCCCTCCCACCCTCCCCTGGCACCTCCGCTCTACGTCGCCAGAGGGAGCCATTCGTACCCTCCCTCCCACCCTCCCCTGTCACCTCTGCTCTAAGTCACTAGAGGGAGCCATTCGCCCCCCTCCCTCACCTAGCCCTACCTGTACTTTGCCACGACATGTCTGTGGCATGTCGTGACTAGTATAGGTGAATTTCACAGCTATAAGTAGCGTGTTCACAAGTCTTTTAAAAACAAATACACAGACCGCCGAGACACAGACCTACGAGACATTTTTTGGAGAGATAAGATGTCCGGAAATAATGGTAAGAAATCCCACATTTATTATCCTTTTTGCTTTTACATTTGTTTAGAAACTATTTCAAATTCTAAATATTTGTTTTAAATCTATGCACATCGTAACGTCCTAAGCGTTTGGGCAATGCAATTGTATTTAATATGCGATAACTGCTCTACTACGGGTCAAAACATTCTAAATATTTGTTTTAATCTATGCACATCGTAACGTCCTAAGCGTTTGGGTAACGCTGCACGTCGTAACATCCTAAACGTTTGGGCAATTGGCGCTACGCAAATGTATTTAATATGCGATAACTGTTCTACTACGGGTCAAAACATTCGTTCACAAACAGTGCATTGCTTCCGCGAAAAGATCCGCGATGTAGAATATCTGCTCTAAATAAATAAACAGCTCTTAAAGCTCGGAAAATCCGCTGTTTTTGTTCCCAAACAATAACGGCGATCCTCGCTATGCAAGCATGCGCGTGGTAATAAAAAGTTTAACCCTAGCCTATATTAATTGTGTTTTACAGGTAGCGAACACAGAGGACGCGGCGCGTATGGAAAGCGTTCGCTTCTTAGCGAGACCGCACGGCGTTCACTTATTAACGGGTGAGAGATTGGTTTTTATACATGGTTTCGTTTTAAAAACAAACAAAAAAAAACGTTTTAGATACACACCGTTCTGATCTAAGACAACAACAAAAAGCATTACCTGTTTCGAGAGCCGGTGTAGTGCGGCGCCATTTTCGTATTGTCAGAACGGACGTGACGTAATTCTGTAGTCTTTCGTCCTGCGTGACATCCGTTTTTGAGAATCTTCGCAAAAGACTACAGATTTACGACACATCCGTTTTTTGAGAATCTATTCTGTTTAAAACTACAGATTTACGACACATCCGTTTTTGAGAATCTTTACAAAAGACTACAGATTTACGACACAAACCGTTTTTGAGAATCTATTCTGTTTTAAAAAACTGTAGATTTATCCGAAAACATGTAATGTTTTACCAAGCTGTTTCCACATAAAATAGATTAGTATATTATTGATAATTAATATATGCATTTATTGTGTATCTATTTGATCTATTTATAACTACTATTATATATATATATATATATATATATATATATATTTATTATTTTATTTTACTTTATTTTTTTAACAAAACAAATGATTTTAATGACATAATCATGATTAGTGTTCACATGGTCTCTGTTTTTCTCTCGTATAGCTGTATAAGAGATTCAGTCCCCGCATTCAACGACAACGTTCAAAGAGAAAAGACCTCTCGACAACCAAAACGATCGAAAGGTTTGGCCTGGAGACTTATCACATCGCGGAGACCGGCGTTTTTTCTCAAGAAGAAAAAGACTATAAAATTGCTTGCTAGGTAAAACAGAAAACAAAAACTTGTCATTTGTCTTTTTATTCCTGATACAACTAAAATGCTAACGTTGCGTGTTGTCTGTTTTTTGTTTTTGTTTTCAGACAGCCGACTACCGCCCCATTACGCGAACAGTCTCTGTCTGCAGCCGGCAGTGTTTTAAACGTCGAGCCGACTACAGCCCCATTACACGAACTGTCTCTGTCTGTAGCTGGCTGTGTTTTAAACGTCGAGCCGACTACAGCCCCATTACACGAACTGTCTCTGTCTGTAGCTGGCTGTGTTTTAAACGTCGACAAGTTCCTTGAAGACAGTTTAAACTGTGATATAACAGAACCCCTGTATGTATGAAAAGAAAACTATAAAGCAGTATTTTAAAAATGTTTAAATGCTAACGTTGCACATTGTCTGTTTTTGTTTTCAGACCGCCGACTACAGACCCATTACACGAACAGTCTCTGTCTGCAGCTGGCTGTGTTTTAAACGCGATGAGTTCCTTCAAGACAGTTTAAACTGCGATATAACAGAACTCCTGTATGTATGAAAAAGAAAACTATAAAACAGTATTTTTTAAAAATGTTTATAGAGTATGCTAACTATTCTTTCATGTTTATATTTACAGCAATCCTAGCTGGTTGGAGTCACTGTCTGGACCGTGCAGAGAACCGCTGCCCGGACCGAGCAGAGAACCTGAGAACGTTTTGGAACCACACCCTGGGACAAGCAAGCCAGAGAACGTTTCGGAACCGCGTCCTGGGACAAGCAGAGAAGAAGCACCCCCACGCTGCTCCACGCCTGTTACTGTTTCAGACACAGAAGTGTCCCTGCGGGCATATCCGACACAACACGACCAAGACCAAGATGAGTTAATACGTGAACTCTACATGTACAAGCAACTCGATCAAGTACAAACAGACTTGCGGGAGCACATACGCCAGAGTGATTCGCTAAACTTTGAGACACAACAATTAAAACGTCTCTTGTTCGAAACAATAAGAAGCATCAGGTGTTGAAAAACAAATCGAACAGTTTGAATGCAGACAGACACACTATAGAGAGGTCTGTGACGCTTACGTTCGTTCTGCTCTGAACACCCAGACAAAAGTCTATGTTGAATACTTTACCAGCCTCGCAGAAAATATAGCCACAACAGCAGGAGTGGTACAGAGTGCTATAGATCAAACAATACGTCTGTTTAACGTCTGTTTGTAATTTTCTATTTTATGTTTTTGTTTTTTCTATTTTTCTATTTTTTCAATATTTGTTTCAATATTTCAATTTATTGTTTGTAAATTTGGGTATAATGTCCGCACCACCCCCGATAAAAAACCGAGAACCCCTCTTTCTGATTTGAATCAGGTATGCTGTAACCTCGGTGATTCAATTGAAACAGGCTGTGATTCTATGTCTGATATCTTGTAATTGATTCACAATTAAACGTTCTATCTACCTACGACATCTCAGATTCTCAGTTAAACTCAATTGACCTTGGAAATTTCTGTCTGCTCGTGATGTATACGACATCTCAGATTCTCAGTTAAACTCAATTGACCTTGGAAATTTTCTGTCTGCTCGTGATGTATACGACATCTCAGATTCTCAGTTAAACTCAATTGATCTCGTAAATGTTCTAAAAAACTCAGACAATACACATACCGATTCAAACAACGTGCATAGCTCTCAAACAGCGACTTCGTCTACAATCAACCATACTGCACAATTAGGCTATGGAAAGCCCATCAGCAACATTAAGTCTAGACGCATAGACAATTATAACGCTATAGTGTTAGAACAGAATGTTGACTTTAGGGAAATAGACCTAGCCGACCCGTCAGCGGTCCCCGATAAAGTTCATGAACATTTAACAAATGTTATTGAACATGCCATAGAAATGTCACAGCCGGGAGTTCATTCAATGTTGTATTAAGAGGCCCGTCGTTAGCATCGGACGTGCAGGTCATATTGAACTCAAACAACGATTACAATACAGATGTTTTTGTAGATCAGTCATCCAGACCTTCAAAGCAATGATAATTCAATGTCAGATTTCTCAATTACAATTTATAGTGACGGTTGCACAAAGTCAAAGGGGCGGAGTACGTCTTAAACTCGCTGCGGTACCTTATGATGAAATACTTCGCAAAAAAGGCAAACACCTATTTGACCCAAAGAACGACATAATAACTTGTGTTTAGTCTCTGCATCGCCCATGCTCTAGACGCTTCTATGAGTCCTGAAAATAAAATAGAAAAAGCAAAGCAACTCCACACAAATGTTAATTTGACATACGACACGTCTGTGTCGTTTAGCGACGTCTCGAAATTTGAAAACCATCTCGGCATAAAAATTGTAATCTTTCACCATGGGGAGCAGCGTAAACGTCTACAACGCTTTCAAACGCATAATGAGCCTAATGTGAAAACAGTGGCTCTCTATCTATATGACAACCACTATTATTTAATTGAAACATCACGGGTTTTTTGGTTGTAGTTATTACTGCAAATTATGTCTGAATACATATGACGCCCTCTGAGGCACATGTGTGAGCATTTGTGTAGGGTGTGTTATTCCGTATGTGGTAAACCGGGCCTACGATCAAGTGTGATGCTGTAAACGCATTTGTCTTTCACAACGTTGTTACGCTCTGCACAAACAAGCGGAAACTGTCCATAATAAAGTACCGTGCGAGTTTTAAAATATTGTGAAAATGCTGCACGATTTACAATACTACAAAAACGGACATACATGTATCGGGAAAAAATGCAAACATTGTAATGAACCGATAATACATGCTGAAGCAACACATCAGTGTTATATTCAGCCTGTTAAACCACAGACTCCTACAAATAAATACATCTATTACGATTTTGAAACAAGATATCACAACGATAAACATGAGGCCGTTCTAGTGTGTGCTATCGATGCTGCAGAGAATGTTTATAGTTTTGAATCTTTAGACTGCGTGCACAAATTCGTTACGCAGTTCAGAAAACCTAGATACAAAGGCTACACATTTATCGCCCATAATGCTGCGGGGTTTGACAATTACCTGATTCTGGAATACTTTGTTAGTCAAGCATTGTCTATAGAGGTCACGGCTAGAGGCAGTCGTTTTATATTCATGTTTGACAATAAATACAATCAGCGATGGATTGATTCTTTCAGTTTCTTACCGATGCGTCTTGCAAACCTCCCGAATGCGTTAGGGTTGACGACGTGGCTAAGGCTATTTTCCGCACAGGTTCAACACTAGACAAAATCAGGATTATGTGGGTCCATATCCACACCCCTGTTTCTATGGCTTTGACTCCATGAGGGAGCCTGACAGAGTGAAATTTATGGAATGGTATGAAACGGTTCGTGGTCTGGAATTTAATTTGCGCAAAGAATGAGACTTTATTGCATTGACGACGTTAGGTTTTGCAAAAAGCATGCGTCACACACCGTGACTCTGTAATACGGAGCACTGGTCTCGATCCATTTGCGTCTGTAACTTTAGCATCCGCATGCATGAAGGTATACAAGACTTCTTTCTAACTAAAGACACAATAGCCCTAACATACCCTGGTTGTTATTCTGGACAAACAGAAGCTTTTCAGATGTGTCGATCCAATGGCTTGAGTTCATAGCACAACACAAAATTGTTCTATCCGCCATGCTCTTAGGGGAGGTGAGCATCAGATAGGTCCCTATTCTGTTGACGGTTTCGATGCTGCCTCCAATACCTGTTATGAAATGCTGGGGTGTTTCATGCATGGGCATCCGCGTTGTTTTCCCGAAGTGACATCAATCCTCTTTCGAAAATAAAGTTTGGTGATTTGTATAACGCGACAGTTGAAAAGATTGAGAATTTAAAAACACGGTACGGTGTGACAGTTGTTAAAATATGGGAGTGTGAATTTAAAAAAATGGCTTTGACAGACCCTACAGTCATGGCTTTTTTGGACAACTACCAAAAACCAGAACCCTTAAACCCGAGAGACTCCCTCTATGGAGGAAGGACCAACGCGATGAATCTTTATCATCAGGTTTCCGAAAATGAAAGGATCTTGTACTATGATTTCACAAGTCTTTACCCGTTTGTTCAGGCAAAACGAGATTACCCTGTTGGCCATCCTGAATAATCTGCGGTGATTTTGACAGCATTGAAAATTATTTTGGAATTGTCAAATGTGATGTGCTCCCCCCGAGAGGCCTCTTCCATCCCGTGCTGCCTTTTCGCTGTCACGGGAAGCTTATGTTCCCTCTATGCAGGACCTGTGCTGAAACTCAGAACCAGTCTGAGTGTTTGCACTCTGAATCTGAAAGACAGCTTCGTGGCACTTGGGTTTCTGTCGAACTTATGAAAGCCGTCGAAAAGGGTTATGCTATCGTGAAAATACACGAAGTATGGCATTTCAAAGAAAAAAACGATCGTCTTTTTAAAGATTACGTTAAAACGTTTCTGAAAAGCAAACAGGAAGCCAGCGGCTACCCGTCTCACGTTGTCACTGCGGAGGACAAACACAAGTACGTAGAGGACTACTTCGAAAAGGAAGGAATTCGTTTGGATCCTGACAAAATCAAACTGAATAAGGCCATTAGAAACTGTTCTAAAAATAAGTTAAACTCGCTTTGGGGGCGTTTCGCGGCAAAGGCTGATGTTGCTTCTACAGAAATAATATCAGACCCCGATAAATTCCATAGACTGATGTTTTCTGACCAGTATGACGTGAGACAGTTCTTCTTCATTTCTGACGATATAGCTCTCGTCCAATGGCGTCACAAGAACGGTCTGGGGTCTAACGTGAAAGACGTTAATGTCTTTATCGGAGCAATGACAACTGCATATGCTCGTCTAACGCTATATGATTTATTGGACCGGTTGCAGCGACGTGTTTTGTATTGTGACACTGATTCGGTTATTTCACCGCTTTGGAAAATGAGTGGGTCCCTCCCACTGGCCCCTACCTAGGTAATCTGACTGACGAACTTGAACACGGAGACCACATAGTGGAGTTTGTGTCCGGCGGACCTAAATGTTATGCATATCGCACAGTGCGAGACAAAACACACATAAAATGTAAAGGAGTGTCGCTTAACCGTGATGCTTCTAAAACGGTCACTCGCGACTCTTTAAAGGGGCTTGTACAAGCTTTTGTGAAAGACAGGAACACAGACGCGCGTCTGACTGTTGTGAGTGACAGAATTACTCGAGATAAAAAGCGGCTCCGCCTACAGAACAAATCAGTCACAAAAAAAGTCAGAGTTGTATACAATAAACGACGGGTGCTCCCAGACTATTCCACGCTCCCGTATGGATACTAAGACTGAAATAGATGTCCGCCTTCAACATCCTTTCAGTTGCGTTGTCAGTGGCCCGTCAAACTGTGGTAAAACTTATTTTGTCAAAAGTCTTATTGAAAACGCTTCAAAGATTATTTCGCACAAAATCGAAAACATTGTTTATATCTATTCTTGTTGGCAACCGATATATGACGAGCTTTTAAAGATTTGCCAAATTAATTTTATTAACGGGATACCCGAATCTCTCTGCGACGATACGCTGCTCCCACAAACAAAAACAATCTAATTGTGATCGACGACCTGATGAATCAGGCTTCACAAAATACAGAAGTCCAGAACCTTTTCACAAAATATTGTCATCATCGCAACTTGAGCTGTATTTATCTTGTGCAAAATTTGTTTGTCCAAGGCAAAGCAAGTCGTACAATTAGTTTAAACACAAACTATTTAGTACTGTTTAATAACCCCCGTGATAAATATCAAATATCCTTGTTGGGGAGACAAATGTTTCCCGGTAATTCAAAATATTTTTTAGAAGCTTTTAATGACGCAATGGCGTCGCCTTTTGGATACCTTCTCATCGATTATAAATCTAAAACACCAGACCATTTAAGACTCAGATCAAACATTCTCTCGGACTGTCCGGTGTTTTATCTGCCCAAAAAATTTAAAAAGTGAAAAAAATGTCTTCACGTATACAAAGGAATTTGTCCTTAATGGAGCTGCTATATAAATCGAAGCCGAGCGTGCGAAAAGTTATTGTTAGCAAAGCAGGTCCGGACTTTATTAATGCTCTCTGTGAGCTAGCCCTGAATATTTTAAACGGCAATGTGCCTTTAACAACAAAACAGTACAAAAATTAAATAAGAAAAAGTCTGTAATTCGTCTTGTGGCCGACAAGAAAGTTAAAGTTTTCAAAAAGAAAAAGGTTTAAACCAACACGGTGGTTTTTGGTACCACTGTTGGCAGCGGCACTGCCGTTCATAAGCAGCTTTTTCACGCGAGGGTGAGATGGAATATACACAGAAAATGTTCCTGGTTCCCCAACATCAGCTGGACAGATTAAAACAACAAGACGCAAACGTTTCTATCAGAAGAGTTGCGCAGACAGAGCTTGACCGGGCTATGTCGGAAGTATTAGAATCGGAAGATGTCAACATGCACGAAAAGGCAAAAAAATATTCGAGTATTTTGCAACGTTATCTCTCTCTGACGAAACAAGAAGAACGCGACAAATCTGTTTTGACATTGTCATTGCCGGAGACTCAGACTAGTGACATCGGCGTTACGACTGAAACTACCGCTGCAGGCTCAGACGATATTGCGTTGTCTGATGTTTTGAGACATTTACCCAAAAAAGTCACGCTATCGATACAGGAGACATTGTGTTGTCTGATGTTTTGAGACATTTACCCAAAAGAAGTCAAAAAAACGCTGAACACGTTTTAAACACCATCAAGCGTGACGCGGGTAAACTCACATGGGATAAAGATGGTCAAGTCATTATGAACGGACAGAGTATCAGAGGCAGTCACATTTTTGATTTAATTAAAAGCGTGACAACATCTCATAATGTATCAGATACAGCGAGACCTACAGGCTGGAGCATGTTTTTGAAAACGTTAGCCGATGTAAATATTCCTCTGTCTGTAGTACCAAACAAGGCTGTGCGTAGTGCCATATCTGATATGAAAAATGCTGTGGAATCAGATAATGGTGTTAGTGTTGACAAACAAAGTTTTGTTAAGCGTAAATATTTTATGTCGCCAAAGTTCAGCACGCCTTATAAGTCTCCAGAGTTGATCAGGAATTAAAATGGACATCTTTTGATTGTGTTGTTATATGTGTGTATTCTCATGTTTTAAAACTGTTTGAATATGATTGCTGTAATGTTTTAAAAACACTTTAATGTTTTTCTGAATAAAAACAAAGAAACAAACTTATTTTCTCACTGGTATTTATTTATGTCTGAACACTGAACACATACAAAATTGAATCTCTGACACAGTATGGTCGTATTCTCTTAACAAAATGACATACCATAGCATCATTACGCGTCAGATTCTCTGAATACATACACATGAACTTTCGATAAGACATGCCTGTTTGCATATTATGTAGAAAAAACACACAATGCTGGCCACATGTCATGGAAAGATTACTCTGAACTTGTTTAGACGAGTGAGACATTGTGGCACAATTTTAATAAGGAAGTTTCTGATTTTAGACGGGAAATTCTTATAGCTGGGGGCATTACCAAAGCTGTCGAAAAAATAACCGTGTCTATTGGCTGTAATGTAGACTGCCAACCAATGCTCTCCAGGTTTGTTTGCCGGGTGTGTGTTGATAATAGCCATTGCTGGAACTTTCATAAGACGTTTGGCTGGCAACATGTCACACGCCAGTACTCCCAAAAAGTCTGTTCCTCTTTAACACGTTTCCTCATAACGTTAGTCAACTCAACTGTGTTCATTTTGTCAAGATTAGTAGTAGTCCAACAGAACTTGTCTCCTGTTCGATATCTCAATAATTGAGTCAAAAACAGCATAACATATTAGATTAACAGTTCTCGGAAGAGGCACTCTAAACCGTACTTCAAGCTGCACATTGCCAGTCTTAATTAGAGACACATTTCCACCATGGCCTTCGTCGGGCTCCAGATTGAAACAAAACAGCGTATATCCTTCTCCATACTCGCCACGCGTTATTGCCATAGGTCTGTCTTTAAGATGACGGCCTGTTGTCTGAACTAATTGATAATATTCACGCACATATTGTCCTCGTTGAAACACAGGCTGGAAAGGCTTCCCAGGATAAGGGTGTCCGTCGGCATGCAAAGTCATAAACTCGGTGTCTACATGTTCAAAATTAAAGGGTTGCGAACATAGCTACCTGTGTATGCATCGTTGTCAACAAATGCTACAACTAGAAATTTCGGAATTTGCCCCAGGTATAAATTGTCCTGGTTGCAGACTCTAGTTCCGGCAGGGATAGAGAATGTTTTTAATGCAACACGATCAACTGAATATTTAGCGTTTGTATGTTGAAGCGCTCTGCCGTGCGCTAAACGTATAGTAGGGGCTACAGAAACCTTTTTAATGAACAAGCTTGCCGATATGATTTTTACACAGAAAGCAGCATTGTTAACAGGCGACATTAGGGCAAACTCATTTTTTGATCTAATAAATTTCAGTGACATATCCACTCCGTTTAGCATAAGCTTTTCCTGAAAGAATAAATCAGCATGAATAGGCCCAATTAATTCTACAATCCTACCGCCATCGGTATATGTTCCTCTCTCGTTTAAACCCTGATTATCACCCGTCACAGACGTTGCATTCATTTTTCCAGCCGTGTCCTTGTAAAATAAAGCTGTGCTGAATTGAGTGTTTAGCGTAGCTTCGGAATAATTTAACAAACATTCAATAATTCCTCTATATGCGTATGTGTTCGAGGATTGAGTGATCAGTCTATCTCCCAGCATTATGTCAATCTGTGAGAACAAAGCACATGTCGGATAGTTGACAAGACCCACGTCAGTGCCTAGAACAGGTGTCGTCCCGTCTCCATTAACTATTTTTACACGGAGGTATAGATACGAGTCGTTGAGGTCCAAATAATTTTCGCCGGATCCTGTCAAGAAAAATTCTATGGGTCCAGAATCTGTTAGCGCTGAAACAGGAGGTATTTCAATGAATGTAGACTTTTCCACGGATGTCTGCGTGAACGGTAACGAGAATAAATCCAATTCCGTCTTGACACATTCGGCCGATTGGTTATGCAATAACGACATTATTTAAATATGTCTACAGAGAAAGCTCCTGAACGCGTGCTCTTGGTTCTGCTTCCTCTGCCAAATGAATTCTTTGTCGAGGTCTTGCGTCTTTTAGTTTTGGGTTTTTTAGACGTCCGATCACGCGGCACAGACCTGGTTCCGGGGGTCTTTTCCGTCCTCTCTTTGTCGTAAATGCCAAACCGTCGCCATCCTGTTTATTTGTAAAAGCTGATCTTGTGATGTTCGACATTACTTCTCCGGCTATGTTTTTAACGGCTGTTTTCAGATGGGGTTTTGCTATATTCACGCCTCTTTTTAAAAGCGGTATAGCCATTCTGTACAGGGATCTAAAAATTCCGGCTATCCCTGAACCGTATTGTGTTCTAGCACCGATGAAACCATTTAGATCACCGCCAGCTTGGTTCATGTAATATGCTGTATACGCAGCATCGTCACGTACGTACGGGGTGTGCATATTTTTTTTTTAGAAATAATTCTTTATGGGTTTAAAGTGCAACTTTAAAATCACCTTTCCGTAAAGAAATGGTATGAGTTCGTTCTGATCGTTCTTAAGAGATATTTCTATGTCGTCGAGCGTCGTCTTACAAATAGGTGCGTAGTGAGGCTTGTCGTATGTTAGAGTGGGGATGCTGCGTGTGTCGTTACATATATTTATACAGCGCAGTAGCTGTGCCCGGCTATCACCCACCAGTTGATAATCTACAATATCGCTGTAAATAAACATGTTGTAACTTCCGCCAAATATATCTGCCGGATGCGGTGCTTTTGTTGGAGTTTCTTCAACCCTAAAAGTAGCGTCTGGTTCAAATCCTAATATTTCAGCGAGACGCCCTCTAAAAATGAAATTTAGACCGTCAGCCCTTAGAACATATATTTTGCTAGTTATGTCATTGTACATCAGCTTATCGACGATAAGTCCTTGACGTTTGCTAGTTGAGAGTTAATTTCTTTAACTAGTTTGTGAATATCGTTGTAAAATCCCAATGTCGGTCGAATGACATATTTCTTTTTCTTGCATCGGATCCGAATATCGCTATGTTTGAATCCTTGTCAGTAAAACTCAACCAATTACGAGGATACTGAACTTCTATGAGACCCACCTCATATGCAGAATTCAACAGCAGGGGTTTTGCCAACTTAGTTCTAAAATTACATATCTTATTGTTAGGATAAACATGCATGGAAGCGTTACTTGCTACAGTCACATAAAATCCATTTGTGTCGTTCATCTTTTCTTAGGCTGTAGATCAACAACGTTTTTTGCAGAAATCCACGCGTTAAATTTGTCAGGCCAGCCTAACCACTTTACAAAGACTTTGCTTTTTTGCCCAGATCCTCTTCGATCCAGGATTTTTTCAATCTTAAAAGTTTTGTTTTTGTCTACAAGCACTCTTTGCAGCTCAGGTTCATAAAATGTTCCTTTTACTATTTCCCCTGCAAGGTCTGTTAGCTTATAAACGGGAGGGTCTCGTCCTATGCACTGTGTAATTGTGAAGAATTCGTCCGTAAAGGTTTGTAGGTATCCTTTTCTGAAAATTCCTCTGTGTTTCGAAATCCTCACCTTTTCGCCAACGTCAAATTTAAAAACAAGTGGTTTCTTTGACTTTGACTTATACAATGCCTGAAAAACTTGTCTCTCGTTATCTTTATTTACAGAGACAGGCGTAGTTTTAATAGATCTGTGATGTGCATTGTTATATGCGCTAACGAGATCATTAATAACGTATATATATCTACAGGAGTTCACAGACGTTAAATAACGCCACATACGTGTCTTCAGCGTTCTATTAAAACGTTCTACAACGCTTGCTTTGGTTTCGTTGGCTGTTGAAAAGTGTATAATCCCATGCTCTGTCATTAGCTGTTTGAAATGTTTATTATAAAACTCAGTGCCTTGGTCTGTCTGAAGTTTATCAGGGATGCGTCCTTGACTCAAAATGTCTTTAAATGCATTTGAAACAGTAGGTCCTGTTTTGTTTTTCAGACATCTCACCCATGCGTATTTAGAGAATATATCTATACATGTTAACAAGAATCGCACATCGTCATTGTCTGCCCTATATTCTGACATGTCAACTAGGTCTGCTTGAAACTGCTTGTTTATACCTCCGACTAGCACTCTATTCCTAGGAAACCGTTTGAGCGCTCGCGCGTGCAAAGTGTAGACATCATCCCCTTGTAGAAACGTTGTGACTGACTCTATCGAAGGCTGTGTACCGGTAGCCTCCTTTGCTGCTTTTTGAAGATTAATGATGTCACTTAGACCCCCAGGGTGTGTCGGGTCATGGTATAGCTTTTGTAATGTCTTATCCATAATGACAACAAAACACGAATGAGTCAATGCATTCATATACAGTCTCTTTTTATTCGGAAAGAAACGGTCTCAACTTATATCAAGTGTAAAAAAAAACATGATAGTTAAAACTTATATCAAGTGTAAAAAAAAGACAGTTAAAACTTATATACAGTGTAAAAAACATGATAGTTTAAACTTGTATACAGTGTAAAAAAAAAAGACAGTAAAAACTTATATACAGTGTAAAAAAAAAGACAGTTAAAACTTATATACAGTGTAAAAAAAAACATGATAGTTAAAACTTATATCAAGTGTAAAAAAAGACAGTTAAAACTTATATACAGTGTAAAAAACATGATAGTTTAAACTTGTATACAGTGTAAAAAAAAAAGACAGTAAAAACTTATATACAGTGTAAAAAAAAAGACAGTTAAAACTTATATACAGTGTAAAAAACTTGTATACAGTGTAAAAAAAGACAGTAAAAACTTATATACAGTGTAAAAAAAGACAGTTAAAACTTATATACAGTGTAAAAAACATGATAGTTTAAACTTATATGCAGTGTAAAAAAAAAAGACAGTAAAACTTATATAGAGGGTAAAAAAAACATGATAGTTTAAACTTGTATACAGTGTAAAAAAAAAGACAGTTTAAACCAGTTTTAACGACGGCCTCTCCATGCTTCTAAAGCCGTTTGTAGCACGCTGGATTTATACCAGTCACCGTTGACTTTTTCATACGTTTCATTAAACGTGTTGTGTATGTTTTCCACACATTTCAGTTCATATAAGACTGTCTCAGCAGCCCCTTGCACCCTTCCTGATGTACCATAGACACCACATGTGTTCAGAAAACGTATAATCGAAGATGAAAGTCTTCCGTTCCATAGCTTGACCATTAACTTATCAAAACGGTCCTGATAATAAGATTCTGGAAAGGGGTAGAGACAGGTGTGCTGCCGTTGGCTGGGGTGATCCACCTGACATCCGTTACACTCCTCTTTCCAGACATCATGTAAGGCATGGTTGACGATGTGAACAACGGCGATCTTGACAAAATGTACAAACTTCTCAGACAACCCTCCAGGGCAGGTCTGATTGCCTCGCCCTCCGTCATCATTCTCGAGACGTCCTTCGATCGCTTTTCCAGCCTCTTTCACGATCCACTCCGGACCACAGCAGTCGTGTTCTAAGTCAGGATACACCGTAGGAGGTATCGGGTCTTGAAACAAAACGAGGTTGGCCATCTGGTCTTGAGTCAAAGTCTGTAATGCCCATGTTTCCTCAGGAATAGAACCCGAGACGGCTATGACAAAAACAAAAACACATATGAGAACATGAGAATAAAAGCAAAAATGTATATCCTCATAAAATACCCACCGTCTGTTTTTCATGCAGGACTTTGTCTTTTTCGCATAACGCATGAAAACAGTCTACCGATTAGACGGCGAATTGTCAAAAACAAGGCGTTCCTAACAACCTCCAAATGATCTTTGATTCTGTCTCGCTCGACTGTCCTGTCAACTTGTCTAAACATTCTGCGCATGTATCTCCAGTCTTGCTGTTGTATACAAAAAAGGGTTTCAAAAAACGGTTTAGACTTATCGTCAAGGAGAGAAGGACAAAATATGTTGATCTTGGGTACTTTTTCTTTTAACAACATGTCTCTATCCGGACAGACAGATACACGAATAACCCCCTGTGTCTTTCCGACACCGCCGTATGACACTACATGATACATTTCGGGCCCGGTTACACTACCCCATTGACAGACATAAGGATCCCTGCCGAAACCCATCAAATCAATCTCATAAACACAAGTCATTAACCATTTCCAGTCCATGAGAGACATAGAGTGCACCCTTTCAATCCTACGACACGCATCGTGACAAGCGCCACTTTGTAACGTGATTTTTCCATCAGAATAAGCTATCCAACAAACATACCCTCTGGCACGGCTAAAGGTTTTCTCGCAGCTACACTGGTTTGAGATCGGAAAACGTCCTGGTATCGCATATTAAATACAATTGCATTGCCCAAACGCTTAGGACGTTACGATGTGCATAGATTTAAAACAAATATTTAGAATTTGAAATAGTTTCTAAACAAATGTAAAAGCAAAAGGATAATAAATGTGGGATTTCTTACCATTATTTCCGGACATCTTATCTCTCCAAAAATGTCTCGTAGGTCTGTGTCTCGGCGGTCTGTGTATTTGTTTTTAAAAGACTTGTGAACACGCTACTTATAGCTGTGAAATTCACCTATACTAGTCACGACATGCCACAGACATGTCGTGGCAAAGTACAGGTAGGGCTAGGTGAGGGAGGGGGCGAATGGCTCCCTCTAGTGACTTAGAGCAGAGGTGACAGGGGAGGGTGGGAGGGAGGGTACGAATGGCTCCCTCTGGCGACGTAGAGCGGAGGTGCCAGGGAGGGTGGGAGGGAGGGGGTCATGGGGGTGAATGGCTCCCTCTGATGGCGTAGAGCAGTAACGACAGGGCAAGGGCGGGGAGGGAGGCGGGGCGGGGGGTGGGGTTTAATTAGCATATTTGCATATGCTAATTAAAAACAAAATGGCGGAAAAAGGACCTATTTATTACTACTAACACTTTACTTCACAATACAATCAATCAATCAATCAATCAATCATTATTTATAAAGCGCTTTTCATACCGAAAGGTATCACAAATTGCTTTACAGATTACAACATTTAAAACAATACGCCCGGCATCATTAAATACAGTGCCTCTCGAAAGTACTAATACACCTTGAACCTTTGCACATTTTGTCATGTTTACAACCATAAACATAAAGATTTTATTTAGAATTTTTACTGAAAGTTCACACACAAGTAACAGACAACTGTGAAGTGAAAGCAAAATGATACATGATTCTGTATTTTACCAAAAATAGAAAACCGAAAAGTGGGGCGTGCATAAGTATTCATACAGCATGACTTAATACTTTGTGGAACCCCTTTTGCTGCAATAACAGCAGCAAGTCTTCTGGGGTATGACTACAAGGTTTGCACATGTAGAGACTGACATTTTAGCCCATTCCTCTTTACAAAACAACTCAAGCTCTGTCAAATTAGAAGGAGAGCGTTTGTGAACAGCAGTTTTCAGGTCTTTCCACAGATTTCAATAGGATTGAGGTCAGGACTTTGACTGGGCCATTCTAACACATTAATATGTTTGTTTTTAAACCATTCCATTGTAGATTTAGCTTTGTGTTTAGGGTCATTGTCCTGCTGGAAGGTGAATCTCCGCCCCAGCCTCAATTCTCTTGCTGACTCCAGCAGGTTTTCCTCCAAAATGTCCCTGTATTTGGCTCCATCCATCTTCCCAACTATTCTTACAATCTTCCCAGTCCCCGCTGAGGAAAAGCAGCCCCATACCGTTGTGTTAGGTTGTGTTAGGTTTGCGCCATACATAACATTTTGCATTTGGGCCAAAAAGTTACATTTTTGTCTCATCTGACCAAAGCACCTTCTTCCACATGGTAGCTGTGTCCTCCATATGACTTCTAACAAACTTCAAACGGGATTTCTTATGGCCTCCTTTCAATAATGGTTTTCTTCTTGCCACTCGTCCATGAAGGCCAGATTTGTGTAGAGTACGACTTATAGTTGTCCCATGTACAGATTCCCCCAGCTCAGCGGCAGTACGTCGCAGCTCCTCCAGAGTTATCTTGGGGCACTTGGTTGCATTTCTGACCAGTGCTCTCCTTGTTTCGGTCTGTTAGTTAGGTGGACGGCCGTGTCTTGGTAAGTTTCGCAGTGGTGCTATACTCTTTCCATTTCTGAATGATGGATTGAACAGTGCTCCGTGAGATGTTCAAATCTTGGGAAATCTTTGTATAACTTAACGCTGCTTTAAACTTCTCCACAACTTTATCCCTGACCTCTCTGGTGTGCTCCTTGGCCTTCATGATGTTGTTTAGTGACCAATACACTCTGACCATAGCTCTGAGGCCCTCACAGAACAGCTTAATTATACTGAGAGTAGATTACACACAGGTGGCCTCTATTTAATGGTTAGGGCAAGGTGTGAACATTCTGCAGTCATTAGGAATGTTATGAAGGCAATTTAATGCACTCAGAAAATGCTGCATGAATACTTATGAACGCCCCACTTTTCACTTTTCTATTTTTGAAAAATAACAGAATCATGTATCATTTTGCTTTCACTTCACAGTTGTCTGTTACTTGTGTGTGAACTTTCAGTAAAAATTCAAAATAAAATCTTTATGTTTATGGTTATAAACAGGACAAAATGTGCAAAAGTTCAAGGTGTATTAGTACTTTCGCAAGGCACTGTATACAGGGGTTAATAATAATAATGAATAAAGCAATAGATGTGTGGGGATATTTCACCACCTGTAAATTGCATGCACATTTTTGCATACATGTTTTTTTGGCCCCAATGTTCAAGGTGCATGGTGACTGTGCACATGTTGGAGGCGTCATGCTTTCATTTAAAGCCAGACTGCATAACATTTTACCCAATACAAATATTAAATGCATATTTTATGACAGATATTTTCATAATTGAAAAACACCTCATAAATGCACAGACAAACAAGTGCCTTTGCAGTGAGCAGCTCAGCTCTGCTAAGACATGACTGTAACTTTACCGGGAGTGGGTATAGTCTCCAGCTTGTTTCATGGAGATGTGATTAAAGTCAGCAAAATTTGAGATTTAAATAAGTTTGGTTCTCATTCTAATCAATTCTTTAATTACCCACTGCATTTTCTGTGTTGAGTTGGTCATTAGGACCATCATTTTGTACTGATGGCAACAGTATACTCCAAAAAGTTACACTCCCTTTAATTAACCTCTTACCCCGCCCTTAACCGAGTTCGGCTTTTCGACTGGAGAGCAACAGTGTAACGCCTCATGTGAAACTTTTGTTGTTGTTTTTTTTTAAGTGTTTTTGTCTCTCTTTTGTTGCTGCTTTGTTGTTGTTTTTGTCCCTTTTTGTGGCTTTTTTGTTACTTTTTTTGGTGTTTTCCTCATGGTTTTGTCACTTTTCTATTTTGTTATTGTTGCTTTTCCATCACATTTATGTTGCATTCTCATCCTCGTTTTCGTCGCTATGTTGACACTTTTTTGAAGATGGTTTTAGATTTGGGTAAAGCCGAACTGGAGAAAATGTTCTCTGTTCAGGTGGGGGTTAAGGGGTTAAAGGCCATCTGTTCCGTGCTCTTCAGGCTTTTGGGCTTATGAGTCTTGGTTTTGCACCTTTTATAACGTCAAACCAACCCAGTCTCTTCAGAAAAACGTATCCCAGGTACGCTTTTACAATATGGAATTACGTACCAGTAATATGTATTTTTGCAAATTACGTTGGTTATTTACGTTTTACAAATTCACTCAAATAACACATAGCGCGTTCACATGGAAGTCTACGGAGCTTGCCGAGTGTTTTCCGAAGTTCTCCGAAATCTCCGACAACGTTTCTCTGCAAAAATACTCTTACTTACCTTGTTTTTACCTTTCGCAGTCTTCGTGGGGCGAGAACTCCATTACACGTCCCATAAATGTGCAGCTCCTGCTCTGCCATGCTCTTGTTTGAGTGCATCATCCGAAAATCTCCTGCCGGGTATTTGCGGGCTTGTAGCGGGGCTAGCTTAGCGCCACAGCCCGCTGGAGTCCCATGGAGGCTCGTCCCGCATCTTCCCGCTTCTTCCGTAATAGTCCTTTGGGTGAAAGTGATGCCAAGCGTCCATGATGATATAAATGTCCTTATGTTTGCCTCGCTCAGCCATTTAAGGTTAAAAACAAGCATTTATTGATCATTATTGATCATAATTTTGACATAGGCGCGTAATGACCAGCTGTTTTGAATGACATCCGCGTCAACCAATGACACGCGTACAAAATTGTGACATCACTAAGAAGGCGGTCAGAACACATAAACCTGTACTCCTGATTGGCTGTGTCAATCTATTTTTGTATTGTAAAATATTAATATTAGTCTTATTTAGTGTAATTATTTATTTACTAGTATGTTTTATTAAGTTATTAGTATTATGTTTTCTTTCCTTACAGTCTGTCCATGAAAAAAATATATTATTGAAACAAATAATATTATCTGGATATAAGACTTAATGCATTTTTATATTACGAATGTTTCTTAACATGAGTAAAATTAAGGATAAAACAATGGGATGGATACAGGAATATTTTAGGCTCCACAGTTTTGACGTCTGATGCTTCAGCCTGAAGCGACTCTGCTATGGATGCGGGTGTGAAGTGGGCACATGTCTTCATCGTCTAATATGCATAATATAGTACAAATGCAATTTATAACAGTTCTTGCTTATGTTTGGACATGATCAGTATAAAATATACATTTGAAAATAGAATATAAAGTTAAAAAATAAAAGCCTCTAGACAAATTACTATCTGTATATCCAATGTAAAGAAATGTAAAAATAATTGTATCTAAATTATGGATGCAAAAATGAGCAAAGTCCTGCGCCTTGTCCTCTGTCAATAAAGCTCAGGTGTATAATGCCACAGGTGTATAATGCCACAAGATATTGCACACCCTGAGTGTTTCTAAGAACTGAATGTAACAATTAAATGTCTCCATTGTGAGATCAATAAAGGCTATCTTATCTTATCTTATCTTATCTTATATAACCCATCTCTTGGTATATATTCAATATTCTTCATGTAAGTGTTGGAGCAAAGAGCAGATCAGGTCATACTTTCGACGACTGGATGTAGGCAGATATCTAAGTTTGATGGTCATGGGCTCATTAGATTAGATTCATCTTTATTGTCTTATTTCGGTGCATCAAAAACAACATATCACAGAGCAAACATTTCTCACATCCTCACATTTCACCCACTAACAAACCAAGAGCAGCAAATTATAGGAAAAGGTATTGCCCACATTACACCACAAAAAGT
The DNA here is from genome assembly GCA_007210695.1 of Neogobius melanostomus. Classification (NCBI taxonomy): domain Eukaryota; kingdom Metazoa; phylum Chordata; class Actinopteri; order Gobiiformes; family Gobiidae; genus Neogobius; species Neogobius melanostomus. The sequence goes on from VHKM01000438.1 coordinate 495,295, forward strand.
AAGAATTTGTATTCCCCAAATTGAATGCATGTGTAATGATACAGCTCACAGAACAGACAAACTATTGATACAATATACTATATGTATTGTGTTAGACTGAGCTAATAAGTCAATGACTTTACCACAACAGGTGAAGGTTATAAGATTTATCCAATGGAATAGAGATGAAAACTCAGGAAAAGACACTCAAATGATGAATAACAATCTTCCTTAGTTGTAACTAGTTGTAACTTGTAACTAAGTTCCTTAGTTCTGGGTTGCTCTGCTGCTATCACCGTAAGTGATCACACTGGCATACCCCAAAAGGTTCATGCACAATGAGAGGTTTGTAATTAAATGTGATGGGTTTGTTTAGGCTACATTATGAAATATACTGTGCTACTGTCACCTGCAGAAACAGTCTATTCTGACACATGTGACATTATCCACCTGAGCTTTATTGACAGAGGACAAGGCGCAGGACTTTGGCTCATTTTTGCATCCATAATTTAGATACAATTATTTTAAAATTTCTTTACATTGGATATACAGATAGTAATTTGTCTAGAGGCTTTTTTTTACTTTATATTCTATTTTCAAATGTATATTTTATACTGATCATGTCCAAACATAAGCAAGAACTGTTATAAATTGCATTTGTACTATATTATGCATATTAGACGATGAAGACATGTGCCCACTTCACACCCGCATCCATAGCAGAGTCGCTTCAGGCTGAAGCATCAGACGTCAAAACTGTGGAGCCTAAAATATTCCTGTATCCATCCCATTGTTTTATCCTTAATTTTACTCATGTTAAGAAACATTCGTCACATAAAAATGCATTAAGTCTTATAATCCAGATAATATTATTTGTTTCAATAATATATTTTTTTCATGGACAGACTGTAAGGAAAGAAAACATAATACTAATAACTTAATAAAACATACTAGTAAATAAATAATTCAGTAAATAAGACTAATATTAATATTTTACAATACAAAAATAGATTGACACAGCCAATCAGGAGTACAGGTTTACGTGTTCTGACCGCCTTCTTAGTGATGTCACAATTTTGAACGCGTGTCATTGGTTGACGCGGATGTCAATCAAAACAGCTGGTCATTACGCGCCTCTGTCAAAATTATGATCAATAAATGCTTGTTTTAACCTTAAATGGCTGAGCGAGGCAAACATAAGGACATTTATATCATCGTGGACGCTTGGCATCACTTTCACCCAAAGGACTATTACAGAAGAAGCGGGAAGATGCGGGACGAGCCTCCATGGGACTCCAGCGGGCTGTGGCGCTAAGCTAGCCCGAAGAAAAGGCACTTTCCCCCACTACAAGCCCGCAAATACCCGGCAGGAGATTTTCGGATGATGCACTCAAACAAGAGCATGGCTGAGCAGGAGCTGCGCATTTGTGGGATTTGTAATGGAGTACTCCGCCCACGAAGACAGCGAAAGGTAAAACAAGGCTTTAGTAAAAGTATTTTTGGCAGAGAAACGTTGTCGGAGATTTCGGAGAACTTCGGAAAACACTCGGCAAGCTCCGTAGGCTTCCGCGTGAACGCGCTATGTGTTATTTGAGTGAATTTGTAAAACGTAAATAACCAACGTAATTTTGCAAAAATACGTATTACTGGTACGTAATTCCATATTGTAAAAGCGTACCTGGGGTACGTTTTTCTGAAGAGACTGGGTTGCGTCAAACATGTACGGAAAACAGTGTGATGCAGCTTCTTGAGAACTGAAGACAGGCTTAATGTGTGGGTTTTCTCAAACTGGAGGCAGTAGTTAAGGCCATGCTTCGATCACAGCCCTCCCACATTTGCAACTCAAATGGAGAAGTGTTGATTCTTACTATCTGTCTTCCAATGATCATTTGTTGCGCTTTGTTCCGTTTGCCCACGCAGGACAGGGGAATAAGCTCTTTCTTCGCAAAACACGTTGCAAAAAAATACGAGAAATTATCTGAACTTATTTCTTTGAATGCCTGTAAAACCAGACAGAGAACACCTGAGATGAATCCTTAACATTAAACCGTTTAACGTAATTTTGATATCGATTGTGTGTGTACATTTTGCTCCCTCTTGGCCCGGACTCCCTTAATAAACGCGTTTTTAATCTGAAAGGTTGATCCCTGATGATGTTAAAATAAACAAAAAATATAGCCGCAAAGCGCCGACCGCCCTGCCCAAAGCAAGGGGGCGCTTTGCGCCCTTTTGTCTCCCTCAATCTATAATTACGGTATTGCTACTGCCTTTATGTTTGTTTTTAACTTTTTTCCCTAGGGTCTTAGTGTTAGGATTTGTGGAAACTGCGCTCAATTTTGAAAAATTTGTATGAATTTGTATCACACTATATCTGCAAACTGAAGCATAACACAATGAGCGAAATCGGGCTTCATATGTGCGAATGGGAGCCATTTTTTGTTTGCAAAAAATCTCAAAATACTTCGTACAGTTTTCGGCTTCGCCGCATAAAAACCGTAAAACTTAGAAAAGTAATTTGGATAACTTTTAAAGTTCTACTTCTCAAGATTATTTTCCACCCAAAATTTGCTCGTTCCGATAAACGCTCTAGGAGGAGATAGATTTTGTACGAAGTGAAAAATAAAGGCGGATTCCCGCTTCGCGCGCTGTCATCCAAAATGGCCGACACCCAATATGGCGGACGGTGTTGCCGTAATAATATTTTTTGCTCAACTTGTCATGATGCACGTCTGTACCGATTTTTATGATTCTACAACAAACTTCATTTTTGCCCGCGTCCTAACTCGCAATGTTAAAAAAACTATCGCGCCACTATTTTGAAATTCAAAATTTGGAAATAGTCAAAAGTTGTGTCGGATCGGGTTTGAATTTTGGGCCAAAATCTGTGACTTTTCGTCAATGTTCACTGGGTCAAAATTGCGACGGTGCGAAAAAAAGAAAGAATAATATTCCCATACGAAAACAATGTTCCCGCTTATCCGGGTACCATAAACTATATATTTTCGGAAGTGCTCGCGCATTCCTACCTCATGGTAGACGTCCTGGGTCCTGCCCATTGACTTTATGGGCTCTGTACAATTACAATGTTGATCTTTGCATTATATATGTATGTGCACGGGACGTGCACGACAAGAAGAGCGCGTTAGTGAGTGTTTGTTTGTTTGAGTTTTATTTCGAGCTAAGGCACAAAATCCAAGAAAAAAACAGAAAAATATATATACACAATAAAAGAAAAAAGAAAAAAAGAAAAAATAATAATATACATTCTAACTCGAAAAGGAGTGGGAAGAAGACAAGCTTATTGACTCCCACCCCTGTTCATAAACTTAAATAACAATAACTAACAACACTGCATATTTCTTACCATCTTACAAGACAACTATCAACCGAGTTGGTTACATTTCAACAGATGCCAACACTGCATTATACCAGGTCAACACTCACAGTATCTCACACGCTACAACCATTGTATTATTTCTGTTTCCCATACCGAATTCATTACCGTGTTGGCATTATCGTTATTCATCATCACCATTACAACCCATATAACATTACTCTGTATCAAAATGTTTGATACATAACATACTCCACATTTATTCATGAAAGGTACATTAATCGCAGACCGATTGATGCTCATAATAACAAGAATGATCTTAATGATGTGTGTTACAAGGGATTCGTTTTGTTTTTGTTTTTTTTGTTTGTTTTTCTCTGTGACTGGACCTGCTGCCAGAGGGGAGCAGCCCCCGAGTAACCGGACCATCCTTTGTTGAGTGTCCTATACTATGCATTAAAAGAGACAAATGTTTAGGAGTCTGCTGCCAGAAGAGAGTTTCCTCGAGCTGCCGACCCCCACCTGTCTGCCTGTACTACGGGTTATGTTGAATGCGGCGTACATAGATATGTGCATGATTTACTTCTAAGAATTTAATTCCTTTATATTACCATCAGCATCAATAGCAGTACTGCTGTCTGAATCGATTAAGTTTGATTCTAAGAATAATCTATAGATTATTAGGTAATAATCCTAGACTGTTACATTTAAAGTTTAAAGTTAAAATAGTGATGATAACAACACAACAGCAACAACAATAACAATGGCAATAACAACTGCAATAGTATATTAGTAACAACCACAATATACTTCATTATTAGTTAGATCGGACCTTTAAAGTATACAGCACTTTGTGACACCCATTAGTAAATCAAGTACCCATTTCCATGTTTAAGAGGAGGGGAGCGCATCGCGCTCGTTTTGTGCGGTCCGCGCACTTTGTTATACGATTACAAGAGACCCTTCACTAGCCCTGAAGGCGCTCGGGCCTAAAAACATTGGGAGACATTTACCAAACATTTGCTCATGTGCAAAGCGAACACCTGCAAAAGTGGGTAAGCAGACGAGTCATTTATACATTTTTCAGTCACGCAGCTTTCTCGCATTTACATATCAGATTTGGGGATCTAAAAAAGCACTCGCTGTTTAGCACCTGTCTTGATAAATTCAATATAATACAGACACCTATTAAAACGTTACTCTCAGTTGGTCACCTCTTTGCATGTTTACTTACTTAGTAAGTTTCCTCCGTCAGAGGCTGGAAGCTAGTGTTCCATTCAGTTCTCCTGTTCACCATTTAAACTCAACATATCTTATTTTCTCCACCGCTGAGGCAAAAACACACCTGTACCATTTTGAGGCCGGGTTTCACACCAAACCCACTGGGCATCAGTTGCAGTCTCAACCGCTTGTGCTTAGACCTGACCTCAATGACCTTATAAAGCCTGGCTCGATGTGGCTGTTTGCTCCAGTGGATAAGGCTGCTGCACATATAGCAGATCACTGTTATGTCCTCACTCAGCGTTGTTGCTGAAATGTCTTTAACCCTGAAGTGTTTTGTCAAATAAAGCCTACGAGCCCCCAAAAAAGGTGAGACGTCTACCAGAGACTGCACTGAAATAGTGGCTTGAGGCAGTGGAATTAATTGTTGACAAGTTGACAAGAAAGTTGACAAAATACAGGTAAAATCCTGACAGTGACTTCATTTTGACCTGACATTGAAGAAATACGATTTATGTTTCAATGGCGTTAGATAGGTAAGATAGGACTTGCGTTTTTATGGCTCTTCATGGGAGTTGAGTCCTTGTGATCCGTTCATCTCAAAGAGCCATTCAAAAGACTGGCTCTTTTTAATGTAAGAGTTTAATAACGCCAGCCAAATAACTCACAATATCTAAGATGTGATCGATAAAAGGCAAACTGTTTTTATTTAAATCATTTAAAATTACAATTACAATAGGACTGAAATTTGTGCTTGTGTTGAATCAAATTACTTAAGTGCAGAAAGTTTTCTTGTGTTCGTTCGGGGAGTTCTGGGTCAAATTGACTGTTAAGAATATCCGGCTCTTTTCGCAATTGAGATCTGGTTTGAATCAGTCACCTTAAAGAATCAGTCCGTCATGAACGTCACATCAGTAGTTGTTGTAAGACATTGAGATAACCATAACCCTACGAGAGCGCTAGTGCGGCCACACTGCATTTTATTGTCCTCATGTGCCATTAATCTTTGTCAATAAACATCCAAACTACATGTTTAGCCTCTCCATGTGAATAATGGCTCTAACCTGCAGAGGGCGCTAGCGCGCCCGAAATCTTTTTTATTTCACAAGCAGTATCGGACGGCCCTGACGGGCCGTACTTCTATGACTACTGTCCACAAGCTCCTTACAGAGGGCGCTAACGCGCTGTAATTGTGTATAATGTGAGATTTATGTGTCAGTCCCATTAGGATAACATGGGGGGCCCTGGGCGTCACCATGGCAACACCGTACAAAATACGGTATGGGTCTCATTGGCTTTTTTGATCGGGATGCCATCAACTATTTTTGTGTCGAATTTCATCCATTTCCGAGAAACTAATTTTTTTCAGATAATGCATTTTTTGTTCTCAGCCTAGAGGGGGCGCTGTCGCGCCCAATGTCACGTTTTCACATTTGTTGTGTCCGGGGGTGAAAGGTCAATAAAATGTATATTTCCGATTTTTAATCGGAGTTTGTTTGTGCGAATGGGAGCAATTTGTTGTTTATGATAAGTCGCAAAATTCTTGGTAAAGATTGCGGCTTCGCCGCACACAAACCGTAAAACTTAGCCGAAAAATTTGGATAACTTTTGATGCCCCACATCTCGAGATGAGCTGGAGCGATTTGGAGGTAATTTGGTGAAACGCCCTAGGAGGGGTTCGTTCAAATGCGACGTCAGCGAAAACGCTGACTGAGCATTTCCAGACTTCCTGTCAAAATGGCGGACTTCTGGTTTGTCAGGGGGTGTGGCCACAATAATATTTTTGTTTGTCGTCACATGACAAATGGCTGTACCGAATCCCGTCGCTCTACGACAAAGTTGAAATTGGCCCCTCCTCGATAGGCGCAATGTATCTTCACTTTTGTAGGTGGCGCTGTCGCGCCATTTTTTATTTCCCAAATCTTTTTTCTTTCACAAGCAGCATCGGACGGCCCTGACGGGCCGTACTTCCATGACCACTGTCCACAAGCTCCGTACAGAGGGCGCTAACGCGCTGTGATTGTGTATAATGTGAGATTTATGTGTCAGTCCCATTAGGATAACATGGGGGGCCCTGGGCGTCACCATGGCAACACCGTACAAAATACGGTATGGGTCTCATTGGCTTTTTTGATCGGGACGCCATCAACTATTTTTGTGCCGAATTTCATCCATTTCCGAGAAACTAATTTTTTTCAGATAATGCATTTTTTGTTCTCAGCCTAGAGGGGGCGCTGTCGCGCCCAATGTCACGTTTTCACATTTGTTGTGTCCGGGGTGAAAGGTCAATAAAATGTATATTTCCGATTTTTAATCGGAGTTTGTTTGTGCGAATGGGAGCATTTTGTTGTTTACGATAAGTCGCAAAATTCTTCGTAAAGATTGCGGCTTCGCCGCACACAAACCGTAAAACTTAGCCAAAAAATTTGGATAACTTTTGATGCCCCACATCTCGAGATGAGCTGGAGCGATTTGGAGCTCATTTGGTCAAACGCCCTAGGAGGAGTTCGTTAAAATGCGATGTCAGCGAAAACGCTGACTCAGCATTTTCCCACCTTCCTGTCAAAATGGCGGACTTCCGGTTTGTCTGGGGGCGTGGCCACAATAATATTTTTTGTTTGTCGTCACATGACGAATGTCTGTACCGAATCCCGTCGCTCTATGACAAAGTTGACGTTGGCCCCTCCTCCATAGGCGCAATGTATTTTCACTTTTGTAGGTGGCGCTATCGCGCCATTTTTTATTTCCCCAATACGAAACACATATTTAAATTAATTTTTCACCGGACCTGAATTTTGGGCAAAGTTTGGTGAGTTTTCGACTATGTTCAGGGGGTCAAATTGCTGCTCAAAGAGCAGAAGAAGAAAGAATAAAGAATAAAGAATAAAGAAAAATAATAATATTTCTTGCAAAAACAATATAGTCGCTTTCGCGACAACAACATATTATACATATTTGGAAAGCTCTTAACGACCCCCACGCAGCCGTGGGGGTCCGAGGTGGATGACGAGCGCTTCGCGCTCGTCATCCACTTCCGTATGTCAGTTGGCCATATACGCCCATTCACTTTCATGCAATAACAAGTATAAAGGGCCCACACCAGAGGTGTGGGCAGTCACTGTTTTACACGGTGAGTTTACGGTTGACATGGGGACAGCGCTTCGCGCTGTTTTCATGCGCTCCGCGCACCTAGGTACAGTGCGCTTCGCGCACTGCGTTGCGTTTACCCATTAATTTTCCTGCAATAACAAGTATAAAGGGCCCACACCAGAGGTGTGGGCAGTCACTGTTTGAGACGGTGAGGTTACGGTTGACATGGGGACAGCGCTTCGCGCTGTTTTCGTGCGCTGCGCGCACTTAGGTACAGTGCGCTCCGCGCACTGCGTTGCGATTACAATAGGCCCTTGCGACGGCAGGCCGCTCGGGCCTAACTAGAAATTTTGCAATGGCTGAAGCCATTGCGATTGACTGCGGAATAGTTCTAATGCAGAAGTTAGCTGAAAAATCCTTGAAAATGCTGTGAAACGGTTGAAATACTTGAAAAATCTTTGAAATTCCTGATGCCCTTGAATCTACTGATATCCTTGAATCTCCTGAAAAACTCAAAACTCCTAAAATCCTTCAAACTGTTGTAACCTTTAAACTCCTGAAATCCTTGAAACTGTTGAAACCTTTAAACACCTGAAATCCTTGAAACTGTTGAAACCTTGAAACTCCTGAAATCCTTGAAACTCCTGAAATTCTGGAAACTGTTGAATATCCTTGAAACTCCTGAAATTATTGAAAGTGTCCTTGAAACTGTTTAAATTGCCCACACCGCTGAAATAATTTATTTCCAGTAACTATGGCAACCTGGTCTGGACTTGGCCTGGCTTCTGTGGTTCGCCTCGATCTGATTTTGGTTCCGGTAACTATGGCAACGTAGCCTGGACTTGGCCTGGCTTCTGTGGTTCGCCTCGATCTGATTTTGGTTCCGGTAACTATTGCAACGTAGCCTGGACTTGGCCTGGCTTCTGTGGTTCGCCTCGATCTGATTTTGGTTCCGGTTACTATGGGAGCCTGGTTTGGACTTAGCCCAGCTTCTATGGTTTGGCCTTGATCTGCTTTTGGTTCTGGTAACTATGGCAAATTGGTCTGGTCTTGGTTTGGCTCTGGGTCTTGATCTGGGTTCGGTCTTGGTCTGGAACTTGGATCGGGTCTTGGTCTGGGTTCGGGTCTTGGTCTGGACTTGGCCCACCTTTTGTGGTCCGCCTTGATCTGATTTTGGTTCCGGTAACTATAGTAACCTGGTCTTGGACTTGGTCTGGTCCTGGTCTGAGACTTGGTCTGGATGTTGGCCTGGGTCTTAGTTTGGGTCTTGGTCCAGGTCTGACTCTGAGACTTGGTTCGGGTCTTGGTTTGGCGTTTGTGGTTTGCCTTGATAGTGTTTTAGTTCTGGTAACTATGGCAACCTGGTCTGGGTCTCCGTTTGGGTCTTGGGTCGGGTCTTGTTCTTGGTCTGGGTCTTGGTTTGGGTCTTGGTTTGGGTCTGGGGTCTCGTTCTGGGTCTTGGTTCTGGTCTTATTCTCGGTCTTGCTTCAGGTCTTGGTTGGTTGGGGTCTTGGTCTCGGTCTGGGTCTTGGTTCGGGTCTTGGTCTTGGTCTGGGTCTTGGTTCGGATCTTGGTCTGGGTCTCGGTCTTGGTTCGGGTCTTGGTCTGGTCTTGGTTCGTGTCTTGGTTTGGGTCTTGGTCTGGGTCTTGGTTCGGTCTTGGTTCGGATCTTGGTCTGGGTCTGGGTCTTGGTTCTGATCTGGGTCTGGGTTTTGGTTCAGGTCTTGGTCTCGGTCTTGGTTCGGATCTTGGTCTGGGTCTCGGTCTAAGGTCTTGGTTCGGGTCTTGGTCAGGGTCTTGGTCTCGGTCTGGGTCTTGGTTCGGGTCTTGGTCTGGGTCTTGGTTCTGTTCTTGGTCTGGGTCTCGGTCTTGGTTTGGGTCTTGGTCAGGGTCTTGGTTCGGGTCTTGGTCTGGGTCTTGGTTCGGGTCTGGTCTGGGTCTCGGTCTTGGTTCGGGTCTTGGTCTGGGTCTTGGTTCGGGTCTTAGTTTGGGTCTTGGTCTGGGTCTTGGTTCGGATCTGGGTCTTGGTTCGGGTCTTGGTTCGGGTCTGGGTCTTGGTTCGGGTCTTGGTTCGGATCTTGGTCTGGGTCCTGGTCTCGGTTTGGGTTCGGGTTTTGGTCTTGGTTCGGGTCCTGGTCTGGGTCTTTGTTCCTGTCCTTGAAAATGTCCTTGAAATGGTTGAAAATCACCATTTAGTTGTTGTATTTTAGTGCTTTTATTGTGAAAATCCCTATTTAGTTGTATTATAGTGCTTTTATTGTGAAAATCCCTATTTAGTTGTATTATAGTGCTTTTATTGTGAAAATCCCTATTAAGTTGTATTATACTGCTTTTATTGTGAAAATCCCAATTTAGTTGTATTATACTGCTTTTATTGTGAAAATCCCTATTTAGTTGTATTATAGTGCTTTTATTGTGAAAATCCCATTTAGTTGTATTATAGTGCTTTTATTGTGAAAATCCCTATTTAGTTGTATTATAGTGCTTTTACTGTGAAAATCCCCATTTAGTTGTATTATAGTGCTTTTATTGTGAAAATCCCTATTAAGTTGTATTATACTGCTTTTATTGTGAAAATCCCAATTTAGTTGTATTATACTGCTTTTATTGTGAAAATCCTATTTAGTTGTATTATACTGTTTTCATTGTGAAAATCCCCTTTTAGTTGTATTATAGTGCTTTTATTGTGAAAATCCCTATTTAGTTGTATTATATTGCTTTTATTGTGAAAATCCCCATTTAGTTGTATTAGACTGCTTTTATTGTGAAAATCCCTATTTAGTTGTATTATAGTGCTTTTAAGGTGAAAATCCCTCTTTAGTTGTATTATACGGTTTTTATTGTGAAAATCCCAATTTAGTTGTATTATAGTGCTTTTACTGTGAAAATCCCTATTTAGTTGTATTATAGTGCTTTTATTGTGAAAATCCCCATTTAGATGTATTATAGTGCTTTTATTGTGAAAATCCCTATTTAGTTGTATTATAGTGCTTTTACTGTGAAAATCCCTATTTAGTTGTATTATACTGCTTTTATTGTGAAAATCCCAATTTAGTTGTATTATAGTGCTTTTATTGTGAAAATCCCCATTTAGTTGTATTATAGTGCTTTATATACAAAATACCTATTTAGTTGCATAATACTTCTTTACATGCAAAAATCCCAATAAAGTTGCATAATTGTGTTGTAATTGCAAAAAAATCCCTATTTTGTTGCAGAAACTGTCTGGGTCTTGGTTGGGTCTTGGTTTGGGTCTGGGGTCTCGTTCTGGGTCTTGGTTCGGGTCTTAGTCTCGTCTTGCTTCGGGTCTGGGTCTTGGTTCTGGATCTTGGTCTGGGTCTCGGTCTAGGTCTTGGTTGGGGTCTTGGTCAGGGTCTTGGTCTGGGTCTTAGTTTGGGTCTTGGTCTCGGTCTGGGTCTTGGTTCGGGTCTTGGTCTTGGTCTGGGTCTTGGTTCGGATCTTGGTCTGGGTCTGGGTCTTGGTTCGGGTCTTGGTCTGGGTCTTGGTTCGTGTCTTGGTTTTGGGTCTTGGTTCTGTTCTTGGTCTGGGTCTCGGTCTTGGTTTGGGTCTTGGTTCGGGTCTTGGTCAGGGTCTCGGTTTGGGTTCGGGTTTTGGTCTTGGTTCGGGTCCTGGTCTGGGTCTTTGTTCCTGTCCTTGAAAATGTCCTTGAAACGGTTGAAAATCACCATTTAGTTGTTGTATTTTAGTGCTTTTATTGTGAAAATCCCTATTTAGTTGTATTATAGTGCTTTTATTGTGAAAATCCCTATTTAGTTGTATTATAGTGCTTTTATTGTGAAAATCCCTATTAAGTTGTATTATACTGCTTTTATTGTGAAAATCCCTATTTAGTTGTATTATAGTGCTTTTATTGTGAAAATCCCCATTTAGTTGTATTATAGTGCTTTTATTGTGAAAATCCCTATTTAGTTGTATTATAGTGCTTTTACTGTGAAAATCCCATTTAGTTGTATTATAGTGCTTTTATTGTGAAAATCCCTATTAAGTTGTATTATACTGCTTTTATTGTGAAAATCCCTATTTAGTTGCATTATACTGTTTTTATTGTGAAAATCCCCTTTTAGTTGTATTATAGTGCTTTTATTGTGAAAATCCCTATTTAGTTGTATTATATTGCTTTTATTGTGAAATCCCCATTTAGTTGTATTAGACTGCTTTTATTGTGAAAATCCCATTTAGTTGTATTATAGTGCTTTTAAGGTGAAAATCCCTCTTTAGTTGTATTATACTGTTTTTATTGTGAAAATCCCAATTTAGTTGTATTATAGTGCTTTTACTGTGAAAATCCCTATTTAGTTGTATTATAGTGCTTTTATTGTGAAAATCCCCATTTAGATGTATTATAGTGCTTTTATTGTGAAAAATCCCTATTTAGTTGTATTATAGTGCTTTTACTGTGAAAATCCCTATTTAGTTGTATTATACTGCTTTACATGCAAAATTCCATATAAAGTTTTATTATATAGGTTCATTGTGAAAATCCCCTATTAATTGCATAATTGTGTTGTAATTGCAAAAAATCCCTATATTGTTGCAGAAACTGTACAAACTGTTGAAATTGCGTAGTATTTGAAGCTCCTGAATCATTGAAACTGTTGAAACCTTGAAACTGCTGAAATCCTTGAAGTTCCTGAAATCCTTGAAATTCCTTAAGTCCTTGAAACTGTTGAAACCTTGAAACTGCTGAAGGTCAATCTCCATGGCTGACGCCATGGAGATTGACTGTCCTTGAAACTGCTGAAGTCCTTGGTTTCAAACTGCTGAAGTCCTTGAAACTCCTGAAATCCTTGAAACTGTTGAAACCTTGAAACTCCTGGAGTCCTTGAAACTCCTGAAATCATTAAAACTGTTGAATCCTTTAAACTGTTGAAGTCTTTGAAGCTGCTGAAATGGCTTTAGCTGTAGAAATGGCTGAAAGGCCTGAATGTGCCTGAAGTCCTATTAAAATGCATGGGCCTATTAAAATGAATGGCAGAATTCTCAATACAAATGAATGGCAGAATTCCCAAGCCCGTAGAAAAAAAGTGGAAAACTGCAGAAGGCCGATTTTTTCTGAAACTGACAAGTTGAGGAAGCTGAACATGCACAAACTGCAGAAATTGCTGAAAATGTGGAAAAAATGCTGAAAACCGTGAATTTGCGGAAGCCCCATTATAAGTCAATGGAAAAAATCGACCGATTTTTGGCCGATTGCGGAAAAACCGGAAATCGCTGAATTCCCAAAGTAATAGCATAATTCTCTTGAACATGCTGAACGTTTTGATGTATAACTTGTGGAAATTGCTGAAAATATGAAAGCTGTGAAAGCTGCTGAAAAACTGGAAAAAGATATAAGTGGAATAATAATAATATTAAAGAACATGAAAACCAATTATTGACTGCGGAAGATTCCGCAGTCAATCAATAATAATATTTTTTGCAAAAACAATATCGTCGCTTTCGCGACGACAACATATTATACATTTTGGAAAGCTCTTAACGACGGGTCCGAGGTGGATGACGAGCGCTTCGCGCTCGTCATCCACTTCCGTATGTCAGTTGGCCATATACCCCATTCACTTTCATGCAATAACAAGTATAAAGGGCCCACACCAGAGGTGTGGGCAGTCACTGTTTTACACGGTGAGTTTACGGTTGACATGGGGACAGCGCTTCGCGCTGTTTTCGTGCGCTCCGCGCACCTACGTACAGTGCGCTTCGCGCACTGCATTGCGTTTACCCATTATTTTCCTGCAATAACAAGTATAAAGGGCCCACACCAGAGGTGTGGGCAGTCACTGTTTGAGACGGTGAGGTTACGTTTGACTGGGGGACAGCGCTTCGCGCTGTTTTCGTGCGCTCCGCGCACTTAGGTACAGTGCGCTCCGCGCACTGCGTTGCGATTACAATAGGCCCTTGCGACGGCAGGCCGCTCGGGCCTAATAATATACATTCTAACTCGAAAAGGAGTGGGAAGAAGACAAGCTTATTGACTCCCACCCCTGTTCATAAACTTAAATAACAATAACTAACAACACTGCATATTTCTTACCATCTACAAGACAACTATCAACCGAGTTGGTTACATATTAACAGATGCCATACTGCATTATACCAGGTCAACACTCACAGTATCTCACACGCTACAACCATTGTATTATTTCTGTTTCCCATACCGAATTCATTACCGTGTTGGCATTATCGTTATTCATCATCACCATTACAACCCATATAACATTACTCTGTATCAAAATGTTTGATACATAACATACTCCACATTTATTCATGAAAGGTACATTAATCGCAGACCGATTGATGCTCATAATAACAAGAATGATCTTAATGATGTGTGTTACAAGGGATTCGTTTTGTTTTTGTTTTTTTTGTTTGTTTTTTCTCTGTGACTGGACCTGCTGCCAGAGGGGAGCAGCCCCCGAGTAACCGGACCATCCTTTGTTAAGTGTCCTATACTATGCATTAAAAGAGACAAATGTTTAGGAGTCTGCTGCCAGAAGAGAGTTTCCTCGAGCTGCCGACCCCCACCTGTCTGCCCTGTACTACGGGTTATGTTGAATGCGGCGTACATAGATATGTGCATGATTTACTTCTAAGAATTTAATTCCTTTATATTACCATCAGCATCAATAGCAGTACCGCTGTCTGAATCGATTAAGTTTGATTCTAAGAATAATCTATAGATTATTAGGTAATAATCCTAGACTGTTACATTTAAAGTTTAAAGTTAAAATAGTGATGATAACAACACAACAGCAACAACAATAACAATGGCAATAACAACTGCAATAGTATATTAGTAACAACCACAATATACTTCATTATTAGTTAGATCGGACCTTTAAAGTATACAGCACTTTGTGACACCCATTAGTAAATCAAGTACCCATTTCCATGTTTAAGAGGAGGGGAGCGCATCGCGCTCGTTTTGTGCGGTCCGCGCACTTTGTTATACGATTACAAGAGACCCTTCACTAGCCCTGAAGGCGCTCGGGCCTAAAAACATTGGGAGACATTTACCAAACATTTGCTCATGTGCAAAGCGAACACCTGCAAAAGTGGGTAAGCAGACGAGTCATTTATACATTTTCAGTCACGCAGCTTTCTCGCATTTACATATCAGATTTGGGGATCTAAAAAAAGCACTCGCTGTTTAGCACCTGTCTTGATAAATTCAATATAATACAGACACCTATTAAAACGTTACTCTCAGTTGGTCACCTCTTTGCATGTTTACTTACTTAGTAAGTTTCCTCCGTCAGAGGCTGGAAGCTAGTGTTCCATTCAGTTCTCCTGTTCACCATTTAAACTCAACATATCTTATTTTCTCCACCGCTGAGGCAAAAACACACCTGTACCATTTTGAGGCCGGGTTTCACACCAAACCCACTGGGCATCAGTTGCAGTCTCAACCGCTTGTGCTTAGACCTGACCTCAATGACCTTATAAAGCCTGGCTCGATGTGGCTGTTTGCTCCAGTGGATAAGGCTGCTGCACATATAGCAGATCACTGTTATGTCCTCACTCAGCGTTGTTGCTGAATGTCTTTAACCCTGAAGTGTTTTGTCAAATAAAGCCTACGAGCCCCCAAAAAAGGTGAGACGTCTACCAGAGACTGCACTGAAATAGTGGCTTGAGGCATGGAATTAATTGTTGACAAGTTGACAAGAAAGTTCACAAAATACAGGTAAAATCCTGACAGTGACTTCATTTTGACCTGACATTGAAGAAATACGATTTATGTTTCAATGGCGTTAGATAAGGTAAGATAGGACTTGCGTTTTTATGGCTCTTCATGGGAGTTGAGTCCTTGTGATCCGTTCATCTCAAAGAGCCATTCAAAAGACTGGCTCTTTTTAATGTAAGAGTTTAATAACGCCAGCCAAATAACTCACAATATCTAAGATGTGATCGATAAAAGGCAAACTGTTTTTATTTAAATCATTTAAAATTACAATTACAATAGGACTGAAATTTGTGCTTGTGTTGAATCAAATTACTTAAGTGCAGAAAGTTTTCTTGTGTTCGTTCGGGGAGTTCTGGGTCAAATTGACTGTTAAGAATATCCGGCTCTTTTCGCAATTGAGATCTGGTTTGAATCAGTCACCTTAAAGAATCAGTCCGTCATGAACGTCACATCAGTAGTTGTTGTAAGACATTGAGACAGACTTGTTCCGTAAATTCCATCTTTGTTTTGCAGGATGGGTCTTCCAGCGTTCCTGCTCCTGACCCTGAGCCTCTGCTCCCTGCCCTCGCTCTCCGACGGCGGTAAAATCCTGGTGTACCCCATCGACGGGAGCCACTGGCTGAACATGCGCATCCTGGTGGAAGCGCTGCACGCCCGGGGCCATGACATCACCGTGCTGCGCTCCTCCACCAGCTGGTACGTGTCCGAACAGTCTCCCCACTACACCTCCATCACCATCGAACAGCAGCGGCCGCAGAACATCGAGAGCCAAGGATTCATGAACTTCTTCCTACGGAGGTCCATCGAAATCAGGAAGAACCGCGGCTCGCTCTGGGCGCTGGTCGACTTCTACAAAAATATCTTCAACCTGATGGGAGAGAACCATAAAGTGGTGGCTGAGTTTGTGGTGACGATTTTTGAAAATAAGACTCTGATCAAGAAGCTTTCTGACAAAGAATACGACTTGTTCCTGACTGATCCCGCGTTTCCAGGTGGGGTCCTGCTGGCGCATTACCTAAAGCTTCCTACAGTCTTTAACGTGCGCTGGGTTTTCAGTGGTGAAGCGCACTTCGCCATCGCTCCTTCCCCTCTGTCCTACGTCCCGCAGCTTTTATCCCAATACACGGACAAAATGGACTTCACTCAAAGACTGGCAAACGTCTTTTACCACTGGATTTTGGTGTATATGTTTCACTTTGTGTCAAACCCGCCGTACCAGGCCGTGTGTGATCGCTACTTCGGGCCAGGCGTCGATGCTATGTCGCTCATGCAGGCAGGGGATATCTGGCTCATGAGAGTCGACTTTACCTTCGAGTTTCCACGGCCGACGATGCCGAACGTGGTGTACATCGGAGGCTTCCAGGGAAAGCCTTCCAAACCTTTGCCGGCGGAGTTGGAAGAGTTCGTCCAAAGCTCCGGTGAGCACGGCGTGATCATTATGGCCTTGGGAACTTTGCTCGGTGATTTGGGCCCTGAAATGTCAGAAATTGTCGCATCAGCGTTCGCGGCCCTCCCTCAAAAGGTCATATGGAGGCATTTGGGAGAAAAACCTGCTTCTCTCGGGAACAACACAAAGCTAGTGAAATGGATGCCCCAAAACGACTTGCTGGGACTAGGGATGTCAAGATTAACCGGTTTTACGATTACCACGATTATAAAAGGACGCGGTAGGTTATCCGTAAGAATTTCAGAAGCCACGGTTTACCGCGGAAATTTTTCACGCTGACGCACGAGCCGCTGCACGCCATAAACAGCGCGTAAACTCACCAGTGATTGAGCAAGGCAGAAGGACGCTCTCCTCCAGTGTTGTATCCACCAAAAAACGATTGAAGTCAGCAGAGTGGGACCTCTTTAGGATCCAAAAGATGACCAAGACGTTGTTGTTGTCGATGGACATCCGTTATGCAAACCCTGTCGTCAGAAAGTTGCAGCAAAAGGCGCTGATATCGGGTACGTCGAATGAAACAACATCTTGGAGATAATCCTTCGCTGTGAATGTCCAGGTCAAGGTAATGAACTGCATAATTCCCAAAAAAGTTGTCCAAATGTTCGGAAATAGCCGCCACAACTTGCTCAGGATGTAAACAAAAAACTAACGCGCTCCGCTCTGCTTCAGCGTAACAAAAGGAAAGTGAAACCGCGCACATGTGGAAATCACCTGTTCAAAAGAGTCTCCTTAGTCATTTTGTAAACACGTTTCATTCTCTGTTCATCAAAACATCTGACAAATAATTAAGCAACAACATAACTTTTGAGAACAGGAAACCTAGCCTAGCTTGTGGCCCAATAATATAGAGTAATAATTATGATAATTATGGTCATTATAAAGAAGTAAAGTTGACATTGTTTTGTATTATTCATTGTAGGCCATTTATTTTAATGCAAAAGCATCTTAAAGAATTTTTCATTTTTAGAAACAGTGAATGTTTACAAGTTTACAAGTATTAAAAGCTTTTTAAAGACAAAAACTAAAAATATCAGTTCTTTCCTTTCATTCGGTCGATAATCGAGAATAATCGTAAAATCGCAATATTTCTTTCACAATAATCGTGACTCAAAAAATTGAAATCGTGACACCCCTAGCTGGGACACCCCAAAACCAAAGTGTTTGTCACACACGGCGGTACGAACGGTATCTACGAAGCGATTTACCACGCTGTCCCGACACTGGGCATCCCTCTCATATTCGATCAGTTCGACAACATGATCCGTTTGAAAGCTCGTGGGGCGGCTGATTACGTTGAGATCACAACCTTGGACACAGAGACGCTAGTAACAGCCCTAAAGAACTTATTAGACCCGGAAAAGCTTTACAAATCAAACATGCTAAAGCTATCGCAACTGCATCACGACAAACCAATCGAGCCTCTAGACAGCGCCGTCTTCTGGATGGAGTACGTCATGAGGCACAAGGGGGCGCCACATCTGCGCACAGAGTCGTACCGGCTGCCATGGTACGCCTATCACTCGCTGGACGTGATGGCGACGATACTAGCCATGTTCTTGATCACTCTGACAATGTTCTATATGTTATGTAAATGTCTCGTTCGATCGCTGATGAGAGTAAAGAAATCTAAGACTGATTAGACAAAGAGTAAGGAATAGTTTGTATAACGACAATGTTTTATATGTTATGTAAATGTCTCGTTCGATCGCTGATGAGAGTAAAGAAATCTAAGACTGATTAGACAAAGAGTAAGGAATAGTTTGTATAACGTTCCACATCTTTACTGTCTTATGGATTGTATAAAAAAGATCTACTGTAGCTGCTAAAATATGCACAGAGCTGTTTCCTAGAACAATGGTAAATGGTCTCAACTTGTATAGCGCTTTTCTACCTTTATCAGGCCCAAAGCGCTTTACACTCACCCATTCACTCTCATACACCAATGTACGCAGACACTGGAGGCAAGTAGGGTGAAGTGTCTTCCCCAAGGACACAACGACAGTGTGCATTTGCGGGAGCTGGGATTCGAACCCACAACATACCGATCATGAGACGATCCGCTCTACCAACTGCACCACTGTCGCAACAATGATCTACGATAAGATAAGATAAGGTTTATTGATCTCACAATGGAGAAATTCACTTGTTACATTCATCTTGATTTTCACTAAATATTTATGCAATATTTGTTTATTGACAATGGACTCTATATACACAGAAACAACACAAGAGTTGTTCCTGGACTGTCACTCAGATGAAGGCCGGTCTTTCGCTCTCATTATTCTATGATTATATAAATGAAATGAAGGAAACAGTGCAAGTGCAAGAACTGCGACGACTGCTGGATGAAATACAGATTTTATTCTGAATCAGGTCAGAAAATAATGACGCATGTTAAATACTGTAAAAAAAATAAAAATGTTTTGATAAATGATGTGGCAAAGATAATACAAACTGATGACACAGGGCCCAATCTTCCGCCTGGCGCAACAACAGCGATGCTTAAGACGAAGTTGGTATCTGTGTACAAACAATGGTGCGCTGTCTCTTATTTCAGTGTGCAATTTTAATATATATTTTTTTTTTAAATACACCAACATTTGATACTGAGGAAGTTTCTGTTGTGTGTGTATAATCTCCTCACTATCAGTTCTGGGCGTTTCTGTTTTTTCTTGTCGAGTAGGTTGTTCTGGTAAATCAGGCGTAAAATATCCCACACTCTCGGGCTTTGGGTGCTCTTTGGTGCTTCCTCAGGGACTGTTCTAAAAAATAGATCCATTGACTCTCATGCATCACTCAACTTATTAAATTACCAGTTTCTGTTATTGTGACTTGTGCTTGCATGAATTGGTTTGTATGCACATATAAAAAGAGTCAGGTAAGTCTTTAGGTATTTTTCTTTTTGGGAGCCTTCAAAAAAGCAAAGCAGTCAGCTTTAAAAAGGTGACCCCTGTTCTACAGTCCCGGACAAAAGTGGCAGGAGGAGCCATAGGGGCTGGTGCAATGTGATTTAGGCAGCTCGAACGGCTGCCCCACAGCCCGGCTACGGACAAGTGTAAGAAAATGGATGGATAGAATGATGGATGGACCATTGTGTAACAGAAGGACGTTGTCTCTGTATCTACTCTACTTGTTAAACTACGGTTTAAAATAATTAATAAATCACATCCTCTGAACCTTGTGCGCTTGGTTCCTTTGTACGTCTGAGACACAATGTAGCGCGTGAGAGCAGAGTCCAGAGCTGACAGCAGAGCTTCTCGCCCAAATAGAGGTAAAGCAGAGGGTTCAGGGCAGAGTTTAGACTCAACAGACCGAGGCTGACCTGTTTGGACACGTACACCGTATTAAACCAGCCATAACACTGCCCCCTCCTGGTCAGCACCTGGGACCACAGGTTGAGGTTCCAGAGGACGTGATAGGGGATGCAACACACAGAGAACAGCAGCACTCGAACCAGCAGCACTTTGCATTTCCTCCGTTTGAGCAGGCGGTCTGTGGGGCTGGAGCAGCACAGAGTCACTATGACAGGAGCAGTACAGCCCACAGTGACCAGGAACGGCAGACAGAACCCTGTGATGGTCCAACCCACACTGTACTTCAGGTAATCCTCAATATAGTCGTCAGACGTGGTGTCGAAGCACGAGGCCTTTTTATCATAGGTTTTGGGGAAGAACATGTCTGGAAGGCTCTGGGCACAGACCAATCAATCAATCAATCAAAGTTTATTTGTTATAGCACTTTACAACAACACCAGGAGGACCAAAGTGCTTCACAGAGAGATTAAACCATTTAAAACACAAAATGAAAACAACCAAGACACAATTCAGTGTGCCCTAAGTATTAAAAGCAAGTTTAAAAAGATGAGTCTTTAATCTGGACTTAAAAGGGACAGGTCCGTGAGAACACGCAGACTGAGGGGCAAGCTGTTCCACAGTTTAGGCGCTGCAACCCTGAAGGAACGTTCGCCCCACTGTTTGTAGTGGGACCTGGGCACATCCAGAACCATTTGATTGGCAGACCGGAGAGCTCTGCTGGGGCGATGTACGGTCAACAACTCAGTTAAATATAACGGAGCGAGACCATGAAGAGCTTTAAAAACAAGCATTAACATTTTAAAATCAATCCGAAAACGGACCGGGAGCCAGTGCAGGGAGGAGAGGACGGGAGTGATGTGGCTGTATCTGGATGAACCGGTGAGAAGACGGGCTGCTGCATTCTGCACCAACTGTAACCGGTGGAGTGACGACTGTGGGAGGCCAGAGTAGAGAGCGTTGCAATAGTCCAACCGAGAACTGATAAATGCGTGCGTTGCCTTCTCGAGGTCTTGGCGTGAGAGAAAGGGCTTCACCTTGGTCAAAAGGCGCAGCTGGAAAAAGCTGGCTTTGACAACAGCATTTATTTGTTGTTTAAAGTTCAGTTCCCGATCAAAAACAACTCCCAGGTTCCTGACGGCATCACGGACTGGACCCACGACCCTGGACTGAATCTGAGGAACATCCCCGGAGCCAAAAATAATGAATTCGGATTTTGTTTCATTGAGGTGGAGGAAATTCTGCGTGAGCCATTGTTTAATGTCCGAAAGGCAGTGGTGGAGGGAGTCAAGGGCAGTGGCAGTGTTAGGGAGCACTGGTAAATAAACCTGGACATCGTCAGCATAAAGATGGAATGATAAATTATGTCTGGCAATGATGGACCCGAGCGGCAGCATGTAAAGTGAGAACAGGACCGGGCCAAGGATGGAACCCTGTGGCACCCCAGATGACAGCAGGGCAGAGGAGGAGGAATAGTCATCGACCATCACACAAAGCTCCGGTCAGTCAGGTAGGACCTGAACCACTGCAGGACCGTGCCCTGAACACCAACATGCTCCGCCAGCCGGGAGAGGAGAACTGAGTGGTCCACGGTGTCAAACGCCGCAGTCAGGTCCAGCATCATCAAAAGCACTGGCTGCTTCGAATCCAAAGACAGCAGAATGTCGTTGTGCACTTTAAGAAGAGCTGACTCCGTGCTGTGACGCGATCTGAAGCCTGATTGAAATTTCTCAAAATAGAATTATTTTCCAAAAAGGTCTGCAACTGAATGAAGATTAGCTTCTCTAAAACCTTAGACAAAAATGGCAGGTGAGAGACAGGTCGAAAAATTTGACAGAACAGCAGGATCTAGATTAGGTTTTTTTAACAGTGCCTAACCACAGCATGCTTGAAGGCTGCAGGAACAGATCCAGTGCTAAGGCAGCTATTGAACAAAGCGAGAAGGTATGGGCCCACTGTGTCAAAAGCATGTTTGAGAACCTTAGATGGAACAATATCCAGAGGACAACTTGTGGGTCTCATCCCCTGGACCACCTCAGAGAGGAGAGTCAGTGTCACAGGCTCAAACTCTTCGAGAACAGCAGGGGGCAGTGGAGAAGTATAAATGACAGCAGAGTGAGCATTACAGCCAATGCCCATCCTCACTGATGCCACTTTATCCACAAAATGCTTCAGGAATCCATCACATGTAGACTCAGAAACATTCTTTAGCACACTGCCAGGTGGACTAATCACAGACTGTATTGAGTTAAAAAGCACCCTAGGGTTGCTAGAGCTGGAGGAGACAATATTTGATAGATATTGGCATTTAGCCTCCCTGACTGCCTTTTGGTAGCTGGCAAGGCTCTCCCTCAGGATCTCCACAGACACCTGAAGCTTGTCCTTCCTATACCTGCGCTCAGCCTGTCTGCATTGCTGCCTCAGGGCTCGGGTGGTTTCATTGAGCCACGGGTCTGGTTTGATTTTAGTAGATTTGCACCTAAATGGTGCAATACTGTCCAGAATGTCAGCGCAGGTAGAGTGGAAGGAGGAAACTGCATCATCTGGACAGACATGGGGAGCCACAACTGTCCCTGTGTACAGAGCAGTGGTCCTAAAGGCAGTGGCAAACTGAGCAGGGGTGGAGGAGGAAATGATGCGGCGACAGGAGGGTGTAGTGAGGGGATTGGATGCAGAACGGGGTACAGAGAAATTAAAAAGAATTGGGAAATGATCTGAGATGCAACCAACAGCCAAACCACAAGCGAGATCACCACAGAACGAGTTGAAGTCAGTCTGCCCAGAACTCTCATGGGATGGACAATGGCCACATACTTGTATACACTGCAGCAGGTGAGGAAGCCAATGCTGCCGTAGAGATTTATACTGAAACAGAACCTTGTGATTTTGCAGAAAGCGTCGCCAAAAATCCATTCATTCCTCATTAAATAGTAAACCACCAGGAAAGGCAATGTCATCAGGTGCAGGAGGTCAGCCAGCACCAGGTTAAAGATAAAATGTTGGCAGGTCCTACTCTTTCCAGTATTCAAGCAAAAATTTGAGTCCAAACACATTAGTGAGCAGGCCAACGATGAAGACCAGGATGTAGACAGGAGGAAGGAAGTTCCGTGCAAAATCAAAGCTCACCCTAGAACAATTGGTTCCATTCATTGTCACTCAGCGCAATGTTCCTTTAGAGAAGATGTTTTCGATGAAATGAAGAAGGCACAGGGCAGACGTGATATCAGTCTGTGAAGCTTCCTGTGCCAAATCGGTGCTAAGATAACACTGGTCTGACAGTTTCCTGTGACAGGGCTCTGGTGAGAGAGAAGGGCACGGAGGAGCTATTCCAGCAAACGTTATTATTGAAGTTGGGTACAGGCGAGGATGATATGGGTATTTGAGTACATATAGGTATGAGCGTGTGATCTATTAAAGAAACAAAAGATAAAATAATATTAATAACAATGTACATAAGAATGAACATATGTACAGAGGTATATAATGATATCTAATACAATAAACATCGATTAGAATATATCGATTAGGTCAAATAACCTATAAAGGCAGTAAAACAACTAATGTACAGGCATACAAAGAGTTAATGGGGCAAAGTATGTATTCTAAATGGATTCAGTGGTCTCTGCCTCCCTCTAGTGGAAGCAGGCGCAACTGCACCGCATGAGCCCAGCATGTGAGGGAAGGATGGCCTGAAAGTGCCAAACGGCGGCACAGAGGCAAATAGTGTAGGAAATTAAATATAGCACCCGAGAATACAGCTTTGGGCTGAAATAATGAAAAGGAAACAATCTACAGTCACTAACACGGCTTATAACATAGTCACGTCACGCGATTCCGCCCACTTTAACCCCTGCCTATTACCAAATAAACTACAGACGAAAGTATTACAAGAAACATGCACGTAAGACACTAAACTAACACATCAACTTGCATTGGTCAAATCTATGTTTCAGAGCCCAATGTTTCACAAAAGCTATGCCAATACCCACAGGATGTTTGTATTATAATGACGTATTTCCAAGGCACGTCCCGGAGTTATCCATAAAAGGTGCTATGAACACTTTTCAGAAGAAGCATAATGTGAGGATGATCCTGACTCTGGAATTGTTTTAAACACCAGTGAGGAAGTGAACTAAAGGAGCTTATGAAAGAAAGGGACCAAGCTAAAGGGCTCGGTCATAAAAGTGCAGGATGTAGCTGTCAGTGGAAGATGAACGGTCAGCTGTAATTATGGAATGGCGTGAATACTGTGAAGCTGCAATGTTCAGATATGAATCAAAATTAACAGAAGATGGACTTTGTTTGAACAAAGATATTTACAGTATATTAAGTGTTTCCTAAACATGTCTGTAATTTAAACTGATTTTAACCATTTGTTTTTTTTTAAAAGGAAGGACCCCAGGAAGATTAGCCTGCCCTAATGGGGATCCTAATAAAAATAAATAAACAAACAGGAAGGCAAATGAAAGCAAACAATGTCTTAATAAGTCCGATGACAATATTTACGTCTTAACGCAGGATGAAACTTACTTACTACACGGAGAGCCGCTACCCCATAGTATGCGGAGGAGGGACGAAATGAGTCAGGAAGGAAATGACGTCACTACAGGCAGTTTCAGAATAAAACAACAGGAAATATAAAAGACTTTCCAACACTAAGGGTGTTTTCACACAGGCTCTAGTTAGGTCGACTTAAAGGGACTTTCGGCCCGAGAGCGGCACTTTAGGGTCAGTGTGAATCTAACCTCAGCACTTTAGGGTCAGGGTGAATCTAACCTCAGCACTTTAGTGTCCAGGGGTGAATCTAACCTCAGCACTTTAGGGTCAGGGTGAATCTAACCTCAGCACTTTAGGTATGTGAATAACCTAGCACTTTAGGGTCAGGGTGAATCTAACCTCAGCACTTTAGGGTCAGGGTGAATCTAACCTCAGCACTTTAGGGTCAGGGTGAATCTAACCTCAGCACTTTAGGTCAGGTGAATCTAACCTCAGCACTTAGTGTCAGTGTGAATCTAACCTCAGTACTTTAAGCCGGTCTAAACAGCCGCTCCGACTGCGGCTGAAACAGGTGGTCTCGGAGCGGCGCATCTCACCCTCTGCGTCGGAGCGGTTGTGGTGTGAAGGCGGTCGACCTCTGGTGAAGTATTCTCGCTTTTGTAACGGCTGCAAGGCGTTTAGCAAAATTACATGTATATATTTTTTTTTACAGGATACAATATTCATGACTCTCCAATATTTATATGAACCAAAATCTCAACAATACATTTTGACAAAAAATACATGATGTCAGTGGGGGAGTTATTTTACAGAGAAACACATTTTAAATAAAATAAAATAAAACATACCTGTGAGACAGAAATAACATTTCAGTGTCTCCACATCGACACGAACACTGGCTCCTATAAAATCAAAACATCACCGTAAAATGGCTGCACAACTGGCGGGACACTAATAACTATAATGTTTAGCTAATTGGAAAAGTGCACCAAACTTAAAATTTCGAATTAAAATTTGCATTGGATTATGTGCATTACATGTTAAAATTGTATCTTATCGATATATATTTGGATGGGGACGATTATTGAAACGAAAATATGTTAAATATATACTTTTACACCGAACACACTCACCCTCTTCAGCAGACACCGCGCTACTGAAGGAGGAGCGGCAAGTTACTCAATACAACATCCGGGAGCAGCGCGCGTACGGGATTTTCAAAATAAAATACAAAAACGGTAAAATTCACAATAAAACAAAATAAAAATAAAATGCTTTCTAACTCCGTTACACTTTGATGCCTCTTTTTTGCACGAAGAAAGAATGACTACGCGCTGCATGAGGACGTTTGGATTACTCTGACGAGGCAAAATGGATTAATTTGAACTCATCAAGGTACGCCTCACTTTCCTGTCTGTCCCTTCCTGCTCCATGTGCTGATTAAGTACATTACTTCCGCGCTTCACGTCTATATCACCCTCTCTGTATTTAACCACGAGGGACAGGAGTGACTGTAGCAGCCGCGGTCGAAAAGATGGACTCTTAAACTGATGGTTCACAACTTTCTTTTATTGAGCCTTTCCTTGTGTGTGAACACACCGTAAGAGCTACAATATAAACAGACAAACGATACAATTAGTAACTCTTTGCAGCATGTGTTTTACCTTATACCTTTTTAACCATAATTACCTTAAATTATTAACTTTGACAATTTCTACTTTGAATGCTATAACCATGTATTTCTATGTATATTTATTAAACCCTTTTTTACCTTGTCCTTTTAAACCTTCTGTCTTTATCATGAAATAATAACCATTGCCCTTTTTACAACGTTGAACCTTTGAAATCACTATGCGTTAATCATGTCTTTAACTGAAGTACAATAGCACCATCTAGTGGGTGAAAAAGTTACCGTTAAACAAAAAGGCTAATTATAAACTCAGTGAAAACAAATGAAATATAAATTTACACAACAAAAATGTAATACCAACCTTGTTCCTAATCAACCGGGTGCTAATGAACGATAATCTGCCAATAAATAAAACCTTAATTTAGACTTTCTCGACCTTTGCAGGGAGAACACTTTTTTCTGTTAATTCACATTCGCGGTACATCTTTCTGCCTTGTGTGGCTGATGTGGTTTATCACCCTGCGTTGTGTATGTGCTGTGGTGCTCTGGCCCATTGAGAGAGGCTATGCTGAAGTTGGGGGGAGCAACGCTCAAGGCCCATTTATTGCCTGGCAGGAAATAAAATAAAATGGCGTTAGCCCAAAATTATATACCGACCCAACGCGGCCTATAAACAAAAGAAACAGAAAACACGTAAGTAACAAATAATAACAGGGATGACGATAAAACGACATAATAACATAAAGGACAAGGCAAAATCTCATAGATACTAGGTTTAGCAACACGATGGCTCTAGATACAAAAACCCGCTGACCTTTCTCTCAATATGTTCAGGAACAGAGAAAGGAGAACCATTTATACTCGCCAAACCGGACGTGCCAAACGTTGGACGGACAACCAAAATAAAAGACATACATTGGCTACACACACTGCCAGGTACACAAAACACCGTAATAAAATAATAAATAGGGACAAATTATACAAGGTCCCGACTGTTAAAATACTCCGCGTGCAGTCCCACGCCAACCCAATTACCAGAATTTAACCCGACCGTTACAACTCTGTTACACTTGCAGTAATTACTTTCGCTTTACGGGACCTTTTCCGAATTCCTTCAAAGTAGAAACTTAAACTGTACTATTGTTACAAAAATAAAATAACACGTCTGAAGTAATTAGCAAAATGGGGAAATATTATCAAAGTCATTTACAGTGACCACAGGTTGATGCCCGTTGCCATGGGAATAAGTTCGTTGTAAAGCTGATCGTTGTTACGTGGCTGATGTTGCGATGTTTTGTGTGAGCGTGTGTGAACACGGACTTAACTAACTTTGGAGTAAATACAGTTGGAGCTAAGGCGGTCTTGAGGCGACCTACAAAGCTCCAACATGTGTTGGACTAAGAGTAACACAACCTGTTGTCAGGACCAAACGCTGTGGACACCAGTGAGGTGTCAAAGAGAATTTTAGCCTTTCAAGCAATAAAATGTCCGACAGAGTGTTCCCATGCACTTCAACAGTCAGACCCCGAATCACAGAAAGTCCCAATTTATATAGCATTACATGATGTGTAATGAACACTGGTGGGTGTGGCTTAGTCTGGAGATGCTAATCAGTGTTTCCCACAGGTTTGAAGGCAATGTGTGGCGGTTGGGGAAGGGGGGGGAGAAACACGTGCACAGACTATGGGTCACGTTTTTACAGGTGCAACGCAGCCCTTTGATCGCAGCGCTGCAGCGGGAGGCGGACACAGGAGAGATTGTGCGGTGCGCCACAGAATAGTCTATGTGTGGGAAACACTGCTAATTAACGTCTGGTAGCTTTGGGGATGATCTGGATCAATACAGAGCAAATATCATTCAGTAGGATGTTGGAGACAGAGATATTACATTTCCATGTGTTGGAAACACCAATTGTGTTTCCATCAGAGAAAATGCGCATCTGTCTCAAATGTGCATAATAAATGTGTATAACAAAAGCAAATTTTCACGCGTTTCCATCGAAGAGTGTTTGCGAATCGTGGCGTTGGTTACCATGGTTACAGCAGGCGGCTGCATGGCGCAACTGCAGCATTTACCCAGCAGAGGGCGCACTGTACGTTTTTGATTTCACTTGAAGTACGAGCTTTTTAGTATCGTTTTTGGCCAAATTAATTCATGTCGGAATTAGGTGCTTGTTTTTACTCGTAATGCCATGAATAAATGTTAATTTAGGCGACCTACACACTAATAAGTAACTCGCTGCTACTGCTCTGAAGTCTTGCATGACCTGTAAAGGCTGGACAAACAAAAACTATCCCAGAGTGAGTTTACTACGTTTTCTAATGAGGATCAGGCGGCGTCTGCGTCTCTGGGAGAGTTTTTTGTTGCTAACTTGGTCCATAGTTGCAGACAGTGTTGTAACATAAATGCTACGGCAGAGACAGCGATGTTTGAGCCTCTGCATCTGGGAAATATTTTTGGACTAGAGACGAGCTGCTACTGATGGACTTTTCCTCTTCACTCCTGTCCACAGGTCGGCTACGCCAACAGGCACGTGTACTTTTTATTCGCTACGTCAAACTGTATGCGAAAAAACTATTTCCATCTTCCACAATGCACATTTACACTTATGCGCATAAATCAAAAAACACCTCAAGCGAGCGGATAAACTTTTTATGTGAATTAAGAGTTTAAATGCAAAATGTGGTGTTTCGATCACTCCTTACAAATGCAAAACTTCAAAATGCGCATTAAAATCCAGTGATGGAAACGCAGTTAGTGAGACCTTCCCAACAGCAATATTTCCAAAGGGTTTTTACATAGAGCTGATCGCCCAGATGCAGGTGCGTGTTTTTTTGCATCTGTATTGCTTTTGGAGACTGATTGCAGAAAGAAAAATGCAACAATAAGGTTTACCCCAATTAAATCATACAATATACGAAACAAAACTTTCAACCATCAAAATATTTTCCATTCAGCCGCGGACTGGGCTTATATTTTACAGGGCGGTTCCAAAATGGGCCGGTGCGTTAGATTAAATTTTTTTATTTTCTGCGCAGCCCGTGCTTTCTGGAATGGAATCATCCAATCACAGGCGCATCTGTGGTACATGTGCCGCACGCATGCTCAGCCCCCTCCCCTCTGCCCCTTCCATTACTCCCCAAAATGGGCCCAGACCGCCCCTGTTTCCATTACAAGCCCGAGGGAAAAGAGAGTCATTTATTTACACCACGGTGCAGACTCTATTTACTGTAACTGCTGCATGTGGAGCTTTTAGGGCATTTCAACACTACTCATGGAAACTGGAGGCATTACATGCATCGAAACAGTCAATCAAAGGCGTCTTTATTACAAGAGCCTTTTGATTTTTGCCAGAGATGTCAAAAGTAGGTCCTATGTTCCCCAGGTGCGATTTCCCCCCCCCCCCCCCGTAGGTGAGTTGGTTTTTCAACCAATCACAAGTCATGAGAGTGAAATGTCATACATATCAAGCAGCTTAACCCTGACCCTGCCCTAGCCACTAACCTTAAGGATAGTGGGCTGGTGCCTAATCTTAATCAATAGAAGTGGGGGAACATAGGTACCGGGGAACATAGGGCTGACCCCAGTTACAGCGGCAGACTACAAGCTAGCACCAGCTTTGTTTCTAGCAAACTAATATAGTGTTCCCAAAGCATTACTAACACTTATATCATTTTAAAACCTCCAGAATTAATCAAATGTATACTAGTAACAACAATACGAAAGCTAAATAACAAACCTGAATGTGCTTCTTCAGATTGGATGGTGAATTCTTGAAAGCTAAAAGTTCGTGTTTTTTGGGCAAGCACAGGACGCACTGCATCCACCATGAATCATTCATTCTTATAGCCAACAACAACAAAAAGTTCTTTCAGGTAAGGCCATGGGTGCCGTGTTTCTTGTGTCTGCGGTATCATCCTGCTCACTTTCCTCCATACCGACTCATTCACAGTCACAACAAACGCGGCGTGACTATCCATGTGTTTGACGAGCTTGCGTCCTCTAGCTTCCTGTTTTTCAGCGCTTGTTGGACCGGGTTTTTACGTCGTGTTGTAGCTCACCTTTGGAGATTTTAAAAGTAACGACCTGATTTTTAGGAGTAAGGAGTAGAAAGTACAGATACTTGTGTTTTAAAAGTAAGGAGTAACAGACCTGCCAACATTGAAGATTTTTATGAGTACAAAAAAAAATAAACGCGCAAACCCAGGGCAAGCCGGATATGTTGAGGCAAGGCAATCTCTCCCGATAACTGTCAAGAACTGTTTGTGTTTTCCAAGTGTTTAATATTGCTTATGAAGAGAGGAGATCGCCAGATTCACAGGGCCGTGGTGGAACGCGCAGTTTGCGTGAATGTTTTAACAGAGCACGTAGATTGTATGCAGTGTTTCCCACAGATTTCAAGGAGACTGTGGTGAGAGAGAGCGCCACCTTGGGGGGGTCTGGGAGCCCTCCCCCGGGAGATTTTTTTCAAATTTAGATGCGTTTTCCTGCATTCTGGTGCATTTTAAGCAAAATAATAATTACTATTTTGGCTATTATGCTGCTGTGAAAAGAATAATTTCTGGTTAATTTACATAGGGTACTATGTTAATTTGTGTGCTTTGAAAACAATATAGTTTTGTTTTTACTCTAAAATTACATTTTGGGTTTCTAAATAACAGAATATATACACTTTTTTCCACTTCCTCTTTTTGTAGCGCATATGATTAACAACTATATTGACTCAACACTAAACTTTTTTTGTTTTAGAACTGTAGTTCTCCTAATGGCTTCACTTTCATCACAGAGTGGTCAGAGACAATAAAGGATTTGTACATAATGTTAAATTCCAAATCAGGTTCTGTACATCAGAAGATACTGTCTTCTATTTGAATCATGTACATAAAAAAAAGGATAAAAAACATTATTACATTTTCGTTTTTGAAATATAGATTTTAAACTTTTATTGACTATTCATAGGAATAAGGCCCATACACTTCAGAATATGCCAACCATACAAAATAAAATGGTATCAGTTTTTTTCTGGCTACAGCTTAATGGTTTGGCATATTTTAATAGTTGCAAGTCCAAAGAGTGTAAACTTTGGTTCAGGTTCAGTAAACTTGCCAACGTTAACATCTCTGATCAGCTGGAACCACAGAACCGCTCATATCTGTGAGAACCCAATGACCACACGGTCCACCTGGAGATCAGCCCTCTCCCCAATGACCACACGGTCCACCTGGAGATCAACCGAGCGCAGAGCGCGCACTGAGCCATGGGCACTTGCCCGGTCAATTTAGCCATAAGATTTAGCCTCACAGTAAATGATAGCTATCCATTAGCTTTGTAGGTTTTAGCTTGTAGATGCTCTCACGTTTCACGCGGCTATTGTCAAATATGAAAGCTACAGTCGTCACAAAACTTGGATTAGTTTGGTGCACAGTCTCATGCACAGCTGCGCGCTGTAACTTTGTTGTTGTTGTGCAGACTGATGCATGAACCGCTACCGCTAGCTACTAAGTAAAAAGCAGTAAAAGTTCACATGTATACAGCGGTTTAACTTCACCTCAGCGTGCAATGTCTCATACGGTTCATCGCCCTCAGTGGTGCGTCTGTTGGAGCGGGGTTAGCGAGTCGACGAGGCCGGTGGATGCGGGCGGCTGTTGCGCTGCCCAGGTGAAGTGAGCGAGCGCGGGCCAGCGGAGCTCACTCAGCCTGGAGCTGGAGGCTCCTACGGCTGCAGCCACGGGGAAAGTGGCATATTTGACGTAACAGCACCAGTGAACTTTTACAGCCTATGCATAGTTTATTTACACGTTACACAGATCTCTGCTCAGCGGCAGAATGAACTTCAGTGACAACATCTTCATAATGCGTAGTTTAGAACATGAAATCGTACAAGCGTACTAGGAGGTCAAAATGCGTGTCCGCTACGCAAAATACGTACATGTTGGCAGGTCTGGAGTAATTGCAAAAAAAAAAAATACTCAAGTAAAGTACAGATACCTGAAAAATCTACTTAAGTACAGTAACGAAGCAGGCCCGGATCTACGGGGGTGCAAGAGGGTGCATTGCAACCTCATTTTGAAATGTTTTCCCCCTCAGTTTTAATGGCATCACAATATATCTTAATGGCGAGAAACTCTATTTGCACCCTTTTGAAACTCGAATGCACCCTCAGTCAGTTTGCTCTGGAGCCGACGCTTACTTCCCACCTCTGAGTGGCTCCGAGCATCATCCCAGCTCATTAGAGTAGAAATATAGGCGTACTGCTTTGGACCTTCAGCTGAACCTGTGAAAACATGAACGGACCTCATCAACAGGAAGACATTTTGTACTTACAGTAGACATATTTTGTGAATTATTTTTTTTGATACATGCAGAGCAGGAAATACAGAAGCGCATTATCCATTGGTTTCAAGTGATGTAACATTAACACCGTTGCCATAGCTGCCAACATTCTACACATCAAGGATTCATCTTTAGTAAGTACCTAAGTAAGTGCTTTATTTGTCATTATACAATTGTACAAAAAAATGCGTGGATTAGGTGTTGACCAGCATGTGTTTCTTACTTACTTTTTGTATATTAGTGTCTTTTGATTTTTTTTTGTCAGTACGTTGTTAGTAGTGAACCCTGCTCTGGTTGAAACACATGTTTTGGAGGTAGGGGAGCACCCGGAGGAAACCTGGCTGGCTGGCCATCAGTGCTCCTTTGAAAGGTTTCATGGTGTCCCACACTGGTCAAAAACATAGAAATCACAGAAATGCCTTTAGGCCAAGGAGAGAGACTTATCCGCACATTTGTCTCCAGCAGGTTAGACTACTGTAACGGCTGCTCACTGGCCTTTCTAAACGAGCTGTTAGAGCTGCAGAACATCCAGAACGCTGCTGCTCGAGTCCTGACAAGAACCAGGAAATACGACCATATTAGTCCAGTGCTCCGGTCTCTGCACTGGCTTCCTGTCACTCAGAGAATAGAATTTAAAACAGCTCTGCTTGTGTACAAGTCTTTTCATGGTTTAGCACCAAAGTACATCTCTGACATGTTAGAGCCGTATGAACCATCTCGGGCCCTGAGAACTTCAGGGAGGGGTCTCCTGGTGGTTCCCAGACTCAGGAGGACTAAATACAGTGAGGATAAAGCTAAGGTCTGGAGCAGTCTTCATGAGGATGTGAGACAGGCCTCAACTCTGACAATGTTTAAATCCAGGCTGAAACTGAGACCCTCGTACTCATTTCGTTTCGTACAGAGGGTCTGGATCTTCACAATTGAGCTCCGTTAACAGGTGGGAGGGATGAACTCCTTTGAAACGACTGGATCTGATTTTCGCTAGCGTTTGGTTGTGACGTATGTAATGCACCCGTGTTGAGTGAAGCAGCTATCATAACTCTATCATAACTCTATCATAACTCTATCATAACTCTATCATAACTCTATCATAATTCTATCATAACTCTATCATAGCTCTATCATAACTCTATCATAACTCTACCATAACTCTATCATAACTCTATCATAACTCTATTAGCTCTATCATAACTCTATCATAACTCTATCATAACTCTTGAGAGCATTCCTTGCGCATTCGAAGGCTTCCGTTATAATTTCTGGATATTTGGGAGCAAATGCTGCGCAAATGCTTGACGTCACCTACAACACCCGCCTCCCCCGCTCGCTGAATGGTAGGTTGAAATGTAGGTAAAAGATAATTCACCGGAGTTTACGGATGGCAAAGGCCAGGCTTGCTTTTTACTGTTTTTAATACAATTTTATGTTGATGTTTTATGGATTGATTTAATCTACTTTCTTGTAATTTGATGCAACTGTGAAGCACTTTGAATTGCCTTGTGTATGAATTGTGCTCTACAATAAACTTGCCAATAGGCCATAGGTATGTTCATTAAAGGAACAGGCCACCGTTCTTCCATACAGAGATATGCTCTTACCTGAGCTTAGACGAGTTGTTTAAAGCAGTGTCAAATTATACAAAGATTTCCCAAGATTTGAACATCTCACAGAGCACTGTTCAATCCATCATTCGGAAATGGAAAGAGTATAGCACCACTGCGAACTTACCAAGACACGGCCGTCCACCTAAACTAACAGACCAAACAAGGAGAGCACTGGTCAGAAATGTAACCAAGTGCCCTAAGATAACTCTGGAGGAGCTGCGACGTACTGCCGCTGAGCTGGGGGAATCTGTACATGGGACAACTATAAGTCGTACTCTACACAAATCTGGCCTTCATGGACGAGTGGCAAGAAGAAAGCCATTATTGAAAGGAGGCCATAAGAAATCCCGTTTGAAGTTTGCTAGAAGTCATATGGAGGACACAGCTACCATGTGGAAGAAGGTGCTTTGGTCAGATGAGACAAAATTTAACTTTTTGGCCCAAATGCAAAACGTTATGTATGGAGCAAACCTAACACTGCTGATCGTCCTGAGTGCACCATCCCCAGTGTCAAATATGGTGGGGGAAGAATAGTTGGGAAGATGGATGGAGCCAAATACAGAGACATTTTGGAGTAAAACCTGCTGGAGTCAGCAAGAGAATTGAGGCTGGGGCAGAGATTCACCTTCCAGCAGGACAATGACCCTAAACACAAAGCTAAATCTACAATGGAATGGTTTAAAAACAAACATATTAATGTGTTAGAATGGCCCAGTCAAAGTCCTGACCTAAATCCTATTGAAAATCTGTGGAAAGACCTGAAAACTGCTGTTCACAAACGCTCTCCTTCTAATTGAGCTTGAGTTGTTTTGTAAAGAGGAATGGGCTAAAATGTCAGTCTCTAGATGTGCAAACCTTGTACAGTCAAACCCCAGAAGACTTGCTGCTGTTATTGCAGCAAAAGGGGGTTCCACAAAGTATTAAGTCATGCTGTATGAATACTTATGCACGCCCCACTTTTCACTTTTCTATTAAAAAAAAAAAAACAGAATCATGTATCATTTTGCTTTCACTTCACAGTCTTCTGTTACTTGTGTGTGAACTTTCAGTAAAAAATTAAAAGTAAAATCTTTATGTTTATGGTTGTAAACATGACAAAATGTGCAAAATTTAAGGTGTATTATACTTACGAGAGGCACTATAGCTGGCGGCCTCTTCATTTCACTTGACTTGCTGAGGGAGAGCGATCCCAATCGGGAGGAAACATTCAAATAGTATTTCCTATTCAAATAGCTTTACAAATCCGAAGTCTGAATGTCTGCATTCTTGCAAATACGGACTGTTTTGTGCTTTCATGCGTCACACAGACGACTTAAAGATACAGTACATTTGATTCAAGACATTAATAAAATACATCAGCTTAGAACTGTAGAAAGTAGATTCAGCTTACAAGCCACAACAACAAGACACTTTTCTATGACTAAATTTTGTTTTGGCTTTCTCTTAAGTTAAAGGCCTCTTCAATGTCCCTCTTTTTTCCTTGAAGAATCCTTTTCGAAGAATCGAAAAGGATTAATCGTCCACAACCAATCAAACCTCAATCCCTGCTCTACATATTTAACAGTCAGACATTAGTTAGAGAAACTCCAAGAAGATGTTTATTTAGTTGCAACAGATAAGTTTCGATATTGCTATGGACACAATACAAGATATGCAAAAAACTATTTCAGTTCAGCACGCCATATTCATTTCATTATTTCGTAGCTTGATTTGCTTCTGGGCATGACAGTTTACACTCTGCTAAAAAGCCACACACAAAAAAGAAAAGAAAAAAAAGTTGCGTACCAAAAAGAATCAAAAGTTTTCTGGGTTGACTTTTCCACGTGAGCTTCACATCAGTAAGTCCCATGTTCAAAGTGTGCCTGGATCTGGGAGGGGTAAATAAAAACGTGTTAGTGAATTATAAATTCTTTGCTAATGATATAAATAAATGAGTGATTGCGGAGGGTACCTGTTTCAATATGGAGATGGCCGGGTCAGAGAGGTCCACCGCAGCCTGGAGCTTTATCTTGACCACATGTGTCCGTTTCCTCTCGAAAGCTGCCCCCAAAAAAACGGAAATATCCACCACAGTTATCCAGAGTAATCCCAAAATCAATTAAATACTTCAGGTCACCCACCTTTTTCACAGTGAAAAGGGAGCGACACCTGACAGTTTTCATCGTGCCATCCGCGGGAGTTGTCTACTTTAACACAGTGTTGATTCCACTGGTTATTATCAGGCTGGTCGTTCGCCCAGTTTGTGAATTTGCCCTGACTCCCATCGGACCACCTCCAGGGCTCTCGGTACAGGCCGACCCACACATGAGTGCTTTGATAGAGAGACGCCACCGTATTGAATTCAGCCTCATCTTCGATCATGGCCAGGTCAGTGTAGTGTTGTCTGCAGTGGATCCGAGCGTTTTCCCAGGACATTTGAGCTGTGACCAGGGTAAACCTTTGTGAGCTCTGATGAGGTGTCCCTGAAAAAGATCATTTTCTGGTATCACCAATATCATAAAATGTTGTTATTTTATGGTAATGCCCATAGGGGGACTGTCATTGGTCAAAAAAAAATAGAATTTAAGAATTTGTCATAAATTCAAGCAAGGCCCAACTCAAATTCTACCCCTTAGCCCTTCACTTGCATTTTGTGGATTCACAAGTCATTTTGTGGCCAAATGATATGGAGATAAAGTAGTTATCTGAAGTTTCGAGAGCAGGACCAAACCTCACCCACGCCCCTTCCGGCCGGCAGACTATTTAAGCCCACCAATTACTGACCTCGTCCTCTCGTTCGGGGCTTCCGGCCCCACCCTCCCTCCCTTTATCAATTTCTTCTGTTTGCTTAAAGGTACGGGGACCCGGGGAGCCCGGGAGCTTACCTCATCGAATCCCCAGAGCGGCTTTCATTCTACTCGTTATACATTCAATAAAATCATTACTCGTACATCTATCTGATGTTGTGGTCCTTGTGAGTGATTTCACACATGGCTATAGAACTGGTTCTTTGAGATTTTACAATATCTGTAAACACAATGTGTTTTATGTTTTGGTTACATCCATCGACTGAGCTGTGAAGGACTGGTTAATATGCACTTTCTGTGGCCGAGGACCTTTGCTGGTCCCCCAGCAGCCACGGTGTGAGCCCCAGGTCCGAGTGGACTCTGCCGTAGTCAACCCCCCACTATGTGTGCTCTGTAAGCAGGTGCTCATGCTCGCCCATGGACAGGGAAGGAGAATGTGGCCGTGGGATAAAGCAGAGAAAAATGTCGATAGCTGAAAATATGTCGAATTTGGGCTAACCATGCCTGCTTTGTGTTCCTCTTTTTTGTTTTGTTTATAAGTCACTGTTTTCAATTATTTTCCCCAAAATAGAGTTGAATTTCTTTTGTCCTCATTATTTCAGTCCTAGCCCCCTCCACCCCTCTGTAAGCTGTAGGACAGGGGTGCCCAAAGTGCGGCCCTGGGGGCAAATATGGCCCGCAGACAAATTGTGCTGGCCCATCACCAGAGATGGCACTTTTTACGGCAAGTTGAATCATTCCACATAATGAAGCACCAACATTTTATTGTGAGACATTCATTCATTTTTCATTTATTTATTCATTTGAGCAGAAAGTATTTCAAACATTTTTTACATTTGAAAACAGAAAAAACAAGACTTTTGCTCAAAAGGAGTAGGAAGAAGTTCAAAGAACTTATACTAAACCTACCCCTTATTTCTCATCCAAGTAACATCACATACACTCATGCAAGAAACTAAGACATGAGTCTGTGCTCATGCATTAGCTTATGCATTATTCTTAAATATAAATCGTTTATGATCGTACAAGTGTCATTTATCATTTACAATATCAGAGGATTTTTCAATTACAGTCAAACAAAAAAAAAGGATTTATCATTTACGGTCGTACAAAATAAATACACCATATGGTACTTAAGACTTATACCAGGGCACAGCTCTCTTTCATTGTGATACAAAAATTCAAAAATTTAATCATACAAAAATATACACACTTCAATATCGCTTGACCCTACTATACCAAATATACCCATAAGTACAAGCTCTGTATAACCATGTAGGCATAGAAACTGTCTGCCTATAGTCATACACTAAAAATGGACAGGAAAAGGAAAAATTTAAGTAAAAATAAAATAAAAATGACATCTATACAATGTACATACGTATATGTAATCTATGACAATTAACATTGGAAACGTGTTATTTTTGTCCATAGTCATGAAAAACTTGAGCAAGCTGACCTGACTTTAAGGTCACACAAAATTAATTCCAAATACACTAAAATTTACTGTAGTCAATGTTCAATGATACAATAGAGTCTTAACTTTCTTTATAATACTTCGATATTCATATCCAGGCAAACCCCACAACAACAACAAAAAGCGCCAGTGTGCGCCTGTCTGTGAAAAGATAGTAATTATGATACTTCACTAGCATAATTTTTAAAGATAATGTCTTTACATGTTCTTTTAAAGTGTCCTAGTGTTTTGCTCTGTTTTGTCTCTTTATTTAAGTCCTTCCACAATGTTATTCCTGCTTGGGAGATACACATACTTTTTAAATTATAATTTCCTTCTCTACTGCTGAACTATTTTTGGGTGTTCCTGGGAGAAGATCACGACTTGCTTTGTACATTACAACAAGAGTTTTAAATTTAATTAAGTCTTCAATTTTCATTATACGAGATGCTAAGAACAACTAATTTGTATGGTCCCTAAAACCAACATTATGGACGATTCTTATGGCTTTTTTCTGAAGTTTATAAAGTGGATCTAAATGAGTTTTATAAGTGTTACCCCAAACCTCCGCACAGTAGCTGATATATGGAGAATTAAAGAACTATATATAATATGTAGGGCTCTATATTTTAGCAAATGTCTAGCTCTGTACATTACCGATATACTCTTTGCCATTTTTGATTGTATGCTTGTTATGTGGGGTTTCCAGCTTACATTATGACTTAAAATCACACCCAGAAATTTACATTCGTAAACTCTCTCTACTTCCATATTATTGATTTTAAGTTTTACTTCAGTATCTTTGATTCGTTTCCCAAAATCATCATTTTTGTTTTCATAATATTCATTGACAATTTGTTATTATCGAACCATTGTTTTAACTTATTTATTTCTGTTGAGATTTCCGTCATAAGAAGCTGTAATCCTTTCCTGAACACAGAATCGTTGTATCATCAGCAAATAGTATGAATTTCAGTTTAGAAGAGGTATAACAAAGATCATTTATATATAGTAAAAACAGCATAGGACCCAAAATCGATCCTTGTGGCACCCCGCAAGTAATATTCTGCATTTCAGACTTCATTCCTCCAGTTGAACATACTGTTTCCGGTCTGAGAGGTATGATTTGACCCAGTTCAGTGCAACTCCACGAATGCCATTTTTTTCTATTTTTTGCACTAGTCTATAAATATTCCTACAGAGTATAACTTTTTGTCAATACTGTTGGTTATATCCTCAGATACTTCTGTTAATGCTAGGGCAGTTCCTCTATTTTTCCTAAAACCATACTGGCTTTCATTGAGTAAATTGTATTGTTCTATAAACCTATCAAGACGATTAGAGAAACGTTTTTCAAGGATCTTAGAGAACTGAGGTAGAATCGATACAGGTCTGTAATTTGGCACCTCATGACTATCACCATTCTTAAATATGGGCACAACTTTTGCAATTTTCATTTGACTTGGGAATTTCCCAGTCTGGAGAGATAGATTACAGATATGGGTTATGGGCACTACAATTTCATGTATGACCCTTTTGATAAGAGTCATATCAATTTCATTGTAGTCCCTAGATTTTTTGCTCTTACATTGATTAACTAAATCTATAATTTCTTTTGTATCTGTAGGAGTCACACACAATGAATCTCTGCTTTCCAATACATTTTCTAGAACGTTTACATTGTCCAAATTATTAATTTGATTTGCCATCTCGGGCCCAATGTTGACAACATAGTCATTAAACATATTTACAATGTTGCCCAGTTTGGCTTCTTTTTTTCCATTATGTGTGATATAATCTGGAACAGGGTTTTTCAAGCTGATGTGTGTAGTATTCTTTCTTAGATATTCGCATTATATTGGTTAGTTTGTTTTATACCTTTTATATTTTGTTTCAGATTCTGAGGTTCTTTTCCTAAGAAATGTTTTGTACAGAGCATTTTTCTTTTTACATGCGTTCATTATCCCTTTTGTTATCCATGGCCTCTCCTCCTTTTTTGCTTTCATTTTGTATGTTTTTGTTGGACAGTGTAAATCATAGAGAAATTTAAATATTTGCAGAAATTCATTGTATGCATTGTCTACCTCATTTTCACCAAGAACTTTATCCCAGCTTTGTCTTGATAAGCTTTGTTGAAAGGCATTCATTGAACTTTCACTCCTGGGTCTATATTTTATCACTTTGTTGGGTTTAGTCTCCCAAAAACGGTCCTGTTTTACCTTGACTAGTGTAAATATCGGTAAGTGATCACTTATGTCATTTATTAAAATCCCACTTTGATGAACACTCTCCAACATGTTGGTAAATATGTTATCAATTAGAGAAGCAGTCGTAGCTGTTATTCTTGTAGGTAGTGTAATCAATGGATAAAAGGTATTACTGTACATCGCATTCAAAAAATGTTCTGTTGGTCCATGACTCTTATGTTTCAATAGGTCAATATTAGTGTCACCACAAAAAATGATCTCCTTTGTTTGGTCAACATACATATTTTCCATGCACTCTGTAAATACTTGTAAATCTGTTCCAGGAGCTCTGTATACACAAGATAACAGTATATTTTTTCTTTTCTCAAAAACAATCTCCACAGTTATGCACTCCATTACTTGCTCAATTGCTACACTCATGTGCTCCACGACCTGTATTTGAAGTTTTTTATCCACATAGAGTGCAACGCCTCCACCATTTTTGTGTTCTCTGTTTTTATGAAACATTTCATAACCCTCAAGTGTTAAATTAAAATTGGAATCACTATTTAACCATGTCTCCGAAATAGCTATAACATTAAAAGTAAAGCTAAGGTTATCAAGATATTCCTTTATATTGTCAAAGTTGGCCTGTAGGCTCCGACTATTAAAGTGTATAATTGATAAAGTATCTTCCACATTTTCCAATAAAGACATTTGTTGATCTTGAAATACGTACATTTTTTAGTCAGATTGTTATAAAACTGAATATCTGGATCGATGTCATGCAAACCTGTCCGCGACTCATAGTTTTCATAAGTAAATGTGTCAAATTCTTGTACCAAACTTGTGTCCTCATCTTCATTTTCGGATAAAGAAGCGTCACTGGACATGTTGTTCATGAGTGAAAAAAGTTTCTTTGCATTACCTTACAGTTACTTATAGTTGTCCAGATCTCCTTCCTCCCTGATCCATATTACCTTGCCTTCTTCGGGAGTTCCTTTGAGTTTGATAAACACTTTACAGTTTGTCGTCCAGGTTGACTGTATCTTTTCTTGTTTCCTCAGTGCACGAGCTTGTCTTGCGATGTCCGCGTTTTTTTTGTTAGATGCTCATTCATGTAAAAATATGTCCCCTTGAGCTTTCTTCCTTGTTTGAGCACCTCTACTTTCCGTTTTCTGTTGGTGAACCGGATTATTATCGCTGATTTCGTCTGTTTGTCCTTTCTGGGCAACGGGTGACAGGCCTCTATGTCCTGTGTTGCCATGATAATTCCTTTGCTTTGCATGTATCTAATCACCTGCTGCTCCGTTGACTCCCAGTCCTGTTCATTGTGCTCAACGTTTCCTGAGGACACAGCTCTAGCGTAACTTCTGGGTTTAATGTCCAAACCAGTGACAATGATGTCATTTAATAGTACTGCTCCAAGTCTGCTATACTCACCTTTCCAGCGCTATGATCTTACAGTCTTTTTCGTCATTTAGTTTTCTTAGGACCTTGACTTCCTCCACAAGGTTCACAATAGTCTGTGTTGCTTAGATACTTTGTCCATTTGGGCAGTCAAGGATTGCGATGCCATTTTTATTCCCTCCAGTTCTTCCTCCATCGCGGCGGTTGGAGACCTTTTTGGTGGCATCTAGAAGTCCCTCCGTGTCTCTCCTCCTGTGGCCGGGTGCGGTAACTGCGCCTCGGCAGCCCCACAACGACCAGTCCCTTCGTGTCTCTCCTCCTGTGACCGGGGTGCGGTAACTGCGCCCCGGCAGCCCCACAACAACCAGTCCCTTCGTGTCTCTCCTCCTGTGGCCGGGGTGCGGTAACTGCGCCTTGGCAGCCCCACAACGACCAGTCCCTTCGTGTCTCTCCTCCTGTGACCGGGGTGTGGTAACTGCGCCCCGGCAGCCCCACAACAACCAGTCCCTTCGTGTCTCTCCTCCTGTGACCGGGATGTGGTAACTGCGCCCCGGCAGCCCCACAACAACCAGTCCCTTCGTGTCTCTCCTCCTGTGGCCGTGGTGCGGTAACTGCGCCTCGGGCCGCCCCGCAGCAGCCGGTGGTAGCTAGCTGTAGCTAGGTGACTACTAGCCGCTTGGTAGCCGCTTGTAGCTAGCTGGCTACTAGCCGCTTGTTAGCCGCGTTCGTTGTATCTATAGTCCTTTCGTCCAAGAGAAGTCCAACTTTATATATTCCAATTTGGCGTAAGAATGTGCAAAGATTGAAAAACACTTTTCAGCGATGTTAACAAGTCTTTTTGTAAATCGAGTTCGAGCGACAGAGTTTTCTTGCTTCGGTTGCACCGGAAGTACATCAGTCCCCGGAAGTACATCAGTCCCCGGATTGACAGGGCTGGCATTTAGGTTCCGATCCTAATAAAGGTGTAGCCTGGCTAACGCCAGACTAAAATCACAAGTGATATTTAGTCTGGGGACCACCAATTCATTTTCTCGTAGGAGAGGTGTGGTTTACGATTGTCCATAGCCGTTTATTGGGCGCTACGAATGTCTCTCATGCGTCTGCACGTAGCCATAGCCAATCGTATCATGGTATCAGATGATGTATGACGTACCTGCTGTAAACTTTTGAGCTAAACTATTTAGAACACGTTCTAAAGCTTGATCGAAAAATGGCATCGCGTCTGCTGCTGTCATGTTGGATCCGTAAATATTTTTTTATTTTTTTTATCCCTAAACAAACTACAAGCTTTATGTCAAATAGCGCGTCATCGTCTTACCGTCCCTCCTCGTTCTGTGATTGGTGCCCAAATCCATGGAAAAATGTCGGCCATGGTCCCCAGGCTGTTGTGAAGTTCGAAAAGATTCGAGCGCACACATCAGTCTGGCGTTAGCCAGGCTAATAAAGGTGTGGGGAACGGGTTAAACCTCTATTAAATACACCCAGTTTAATATTTGACTGCCCTAACCACCGTTCTGTGGCCCTCCCTATGGAAAAAAGTTTGGAC
This sequence comes from Neogobius melanostomus, assembly GCA_007210695.1. Classification (NCBI taxonomy): domain Eukaryota; kingdom Metazoa; phylum Chordata; class Actinopteri; order Gobiiformes; family Gobiidae; genus Neogobius; species Neogobius melanostomus. The sequence continues at coordinate 538,827 of VHKM01000438.1, forward strand.
ACCACTGGTCCAGGAGAAGGGCGAGGGCTAAAGGGAAGGGGTAGGGCTAAATAGAGAATTGGTTATTGGGTCAAAATCTACTATAAACATTCCGAGATGGTTAAATCTGTCACTGCGTTTTTGGCGACTAAAATGGACTATGGTACATCATACAATACAGAATTACACTAACAAGTTGATAATACAATGAAATGTGTTGTTTTGGATTAAGGAAATGCATACCTGTGAAACAAGCAAAAGGCTTAAGATGCCCACACCATGCATCTGCCCAAAGACCACCGCTGATATTTACACAGTAACTATTGCAGTTGTTGTTGTCGGGTTCATCAGAGTGCCACTTCTGGATCCCTCCGGGGCAGGTGGTCCCTGTGGCAGACCATCTCCAGGAGTTGGAGTCATTCCCCATCACCTGTTTCCATGACGCGGGGTCATCGATCAGTCCGATCCAAGCGTGTCCGGTGTAGGCACTGGGTGTCGTCAGTCTGCCCAAGTCTTCCACATTTGAAACAGTGGCCAGATCAGTGTAGTGCTCTCTGCAGTACTGCTGCGCATCAGTCCAGCGCAGCTTCAAGTCGATAAAATAGTATTCCATGTAGACTTCATGGAAGGTGAAGACCTCCCTAAATGCTGCAGATAATGAGAATGGGAATATGCATTTTTAACATTTCTAGATGTTTGTGATCTGTCTTACCATAGGGCAGGAAAAACAACGCAAAGAAATCCACGTGCATTTTTAACCAGTGATTGTTGGCAGGCTGGTGGAAGTATGCTGTCAATGGAAAGAAAGGGTTCAATTAATTATCTGCTTCTTGTACCACCTCATGCACATTTTGAAATATATTGCGTGTTAAAGCAGCTGAAAACAAAATACTCAGATAATGGCGTGTTGCTCCACAGTGACTTCTCGAACCAACTAAAGGAGTAAGAATCTCCTCCCGGATATTCAAACAGATTTACTAAACAAATGAGGTACATATGAATTTGTCGGCCGACCAAAGACAATACATATACAGTAGTTTATATGAATAAAAACTACAACAAAGTACTTCGTTACTTCCCACCTCTGATTTTTGCAGAATGTCTTACCAAAAATCAATTTACACTCCAGGTAATAATTCAGAAGTCAACAGGTGTCAGCCAGTCTGAGATTCAGAACAAAGACACTGATGATTCTCAGATTCGTCCAGTTCTGCAGCAAATACTCCAAGTAGTCCATAGTCCAACTCTATTAATTGTGAGCAATAGTGGTTCCATTCGTCTTTGTGAGTTAATCAATAAAGAAAATGCTTTTTTAAATTTATTTATTTTATTTTTTACAGCAGAATAACTCCAGCATAATCAGTCCTCTTGGGGGCACTGTTGACCAAAAAACAACTGATTCCCCTTTGAAGATAACTTGTAACTTTCATAATTTAAAGGGAACTGTGAGCAGGATCTTAATGTTTATTTTATTTTATATAACCCAGTCTTGACCCAGATATGAAGTAAACATGCACCCAAACAAATAGTGGTTAACTGATCATTTATTCATAAATAATATTAATAAGCACTTTGCCTACACTGACCCATGCAGAAAGGGAGTGCAGAAACACAGGAGCGCTTCCTGGAGAATGCGAGCACCACCTCATGACATCAGCAGGTGGAACTGAGTGTTTGAGCTGTTTTAATCCTGCTTTTTAATCAATAGGCCGGATTATTAAAACATTAAACATACATGAATGAAATAAAACTGAAGTATCCACAAGTGAACATCAATGTAAGAATGTCTTTGCTGAGAATATGTAGTACACATAGCACGAAAAGTACATTTTAGTTTGTGTTGCTCCTTTAAGTTGAACTTGATCAGTAAAAAAATGTTAAAAAGCACTTAATGTACTTTGTAACATCTTAACCTCCACCTGAACAGAGCACATTATCTCCAGTTTGGCTTTACCCAAATCTAAAAGCTTCTTGAAAAAAAGTGTCAAAATAGCAACAAAAATGAGACAAAAAGATGAAAACGTGACAAAAACGCAATTAAAAGCAATGTCAAAAAGTGTTCAAAGCGTTCAAATGAGGCGTTACACTGGCCTAACGACACTAACCTTTAAGATTTGGTCATCGATTTTTCTGTAATGATTACAAGGGGCATGGACAATAAGACAATGTCTTCATCATGCTCCTTTTCACCATGTACTAGGGGTGTTGAAAAATATCGATTCGCCGATATATCGCGATATTACGTCGCGCGATTCTCGTATCGATACAAAAGCGCCCGTATCGATATTTAAACATCTATTTTTGGGGAAATATTCATTGCAGCGTCTCTCTTTGGTCCTGCACTTTTACTCCCGCCCGCTAGATGGCAGCGCACCGCGCAGCCCGCTTGAGTAACACTAGAATTTAGTGAGAGTTAGAGAAACACAGGAAGAGCTTAGCATGGAAAAGAATGAGTTATGAGACGCTACGGGGCTCTTTTAAAACTCTACATTTGGCTTTGGCTTTGGCTTTTACAGCAAAGACAGAGACCTGGATTATTACGAGAGCCACAGCTTTGTGCATATTGCTGAGTGCGTCGCCGCTGCGTTTGGAGAGGATTTATCTTCGTAGCATGGATTTATCTTCGTAGCATTTTATTACGGAATTAAACGAAACCGAGGTGAAACTACAGTAAATACAGCATACTCATGTTAAACCTGTGTCTCGCCACTGCAGTACTACGACACAAGTTTAAAAAGAGCCTGCTGTATGTAGTTTCCCCTCTGCTTCAGTTGTGTGCTACTGCTGCGCGTGATGCCCGTGTCATTATGTCCCAGATCTACGAGTGACACCCGTTGTGGAGTAGACACAATTTTAAATGCCCCGTCTGAGTTATTGTATATTTTAATGGATGAAACCCATAATAGTTACTGATCGCCAAGGACTCCCAACTATAGAAATACTAGAAAACGTGCATCCCCAGTAATTGGTTTCATTACTAGGTTTCCAAGAAATCTGTTTTCCGTTCAAAGGTACATAATCACCATAAACACCACAGTCACAAGCACATTAGTGAAAAGCATTTATATCATAAGATGGATAGATCAAATGTATTTGATACAAATCTAATGGTGGACTAGTTTACTGAATAGTTGTTTCCAAAGTAGTAAAAAAAAATCGCAATAATCGTCTAATTCTTCAATATCGGGATATATCGTATCGTATCGTATCGTGACCCTTGTATCGGGATACGTATCGTATCGCCTGAGACTAGGCGATACACACCCCTACCATGTACTGTTCATATTAATGTATGACCCTGTAAAGAAAAATATGAACATGGATGAATAAATAAATAAATGAAATGAAATGATTTGGGTAAAGCTGAACTGGGGAAAATGCACTAGGTTAAGGCGGGGGTTAAGAGGTTAAAGAAACATTTTAAGTGCACAACCTGTCATTTTACATGGAGTAATTATTCCTTCTGTATCAATAAGAGACTATTAAGTCATTTTATATGTTGTTATATTTTTATTATATCCTTACAATTCCTAATTTCTGAAATACATGTTTGGTCACTTTGCGCATGCGCAGCGAGCCTCAAAGAAGTGAGAACTTGGACAGACGTCTGTCTCACATCATTGTAAATGAGCCAGAACAGGAGAAATATTTGCATGACGAGGGAATCACAGTCATCTTATCATATTGGATCATGCTGTAAGGCCATACCATCTCTACAGTCATAACCTTCATTATAATAAATAAATAGGCTAATCGCAATGCATTCGCTAATGCTAACGCGGCTAGTGCTAACACAGCTAGTGCTAACGTCCACAGCAGCTTATAAATATGCTGTCTTCAGACCAAACGCCTCCAAAGCCTCCAAAGCATCAGGTTTACATTGATAATACATGGGGGACGCGCCTCGGGGAGCGTCGAGAGATCCCACAGTGCGTCCCGCTCCTCCTGTGCAGCGCGTTTTGAAGCTTTTCGTGCGTGGCTTTTGACGCACGTCCAGCGCCTCGAAAGCGGCCGACGCTAGAGTTGGAATTGTTGAACGTTTTGGAGAAAATCGCGAGCGTCGACCAATCAGGGCTTTCCCCAATAGTGACGTGCGTTGGAGCTGAGCGAGCCATCGCCGGCCCGCAGATGTAAACAGTCAGAGTCACGGAGGTTAGCTTCATCGTGTCGTGAAACGGGGCTACAGCAGCTCTGGGACTTTTACAGAGACACACATCAGTGTTTCATTTACCTAAACACCCAGGATTAAAAGCGGCGACAAGAAAACTTATTTGAGTGGCTGGATCTGCGCTGGGAATGTGTTTGGGCCTTGATGATGCACAGAGCAATATCAAAGCTAATGCTACAAGCTAAAGCTCCAATCGATGTGAAAACGAGAAATATGCACGAATAAAGTCTATTAAGCCCCATCTACATAAAGCAACCGTTTAACAATGATCACACACTGAGCCAGGCTTGTTGATTTTTAAGTTTATTGCTCACATTTTATCTACAACGGGCCGTAGTCGATCTGTTTTCTCCCAGAGCTAGCTGCATAATAATTATTTCTATGCTAGCCGCTTAGCAGCAAACAGATAGCTCGCACTGACCCCATGAAAACAAGGATTTTGCACTAAAACCGTCAATAAAGCCTTTAACTACACAGAACAGCCTTTATGATGGTCACACACTGAGATGGGCTTGACACATTTGTGGTTTATTGCACACTTTTTTTTATCAACAATGAGCTGTAGGCGATTGTAACAAGCTAACTGGGCTAACCTAGCTTATAGCCACTTGCCACCAATGTCCCTTCAACCGTATGGGCTGGATATGAGCTTAAATACTGGGGAGATCCTGAGTAGACCATGGGGGTATAGTTAAAGATCCATAGGACATGGCAGGAGCAAAGAGGGAGACTAGTTAACCTCCGAACAACTGTAGTTTTCAGGCACGAGCTGCTTCCAAGATGGCTACGAACGCACTCTGAGCTGACGCGCGGCCAGGGCGTCTTGACGCTCGGTGACATTTGTGACAAGCGTCTGACTTCAGTAAGCACAAGCGTCCAACTACGGGATTTGGGCGCGATTTGAAGCCCGAGAAGCGTGCGGTCTGAACACGGCAATACTCTCACTGAGGAGAGTCTGCAGCTGCACCTACATACGGTAGGTGAACACAAACATAGGGATATAAGTTACAGGTTACAGATTTACAGCACAGCACACCTACCAAGTAGCAACATGAGACACTCTACGAGGCAGACCCCGGACTCTCGACAACAGCAACAAGTCCAACACCAACACCCATGGCCTATGGCGATGTAGAATAGCCTTTTTCCTCAAACCAGACTCTGCGACCGGCGTACTATCAAGGGAGAGGGGTTGTGGGGTGAACACATGCGCTTTTGTTTGGGTCACGTTAACGCAGCTACGGCTGAGCGAGTGCCGACCCGCGCTACATCCCTTTCTCCCGGGACACAGACATTGTTTAATACAGGATGGGATAAATACGCTTTGACCTTTGAGAGCCTATAATGCTTAAGGAAGAACACAAAGCAGCGCAATGTAAACGAGGAAATGAATGAGAGGCTACGATAAACCATGCCTCAGTCGACCTCTTCTCTTTTAATAAGCGACGCCCTCTCGCTAGGGGCGCAGGCACATAGTGCTACAGCTGCGCTAATGGAAGTTGACATGTTTGGAGCAGTGCTGTCTTTGCACCGAGTGTTTCCAAAAATTTTACCAGTACAGTAGATGTTCCCCAAGCAGCTTTTGTTAAACTAAGCACCATGGTCTTGAATAGCTTAGAAACTGCAACAAATATATAAAATATACAATTTTATAATCTATACAATTATTTCTTTAGTTCCACTCTTTTTTATTCATTTATTTTATTTATTTATGTATTTTTATCTTGTGCTATTTCACACTTTTAGCCGAGTTTTAGCTGCTTTAATTTATCTTTTATTTTTATGTTCTCCCAGTGTTTCCTCTGAGGGAGCCCTCTGCCCCGGGAGTGCTGGTTGGCTGTGGCCGTGCAGGCGCTCTCCTGTGGGTGCCTGGATGGAGGTTGGACGTCTATCCTACACCTCCTCCAGGCGCCCTGTGTTGGCGCTCTGTGGCTGTGGCCGATGGGCTGCTCTCGGTGCAGACGGCTCCTTGGATGGTGTTTCCTCTTTCGGTTCATCTGCACTCAGCCTTATGTACCCCCACTTTATGTCAATTTTCATTTAAGACTTTTAACAGCTGGGCTGCCTGTATGTATATGTATTTTTTAAGCACTGTAAAGCACTTTGTGTTACATTTTTGTATGAAAAGCGCTTTATAAATAAAGTTTGATTTGATTTGATAAAAGCAAAAAAGATTAATGGTAAAAAAAGATGAATATTTTGTTTCGTGACAGTTGACCAAAATCTACCATATGATCTCTGCAGATACCTTTTAGTAAAGTATATAACACAAACAAAATGAAACAGTGATCTTCGTATGTCAAATCCTACCCTCCACTACGAAGTATAACCGTTAAGTGCCAAGGCATGCTTCCCATGAAGGCCAAATGAACCTTCACAAGGGCCCTTAAAGACTTAAATGTCTCTCTCGACCATTGTATAACAGAAGGAGGTTCTCTCTGTGTCCACTCTTTAGGCATTAGTTGTTAAGCTATGGTTTAAAATAATTAATAAATGTCACCCTCTGGTCCTTGTGCGCTTGGCCCATTTGTAGAACTTGTGGAATCAAGTCTGAGACACAGTTTAGCTCGTGAGAACAGAGTCCGGATGTGAGAGCAGAGCCCCTCGCTCACATGGAGGTAAACCAGAGGGTTCAGGGCAGAGTTTAGACTCACCAGACCACGGCTGACCTGTTTGGACACGTACAACGTATTAAACCAACTGTAACACTGCCCCCTCCTGGTCAACACCCGGGACCACAGACTGAGGATCCTGAGGACGTGATAGGGATGTAACACACAGAGAACAGCAGCAGCAGAACCAGCAGCAGTTTGTAGCTCCTCTGTTTGAGCAGGCGGTCTGTGGAGCTGGAGCGGCACAGAGTCACTATGACATGAGCGTAACAGCCCACAGTGACCAGGAACGGCAGGCAGAACCCTGTGATGGTCCAACCCACACTGTACTTCAGGTAATCCTCAATATAGTCGTCAGACGTAGTGTCGAAGCACTCAGCCTTTTTATCATAGGTTTTGGGGAAGAACATGTCTGGGAGGCTCTGGGCACAGACCAACAGCCAAACAACGAGCAAGATCACCACAGAATGAGTTGAAGTCAGTCTGTCCCAAACTCTGATGGGATGGACAATGGACAAGTACCTGAACACACTGATGCAGGTGAGGAAGCCAATGCTGCCGTAGAGATTTATATTGAAACAGAACCTTGTGATTTTGCAGAAAGCGTCGCCAAAAATCCACTGTCTCTTCATGAAATGGTAAACCATCAGGAAAGGCAAAGTCAGCAGGTAGAGGATATCCAGTCCGAGATTCAGAACAAAGATGTTGATGATTTTCAGTTTCTTCCAGTTTTGCAGCAGAGACTTAAGTCCGAGCTCGTTCGCTGTGAGGCCAATGACGAAGACCAGGATGTAACTAATGGGACAATTGCAACTTGACTGCCACCGGGTCGGAGCCACCAATACACACTAATGGAATCACAAAGAAGAAGCTAACAGGCTAACGGGCAAAGCTAAGTGCGGCTAGCTCCACTTTAAACAGTATTTACAGCCAAGTTTGAGTGAAAAAAATATTTCCATTGTATAACGGGATGAACAATATCCCTCTGTCCCTTCACCTTTTCTGTCAGCGTAGTATTTACTCTCTAAGACATTTAAGTTAAAAAACTTGCAACGACACCTGCAGTTATGCTTATGGCCTCTAGGGCAAGAGTTACTTAGTGCTGCTTTAAGATATAGATACATAACCATAATCAAACATTGGAAATCAGTTTACATTGTCTTCTGATGTATAGAATCAAAGTTTACAGGAATGCTGTCCTACAATACATTGAACTGTGTATTCTTAAAGGTCCTATATCATGTTTTTAACCATGTTGTTATGCTATTTCCTTATCAAAAACACCCCCAGAGCGGTTTTTGGCTTCATTCATGCAGTTTTAAGTAATCCTCCTGAATCCTGCTCTCTGAGCAGCTGCTCTGCCCTCTCCTGGTAAACCACTGAGTTGTTCTGTTGTGTCGTCAGAAAGGAACGGAAGTGCTCTACGTCTGTAATGTAATGCCTTACGGCCTGATTTTAATTTATAAAACAGCTGTTTCATTATTTTTGTTGGAAGAAAAAAAAAGAAGAAAAAAAGTGCCTGACACGTCCACCCCCCCTGAACGTCTGAACAGATGTCATGTTTGCACCCAAATTTGTGAACCTACTAACCTACTCTGGACACCGAAAATGTTATTCAACTTTCCTAAAGAAGAGTCCACTCTCCAGAAGTTGGAATTTCTCTCCGGGATTCAGCGACTATCAGCCAAAATAGTGTTTGTCTGTGACCGTCACTAATGGATGTTTGGTGAACCTTGGCCAGAATCAAAGTGGATTAACTTTTATAACCAACGCGAGTCCCATAATAAAAAAACACCAGAGGCAGAGCAGTGAGTCAATCAAAACGCGTGTTAGCGTGTGTGTTAGCATGTGTGTTAGCGTGTGTGTTAGCCATCTATGAAGCTGTGTTGCACATGTCAACTCCCTATAACTGCATCGTTAAGTAACTTCCCTTTTTACTGTGATATATATATATTTATTTTACTGCTAAAGTTGCATGGGCTGCATCTACTCGGAGAGAGGGGCGGAGTTAACTGAATCGAAGCGTCTTGTCTTCCGGATTTGAAAAATGCCTCCAGAAAATACTTATATTTCTCACAGAAATGAGTACTCCATAGTGGTAGAGGTACAATATATCATATAAATGCCTATAGTTTACTCTGGAATGGTTAAAATAGCAGGATACAGATCCTTTAAGCATCCAACAGTACTGCTGGCATCTGATACTGCCCCATATAGTACCAACATTACCATATTTATATATACATGGACATGGACAGTACATGTATATATAAACACATAGTTTTCGTCTTGTGTGTTTTGTCATTTGTGAGTACATTTCAATGTGTCCTGATCTATGCATTAAAAGAAGCAAGGATTGGTAAGCTGTTGCCAGAAGGGGGCGCCCTTCGAGCACCAGCCTTGTAGTATTCAACCAATTATGGGTACAATACTTAGCGTTTTATTTTCCAACCAAGTATGGCAATCACATTTTTTCCATCACATGGCAACATATCAATATAGAGGTAGAAAGATACAGCGGCCCCTGCACAACAACCTCACGAGATCACCGGCACGCCACCGTCCCACCACATTACTAACTGTATCGCAATAGGGTCATTCCGTGTTTTCCCACATGGAAGAAACCTATATAAACATATATGTTTTGATATAGGTTTTGATATAGGTTTTGAATATACAGTATGTGACATATATAAAATTGGCCGTTTTCCTATATGTCATGTACATATATGTACATATATGTGTGCATATAAGTGTACATATATGCACACATATATGCACACATATATGCACACATATGTACATGACATATAGGAAAACAGCCAATTTTATATATGTCACATAAATATGTGTACATATATGCACCTATATAAAATTTTTTTGTAAAATGATTAAAATCCATAGTTACTAGGCAACATAAATAAAAGCCCAACATGTACAAATTTACATTATTTATTTATAATCAAATAGTACAAGAACAAAAATAAGAAAAAACTGAATAGAAAAAACAATATCTAAAATGGTAGTGTTTTAACCAAGATTAGTTAAAAACACTACCATTTTTAAGATTGGTTGTTTTAACCAATAGATCGGTTGGACACCAACCAGATTGGTTAAATTTAACCAAACAAATGGAACCATTAATATTGGTTAATACTTCTGTGAATTTAATTCTAGTACCCAAATCAAATAATGTACCAACCAAGGTTATACCTCCAGTGCTGTTTGTCTTAGGTTTAGGTTTAGTTTATTTTCAAATAAGTCTTCCGACTGCAATTCAACAATAGTACACATATGTAAAACAATTTATAAGTGTAGTTAGGGTTGTTTGTTGGTTATAACACAAAAGGCAGTATCACAAACAGTTGTTTCAATAGACTCGTCATAGTTTGGCTTTAAGCAGTCAAAACAACCTCTGAACAATTTAAAGCAAACATCTTACATGTATGCAGTGACAATAAAATGTATTATTACTTGATTTGTCAATCTGGATGCTCATTGGTTGAAACGCTATCACGTAAAACATTGTATAAAGATACATTAACCCGGAGGTGACTGTCACTTCTGCACCACTGGAAGTGCATATTGATCGAGCTTTTATGCACTTCTGCAAAAATATTTATTGTTTTAGTGTCTGAATACGAGAAAGTCCAGAATCTGGTCAAAACCTAACTTGTGGAAAAGTTAATGCAAACATGTTGCCTGTATCCGACTTTTGGACTGTTTTTGGTACTTATTGCCACAGCATAAACTCCAATGCCACAATGTGATTTAAACAATCTCAACAACTTCCACAGTTCATTTACATATCAATCCCCTTTTTTGTTTGTTTTTTTCAAAATTGCTTTGATAAGTCCCAGGAGTTCTTTCACCCTTGCAGTCAACACATCATATGGTGTGGTGATGCCATACACACCCTTCTGTAGGAATGTCCGAAGCAGGGAGTCCAGCAGGTAGATTACCTCCTCATAGAGGAGGCATTAGTCCTTGGCTGCCATCACTGTCTCCAATACTTGGGGCTGGCAGGTGACCCCTCTCCACCTGTTTCCTTTGATTGGCAAAGGTCTGTCCCATGCTGGAATGAGAATAGAAGCAAACAATGTTTATTGCATTTCTGGGGAACAAACAATTATTTAAGCATGCTAGCTCTAATCTCCATGAAAGTATAAATCAGGACTTTTCAGTAAGGACACTAATGTTGTGTTTCTATTAAGCCCAGTGCCAGGTCAACCCTGATACAGACATGCCAACACAAACATGGTGAAAAAGGTTCCATTCAGGTTCTGTACAACAGAAAATATACTGTCTTCTATAATAATGGATTTAAATGAAAACTAGGGTGGTTAAAGTATTATTATACTTTTGATTTTTAATTATAGATTTTAAATTCCATATCTATGGAAACGCTAAGTACTCTGCTTCTCATTTGCTACATCATACATGCAAGGGTTTTTACTTAATAAAGGACTGCAGTTGTTGTGGGCGGCATTCCCACAGATGTGGACGCTGGAATACACATTAGTGAAGGAACAACAGAACGACAGAAGAGTAATACTCACATAGTATTACAAAATTAAACGTACCAGATGTAGAATTAGTCCTAAGCCGCTGCGTGGAAACCTGGCGGGCTGCCTTCAGTCTCCTTTGATCCTCTGAAACGGTAACGCCTCCTGGGAATAAGAATTGCATATAATCTTACTAATAGGAGTAAAGTTACAAATAGTACAATTGGTTCAGGAATTTAATTCACTGTCATCTGATATGAAAAATTATAATTGTAACTATAACACTATAACAAAATCAACACTCAGGCTTATAGAGAACCTGCACCTTTCTACATGCTATATATTAACATTACAATTTTTTAGCGGGCCTATAAGACTTCTATAATGATTCAAATGTGTCTAAAAACGTTCAGAACAGAAGCTGCTGTAATCAGCACTGTTAAAAACAAAACAAAAATGTAACTAACCCACAGACATTTAACCAAACCAACAGCAACTTTATTGGCACATAATCACTGATGCTGTACAAGCGCTTTCACGCATACTATTAACTAGCATAACAAGACAAAGATAGACAGTGTTGTGTTCAAAGCTCTAAGTTGTACCTGCATCTCTCTGCTCTGACCGCGGTCACACGGGTTCTCCTCTCGCCGCAGTTCCCTCCATTGTTTAGCCACATAACGTTAGCTCCTGTCGCCTTTTCCTCTACCACAAGCAGCGCTGATATCGCCGCTATGCTATTCTGGCTGAAATCGCGGGTGGCTCGTGACTACAAAGACTTGGCGTGAGAATAGTACTACACTTAATAGACTCACCGTTCAAAGTTGTGTCCAGGACCAGATACGCCGGTGCCTTTCTCCTGTCTCCGCCTTCTGCCTGTTTGAATTCTTCTTCGTTTCTGACAATGGGACTAAACAGCGCCAATTTTAGGTGGTGGCCAAAAATATACAGTCTATGGGCCAAACTCATTTCTGACATGTTTTAGCCATTAACATTGACTCAAAACACAGTGTTAATGTTTTTCAGGGACACATAACAAATTCATTCTAGATTTATTTTATTATTATTATATGCATTTGTTTATTCAATAAATCAATTTATATTGAGTTTTTAATATCTTCTATTTTCCATTTTGATTTTTATTCTATTTTCAAAACCTATTTTCTTTATTTTTAAGTAGACCCGACAGAACTCCATGTTCATGTTCCTTGGGACCAAGCTGGGTTTCTATCTTGGTCCAGCATTCTTGCAGAGCCATAGGCATGCTCTATATCACCAAAGTCTTATTCTGACTGTGATCGAAATATTATTATTATTTTTTTTTCAAACTAATTGAAATCAAACAATTCGTTGAACTTATAAATGTGTTAACGTTTTGGTGAAACACGTACTAACATAGTTCTATTTTAGTCTTGTTTTGGTCCTGATGTAGTCTTTTTTTTAAGTCTTCTTTTGACACAATTTGCTGAAAAACAATTTGTGTTTAATTAGAATGGAACATATCGTGTTGAAATGGTTTAGTGAAATATTGCAATAATATAATTATCACAATATTGTACAATTTTACATAATTTGTTTAAGTTAGTTTTAGTTATTACTTTGATAATAGAAAATATGAGCTAGAAATCATGTATGACAGTTGTTAAAGTGAGATAGGAGCTACAAAATGACTAGATCCTGCCATGAGCAACATAGGAGACATATGTTGTATGTACATATAGGGCTTATATGTGGATATAAAGAAGCAATACAGGAGACCTATGTAGCCTGTATATGCACATATATGCACCTCAATTTTGCCTATATGTGGCATATATACGCATATATATTATCATATATGTGCATATATGCTGTATATGTGTGCATATATGCTGCATATAGGATTCATGTATGCGCATATATCCTCATATAGGTTCTTTCCATGTGGGTTCACCCACAGCCTCCCAGGTGACCCTCTCTGATTTGGATGACATTTTGTTCTTCTAGATTTGACTTTATTAGGATATAACCTTGCTGCAGTAGAAGCAGGATGTTGATCTCATAAAGGGGGTTTGAGTTATAGCTTCACAAAGATGGGTCCTACTCGGAAAAGCTCAAAAATGGCCCTCTAGTCTATGCAGGATTTGACCACGTAGTCAACTACTGAGGCACTTCAACTTTTTCCCCCAGATAGAAGCCATATCAGTCAGTCTGTAGCCAGCCTTTTATCTAGTTTAAAATGGCTTCATTATATAAAAAAATAATAATAATTTGAATGAAATAAATAAATAATAGTTTTATTCCATTTTTGTTGCAATGCACATGAGTTAATGCTCCATTTGCACAAACTCACTCCAGCAGAGTCCAAAATATGTTTTACACGCAAAGAAAAGTTTGCATTGCATCGGCTACACTGGAGACGCCACAGATCATATCGTCCACGTACTCACAACATTGATTCAAAAGAGTGATAGTGATAGTGACGTATTGGAGCTGCCAACAGAAACCGCCTAGGGTTTTCAGATTCTTCCAGTTTTGCAGCAGAGACTTAATTCCATCGAAGACCAGGATGTAGACAGGAGGAAGGAACCTGTCTGCGAAGTCAACGTTCACCTCAGGGCAAGCGGTTCTGTTTATCTTTGCACAGAAATGCACTCCTTTTAGAGAAAATGTTTAAAAAGAACTGAAAAGAGCAAAAGGCAGATGTGTAATCTGTATCTGTATCTGTATCTGTATGACAACAGGAGAGGTCGACCTCCAACAAGTTTTAATATTGTTCCTTCATTTCTAACAAGCACATTGTTGTGTCCAAACTCACACATAAACGTGCTTGGATGTGACAGAGGGTTAATACCTTATCGATTCTTACCCCTAAATATAAAGCTTTACCCACAATTCTGTTGAGTGAACTTCTTCATTACATCTTGACAATTATGAAACAATCCATACTTGAAAGGTCATGTTTATTTATAAAGCACATTTAAAACAACATTGCTGCCCAACATGCTGTGCACAAAAATACACAAGTATAAAAATGCAACATTCATTTAAAATAGACACAAATTAAAGATGCAAATACAAGTACAGCACAAACATAAAACAACAATGTCCTGCTCAGTTTTTGTTGAAAGCCTTTGGAAACAAGTTTTAAAAACTTAAAATGTATGTAAAACTTTGACGAGGGGAAAACTGCTTCAAAACATCAGTTCAGCTTTAGGTGTAAACTGACAGTCCTACAGCTGGTCAGTGGCGTTGGGTGGTGTGGCTGGAGCGTGTCCACAGAGCAAGGACATCCTGTGGCTGTGCAGAACTCGCCGAGTCCGTGAGAACAGAGTCCGGATCTGAGAGCTGAGCCCCTCGCTCACATGGAGGTAAACCAGAGGGTTCAGGGCAGAGTTCAGACACACCAGACCACGGACTGACCTGTTTGGACACGTACACTGTGTTAAACCAGCCGTAACACTGCCCCCTCCTGGTCAGCACCTGAGCCCACAAGTTGAGGATCCTGAGGACGTGATAGGGGATGTAACACACAGAGAACAGCAGCAGCAGAACCAGCAGCAGTTTGTAGCTCCTCTGTTTGAGCAGGCGGTCTGTGGAGCTGGAGCTGGAGCGGCACAGAGTCACTATGACATGAGCGTAACAGCCCACAGTGACCAGGAACGGCAGGCAGAACCCTGTGATGGTCCAACCCAAACTGTACTTCAGATAATCCTCCACAAAGGCACGAGACGTGGTGTCGTAGCACTTAGCCTTTTTATTGTAGGTTTTGGGGAAGAACATGTCTGGAAGGCTCTGGGCACAGACCAACAGCCAAACAACGAGTGAGATCACCACAGAATGAGTTGAAGTCAGTCTGCCTAGAACTCTGATGGGATGGACAATGGACAAGTACCTGAACACACTGATGCAGGTGAGGAAGCCAATGCTGCCGTACAAGTTCATATTGAAACAGAACCTTGTGATTTTGCAGAAAACGTCTCCGAAAATCCATTTGCTCTTCATGAAATGGTAAACCATCAGGAAAGGCAAAGTCAGCAGGTAGAGGATATCCGCCAGTCCGAGATTCAGAACAAAGATGTTGATGATTTTCAGTTTCTTCCAGTTTTGCAGCAGAGACTTAAGTCCGAGCCCGTTCGCTGTGAGGCCAATGACGAAGACCAGGATGTAGACAGGAGGAAGAAACCTGTCTGCGAAGACAACGGTCATCTTAGGGCAAACGGTTCTGTTCATCTTCGCTCAGAAATGTGCTCCTTTGCAAAAGGCAGTTGTGTAACCAGTGTCTGCTGAGCTTCCTGTGCATAAAGTGTGGCGAAGCAACAGAATAACATTTAGGCCTCCTCCTAAACCACAGATAAGAATCAAGAACAAGTCTGATGAAACAAAATACATTAACATTTTAGCAATAAGTACTTTACAATGTACATATCAGTGGCATTAGCCGTGGAGTTTCAGCAACTTGGGCTTACTCACTTAAACACATATAGATTGAACGACAATACAGTTTGAAAAGCAACTAAAACAGTTTTTTTTTTTGTTACGTGGCATTTGTTCATCAAAGGCTGTATTTATTTTCCAACCAAGTACGGCAATCACATTTTTTCCATCACATGGCAACATATCAATATAGAGGTAGAAAGATACAGCGCCCCCTGCACAACAACCTCACGAGATCACCGGCACGCCACCGTCCCACCACATTACTAACTGTATCACAATAGGTCATTCCGTGTTTTCACCCACAGCCTCCCAGGTGACCCTCTCTGATTTGGATGACATTTTGTTCTTCTAGATTTGACTTTATTAGGATATAACCTTGCTGCAGTAGAAGCAGGATGTTGATCTCATAAAGGGGGGTTTGAGTTATAGCTTCACAAAGATGGGTCCTACTCGGAAAAGCTCAAAAATGGCCCTCTAGTCTATGCAGGATTTGACCACGTAGTCAACTACTGAGGCACTTCAACTTTTTCCCCCAGATAGAAGCCATATCAGTCAGTCTGTAGCCAGCCTTTTATCTAGTTTAAAATGGCTTCATTATATATATATAAAAATAAACATTTTGAATGAAATAAATAAATAATAAATAGTTTCATTCCATTTTTGTTGCAATGCACACGAGTTAATGCTCCATTTGCACAAACTCACTCCAGCAGAGTCCAAAATATGTTTTGCACGCAAAGAAAAGTTTGCATTGCATCGGCTACACTGGAGACGCCACAGATCATATCGTCCTCACAACACGTACTCACAACATTGATTCAAAAGAGTGATAGTGATAGTGACGTATTGTAGCTTCCAACAGAAACCGCCTAGGGTTTTCAGATTCTTCCAGTTTTGCAGCAGAGACTTAATTCCGTCGAAGACCAGGATGTAGACAGGAGGAAGGAACCTGTCTGTGAAGTCAACGCTCACCTCAGGACAAGTGGTTCTGTTCATCTTCACACAGAAATGTGCTCCTTTGCAAAAGGCAGTTGTGTAACCTGTATCTGCTGAGCTTCCTGTGCATAAAGTGTGGTGAAGCAACAGGATAACACTTAGGCCTCCTCCTAAACCACAGATAAGGATCAAGAACAAGTCTGATGAAACAAAATACATTAACATTTTTAGCAATAAGTACTTTACAATGTACATATCAGTGGCATTAGCCGTGGAGTGTCAGCAACTTGGGCTTACTCACTTAAACACATATAGATTGAACGACAATACAGTTTGAAAAGCAACTAAAACAGTTTGATGACAGAGCGAGACAACCAGAGGTCAACCCCAACGCAAAATTCAAAATCATAAAAAGATACTTACAGTTTGGTGCTATGTTGGACGCCTTTTAATGTTTGGTATTGCAGCAAAAAGTATTGAGATCGGATCTAAAAAAAATCTTTTGTCCCAGCCCTTATATTTACAGAAAATACTAGGGCTGGGACAATATACCCGATCAGATCACAATACTTTCACATAATTGACACTTTAACAATGCCCATCTCGGCTCGCCCGTTGCATTATGGGTAATGGAATGTCTTTTGGCTACCAAACAATATTGATAGTTAGCGTAAAGCAATGAAGAAAGCTCTGATTTGGAGCGTTTTAACCACTGGAAAGTTTATGATTTAAAGCGTTTTTGTCGTTGCCATGGAGACTGTTACAATATTAACTTAAAGTCTATTTTTACAACCAGGGCTGCGTACGGAGATAGACAGAAACCAAACTGCCATTCATACGAAGAGATGCTTCAAAAGTGACGACCAGTCCTTGTTCATATAGTTGGAATAACTATGGAATAACTATGTGAGAAAAACATTTGTGACCCTTGAAGGCGACTGTTGGACAAAGTCCAGGGTCTGAAACTGTGGCCTCATGTCGCCGATATTCACAACATTTAAACTGAAATGAGAAATAAAAACATAGAATCCTCTTTTTTTGTCAATAAGGAGGTGGACAGGAGACAATCTTTTTCTTAATTGTGAGCAGAGAGATCCACATACACACATAGGCTCTGCATCTAAATGTACTTTATTTTTTTTATTTTTTTACGAGTGATCTGATGGAACAACAGAGCTAATCGGTCACTAATTTGACAGACGGAAATGTACCCACTATATTTAACATCAACACCATTTTGGAACTTTTCCCTGTGATTACAAGACGAATTCAAATGATTTAAAAAGTGAGGGTGTCTGTGTCGGGCTGATCCCAGGTCCTGTCGTTCCCCTGTCCGCGATGGTCCGCTCCTGCCTACGGAGCCGCCGCCCTGACTTTTCCCTTTCAAGATATTCACAACTTAAATATTTGTCACTTGAGACTTATAGTCTGTAAACCAATGCCCGTAAGCCTTATAGTTCACGGTTATGGCTCAATATACTTCAGTGTTCACGCTCCGCTACCTGAACTCGCTCACACATTTCAATGGCGGTGTGGTTTGTTTGGGCCGAAATTAGGAGCCTGATTGACCCACGCATGCGCAGTCGACATGGGCATTGGGCTTATACTTTCAATACTTGAGTTTGGAGGCATTTTTATCATGCACTTTTTTGTTTTCAGTAACAGCACTTTGTTACATTTTGTGTTAATGCACTTTTCAATCTTAACACTTCAATAAATGTTTATAAACTTTGGACACATTTTACCCATTTTTAGGTTAACATATTACCTACATTATCATATTTGATTGATTATTCCGAGTTCAATGAACATTACATATACATGTCTATTTTTTACATTAACATATGCAGCTTTTATGACATTTTAACATGCTTCAATATATAATTAATTAGTAAGTGTTTATTTGAGCAATTCCAAGTTCCAAGTTTTTAGACAAAAAAGAAAAAAGCAGAATAATGCCCAAAAAGGAGTAGGCTGAAGCAAACAATGCTTATTTATGCCTTCCCTCATTCAACAACTGCCGTTAGTTTACATTCCTGTTTGTTCTATGAAACCAACTCATTATGGTACAATTAAGATATAGATACATAACCATAATCAACACATAGTTTAAAGCAGCACTAAGTAACTTGTTTACCTTAATAAATCCTCTTCGTAGTCCCTCTGGGGGTAATACAAGTGTTAATGGGATGATTGGGGGGTCTTTCATCTCCCCTGGTGTCTCTGGCCAGAAAACCACAATTGCAACTTGACTGCCACCGGACGGAGTCAGCAATACACACTAATGGAATCACAAAGAAGAAGCTAACAGGCTAACGGGCAAAGCTAACTGCGGGCTAGCGCCACTTTAAACAGTATTTACAGCCAAGTTTGAGTGAAAAAAATTAGTTCCATTGTATAACTGGATGTACAACATCCCTCCCTCCCTTTTTTAATCATTGAATTATATAGATGGAAGAGCCCAGCTCCTATCTCTTTACATAGTGGTGCTCAGTGGCGCATGAAACCAGTTTCGTCCGCCATAACGGCCCATGGTACCCGTATGACGCGTCACCTGTATCTATGCTCCCTACGGCCCAAGTGGGTAAAAGCAGCGGGAGCGCACAGCTGCCGACGAATCCTCAGAGCGGAGCGGACGCCATTACGCTGTAAGTCAAATCTCTTGATATAATCGTTATTTTATTACAAAATGAATTTGTAAGGCCATTTGAGGCGATTAAGTTACTATGTTAAGATGACTTGGGGGGTCAGTTTGTCAGTGCAGGGCTTAATAAGCTATATCCCCGTTCTTGTACAACAACCGTAACTTACAGCGGCCCTTCGAACGTACGTCGCCGCGCTAGTGTACTCACGGTCGGCCACTTTTCTGAGAAGTTTCGTAAGTGCTGGCCGTCTTGATATTGCGATAGAAATGATAAAAATTGAGTTTTTACTTCACTGTATTTGCTAGTATAACCTCACCACTAGAATTGTTTGGCTGAAATACAAAGAGGGAGCACTACAAAAGTGTTGCATTATCACTAGTTTAATTTGAAGTTATGTTTTTATACAGCATTTATCTGTACTGGATCCAGGGCAGATGCAGAAATCATGCATATTTTGTTCTGTTTCAATATAGGTTTTATTGGTACAGTAGCTACGTAATCTGAAAAGAAAAGTATAAACATCACCACTCAAGTAACTTAAATGATTTACCATTTGTTTTTTTTGTTTTTTCTTTACAGAGATGTTTGTGGTGAATGACCGTGTTTCCTAACACCGGGATTCCACATCTCGCGTCACCGCCCCGCTCCAGCCCGCCGCGGGCCTCCTCCGAAGGATTCCGAAATCAAACGCCCACTGCACATGTCTTGCTCCGTCTGGGCTCCACTCCGCCCAACCGCGGAGCTGAGGAGAGCATGCGCGAGACGTACGAGATCACGCGATAAAATGTGTGTACAAAAATGCACATAGGACAGAGTTAACAGTGTGTAAATAGTTTATTCAGTATTATTACAGGCTCAATGTAATTATATTTATTTATCAAAGAAAGTGACTCATTGATGTATTTTAAAAATATATAGTAATGTAATTTTGTGATTTACAAGTAGTGTACGATTTAAAAAATATTATATATAGCACAGCTTTAATGTAAATATACGTATAAAAATACTTTATATGTTCGAAACGTTCTGTATTTATATTTCTACATTTTATTTCGAAAATCCGGATGTTGTTTCCGTTCTCTTTCCTGTCTTCTGAACTGTTGAGCTTGATACGGACGGAGCTGACGGGGCGCAGACGTAGCTGAAAATAGAGTTGGTCCGTATTTATATCGTGCCGAGGCGGAGCGGCGACGTTGGCCCTCGGAGCGGAGTGGACGATGTGGAATGTTTCTGAACGTTCAAAATAGCAACGTATTTGCTGCGGCGGTCGGGGCGGAGTGGAACGGAGCGAGCACGGGGAATGTGGAATCTGGGGTAAGACAGGACTGAGGCAGACCTGCTCAGGGGTATAGTTCAGAGATGGTCCTTTATACACATCCAAGGTAAGTTGTTGTAAAATATCTACACCTTAAGCTCATGCCAAAGAGTTTGGTATATTCGAAAATGAATTTTCCCTCGGGGACAATAAACCAAACTAAATTCTTCTGATATGTGCATGTCCTTTGTGTCTCTGCAGGACGACAACCATCAGTTTCTGCACAGGAGGAGCTGCCCAGCCACATGCTCCATCTCACTCTGAAGGAGTTGTCTTGTCATCTCTGTGCAGCGCACTCTGGGTGTAAAAGGCTCTACAGCTCTGGGACTGGTGTCTCAGGTTCGTGGTGGTTCCATCTGAGGCACTTCAGACAGGCCTCGGGTCATTACAAGATTTGCTCAATGATTTTAAATTGCACATGTTTAGCTAAGGCTTTCTAATAATTATATTCTCATAATGTTAACTCACTATTTATTTAGGGGAAAAAGTCCAGCCTATTAGCAAAAAAAAGGAAACTGTTCTGTACAACTTGAAAAGGTATTGGAATTAAAGGTATAATTTTTATATTTGCTTATGTGTTTTTTTATAGTCCAATAGTATTCAATTTCTAGTGTTGGTTAAGTAAAAATAATTACAGCCCTTTAAAAGTATGTAAACATTTTAACAACTGTTAATTCTGTGGAGGAATGTGCAGTTAAATGTCCAGTAACTGAATGAGCTGTTGCTGTTTTAGACTTTGTGATGTTTCTGATCAGAACAACTTCACCCACTGTATTTGTCAAAATAAGATTCAATATATATATATATATATATATATATATATATATATACATACACAAGCAGTAGCAAGTCAAATGTAATGCTTTTTAATGCGCATATACTATATTTTAATGCAAAAAACAAAAGCATATTTCATTTCTTTGGATTTGCAAACATTTAATCAAACAGGAAAGATAATTGGACAAAACATTACACTTTTAAGCAAAAACAAAAACAATTCAGCCAAAACTGCAGCTGCACATGTTTTAGACCATAAGCACAAGAAAGGCTCCCGGAAGTACCAACTGGGACAGGAAAAGATGGTCGGGATGCCGGCTCTGTCTGGGCCTCTGGAAAACATTGAGCAGGACATGTTAACCAATAGATTTGGACATTTATAGCCAGACAAATGAGTGCAACCATTTTGGCAAATGCTATTTAAAGCTCTCACTTATGGTCCCATTTTAAGTAATACTATGTTATTTTAATTAAGTTGCCATTAAATAAATTAATCACTGTTCACTGTGAATGATAAACTGACAGCATTAGTGGTTCAGACTAAATGTGCTTTCTTTAAAAGCATATTTACAAATGTACCAAATATAAAAGCAAATGTATGCAAGTAGCTATTGTTCATAAGTAAAAGTGTATCACAACATTTATACACAATTGAGTTACAAGTGCGTTTTTCAACATGAACAATTGAAAAACGTCAGCTTTGTATATTGTTCTGTTTCTGATCCAACTTAACAAAAGGTTATGAAGAAAAAAACCTTGCGAAAAAAAAAAAATCTGCCTAAAAACGATTTATTTGTATTTTTGCTTCTCACTACTGAAAGCATTACATTATCGAACCGAAAAGCTATTTTCAAAGCCGTGCAGCCTAATCAGAAAAACGATCACGTCTTCATTAGTTTAAATTGTTGTTGTTCATGTTAGCTAATAGGCCTACTTTTTAACATTTAAACACGCTTGCCATGTGTAGGTTTGCAATACATTTTAGTACTGAGTAAAGAAAAAACTTGGTAAGGTGCCTGTTAGCGTTTATCCTAGTCCAGTCCCGTTCATTACCGTATTGTTGTCTGTTTGGCTCTCAGACCGCTTAACGGGGAAGACCTCTGCTCGTTCATGAGTCTTCACGCACACGCTCGCGCACGTCCACAGCACTGGTGACGTCACGTCATTGGAATACTTTTTAAAAATTGTTTTTGATGCTTTACAATTTTTTTTACGAAGAAAAAGAGTCCATGTCCTAAAAATAGTAATTTTAAAGAAATATATTTGCCTTAGTCTGAAACTCCAGATGCCCCGTGGACCATTTTACAGGCTGCTCCTTTTACATTGTTGTCTATGGCGAAAAAGGCTGTTGAGCCGTAGGGTGCAATACCACGGCCTGCCACTATCACAACTCATTTCAGAGCAAAGGGGGCGGACCCCCCCACTGTTTTTAATAAGTTAAAAAACTTGCTACGACACCTGCAGTTGCGCTTATGGCCTCTAGGGGCAAGAGTTACTTGGTACTGCTTTAAGTTATAGATACATAACCATAATAAAACACATAGTTTAAGATATAGATACTGTGGAAATATTATTATACAATGTGGATATACACTCACCTAAAGGATTATTAGGAACACCATACTAATACTGTGTTTGACCCCCTTTCGCCTTCAGAACTGCCTTAATTCTACGTGGCATTGATTCAACAAGGTGCTGAAATCATTCTTTAGAAATGTTGGCCCATATTGATAGGATAGCATCTTGCAGTTGATGGAGATTTGTGGGATGCACATCCAGGGCACGAAGCTCCCGTTCCACCACATCCCAAAGATGCTCTATTGGGTTGAGATCTGGTGACTGTGGGGCCATTGTAGTACAGTGAACTCATTGTCATGTTAAAGAAACCAATTTGAAATGATTCGAGCTTTGTGACATGGTGCATTATCCTGCTGGAAGTAGCCATCAGAGGATGGGTACATGGTGGTCATAAAGGGATGGACATGGTCAGAAACAATGCTCAGGTAGTCCGTGGCATTTAAACGATGCCCAATTGGCACTAAGGGCCTAAAGTGTGCCACGAAAACATCCCCCACACCATTACACCACCACCACCAGCCTGCACAGTGGTAACAAGGCATGATAGATCCATGTTCTCATTCTGTTTACACCAAATTCTGACTCTTCCATCTGAATGTCTCAACAGAAATCGAGACTCATCAGACCAGGCAACATTTTTACAGTCTTCAACTGTCCAATTTTGGTGAGCTTGTGCAAATTGTAGCCTCTTTTTCCTATTTGTAGTGGAGATGAGTGGTACCCGGTGGGGTCTTCTGCTGTTGTAGCCCATCCGCCTCAAGGTTGTGCGTGTTGTGGCTTCACAAATGCTTTGCTCCATACCTCGGTTGTAACGAGTGGTTATTTCAGTCAAAGTTGCTCTTCTATCAGCTTGAATCAGTCGGCCCATTCTCCTCTGACCTCTAGCATCAACAAGGCATTTTCGCCCACAGGACTGCCGCATACTGGATGTTTTCCCTTTTCACACCATTCTTTGTAAACCCTAGAAATGGTTATGCGTGAAAATCCCAGTAACTGAGCAGATTGTGAAATACTCAGACCGGCCCGTCTGGCACCAACAACCATGCCACGCTCAAAATGGCTTAAATCACCTTTCTTTCCCATTCTGACATTCAGTTTGGAGTTCAGGAGATTGTCTTGACCAGGACCACACCCCTAAATGCATTGAAGCAACTGCCATGTGATTGGTTGTTTAGATAATTGCATTAAAGGTGCACAACGCAAGTCTATGAGTTCTTGCAGAACTATGACCCCTTTGGCGACAAGCGGAATTGCATCCAGAGTTGTGCACGCTCATGGAACACACGCACGCTTGCACGAGCACGAGCAGTTCAGAACACAACAGCGACAGCGATTACACAAATCTTTTGTTTAGACTCGTAATGTCTACAGAGGTAAGAAAGTTATAAATCTGTAAGTTATTTTGAATATGTGAATGGAATTTGGATTTGAGTAAACTACATATTAATGTTTGAGAGGAAAAACGGAGGTAGTATAGGAGAAAACGTTTTTCACCATTTCTACCTGTTTTGTGTTATGATTGGATTATAATGGAAATGCGTTCATGAATAA
Organism: Neogobius melanostomus; assembly: GCA_007210695.1. Lineage (NCBI taxonomy): Eukaryota > Metazoa > Chordata > Actinopteri > Gobiiformes > Gobiidae > Neogobius > Neogobius melanostomus. The sequence goes on from VHKM01000438.1 coordinate 563,312, forward strand.
GTTATTACTTTGTATAAGCTAAAAAAAAAAAAAGAATCACACCAAACATCCTATTAGTTGGTCACAAAAGTACTAAAATGTCTCAAGCTAGTACACTAATCAAATGGCACTGACATTACCTAACAGCCTAATCCACCGAATATTTACTGGGGTGTAGCCTGTTTTATTAATCTGCTAAGTAGCATATTCCAATAGCAGTATATCATTATTATAGACTAATTTGCTCAACATTGTTTTCTAATTATGAAGCTTACATACCAGCATTTTACATCACACTCCACAAAGCTGAACTGATTTACCTAAATAGCCTACAACAGTGCTGATTTATTTATTAGGTATTTTGACAGGGACAGTACACATTGATAAACATTTCTGTGAATTGTGCCAATACTTTTCAACTACTGTCCCTGAGCGAGGTGTGTAGTGCCCCCAACAAGTTTCACTAGTTTAGACATTCAGAAGGGGGAAAAAAAGGTTACCTGTACACATAACATGGAATTAGTTCACTCAGTACAAGGTCATATTTGCAGGGAAAGAGACCGTGCATGGGCCGGTAGTTATGCAGTTCAGAACAAAGCAATCGTAGATGAAAATACAGTTATTTGCTATAGTAAATAGAAGGCCTGCTGTACAATATGAGGGAAGTAAAATAAGTATCCCTTTATCATTGTATTTTCTTTCCTGTGATGTGTAGAATAATACAGCATGTATTTTATCACAATAACAACATATTTTATTTTTTCCTTTAGAATTACAGCTCGAATCAATTTGATGTTCCTGTGGAGAGAAGCACTGAGGACAGCAGGGCAGGGAAGGAGGCCGGGAAGGTGCAGAGGACAATCAAGATCTAGACTGATCAGTGAGGAGGACAGACAATTATCTTAACCCTTTTGGCATTTATGTTGGCTATAAAGAAGCACCATTCAGGCAATAAACAAGTAGTGAGCACATCAGAAAATATGGCTACGAATTAGGGAAGAAACGGCTTTATTGTAAATAATTCCATGTTTGTAAAAATAAATAAATATGCACTGCTTATGTTTGACTTGGAGTCTGTTCAGGGAGCTGATGGCATCTCCTAGAAAAACAAAACATAAATTTTTTGCCATTAGAACAGTTATTTTATTATGGAAAAGGACATGGAAGTGATGTGTCAAAAATATTAATGAAAATAGGAATCTTGCATAAATACACACTAAAAGAAAAAACAAATGTTCATTGTAAAACAATGAAAAACTAACACAACATACCTGCCCTCTGTGGACTTGTGACTGCACCAGATCAGCTGTAGGAGGGGGCACAATGCCAAACAGAGGTCCCAGAAACCAAGGTTCACCTGGTCTCAAGCTTCGTTTTCTTGAGAGTTCTCCTGCAGACTGAAGTTGTATTCCTAGAATTTTTGTCTGCAGGTCAGGGATGTAACTGTAGTCTTTTGCCTCTTTGTATCCGGTCTGTGACTTCTTGCTGTACAGTCGTTCTTGCCTGCAGAACAAATTATGACATTAGTTCCCAAAACATGCATTATATAGGAAAGTCATAAAGTAATCACTTACAACACTTGGCCTTTGTGGTTGTGGTGGTTGTAGTCCAACGCTGCAAGAAATGTCCTGGCTTCATATGAAAAGGCAAAGGTAGATCCGGGGCGTAGGGAATAGAAAACGCCCCTCTCCATGAATCTCTCCTTGTTATAAAACACAAACATTACATTATCATTATCTCAAATACAAAAATTATTCAGATTTACTTACGGAAAAAAAAAGTCCAGAGACAAAGCACATAAACCACTGAATTACCTGAGGACTCCTTTCGTCAGCTAAAACAGAAATACAGATGCATGTTAGCTATTTGAGGATTTGCAAATACATGCAGTTTATTACTTACCAAGGGCAACAACACTGTTTTTAGTCTGTAATCGGTTGATAATGGCAGCCCTCTTTTCTGTCCAAAACTCCCTTACAGCTGGTACGCAGTAGAAATGCTGTATCCCACAGTAGAAGATGTCACCATTCTCATGTTCATGTATTTGAAGAAGAGGGCGATCTTGGTGTAATTATTCCCAGACAATAGCCCGTTTGCTGCAAGCATAAAGTCCTTGCGTCCCATGTTTGAGCAACAGCTGGTTGTTTCACATCCACAACTTGTGTCCACGTGGGCAAAACTATGCAGATAAAGAATAAGCATTACAAATGCACCTATATTATTTTCCATTTGATATTGTTGTTCATGACTTTTTATAAAACACTACATAGCCATGTAGTACTCACCCACTCCACTATAACAGCAGACCCGGTCACAAATGTCCATGACGGCTTCTTCTAGCCCAATGATGAGAAGTTCATCCATTTGATTCTGCATTGGACCACCAGTGCTGTTAACAAAAACATTTATTCACACCTTTACAAGGAAAAGACTGTAGGAATTGCATTATGACAAAACATACCACAAAGATATAGGGGCGACATAATAGGAGTCATATGGGTCTGTGGCCTGTTCTCACTCAAACTCTATCCTGTACAAAAGAAAATAAAGTATCTTAGCCAATAATGTTTGAAAAAATGCACATGAATACATTATTGACCTCAGACGAAGTAAAAAGAGATTATTATTATTATTTATTTGCAATTTACACACCATCTAAACCAGGACCAACTCAGGAGGACTAACTCAGAACACAACCAGGACTACACCAGGTCTGAACTAGGTCTAGACTATGAATAAACCAGGTCTAAAGTAGGACTAAACAATGACTACAAATGTATATGGGCTGCGCTCTTCACAAATAACAATTGATTAGAATCGAGTACACAGTAACCGCAACGTTAGCCTATCAAGTAACATGTTTTCTCCCCTCATACCTCATATAAACTACATGCAAAATGTACCACATTCCCGGGAACATTTTACTGATTTTGCCGAAAAAGAAAACATATATACACAACGGCGTTGAAAATTCAGCCGTGTTGGTCAAGGACATGAGCACCTTTTAGCATTTTGCATCATTTTGAAGACGTTAGCCAAACACAAAAGGCTACCGGTAAACCATACACAAAAACATAGTTAGCATCTTTTATGTTATATGTTTATGTTGCACGATTGCTCCAGACAAAATTCCTAGTTTGTGAACATGTTCACTGACCATGACAATAAAACCAATTCTGATTCTACATTTAGCTAACGCTACACTACACGCTAAACACATAGCATTACAACTATTACGCATCGTCATTTGTTCACATAGATTTACCGTATCAGACATTACAGACTGTATCTTACCATTTTAGCAAGAAGAAAGCCAACTGAGGGTCCGTTTGAGCCCGAGAGCGGAGCTGAGGTCTCCCCATTTGTTGTCGCCTTTCCGATGTTGACTCTCGTCTTACTCCGACGCCTGTCTCACTCCAATTTGCCCCTTTTGGTTCAACTAGACAAACGTTTTATCTTCTTTATCTTACGTGGAGTTTGCATTGCTGTTTGGGATGAACTGGAGTTCATCTTCTCTTACAATCCATCCTCTACTTTGGCAAAAGTCGCTGGAGTCTTCGCTGATGCGGATAATGGCGTCGAATACACAAACTCCCCAGACTGAGCCAGCCAGGTGCGCGTGAACGCGCATGACGTCACGCCCAGGCTCAAACCTTAAGATTCCGACCCGAATCCCTCTTATTTATTTGACTGCACAGGATTATAGGGGCAATGGCAGTGATCAGACAGGAACTCATTCAGCACATCAGGCAATTGTTTAAGCATGTATGGGTTAGAAAACGGTTATTTTTAACATTTACAGTTGCGCATAGCACCTTTAATGTGAAATTGAACAGGCGTTCCTAATAATCCTTTAGGTGAGTGTATTTCTATACATAGTTTTATCATACTAGGCTTTAGTGATTATATATAAAACTGTGTTGATGTAATCTGTGCCTTAAGGTTCATTTGAAACTGGGGTTTATAACTGGGTGGACATCTTCTATTTTATTGCCCCATTGTTATTGTCTTTACTGTTGGAGCCACTAGGGGGCAGTGTGTTAGAAGGGAGGTTTTGAGAAGATGTTTTTATTTTTATTTTATTTATTTATTTATTTAATATTTAAAACAATAACATATAACATTTGGTACTAAATTATTCAGGTCAAGAGAATGTCAAAAAATATTAAACCAAACCAATAACAGGATGTTGATAAACAAACGGGCCAAAAGAGATTAAAATATACAATTAAGATATAAAATTAGACCACAAAACCAAAAAAGAAGGAAGATACACAAAATAATAATAATAATAATAATAATAAAGAAGAGACAAAGAAGATGAAAACAGCAGTAGACAGACTTATCAGCTATAGATATGCATTCACTAACAATCAGTAATACACCAATACTAACAGTTACCATAATAATAATAATAATAATAATAATAATAGTACAGCAGGATTGTGTTTTTTTTTCTTTTTTCCCTTTTTTTAATCTTTTGAACACCGATTGGACAAATCACATATGGTTATTCATGGGAAACTGCGATATAGATTATGTAAATAGTTCATTATATACGTTTACCATTTTAATTGATTTCTTATTCCAGCCTTTATTTAGAGATTTCATAAATATTTCAATTTCTTGTAGAAATATTTTAAGCAGGGGATAACTACGGTTTTCGCTAAATTTTACTTTATGAATATAAAATTTACCTAAAATAATAAGTAAATTCACCATGAATGTTATTTTCCAATTGGAGTGGTTATAATAAGTGATTATGTTTTGGTAGTTCAGCTCAATAACATACGTTTTTTGTTGCACATATGATTCGAGGTCTTTCCAGAATTTCTGACTATACTTGCAATCGAGAAATAAATGTTTGAGGTTTTCTTCACTTGTCTCACAGAAAGGACAAGCTGATGATTTATCCGAGTACTTTGCGACTCTCAGATTAGTTGGATACACATTATGTAGCCCCTTCCAATGCACTTCTCTAACTTTGTTGTAAATACAGTAAGTAAATGGCATAAGCCATGCTGCATCCCACCATACTTCCACAAATTGGGCAGACCAATAGGCTTTGCAGGCAGGTATTGTTACATCAAGACTTTGAAATAGATTTCTAATGTATTTATTAGAGCATTTTTTGTCTCTAATATCGATTCCATTTAAAAAACTTTACCTAAATCTATATCTGTGGGGGTTCTGTTATGCCCTTTCATTAACTCTTTGATTCCTGTAGGAATACTTTTAATCACACAATTATATTCTTGGGGTGTTACAGGGAATTTATGATTTATAAAGTTTCCATATTTCATAATCTCTCCCCCATTTTCAAATATATCTTCAATGAAGATAATTTTTTTGTCGATCCATTTCTTAAAATACAGTGTCACGTTATTCTAGTTTTTTACTGCACGGTTCCCACACGTGAAGAGGATGGGGTCACTTCTGAAGCTACTGACTGGATTCTACTCAAACGAGGAGTCAGTTTAGAATCTTTGATCCCGTTTTTATTTCTTGTCAGTTGTCAGGTAAAAAACCTTCAAGTGAAAACACACAAAAGAAACTCATTAAGTTGAGCACATATTTACAATTAAGCAATTATCTCTAAATTACAGTAATCTAGTACAAAATTCATAGTTCACAACCACTCCCAAACATTTAGAAACAATAGCAACCACTCATGTTACCAGGTAGGTATAAGATACCTCTGAATTTACAATACAGTTTTAACCACTAGAGTAATGAGCCCTCTCACAGACTAGGTTTTAAGGATTATAAATAATGCTTTTATGATGAGTTTTAAAAGGTTTACAATATTTTAACTAGATTTTAGATGCATTTTTACCTAAACCCATGAATTCCTGCACCAACCAGTTGCTTTTAAGACTACTGTACAAATCATTTTAACCATATTATTTAACACACTATTTTAAAGAATTTACTTTCAGACAGAAAATCCCCAATTAATGTCAGATAAGTAAATACACACACAAGTAAACAATCATGTGCATTAAACATTAATCTGCTGCATTTACTAGAGTCCTTGAACGCAGCGTAGCATAGCCACCATAGCTGCAACAGGTAGCTTGCAGGTAGGGTGGGCGATATTGACAAAAATGAATATCTCGATATTTTTTTTCAATATGTCGATATCGATATTCAGACGATATTTTTGCAATCCTTCACAGAAATGTGTGCAAACTGGCAAAGAAGGTTCAGTTGGTCTTTTGACTTGCTGTATCTGACCTATTATTGTATAGAATTACTAGTACATAAAGATGTGAAACATTATTGATTTAAACATTAAGGCAGGGGGAACAAAATGTATATCACAGTATGAAAAAGAAATATCACAATAACGATGTATATGGCGATATAATTTACACCTGACAAAATACTTCAAAATCAAAGCCTTTAGACAATAGGGCAAATTCATTTAAAGCTATTTTATTCTATTTATTCATCTAAAGCTCTACCTTCATCTGGAAGAACCATACTGTCAATGGGAAGAACACGGAAGATAAGATAAAATAATGTTGCTACAATATTTGCAACTTCATCTCCATCACAGTGAAATGCTCCTGTAAGTTCACCTGCCTCTGGGCAGTTTACTTGTTTTATTGTCAGGAGACTGAGATAGACCTGTGAGTATTAACGCGTTTGGGAAGTGAGTATTAACGCGTTTTTCAAAGGATCCAGTTTTTCCCTATTTCTCCTTTTCGCGTCTCTCCCGATGCACGCGGGGGGCCGGGGCAGACGCACAGACACACAGGAGGGAAAGAGACAGAGAGGGAGACAAGTTTGTCCTGGAACTTACGTGATCTGAAGAAAACAGGTGAGGAGGATATTATTAGCCTTTAACCGCGTTAGCATTGTGGTTTTCTTCATCGTGTTGTTAGTTAGCGCGAGGCTAAAAGTTAGGAAAGTTAGCTAGCTAGAAAGCCAGTGCTACAACTTGTCCTGAGCCCTTTCCTCGCAAATATGAGCGACTCAAGTGACAAACTTCATTCATATCATTAGATTCTTATATCTGTAATCGCTCCACGCTGCCATGTTGTTGTTTTTAATGTGTTACGCAGCGGAGGGGGCGGCTGGCGCGCTACGGTAACCCACAAGGACCCACAAGTCCGAAAAAAAAATATGTTTAGGGGGTCGGATTGTACAAATTATGAAATATCTCGATATCCAATTTTGCATATCGTCCAGACAACAATTTCGATATTATCGTCTAAACGATATATCTCCCACCTCTACTTGCAGGTAAAGTTCAGTAAAGTCCGTTCCTTTTAAAGCGTCCGGGCGCGCGCTGGTGATTGATAATTGGTTCCGCCTGCTCTCCCATGGGAAAGGCGGGGAGACCGGGAGATCGCCGAAACATACAGTGATTTATTCCGTTTTGTTATATATTTGTTATTCCATATTATAGTTTTATGAGGGGAGAAATATGAGTATGGCACAGCTTCCATGCAAGCAAAGCCTGTTGGTAGAATGTGGACAGTTTTAACGGCAGTGTTGTAAATTCTCTATTACAGTTGAACAGGTGGGAGGAGTTTATGGTTGCTAAGTAACGGAGCACCAGATATAATTGTTGAGCAGTCAGTTAACAGTCAGTTGGGCAGTTGCAAATGTCTGCGTCTGTGACAGAGGTGGGTTAAAGTGATATTTACAGTTAATTTGTAGTTTAGTGTAGTTTCACATGATATTTAGTTAATTACTCGTTTTGGCTATGTATGTTGTAATGTGTGCTAAGATAATTTAAGAAATGTGATTTAGGTTTTCAGTTATGTTTGTACAGTATTAGCTAGTTACTCGGAGTAATAGTTGTTTCCATGTACTTTCAGAAACCAGATGTTTGCAACCTTATCAGATGTTTGTAACCAATTGAACATCATTAAATTACTAAACTGCCCTTTGTGTCCGATATCGATATGTTGAGTGGATGAAGAATTCCAAATCATTATACAGTCCTACAATCCCCAATATTGGTCCTACCGAGCCGGATCTTCACCCATCCCAACATGGATGCATTAAGGCAAGAAGTAACTGACAATGGATTAGCGACACAACCGCTTCAGCTTCCACAGCACCCTCAGGACTACCAAGTCAGCCTCCCACAGTGTCTCACATCCTATACTGCACCTCAGGATGACAGCCTTGGAGCCAGCAGCTGCAGTCCCTCATTGTACAGACAGAGTCTGTTACTCCAGAGAACCAGCAGGGCTCTATCCCTGTCAATCCCCTCCAGCAGTCAATAATGTGAGTCAGTGGTCTACCTCACAGCTTGGCACTCAGTCAAGATTCCGAGAAGTGTGGGGGGGACCTGCAACTCCTGCTTACCTGCTGCAGACCTACCAACCACAGTCTCAGCCATCCACTACAGCTCAGCCCATGCATCAGTTAGTGACTTTGGTACCAAATCCAGCATCACCCCAGGTATATAATGGCTACCAGCCCATGTATGCCTTGCAACCATCTCCATTTGGCATCCAACAGCCTAAACAACTTGTACCTGCCTACCAAGAGAGTCACCTGACCTCCACCCTAGCAGCTACTCAATTTAATGGCACAACTGCACCTGTCTTAATCCACTGCCAGAGCACACCATTTTTCCCAGCCCTTTCAGTGCAGCCGTCGGCAACAAGCTTTCAACCCCAAGCTCCAGTACAGCTGCTTCCAGGTCTCCAATCAACTGCGCCCAGTCTTTCTCAGCAATACCAGCAGCAATACCAGCAACAGTACCAGCAGCAGTACACCTCCTTTTCACTCAGCCTGTGTACCAGCCATCTCCAGCCCCTACAACTCAGCCTGTGTACCAGCTGTCTATATCTTCCATCTCCAGCTCCTGCAGCCTGTTCACGATCGTCTCCGTGCCCACCCCTGTTCACGAGTCGTCTCCGGTGCCCACAGCTCAGCCTGTTCACGAGTCGTCTCCGGTGTCCACAGCTCAGCGTGTTCACGAGTCGTCTCCGGTGTCCACAGCTCAGCGTGTTCACGAGTCGTCTCCGGTGCCACAGCTCAGCGTGTTCACGAGTCGTCTCCGGTGCCCACAGCTCAGCGTGTTCACGAGTCGTCTCCGGTGCCCACAGCTCAGCGTGTTCACGAGTCGTCTCCGGTGCCCACAGCTCAGCGTGTTCACGAGTCGTCTCCGGTGTCCACAGCTCAGCCTGTTCACAAGTCGTCTCCGGTGTCCACAGCTCAGCGTGTTCACGAGTCGTCTCCGGTGTCCACAGCTCAGCCTGTTCACAAGTCGTCTCCGGTGTCCACAGCTCAGCCTGTTCACAAGTCGTCTCCGGTGTCCACAGCTCAGCCTGTTCACGAGTCGTTTCCAGTTCCCGCAGCTCAGCAGGTATATAAGCCCAGCAAGCGCCACATTTACAAAGTGCCAGCTCACCATTACGACCCACTAGGGATCATCATTCCCTACACCGCTAGGGCAAAGTTCCGATTAAGAGGCTGGGGCGATTCTAACTTGCCTCCAGGGATCATGGAGAGCTTGTCAAACCGGGAGAGAGTGGTCATACCTTGTACCTTCTCCCACAAGAGGATCCTGTAACGCCTGACATGCTCTTGATGGGGCGGCGGGACTCATCCTCACCTCAAGTCAGTTATGCCCCTGACACAATCATAAGACACTGTTGCCGCTGTCAGATAACGGTCGATCACTTTTGGATGCAGTTCCTGAGGAGTTATCTATCATCACTCCATGTTCGGCAAAAGTGGAAGTGGCACGCAGGAGATCTCTTCAGCAGCACAGTGGTGAGGATCACTGATCCCCAGCGTCCAAGAGCTCAGTGGCCCATCATGAAGGTCCTCAGTGTGGTTACGAGTGCCGACTGTCATATCGAGTCCGCTGAGGTCCAGGTTGGCAGCAAGACTTACCTGCGACCGGTTTCACGTCGGGTGCAGCTGCCCACCATTCCTGACAATGACATCGACTCCACTCCAGGAACTATAGTAACCCCTTAGAGAATTTAGTTATTCTTTCATAATAGCTTTGCTATTCTGGGGGCGGCTGTTGTAAATTCTCTATTACAGTTGAACAGGTGGGAGGAGTTTATGGTTGCTAAGTAACGGAGCACCAGATATAATTGTTGAGCAGTCAGTTAACAGTCAGTTGGGCAGTTGCAAATGTCTGCGTCTGTGACAGAGGTGGGTTAAAGTGATATTTACAGTTAATTTGTAGTTTAGTGTAGTTTCACATGATATTTAGTTAATTACTCGTTTTGGCTATGTATGTTGTAATGTGTGCTAAGATAATTTAAGAAATGTGATTTAGGTTTTCAGTTATGTTTGTACAGTATTAGCTAGTTACTCGGAGTAATAGTTGTTTCCATGTACTTTCAGAAACCAGATGTTTGCAACCTTATCAGATGTTTGTAACCAATTGAACATCATTAAATTACTAAACTGCCCTTTGTGTCCGATATCGATATGTTGAGTGGATGAAGAATTCCAAATCATTATACAGTCCTACAATCCCCAATAGGCAGATTGGACAAATTATAATCACATTGTAACAAAAAACGTAAACCTCCAACTTCCTTGAAGATATTAATAGGAATAAGATACCACAATGAGTTTGGATTTCTCAGACATGCTTGAACCCATTTGATCTTAAAAGTATTATTTAAGTCTGTAAAATCCAACAGCTCAAGGCCTCCAGCACCCTTAGACTCTGTTAATATAGCTTTTTTTACTTGGTGTTGTCGACTTTTCCATACAAAGTCTATAAACAGATCATTTATCTCCTTACATGTAGCTTCGCTGACCTCTAAGGACAGCGCAGGATAAACAAACCTGGAAATTCCTTCTACTTTGGTCAACAGTGTTCTTCCCCAAATAGGAGATGTCTCTCTGTTTCCATAAATTCAAAATCATTTTAGTTTTCTCTATTTTTGGTTGAAAGTTCTTTTTTTCCCTTTCCTTCCTGTCTTTGGTGATTGTTATGCCAAGGTATTTAACATTTTGTTTTACAGAGATATCACACATTACCTTTTCATTGCAATCATACAAACACATAATTTCACATTTTGTAGTGTTTAGTTTAAGACCGGATGCAGCCGAGAATTTATGTATCAGTGCAATGGCACCCTCAACCTGATGTCTATCACTCAAAAAGAGAGCAGTATCATCTGCCAATTGTGTTATTCGAAATTCTTTTTGAAATATCATTAATCCTTGATATCGTCTGAATTTTTAACGCAAATGGACAGGATTTCCACAGCTAACAAGAACAAAAAGGGTGAAATTGGGCAGCCCTGGCGAACAGATCGTGTTATTGGGAAACGAGACGTTGTATACGGATATAACAGCACACTGCTATTAATATCCTTATATAACGTTTTGATCACTGAGATAAAGGGTGAACCAAAACCAAAATGTTCTAAAATTTTAAACAAAAAATAATGTACTATTGTGTCAAAAGCTTTATAAAAATCTAAAAATAAAATGAGAGCTTGGGAAAAAATATTATCTGCATAATCTATTAAATCTAACACTAGTCTTACATTAGAGCTTATATGACGGTCTTTCATAAATCCTGTTTGGGTTTCACTGGTGATATTTGAAAGGCCCTTTTTGAGACGTGATGCAAAGATTGTTGCCAAAATTTTATAATCTGCATTAAGCAGTGTTATTGGGCGCCAGTTTTCTATTCTCAACTGATCTTTTTCCGGTTTGGGAATAAGGCATATCAATCCTTGCTTCATTGATGATTACATTTCTTCCATTGATATGCACTGATTCAGTGCATCAAATAGAGGTTTTTCAATCAGTTCCCAGAACTTGATGTAAAAATCCACAGGAAGCCCATCACATCCGGGGGATTTTCCTTTTTGTAAAGCTCCAGCTGCCATTTTCAATTCTGTTCTTGTTATGGAACTATCACATTGAGATTTAAAACTAGCAGGGATATTAGGTATAGTATCCTTCATTGAATCCAGATATAAGTCACAGACATCAGGTTGGGAAGCAGTACGATAAATATTCTTATAGAACTGCAGTACACGTTTAGATATATCCCCAGCATCAGATAGTGTGGTATCATTAACTTTTAGGTTAGTAATATTATTTCATTTCAGGTTCCTTTTTCTAGTGAAAAAAAATAACTCGAATTTCGTTCACCATGTTCTAACCATTTGCTACGCGATCTCACAAATGCACCCTTAGCCATTTCAACATAAAAATGATCAATCTCTTCTCTCAATCTTTTTATTTCTATTTCTTCGTCTTCATTAAGCGACGGTTTAGCTAACAAGGCTTTTAATTCATTCATAATTTTATTTTCCTTGGACAAAATGCCCTTTTTGATATCCTTACTTCGCTTTATTGCTGCTTCTCGAGTCTTAAACTTAAAGTATTCCCATTTTTGAATATAATTTAGGTTATTCTCGTTTAAAATACTTTGCGATAAATTGGTAATTTGTTCACAAAAAGTATCATCATTTAGTAAGTTAGTATTTAATTTCCAATAACCTCGAGTCTTATGATTGTTTCCTCTCTTTCCTGAGAGATGTATTGTAATTAATTGATGGTATGACAAGGGCGCATATGTGTGAGATACCTCTTCAGCATACTGAATACATTCCGGGGACACCAGCCATAGATCAATTCTTGACCGTAAAGATCCACAAGCATTGGACCATGTGCATTCGAAGGAATTGGGATTTAGGAACCTCCACACATCAATAACTTTTAATTTCTCAGTCAACCAAGCTGTGCTTTTAAATTTTGTAGCTAATGCTGTTTAGGTGGTATCCTATCCATTGAATCACTTGGTGCATCATTGTAGTCTCCCCCTATAATTAGAAAGTGAGAATCTGAAATACTACTTCTCAGTTCAGTTACCTTTGCCTCAAATTGTATAGTCATTGCTTTGGCTAACGTTGCATTGTTAAAGTTGTAAATATTACATATAATGAGCTTCGTATCATCCACTTCACAGTTTAAAATTATATATCTCCCCTCACTGGAGTAAATCGATTTCTTAACCACTCCTTGAAAGTTATTGAACAGAATAGCAACCCCTGCTGAAAGGTTCGTCCCATGACTAAAAAAACAACTATCCCCCCATTGGGATTTCCAAAACTTCTCATCGTTTTTAACTGAGTGAGTTTCCTGCAACATGATCTGCCTTTTTCTTCTACAAAACAAAAACACAGCTTTTCTTTTGGCATTGTCACGTAAACCTCTAACATTTAGTGAAACAATCTTTAATGCGCTACGGAAATTGTTGGTCATTTATTAGGAAAAACAAAACAGAAAAGGACACAAAAAATAACAAAAAAGCAACAAAAAAAAGATAAAAAGTGTAATCAACCAAGAACGAGTGCTGAACCTCCAACACCCTCCATCATATTACAACCCAGTCTCTTCAGAGAAACATACCCCAGGTTAGGGTTAGCCTACCCTAACCCAATATTGACATACCACTGCTTAGCTCAACTTCTAATAGGTTAAGTTTCTTAACTGTCCAAAATGGTTACTGTCAGGATATTTGTGATTATCACATGTGTTTACATTTGGTGTATTGCAATGCATTTGTGTGTGATTGAAAATTCATTCTTAAATGTACTCGTGAGCAATGACCTGCTGAACTAAGCATGTGTTAAAGTGACTTCCTGACGTCCTGGGGGACATCTGGTAATTAAGTGACCTGTAAGTAAGATAACGTTGGTTTATGCTTAAACCTTGAGTTGATGTTGGAGGCCAAATGTCAAAGGTCTATTGTTTGGTTAAGGCACTGACTCTTAAGGGAAGAAAACAGATGTTCTTATCAGCCACGTATTTTACGACCCCAAAGGCTTTCCTTGGTGAAGAAGCATTACAGCCCCCCTCAGGAAGCAGGGGAGGGGGTCTTGGGTCATGGCCCAACGGAGAAGAACCAGCCCCAACCTGACTGAGGGGAGCGGAAAGTTATAGGAAAATGGGAGTGGCTATAATTTCTATATAGGCTGTGACATGTCTGTATTCTGTGGGTTTTTTGAAGAATTTAGCAAGCTGGAAGGCTGCAAAATTCTGCGACAATGCCACCTTGTATTACAAGTAAAAAGTTGGTTCTGGCGCGATCTTGTGTTTTTTAATCTGGTTATTTCTGTGACAGAAGATAACAGAGCGTTTGCCGAAAGTTGTAAATTCCCTGACATATTGGTCCTATCGAGCCTGGTCTTTTCACCGCTGCAGCGAGAGGAGGATGGTCGTCGAAATCTGAAAACTGTGCGCACAGCTCCGGAGAGGAAAATGACCGCCGGAGAGACCACGACTTCACGTGGGCAGAGGAAGACTCCGCCATCCTGTCGCTGCATCGTAACGGGACATCGAACCAGAGAAGGGAGCACAACGCAAACGCAACACAGGTCAGCCCGAATAGAGCCAAGATCCGGAGGAGAATTGGTTCTCCAGTTGACATGTCAAAAAGTATGAATGTGTGTGAACGAAAAATGCTATGCCTGAATATGGTTAAAATGTAAACTAGAGGAAAGGTCCTAAGAAGTGTGCCCATAAAAATTACAGAGATAATTAGTTTTGCTTGTGAACAAAGGTTCTCATGAAACTAATTGTAACTGTAATATATGTGAATAAGAGTATGTTAATGAAAAGTTTAATACGTACAGAGTAACTTGCAAAGTAAAGAATTATGCCTTGTAATGTAAGTAAGTCCTTGCTATTATTATTTTAATCTAGAGTAAGTCTGATTTTAAAATAGTGTAGCAAAGTAAAGTAAAATAAGAGAAAATGCCTTACACAGAAAAGTCTGTGCATGTTAAGGAGTGCCTTGCTCAAGAGTACAAGAAAAAACAGTGCTCAAGCATGATTCAAATCCAAAGTTATGTATGTTAATCATACAAATTAAGAGAAAATTTCACAGTGCAAGTAAATGTAAACTGAGACTGTAAAAGACTTTAGGTCTAGATGTCTCACAGTAGATGCAGATGTTACTTCAACTTAGAGAAAAACAATTGAAATTGGTCATATTAAAATGGTCGAAGACCTGAAAATATATAACCAAATATTAGCTTAATTCTTGTCAACATGTAATGCATGTGAAAGGTAGAGCAGAGTAGAAACATTACTAAAGAGTAATAAAAAGATAAGAGGGGAATATTTTAAATGGATCTCCTGACCATGAGGGGGGAGAATAAGCCATTTTAAAGACGGAATTGTGGATTTCGATCGGGCCTGATCACCCTGATCGAAATTTACGTTTTATTGTCTAATCTATTTAGAAGAGGGTTATTTATTGGCTGGGCCAATTATGAAAAAGCATATTGTTCAAACTGTAGATTGAAGGTTAGTGTGAGCAACGGAAAGAGACAAGTCTGAGCAGTGATGGTAAAGACTGCAAAAGAGACATTCTCCCCTTTGCAAGTAAAGAGATGCCGATAGGTACGAGTCAGGCCGACAGGTGAGAGTAAGACTCAAAAGACCGACAGGCGACAGGTGAGAGTCATATACCAATAGGTAAGTGTAACACCTACGCTGTTAGGCAAAGGACTGTAGGGTATGGACCAGTTCTAGATTCGAAAGGAGTGGTGTGTAATTCAAAATGAGAGCCAAAGTCAATAAGTTTAAATGGAAAAGCCGGCAATTTACTTAACATAGATAATAAAAGGACAGACAAACATCAAACATTAATACGGGCACTTCTGTTAGTTACCTGTTAAACCTTTGTATTGTTTAAACTTTGAGATGAGTTCAATAAAAAAAAGGTATGTTTCACTTATTTCCTCATTTCAACAAGTTTTGTTTTATGACCGGTCATTTAGTTACTTTGAGTGTTTTGAATTTAAACCTATTCTTAAATTACTTTAATTTAAGTTTAATCTTGGTTTCAGGTTTATATTATTCACTCTTTTCAATTTTCAAACACGTTTTGTCACTTTAAAAATGACACCATAGGTACCCTTTAAATACATAAATAAAACAATTATCAAAAGGATCCAGTAAACAATTTGGCTTGCAAAGCAATAACAAAAAGAAAATGGCTTCTAATTGTCCAAAAACTTAGCAAAACTTAAATTGTGGATATGTTCTGAGTTCAATGTAGGCGCCCTTTAACGTGCGCTCAAATCCGTTGGAAAAACTCCACAAACGCTCCTCAAACCTTGGTCTGGGAGTCAGTGAGGTTCTTTGGTGGAATGCGGACCACGCGCGCCTCGCGAGACGCTGCCGTTGATCCTGAGAATGTTGCGTTGGGTGGCTCGCCTTGGTCTCGACTCGATCCTGGGTCCAAGAACTCGATCCAAGCCCAAGAACTGAGGTGTTCTCGGGGTGGGGATAAAACCTGGCCTGTGGAGCAGGCCAACAAGGATCGCAATTAGCACAAAATAAAATTACATTCAAATAAAAACACAAATCCAGCCGCTTACAAGGCTGCGGAGGCTACGTAACTTAAGAGAGAAACAAAAAAGAGAGGCGACCATTTGTTTTTAGCTGAGCCGCTTACTGTTACTGGGAAATAAAGCTTCTTTCCACATAAAATGAACAAACCACCGTAAAAATAATCAACATTGTGACCAACAGAAATAAAAGTAGAAATGCAGAAAACGTTAAGTTACCGTTATCTGGTCCCTGCCGTTTCGGGCAAAAGCGTAACTGCCTCGTTTAACCGCAGCGACAAACGCTGCGTAAAAGAATACATTTATATTAACTTCAGCACCAAATGCTGGATAAGAGAAATAAAATAAAAGAGCAAATATATTGTTACCGTTTCTTTGCTCTCTGCCGTCTCAAGCAAAAGCATCGGCCTCGTTTAACCGCAGGCGACAAACACTGTACAATAAATAAGTTTGCGTCAACTTCAGCTTCAAATGCTGAGCAACAAACAAAAACTTTCCAAATAAATAACTCACCGAGACTGCTCCCAAAGGTTTCAGGTCTCGTAGACACACTCTTCCCTCAACCCGGCAAGGCAAACGGTGTGTAAGATCACTTTTCGGTGTAGTTTGGGTCAGTTTTGTTCGTAACGGCTGCACTGCTCTGTTCGCCCGTGCGCTCTTTTAGACTCCTGCGCTGACTGAGCCTCGGCCAGGTGGGGGAGGGGCATACGCTGAGAGCGTCTTGAATCAGTTATATTGATAACGGTTTACAATGTAACTTTTTATAATAACATTGTAAATTCCACTAATTATATATTTAATGTCACGTAGTAGGGGTGGGCCATATCGTATCGCATATCGTTATCGCGATATAATTTTTTGATATCGTTGTAATTTTTTATATCGTCGTGGATACGATATAATTCATGTTACGCTCAGCTCCATCAGCAGCATAAACACTGACTCTAGAACATGGGGACAGGTGCTTATGAAGTTAAATGAAATGAAGGATGTAAACCGCTTGAGTAGATCATATTCGCGAGGAAAGTAGTATGCCGTTAAAAAAAAAAAGAATGAAATATCACTGAATTAATCTTCCCAATAGGCGTAAGGCTGGGATTTTGAAGTAATTTGTCCATTGTCAATAATATCGTCAAATACATCGTTATCGTGATATTTCTTTTTATATCGTGATATAGATTTTAGGCCATATCGCCCTGCCCTATCACGTAGTTTTTTAACTGTTTTAAGCGAATATTTAATTAGGTTATTTATGAATATTTATAAGGTTATTTATTGTCAGGTTTTGTCCAGTTACACCAGTGTTTATTTGTAACGGGGGTTACATAAGGCTCAAGAGACCGACAGGCGACAGGTGAGAGTGAGGCTCAAGAGGCCGACAGGAAAAGGCTCAGGGACCGACCGGTGGGAGAGATTGAAAGAGTAGATTGAAAGAGTAGATTGAAAGAGTAGATTGAAAGAGTAGATTGAAAGAGTAGATTGAAAGTGAAAAAGTGAAAAATATGGTTGTAATCTAAGTAAAGTTGTATTTGTCTTCATTTATGTGAAGAGTGAAGAGAAAAGTAACTAATAGGAATTGAAAAGTAATAGGGGCAACAGTTCTGCTTATCATGTAAATTAGAAAAGAATAAGGAAAAAACAGACTTTAAAGGCTCCAAAAGGAGAATTAAATGTAAAAAATGCTAAAATTACATTTTTAAGTAGAAACATTTTTGCCAGAGCAGTACTAAATCACTGCAGAATAAATGTGTTAATTCAAAGCATCTAAAAAATAGCTTTTAGAATTTCAGCTAAGGCTGAAGGAGAGAGGGTGCTGTGTGTGTGTGCTGTGGTGTGGTGTGAAGTTCAGGACTTTTTAGTGTTCTTTTGGAAAGATTCCAAAAGACTTTTTGTAGAAAACTACCATTAGTAATTTCTGTGAAGTATACAGAGGTATACAGACCTCTCAGAAAGATTAGAACATACTCCAAAATAATTTTATGGATTAGTAGAATCCTGTGTAAAACAAAAAGCATAAAATTTAGAGAGGGGTCTGGCTGCAGACCTCCACTCTCAGGACCCTGCCTTGCAGACCTCCACTGTCAGGTCCCCTCCGCTGTCAGGACCGGAAGTTTATTCGAAGCCTTTCAAAATAAAACCGGATATACTGGAAGCACGTATTTGTCGTTGTTCCTTGGGCTTTATTTTATGTAATATGATAATATGATATAAAAATGTATAATATATGTATAAAAATATGATATAAAAGCAACTATAAGTAGTAGCCTTCATGTTTGGCTGCAGACCTCCACACTCCCCTTCCAAAATGAAAAGCAGGCATACCGGAGGACGTATTTGTCGTTCCCCATGTGAATATACTTTATTTATTGGGGCCATATTTTATGTATATAATGTAAATATGATTCAAAAGCAAGTATTCCAGGAGTAGCCTATGTAACGGAGGCTGCTTGGCTTCCAGAAGTACGTTAGGTAAATCTCACTCCTCTACGCTTCATAATACACAATGATTACATTACAGATACTTGTCTGGTAGTCATGTGGGTAAGTCGGGCGCCTCCCAGTGCAAACCACATAGGTTCGATACCAGCGCTGAACAAGATGACATTTCAATTTTGTTTAGTTTTCTATGTGAGCACACTTTAGCTCTTGGCGCATTCATTTATGTCTAAATATGTAAGTATTATTTACGTGTAATCACGTTGACTTAAAAACAGAGGGCCATCAGAATAAAATAATGAAATAATAACTCACTATTCCAGGCCTAAAGGCTTTAACTGGGCTGTAGCAGGAGCATGAGCTGCTGTTCCAGATATAAATGAAGTAACACAAGCGTAATTGTCATGGAAATCTATCAAAATAACGACTGATGAATGAAAATCTGAAAAATATTCGCATCGAACTTTTCATTCATGCGGCGGGGAGATACCATTTCATATTGAACTAACTCAGAGGGGTGTTTAAGAGTGTTTAAGTGGAACACCCCTCCGCTTTAGTTCAAGTTGGTGCAGTCCAATCCAGCGGAGACAAGTGTCTGCGCGAGTTAAGAGACTAAAAGGCAGTGAAAGGTAGAAAAGTGGTCAAATAAATGTTTTTATCTACATAACTTGTGCTGATTGTGGGTTTGTATCAGGCTCAGACTGTGTGTGCAGCGGCCCATGTGAAAAGAGAAATTGTTAGAAAATTGTCAATGTGTGGTATTTGATCCAGCGACCTCTTGTACTTGAGACCAGCGCACTATTACGGAGCCATAATTCCGGGCCGGTCTTCTCCACATTCCCGGGCTGAAATTAGGTCCCAGCACGCCCCTGCTTAAAAAAGTTAAGAAAAAATATAGTATGGGAAACTAATAAATATGCACTTCTTCTTCTAATGGTTTCCGGCAGGCTGTACACGTTATGCTGCCCTCTTCCGTTCAATATGCACTTCCGGTCCGGTCCTGACAGCGGAGGGGACCTGACAGTGGAGGTCTGCAAGGCAGGGTCCTGAGAGTGGAGGTCTGCAGCCAGACTCTCTTGAAAATGTATGGTACTCGAGGAAAAAACTAAAGATAGAAATATTTACCGGGTCCAGATCCAATTAAGGATAAATTGGTGCATAAATTAAGAATGTTTAATTGATTTACTAGAAAATGTGTGGTGTAAAAGTCCACCAGACGCAATTAAAGGTGTGACTTCAGTAAAAATTAAAGGCCTATTTCATGGCATAGGATTAAGGAAATCCTTTTAAATATGATGCCGAAGTCGGTATAGTAACAGTAATTGGAGATTTGAAAAGGTAGGAATAATAGTTTGTGTTCAGATAAACATGAAACACATCTATTTTTCCAATCAAAAAGGCACCACCTTCAGTAGCTTGGAGGACATTGCTTAAACGCTATGAATCCAAATGAAAAGTATTTTTTGTGTCATAGGCTTCAGCAATGCAAGTCAGCATTGGTTTGCACTTACATTCAAGAATGTAAGGAAAAAATGTAGCATCATTTTTAACATAGTTGCCTGGTGCCAAACCCAGGGAAAAGTGCTGAAAAATGTTCGCATGAAACTCAATTAGTGTATAAAACTATACACTGACAGTTACTTTACCACATCGCAGGCTCTTACTGTTTTCCCGTCGATGATTGCCTTGCCTCCCACGAAGAAGGCTCTTTTCCCTTCTTTTCGTGCAGCATCCACTGTTGGCCAGAGGGTATTCCGATCCTCTCTGTCTTTGTCAGTCAGATCAAGCTTAAAGTGAAGTTTCCGACTATTCAAAGATTCGAAATCTTTGGCGCTGTTCCAAATTGTATCCCGCAATGATCTGGAGATGAATCGGATCACCACGGGCCGATGTCCTCCATCCCTCAGTTGGCCCACTCTGTGACAAACATCCAGGAACAAATGAAGCTTGTTGTTGATCTCCGGGGCCACAGATAGGCATATGTCGACGATCTTCTTCCTCAAATCTTCTCCCTTTTCTTCTATTAGTCCATATAGGTGTAGATTGTGAGCTCGCTGTCGTCTTTCTTGCTCATTGAGTTTTTCTTCTAGTTTAGCGATTCTCTTCTCATATCCAGCAGAGACAGATTCTATAGTTTTTACTTTACTTAGTTTTTAATTATTTCATATCTCTGAACTCTTCATAGAGGAACTCTGAGGTGCGTTTTAGTTCCCCTATCTCTGCTTTGTTGGTAGCAATCAAGCTTTTCAGAGAATCAGTGCTTTCATTTATTTTCATGAACAAGTTTTCCTGTAGTTCAAACAATGAGGAAGGTTCCGTCCTTGTTCACAAAGACACTTCTACTACTGCCTATTGTGGTGTAATCGGTTTGTCAAAACCTATAAAGCCAATAGATACCTATTATGTATCCCAATTTCCAATAGGTATCTAAATTAATTATAACTCTGTAGCCAGCCTTTTATCTAGTTTAAAATGGCTTCATTATATAAAAAATAATAATAATTTGAATGAAATAAATAAATAATAAATAGTTTTATTCCATTTTTGTTGCAATGCACATGAGTTAATGCTCCATTTGCACAAACTCACTCCAGCAGAGTCCAAAATATGTTTTACACGCAAAGAAAAGTTTGCATTGCATCGGCTACACTGGAGACGCCACAGATCATATCGTCCACGTACTCACATTGATTCAAAAGAGTGATAGTGATAGTGACGTATTGTAGCTGCCAACAGAAACCGCCTAGGATTTTCAGATTCTTCCAGTTTTGCAGCAGAGACTTAATTCCGTCGAAGACCAGGATGTAGACAGGAGGAAGGAACCTGTCTGCGAAGTCAACGCTCACCTCAGGGTAAGTGGTTCTGTTTATCTTCACACAGAAATGCACTCCTTTTAGAGAAAATGTTTAAAAAGAACTGAAAAGAGCAAAAGGCAGATGTGTAATCTGTATCTCTATCTGTATTTGTATCTGTATTTGTATGACAACAGGAGAGGTCGACCTCCAACAAGTTTTAATATTGTTCCTTCATTTTCTTACAAGCACATTGTTGTGTCCAAACTCCCACAAAAACGTGCTTGGGTGTGACAGAGGGCTAATACCTTATCGATTCTTACCCCTAAATATAAAGCTTTACCCACAATTCTAGTTTATGTTGAGTGAACTTCTTCATTACATCTTGAGAATGTATTATGGAACAATCCATACTTGAAGGGCAAGGTCATGTTTATTTATAAAGCACATTTAAAACAACATTGCTGCCCAACATGCTGTGCACAAAAATACACGAGTATAAAATGCAACATTCATTTAAAATAGACACAAATTAAAGATGCAAATACAAGTACAGCACAAACATAAAACAACAATGTCCTGCTCAGTTTTTGTTGAAAGCCTTTGGAAACAAGTTTTAAAAACTTAAAATGTGTAAAACTTTGATCAGGGGAAAACTGCTTCAAAACATCAGTTCAGCTTTAGGTGTAAACTGACAGTCCTACAGCTGGTCAGTGGCGTTGGGTGGTGTGGCTGGAGCGTGTCCACAGAGCAAGGACATCCTGTGGCTGTGCAGAACTCGCCGAGTCCGTGAGAACAGAGTCCGGATCTGAGAGCTGAGCCCCTCGCTCACATGGAGGTAAACCAGAGGGTTCAGGGCAGAGTTCAGACTCACCAGACCACGGCTGACCTGCTGAGACACGTACACTGTATTAAACCAGCTGTAACACTGCCCCCTCCTGGTCAGCACCCGGGACCACAGGTTGAGGATCCTGAGGACGTGATAGGGGATGTAACACACAGAGAACAGCAGCAGCAGAACCAGCAGCAGTTTGTAGCTCCTCTGTTTGAGCAGGCGGTCTGTGGAGCTGGAGCGGCACAGAGTCACTATGACATGAGCGTAACAGCCCACAGTGACCAGGAACGGCAGACAGAACCCTGTGATGGTCCAACCCACACTGTACATCAGATAATCCTCCACAAAGGCACGAGACGTGGTGTCGAAACACTTAGCCTTTTTATTGTAGGTTTTGGGGAAGAACATGTCTGGGAGGCTCTGGGCGCTGACCAGAATCCACACAAGCACCGAAACAGCGACAGAATGAGACACTTTCAGCCTCCCGATCACTCGCACCGGATGAACTATGGCCAAATACCTGGACACGCTGATGCAAGTGAGAAAACCGATGCTGCCGTACAAGTTCATATGGAAACAGAATCTTGTGATTTTGCAGAAAACGTCTCCGAAAATCCATTTTCTCTTCTTGAAATAGTAAACCACCAGGAAAGGCAAAGTCAGCAGGTAGAGGATATCCGCCAGTCCGAGATTCAGAACAAAGACATTGATGATTTTCAGTTTCTTCCAGTTTTGCAGCAGAGACTTAAGTCCGAGCCCGTTCGCTGTGAGGCCAATGACGAAGACCAGGATGTAGACAGGAGGAAGAAACCTGTCTGTGAAGTCAAAGCTCACCTTAAGACAAGTGGTTGTGTTCATGTTTTCTCCAAAGCCCTGTTAGTGCTAGTGGCCAAGATTCCAGGACACTTTTGTAGCTGACAACCTCTTCCTAAGAAACACTTCCCCTTTTGGTTTTCTCTGACCAAATATGGGTTAAAATGTGTCCTGACACACAGGAATACTGATAAATGAGCAAAGTTACAGCTTAAACTGAAGTAACATGTTTTATCTGGAATTCCTGCGGATACAGAGTGACACACTGTAATTTACTGTAGAATTTACAGTAATGGTAATTTTTTTGCCAGCAATGTATTGTAGAATTTAAAGTCTGTTACTGTAAAATCATTTACAGTGTTTTGCTGGATCTGATTTACAGGTTTTTGGTGTATTTTATTTTACAGTTATCTATAGCTTTTTGAAAACCGGCAATTAACTGTAAAAACATTTACAATATACTGTAGTGCTGTATTCCTAATTTACAAGATTTAAACAGTAATTTTCTTGCCAGTAACTAACTGTGATTTGACATTACAATTTCTTAGTGTAAACAAACATCTTGTGAGTCTTTTAATAATACCAAAGGCAAGACCAACATAGAGCAACAAAAAACATGTATTAACATTAAATTTAACATTTAACATTTATACACTATGAATATAACAGAATCCCTAAAAGGAAAGGCTATGGCATTTTCTCTCCAGGAAAATAGTGAGATCAACATTTATAATCGTACAGCTAGTACCTTGTAGTGAAAAAGTAAATACATAAAAATAGCTTATTAGCCTGAGCTGTATTACTATGACAGCACTATTCACCTTATTCTTTCTATCTATCTATCTATCTATCTATCTATCTATCTATCTATCTATCTATCTATCTATCTATCTATCTATCTATCAAGAGTGAAGGGGTGGGCACAATTCATGGCTGCGCCCAGGGGAACTTCCGGAATAAGGCACTACTGAGGCACTTCAGTTTTTTCCCCCAGATAGAAGCCATATCAGTCAGTCTGTAGCCAGCCTTTTATCTAGTTTAAAATGGCTTCATTATATAAAAAAATTATAATAATTTGAATGAAATAAATAAATAATAAATAGTTTCATTCCATTTTTGTTGCAATGCACATGAGTTAATGCTCCATTTGCACAAACTCACTCCAGCAGAGTCCAAAATATGTTTTACACGCAAAGAAAAGTTTGCATTGCATCGGCTACACTGGAGACGCCACAGATCATATCGTCCACGTACTCACAACATTGATTCAAAAGAGTGATAGTGATAGTGACGTATTGTAGCTGCCAACAGAAACCGCCTAGGATTTTCAGATTCTTCCAGTTTTGCAGCAGAGACTTAATTCCGTCGAAGACCAGGATGTAGGATGTCCATCCAACTTCACTGAGCTCGAGCTGTTTTGCAAGGAGGAATGGGCAAATATTTCAGTCTCTCAATGTGCAAAACTGATAGAGACATACCCCAAGCGACTTACAGCAGTAATCGCAGCAAAAGGTGGCGCTACAAAGTATTAACTTAAGGGGGCTGAATAATTTTTAGTTTTTTATTTGTTAAAAATGTTTGAAATATCCAATACATTTTATTCCACTTCATGATTGTGTCCCACTTGTTGATTCTTCACAAAAAATTACAGTTTTATATCTTTATGTTTGAAGCCTGAAATGTGGCAAAAGGTCGAAAAGTTCAAGGGGGCCGAATACTTTAGCAAGGCACTGTATGTATATGTATGACAACAGGAGAGGTCGACCTCCAACAAGTTTTAATATTGTTCCTTCATTTCTTACAAGCACATTGTTGTGTCCAAACTCACACATAAACGTGCTTGGATGTGACAGAGGGTTAATACCTTATCGATTCTTACCCCTAAATATAAAGCTTTACCCACAATTCTGTTGAGTGAACTTCTTCATTACATCTTGACAATTATGGAACAATCCATACTTGAAAGGTCATGTTTATTTATAAAGCACATTTAAAACAACATTGCTGCCCAACATGCTGTGCACAAAAATACACAAGTATAAAAATGCAACATTCATTTAAAATAGACACAAATTAAAGATGCAAATACAAGAACAGCACAAACATAAAACAACAATGTCCTGCTCAGTTTTTGTTGAAAGCCTTTGGAAACAAGTTTTAAAAACTTAAAATGTATGTAAAACTTTGATCAGGGGAAAACTGCTTCAAAACATCAGTTCAGCTTTAGGTGTAAACTGACAGTCCTACAGCTGGTCAGTGGCGTTGGGTGGTGTGGCTGGAGCGTGTCCAGAGAGCGAGGACATCCTGTGGCTGTGCAGAACTCGCCGAGTTCGTGAGAACAGAGTCCGGATCTGAGAGCTGAGCCCCTCGCTCACATAGAGGTAAACCAGAGGGTTCAGGGCAGAGTTCAGACTCACCAGACCACGGCTGACCTGCTGAGACACGTACACTGTATTAAACCAGCCGTAACACTGCCCCCTGTTTCTCAGCACCCAGGACCACATGTTGAGGATCCTGAGGACGTGATAGGGGATGTAACACACAGAGAACAGCAGCACCAGAACTAGCAGCAGTTTGTAGCTCCTCTGTTTGAGCAGGCGGTCTGTGGAGCTGGAGCTGGAGCGGCACAGAGTCACTATGACATGAGCGTAACAGCCCACAGTGACCAGGAACGGCAGGCAGAACCCTGTGATGGTCCAACCCAAACTGTACTTCAGATAATCCTCCACAAAGTCACGAGACGTGGTGTCGAAGCACTTCCTCGCCTTGTTTCTGTACGTCTTAGTAAAGAACATGTCTGGGACGCTCTGGGCACAGACCAACAGCCAAACAACGAGCGAGATCACCACAGAATGAGTTGAAGTCAGTCTGCCCCGAACTCTCATGGGATGGACAATGGACAAGTACCTGAACACACTGATGCAGGTGAGGAAGCCAATGCTGCCGTACAGATTTATATGGAAACAGAACCTTGTGATTTTGCAGAAAACGTCTCCGAAAATCCATTTTCTCTTCTTGAAATAGTAAACCACCTGGAAAGGCAAAGTCAGCAGGTAGAGGATATCCGCCAGTCCGAGATTCAGAAGAAAGATGTTGAGGATTTTCAGTTTCTTCCAGTTTTGCAGCAGAGACTTAAGTCCGAGCCCGTTCGCTGTGAGGCCAATGACGAAGACCAGGATGTAGACAGGAGGAAGAAACCTGTCTGCGAAGTCAAAGCTCACTACAGGACAAGTGGTTCTGTTCATCTTCGCACAGAAATGTGCTCCTTTGCAAAAGGCAGTTGTGTAACCAGTGTCTGCTGAGCTTCCTGTGCATAAAATGTGGTGAAGCAACAGGATAACACTTAGGCCTCCTCCTAAACCACAGATAAAAATCAAGAACAAGTCTGATGAAACAAAATACATTAACATTTTTAGCAATAAGTACTTTACAATGTACATATCAGTGGCGTTAGCCGTGGAGTGTCAGCAACTTGGGCTTACTCACTTAAACACATATAGATTGAACGACAATACAGTTTGAAAAGCAACTAAAACAGGTTTTTTTCTTACGTGGCATTTCTTCGTCAAAGGCTGTATTAGCAATGCAATCCAAAGCAGCCTCCGCCCCCAAACCAAACTTCGGTAAAATTCGTAATTTACAAAAACAGATTGACAGGACAATTCACAATGAACATGCGGAGAAGAGCGCATTACAACATGGATGCATTAAACTGGAGGCTGTTTTTAGGAGATGTTTTGATGACAGAGCAAGACCAGAGGTCAACCCATACGCAAAATAAAAAGATATTTACAGTTTGGTGCTATGTTGGACGCCTTTTAATGTTTGGTATTGCAGCAAAAAGTATTGCGATCGGATCCGCAAAAATCTTTTGTCCCAGCCCTTATATTTACAGAATATACTAGGGCTGGGACAATATACCCGATCAGATCACAATACTTTCACATAATTGACACTTAAACAATTATTGCAATACTTTAATACTTGAGTTTAGAGGCATTTTTATCATGCACTTTTTTGTTTTTCAGTTACAGCACTTTGTTACATTTTGTGTTAATCCACTTTTCAATCTTATCACTTCAATAAATGTTTATAAACTTTGGACACATTTTACCCATTTTTAGGTTAACATATTACCTACATTATCATATTTGATTGATTGATTATTCCGAGTTCAATGAACATTACATATACATGTCTATTTTTACATTAACATGTGCAGCTTTTATGACATTTTAACATGCTTCAATATATAATTAATTAGTAAGTGTTTATTTGAGCAATTCCAAGTTCCAAGTTTTCCAAAGAAAAAAGCAGAATAATGTCCAAAAAGGAGTAGGCTGAAGCAAACAATGCTTATTTATGCCTTCCCTCATTCAACAACTGTCGTTAGTTTACATTCCTGTTTGTTCTATGAAACCAACTCATTATGGTACAATTAAGATATAGATACATAACCATAATCAACACATAGTTTAAAGCAGTACTAAGTAACTTGTTTACCTTAATAAATCCTTTCCGTAGTCCCTCTGGGGGTAATACAAGTGTTAATGGGATGATTGGGGGGTCTTTCATCTCCCCCTGGTGTCTCTGGCCAGAAAACCACAATTGCAACTTGACTGCCACCGGGTCGGAGCCACCAATACATACTAATAGACTCACGAAGAAGCTAACAGGCTAACGGGCGAAGCTACTGTAACTGCGGGCTAGCGCCCCTTTAAACAGTATTTACAGCAAAGTTTGAGTGAAAAAAAATTAGTTCCATTGTATAACTGGATGTACAACATCCCACCCTCCCTTTTTTAATAAGTTAAAAAAAACTTGCTATGACACCTGCAGTTGCGCTTATGGCCTCTAGGGGCAAGAGTTACCTAGTACTGCTTTAAGATATAGATACATAACCATAATAAAACACATAGTTTAAGATATAGATACTGTGGAAATATTATACAATGTGGATATATTTCTATACATATTTTTCTATACATATTTTTATCATACTAGGCTTTAGTGATTATTTATAAAACTGTTGATGTAATCTGTGACTTAAGGTTCATTTGAAACTGGGGTTTATAACTGGGCGGACATCTTCTATTTTATTGCCCCATTGTTATAGTCTTTACTTTTGGAGCCACTAGGGGCAGTGTGTTTGAAGGGAGGTTTTGAGAAGAGGTTTTTTTCATTCAGAAATAATAAACAGATAGTAAGACAGAAAATAAACAACATAAAAGCAGCGCGAGGCGCGCATACGAATTCAGAACTTTACAGGTTCATTGTACATTCCGTGTGAACGGTGTATATAAGCAGAGGCATAGAGGCTATACAGGTGATACAAAAAGGATTATTATTAATATATATATATATATACATATATATATATATATATATATATATATATATACACATACGCTTTTTTTTCACATGCGCGTATAGATATGCACATAAATCAGGGGTTGAGTACAGGAGTACGACCATATGTGTACCCATAACACGAAAATAAACAGCAGTTAGAGGCTCACCAGCCCCGACATACAGTAGGGGTGCATCCAAGCCCACAAGAGGGTCCACAAGGGAGCGCGGGCCGAGCGGGCACCCAGGCCCTCCGTGGAGGGCCTGCATGACCACTCCGCCCGCTCCATATCGACAGAGAACTACAGTGTTGTATGGACGAATAAGGTCACTTTTTTAACCATAGGGTGTAATGAAGCTTAAGCGCAAATTCAACCTGGAGACGTACCTGCAGCCTTCACTCATCTCTCACGGGGCCTTCACCAGCATCAATCACTGCCCCATCGCAAGCGCGCTTTCGCATCAGCAATCAGTGCAGCGCTGTCCCGCTCAGCCATTCACAGTCCAGGATCCCCTTCATAAGCTCCCCGGTCAATCACTCGGAGTTTCACAGCGTGCAGCGACCCTCCTCCGCCCCTCCTCCTCCCGGGCTTCGCCCATTGCATCTACGTGCATCGGGTCCCGTTATACCACCACCAGGTCCAGGCTCCGGGGAAGATGCTGGCCATCATCATCAACACCAGGCAGTCCGTATCGTTCGGCCATCTTCCGCCCGGGTCTGAGCCCCAAATCTCAATTGAGCCCAATCTCAATTAAGTTCAATAAAACGTCTAACGCAACACGTCTCTGAGTCTTTTCAGGTTGAATTAAAATTCAAGTATATTAAAAGGTGATATTTAGTAATTTTATTGAGTCAATTGTTTTGGCAGCTTTTTTGTTTGAAAGTGTACTTAGACAGCCCAAATACTGATTGAGTTCCAATCTCAGCAGGTTGAAGCGAGGCTTACCGTCTCCGAATTTAGATCTATGTATGTGATTTTTGCCCATTAGTATAAATAAATTCACCATTCCAAAGGGTGTGCAAATAGGCAGGAAATGTGAAATAAACAACAATTAATTAGTAAATAGTGGTATCTTATATACAAGGACTTTGTGGGGACAAAAAGTGTACACAGTAAATAATAATAAGTAAACAGACTGCAAAAAATAATAATAATAATGCTATAGTCGGTATCAGCAGTGCAGGTTTAGTGTAATACTAATATTTTACAATAAAAAATATAGATTGACTGCCTTCTTAGTGACGTCACAGTTTTGAACGCGTGTCATTGGTTGACGCGGGTGTCAATCAGAACAGCTGATCGTGTTTTTGTCTCTTGGTGCCTAATGAAACATATGATCAATGAATGCTTATCTTTTAACCTTAAATGGCTGACCGAGGCAAACATAAGGACATTTATATCATCGTGGACGCTTGGCATCACTTTCACCCAAAGGACTTTTGCAGAGGAAGTGTAAATCGGCGTTACGATCCTCCATGGGACTCCAGCGGGCCGCAGCTCAAAGCTAACCCGAAGAGAGCGCACCTTGGCTGGGTACAAGCCCGGCAAAGACCCGGCAAAGACCCGGCAAGCCATGGATTAAAACCGGACCATGACACGCCACTTGTGGGACTAAATACTGGAGAACTCGTCCCACGAAGACAGCAGAAGGTAAGGAAAAGGCTTTAAACTACGTACTGCTGTAATGCAATGCCATATTGTAAAAGTTCCTGAAGAAGTTTTTGTGATTGGGTTGGGTCCGGCTTGGTCTGTCCTGGATCCATCATTTTTTGGCTTTGATGAACAACAGTTTGGCCTCAGATTCACGCAAATATGAATACTGTAGTTCTGCGCTTGTGTATGCGTGCTGAATGCGGTTTTGCCTGTCTTGCGAGGGATTCAAGCGAGTGTTGACTGTGATTTTGCATGTTTCTTTAGCATTATTGTAATTGCAAATACACAGCGAGTCATTTTTGCATTTTTGATTGTTTTATAGTTGGCTAAACCGAGCTGAATTTGTACTACGTGTTCTATACTATGAGCTGTCCGATATCGTCAAATGAGCCGCGCCTGGACTCCCATTCAAATGCATTACAAACCCATTGCGTTACTGGAGACGCAAACGGGTACCTTTTGCGTTCTATATTACGCATAAAGCGAGTGACCGTTCGTCAATTTATGACGCTTTCGGAGTGAGACTGTGTTGGTTGTGACGTATTTTACTTCATAGTGTCAAACAGGAAGGGCCCGACGTCTGTAATGTAATGCCTTACGGCCTGATTTTAATTTATAAAACAGCTTTTTCATTATTTTTGTTGGAAGAAAAAAAGGGGGGAAAAAAGTGCCTGACACGTCCGCGCTGCCCCTGTGGAGTAAACAAACGCGCCCCCTGAGCGTCTGAACAGATGTCATGTTTGCACCGAAAGTTGTGAAGAAGGAGCTCTTTCTAACCTACTCTGGACACCGCATGTTTTTTTCTTTCTTATCTAACGATAATGTCACGGAGAAAATGCGCTACAAGAGAACTGGACTTTATTCAACTTTCCTAAAGAAGAGGCCACTCGACAGAAGTTGGAATTTCTTTCCGGGATTCAGCGACTATCAGCCAAAATAGTGTTTGTCTGTGACTGTCACTGATGGATGTTTGGTGAACCTTGGCCAGAATCAAAGTGGATTAACTTTTATAACCAATGCGATCCCATAATGTAACATCAGAGGCCAGAGGCAGAGCAGTGAGTCAATCAAAACGCGTGTTAGTGTGTGTGTTAGCCATTTATGAAGCTGTGTTGAACATGTCAATTCCTTATAACTGTATTATGTGAAGTAACTTCCCTTTTACTGTGATATATATATTTATTTTACTGCTAAAGTTGCATGGGCTGCATCTACTCGGAGAGTAGATCCATATTTATATAAACATGGACAGTACATGTATATATAAACACATAGTTTTCATCTTGTGTGTCTTGTGTGTACATTTGTGAGTACATTTCAATGTGTCCTGATCTATGCATTAAAAGAAGCAAGGATTGGTAAGCTGTTGCCAGAAGGGGGCGCCCTTCGAGCACCAGCCTTGTAGTATTCAACCAATTATGGGTACAATACTTGAATTAGCGTTTTATTTTCTAACCAAGTATGGCAATCACATTTTTCCATCACATGGCAACATATCAATATAGAGGTAGAAAGATACAGCGGCCCCTGCACAACAACCTCACGAGATCACCGGCACGCCACCGTCCCACCACATTACTAACTGTATCGCAATAGGGTCATTCCGTGTTTTCACCCACAGCCTCCCAGGTGACCCTCTCTGATTTGGATGACATTTTGTTCTTCTAGATTTTACTTTATTAGGATATAACCTTGCTGCAGTAGAAGCAGGATGTTGATCTCATAAAGGGGGTTTGAGTTATAGCTTCACAAAGATGGGTCCTACTCGGAAAAACTCAAAAATGGCCCTCTAGTCTATGCAGGATTTGACCACGTAGTCAACTACTGAGGCACTTCAACTTTTTCCCCCAGATAGAAGCCACATCAGTCAGTCTGTAGCCAGCCTTTTATCTAGTTTAAAATGGCTTCATTATAAAAACAAATAATAATAATTTGAATAAAATAAATAAATAATAAATAGTTTCATTCCATTTTTGTTACAATGCACATGAGTTAATGCTCCATTTGCAGAAACTCACTCCAGCAGAGTCCAAAATATGTTTTACACGCAAAGAAACGTTTGCATTGCATCGGCTACACTGGAGACGCCACAGATCATATCGTCCACATACTCACAACATTGATTCAAAAGAGTGATAGTGACGTATTGTAGCTGCCAACAGAAACCGCCTAGGATTTTCAGATTCTTCCAGTTTTGCAGCAGAGACTTAATTCCGTCAAAGACCAGGATGTAGACAGGAGGAAGGAACCTGTCTGCGAAATCAACGCTCACCTCAGGGCAAGCGGTTCTGTTCATCTTCACACAGAAATGCACTCCTTTTAGAGAAAATGTTTAAAAAGAACTGAAAAGAGCAACAGGCAGATGTGTAATCTGTATCTGTATCTGTATATGTATATGTATGACAACAGGAGAGGTCGACCTCCAACAAGTTTTAATATTGTTCCTTCATTTTCTTACAAGCACATTGTTGTGTCCAAACTCCCACAACACCCCCTGGAAAAAAATCACTCAATTGGCAAAAACAATGTATATGCCAAAAAATAAAACTCCAAAAGCACAAAAACGTGCTTGGATGTGACAGAGGGCTAATACCTTATCGATTCTTACCCCTAAATATAAAGCTTTACCCACAATTCTAGTTTATGTTGAGTGAACTTCTTCATTACATCTTGACAATTATGGAACAATCCATACTTGAAGGGCAAGGTCATGTTTATTTATAAAGCACATTTAAAGCAACATTGCTGCCCAACATGCTGTGCACAAAAATACACGAGTATAAAAATGCAACATTCATTTAAAATAGACACAAATTAAAGATGTAAATACAGTACAGCACAAACATCCTGTTGTATCCTCCTCAGAACACATCCGCCTCCAGGTCTCCTGCTCTCCCCAGACGCTTCCTCCTGAAGGAGTAAAGTCAAGTGTTTTAATGTAATCCATGTACACGTTTCTAAATCAATAAATAAACATTGCAATGGTGGTGTGGACATTTTACTAACTTTACCATGTGTAACACTCACGTTACTTAAGGAAGTATCACTTAAGACTTGTAATGTAATGTAAAAGAGAGCTTCAAAAATTGGACCAGAAGGTTCAGCTACTTACAGGAGAAGTGATATGAATGAGAGTCGGACAAAGGCTTTAAAGTTTAGAAAAAAGCCGGCGTGTATTTTTATAAAAGAATAAAATAAAAAATGTTTTTAAATAAAACTTTCTGTGTGTTGGTACCAACAGTTTTCTCCAGAACAACCTTGTTTTCACAAAACAGTTGCAATCAATTCTTACCTGGGTGCACCCTTCTAATACATATCAGGTTTCACAGTAAATCGAGTGTACATTGAATGAACCTTCAATATTTATGTTCGCAACAGAACCTTATGATGGAGTTTGATTTCCGCAACTCACACCAAGTCCACCTCCTGCATGTGTAAAGTCCAAAAGTCCTAAGTTCCAACTAAAACGTCCAAAAGAGTCCAAGGGGAATGTGTATGTGGAGGGGGCGGCAAGAATGGAATGGCGTGGAAGGGGCCTCTGTTGCGGCTGGCCTACCACACTGGACCATGTTGTAGAAGTAGACTGATTCTCCAAGGGGATTGGCTCGCCATCAACCAGGTTCACCAACGTACATAAAAAACCTCACCTGTCAACAACAGCATCATAAAATACCATGAATTTCAAAATAATTACATTTTACCACCTGTTAGCTCGTAAAAGCACTAATTGTAACATTAACCATGTTTACAATTTAAAACAAAAGTGAAAATGTAAAAATATCAGCATTGCTGTCAAATGCTTATTTTCCCTTTCAATATTTCAAGTAGTTACATCAAATCACAATCA
Source organism: Neogobius melanostomus (assembly GCA_007210695.1). NCBI lineage: Eukaryota > Metazoa > Chordata > Actinopteri > Gobiiformes > Gobiidae > Neogobius > Neogobius melanostomus. The sequence goes on from VHKM01000438.1 coordinate 597,346, forward strand.
CATTCTTATAAAAAAAAATAAACAGTACAACATTGCCTCAAGTTTTCACCAAAATAAGGCATAACCTTCAAGTAAATTATTTCCTTACTATTTTCATAAACATCTCTCAAAGTGAAATCAATAAAAACAAATGTGGCCTAAACCATGAACATGACGAAGGCTTTGCTCACCGATCTCTCACAGGTACAAGGCAGGAGCACAAGATGGCGCCACCTCGAAGCTCTGTACAATATGTATCTCTACGACCAAGAGTACAGTAAAAAACAAACCAATAAGGATTTTTATATTGGACTTCTCACAGTTAAACCAAAAACTGCTAAGATTAGCTTTAACCTTAGAATGGGTAAATTAATTTTCTCACCGATCTCAAAAGAGGACAACGCAGGGGCTCAATGTGGCGCTGCCTCAAAGCCCTCACTTTCAACAGCTACAACTACAGAGAAGACCAAATCTTATATAAACTTTTGAACTTAGTGCATCGTTTTAGCAGTACACATGTACAAAAACATGTTTAGTATCAGCAAATGTTAGCTAACTCTTCGGTTTATATCATTATCGTACCTTTTTATGTGGATATTCTTGTCCCGTTTTCAGCCTGTGTGCTGTTGCGCGCGAAAGAGAGAGGGGAAAGGCCTGCTCTCAGAAACGGAGATGGGGGGCGGGACAATGCGCCGTTTTGCAGCAGCTCATTGGCTAAGAGCAATGCTGTATTTCTCAGAGACCCTTAGATAGCTGAGTTTACAAAATAAACGAGGTGTAACTGCTAAATTGATAGCTTTATCATATTTATGAAAGATAGGCATATTTTTTTAAGCCATATTTAAATGTGGGTTACACATGTGTTATATAAGTGTTAAACAATTTACTTCCCGACACACTGTTTAATGATGCTTAGCAACTTTAATGTGAAACAGAACACTCTGCACTGAGTGTCAAAAACAAATACCAAAGGACACTTTTGGCCTGTAGTTCCTGCAGTGACACTTCCTCTTTTCACAAGCTAAGCTTAGCTTTTCCAAGTAATTAACACGTATGGTTACGTAATAGCCAAGATTGTTATTTTACTGACCTAACTCGTAGTTTCTTACAAGCAGGAAGAACGCAGAGTCACTTTTTGGTCGTGGGGTTAGATCCAGGGAAAGAATGAAAATCCCATTGAGCAAAACTAGCTACGTCAAATACGACGGACGTGACATAATTACAAACTTTATAACTGTCACTCCTCTTTTATTAGCATAATTCTTTTGTTATTTCTCTTTCTTTTTATACTATGGACCAGGATTCAGTGTCCTTAATAAAGCTTGATTGATTGATTGATTGATTGTCACGAGTCATAACATCCCTAACTTTGAGAAAGTGTGCATGTTAAGTGTCCAGGTTCTTCTTCAAAGTTGCTTTTGCCTTCAGCCGCTCTTCTCCCGTCTCCGCCATTAGCAGCGTGGATCTAATAATAGCACCGGTGCTGGAGCAGCACAGAGGGGAGGGGTGGGGTCGCTATGGCAATGCGGGGTCATCAAACCTGGCTGCGGCAGACCTCAGTGAAAGAAGGCACCTGATTGGCCAGTTATTTTGTTAAAATCTTGATTTAGGGCGAAATTAGCGAAACAAAAAAATGTGGATGATGTAGCGCGTTTTAAAACAAACACGTGAAAAATGACAAGCCATTGTTCAATATTGACTTAGAGAGGGTCGAAAAAGTTTCAATGGAACGCCCATAGGACGTAAGACCGTAGGAGCCGCGTCCCACTTCCTATACAGTTACATGAATTCTACAGTAGGCTAAGTAGTCCATTCTAAATTTAGGCCTACTGTCAATCGTCATATGTTTACCTGTCTAAAATGTATAAACCCAATGCCATTTGACATTTATTGAAGTGTTGAGGTTGAAAAGTGCATTCATGTAAAAATGTAAAAATGTTCTGTGTAACTGTTACTGGAAAACAAAGTTGTTGTGGCGCATTTAAAAGTTGGATGAACGCGTGCTTCGGCTATGTGCAGGATGAATTACTGTGAGTAGAAATAATGTACCAGAGTATTGCAGATGTCCAGTCGGATATGCCAATCCATTTATTGTAGGGATAAACGTATTATTGAATGAAAAACTTACAGCTTTGTTGGTTATTGTTTTAACACAAACACGAGCACGGTCAAAACCATTTGCCTCTGTAGCACCACACCTGGCACTAGATTGGCTCACCTTTTAACCTTTTTGGCAGAGCCACTCTCAGAGCGCCCTCTACCTGTAATGGCTCCACCATACCGGCCCCTAATTGTTCATGGCCAAAAGACATAACAATTATAAATGAAATACAAGTGGAGCAAAAAACAAATACCTTATTTTACACAATAAACCATTTTTCAAGAACTAGATGTTCTGTGTTTCCAAAACATTTTATATTCACCCAATACCAAAATAAAAACCACACATTTCGAATGGCATTCATGTTTTTCCTGTGTACATGATTTGCCACTTTTGTTTCTCCTGTATGCCAAAAAGGTATTTGCTCGGACATTTTTGGTTGGGTGTGTCAGATTCCTTAGATCTTTGATTCTTGAAAGCATTCGTTGGGTGATGGTCATTGCTATGGGCAATTTCGTTGTTTCTTTCTTTACAATCTTTCCAGTATTGTTCACATGTGTCTCTCCTCTTTTCTTGAACAGTGTTTTTCCTTCTCACTTTTGGCACAGCCTTTTTCTGCTGCATTTCCTTTTTGCTTCCTTCAGCTTCACCCTTTCCTATGAAGCATCCTTGAGGTTTGCTCCCTGTGAGCATCTTTACTTTCTTCACTGTTCCCTTTTCCAAGAAATCTTGACAGGAGTTTACATGTTTACATTGTGTGCCATTTACAATCCAACCCAACAGAGTTTTAACAGCAAAAGGTCCATTATTTTGACAATTTACAACCTTTTGTGGCTCATGCAATTTTGAAGCATTTAATCCAATTACCAATTCAACATTTGACTTGATTTTAGGAATGTCAATATGACTCAAGTATGACCACTGTTCAATATCATCTTTTGAAACAATATTGTCCTTTGTAATTGGCAGTACCTTTTGAGTGTATACACCAGGAATGTTGTAAAACATTACATCATTAACATTTGAGACAAAAAGATCATGAATAAGGTAAGTTGGCACCGTTTGTTTTGATGACATCGTCTGTAGACTAATATGTGTCTTTTGTCCTTTTAGGTTTAGTTTTTGCTTCAATGATTCAGAACAAAAACTCGAAGTTGAACCATTGTCCAAAAGTGCATACGTTTGAATTGTTTTGTTGTTCGTGTTCGACTTTACATTTACAGGAAGTACAGAAAACTTTACATCATTGGCCCCGGTTTGGTCTCTGCCTGATTTGACAGTGGTGAAAGTACAGTGAACATTGGGGTTACTCTCATAAGCTTCAGTGTTAACAGATTTGTCAATTTTGACAGCAACATGTAGCACAGTTGGATGGTTGAGGTTGCACTTTTCACATACAACACGTTTAGTGCACTGTTTGCTGAAATGTCCATAGTTTAGGCATTTGAAACAAAGTCTTCTTTCTTTTATGAAAGCAATCTTGTCATTGTGTTGCTGGAATTTGAACTGAGCACAGCTGCAAAGAGAATGCTGCTCAGAACAGAACAAACAACTTAGGTTTCGGTCATTTATGGCGTGTACATTTGTGGCAAAATTAAGTTCATGTCTCATTTTCGGTCTTTGACTTTCAACTTTAAATGGAGTTCTTTCAACAGTTTGAGCTTGAATGTCTCCAAACACTGGATCTGACAATATTTTAACTTCACGTTCAACAAATCTGACGACATCACAGAACCTTGGTCTACGTTCAAGTGTTTCTTGAATGTCACAAGCAATACTTCTGAATTTCTCCTTCATTTTGTAGGGTAGTTTGGAGATTACAACTTTAAGATTTGACGACATGTCGAGTTCTCTCATTTCACTTAAATCGGACATTGCATTTTGACACGCTGTAAGAAACAAAGAATAATCATGCAGCAGTGACACATTTTCAGCCTTAACGTTGGGCCAATTCAAAACCTTTTGCATGTAAGCATGAGTGAGTCTTGTTTCATTTCCAAAGTGTTCTTGTAGAAGTGCTTTGGCCTTTTCAAATCCTGCTTCCGGTGGCATATGCAAACAACTTTGTATCAGTTCTCTTGGACGTCCCCTGGTGTATCTTTCCAGAAAATACAAGCAGTCTCCTCTTGAGGAGCACTTGTTTTCCACACAGTGTTTGAATGCTTGAGTGAAAACTTTATATTTCAGCGGATCACCTTCAAAAATTGGAATGTCTCTGGGAGGAAGTTGAGTAGCCTTCTGCTGCTGAATGAGAAGGTCTGAAAGTTCATTCTGCTTTTGCAAAAATTGCACAAGTAAATTATTTTGTTCTTGTGTTTGTACAGATGAAGTTTGAGTTACTTGGGTTTCTTGTTGGATGGCAGGAGTAACGGTTATAGGATTAACAGTTGTTGACCGTTTGATTTCTGGTTTGGTTGAAGACAACACATTTACAGTTTGCATGCTTCCTTGTTTGGTTGTGGTTTCACTTTGAGTGAATTTTGGTTTGGTGGTGGGGTCATGTTTCTTGCCTTAGAAACATAAGAGTTCATACCATCACTATATGTTTCTAGGACGGCAAGTTCAGCGTCGGCAGCTTTTATTTCTGCTTCCAATTCCACCTTTTCAATTCTCCTTCTTAATTCTTCCTGTTGTGCTTCCCACTCCTGTTTTTGCTGCATTGCCATTTGTTGCAGTTTATGTTTTTCTTGTAAGGCATTTTCTTTAGCAAGTAGTGCCGCTTTTTTGGCCTCAGCTTGGACTCTCAAAGTTGAGGAAGTGGTAGAACAATCCGACCGTGCACTTTTGCGGGAAACATTTGATGCACTGTCAGTAGGTTTGATTTCATCATTTTCACATTCATTGTCATTTTCATTAGTTTTACTCAAATACTCTGACACAGACTGAGAACACTCTTGGACACTTAATAGTTTTGCTTTAAACCAAATTTCATTCTTTTCCTTTTCATCATCAGGCAACAACTTCAATAAACATTGATGAGTACATTTGGCCTCTTGAACAACAGACTCATACTTTGCAAATACACTTTTAACCTCTTCATGTGACCCATCATTTTCCATTAATTCATTAATTTGGTTTTTGACATTACTTGCTTTGTTTAGCAGACATTTTCTTGCTTTTTCCAAATCCGATATTTTTGCAAGCAATGCTTTTTCGGTTAGCTTTTTAGGTATTTTACTTCGGACACCCTGTTCAACCACAGAAGATGGCTCCAAACACACTTCAGTCTTATGCTCATCAGAAACCGCCTCAACTGTAGTTTCACTCATTTTGTACCAACACTCAAAATATTCAGTTCAAAATCAAATGGGTACCTTTAACAAACACTTTCAACTTGTACATACTTTCAAACAAAAATAGTCTTTTCTTTAGCTCCTTAAGCGTGTTTCCAGTTCAGTACTTCACCAATGCATTGGAATTGCGTAAGCTTATTTACTTTAAGTGGTTTAGTTCGTGTGCACACATTTTATTTAGTGGCCATTTATTTTATAACCGTAGCGCTTCTAGTACCTCAAATTTGAAGAACTTCGCATATAGGCTAATGCAGGCGGCAGGCCAGACGCGCCCGCAGAATCTCCACAGTCGTTCCAAGACCGAATTGCCGACTTGGTTCGGCTCTCCGCACGTCTACTTCTTGGCCGCCCCAGGCACGACCTTGCCGACTTGGTTCGGCACCGTCCGTCCCTCGTCCGGCCCCGTTCACCGAGCTCCGTGGCCCACGAGATCCAACACCGTGGCTCCGCCGCTCCGTGATCCGTCTACCCTCCGCACACCAGTAAGACCCAGTCTGTCCCGGTGCTTCCGCTGCACCTCTGCTGCGCCAAGCCCACCTCGGTCAATACGCTCCGTGGCTCCGGTAAGACCCAGTCCCCCAGCGTTTCACCACGAGCTCCTGACACACCACGCCCGGTAGCTTCCAGGTCGCGTAGGCTCTTTGCACGTCTACTTCTCGGCCGCCCCAGGCACGACCTTGCCGACTTGGTTCCGTCCGCCTGGTGGCCGTCTCGATTCGACTCGACCTCGCCGCCTTGGTGCGGTACGTTCCTCCGGCCCCCGTACACCTCTCACGGCGACCGCTCCTCCTCCTCCAGCCCGCCGACCGCTGGACCGCGACGTCTGCCCGTAGCCGATACAGTCCGGGAAGACCCAGTCGCTCCCGGTTCGGCTCCGCTGCTCCTCAGCAAGCCCACCTCCGCCAGACAGCTCCGTGGCTCCGCGAGACCCAGTCTCTTTGAACGGCCACAAGCTCCTCCACGCCCAGCAGCTTCCAGGTCGCTTCGGCTAAGCACCCAGTGCTTAGGCTGACAGGTGGTACTCACAACAACGTGCAGGCAGGCCACGTCCGTGCGGTCTTCACTCCAACATGATGAGAGCGGGTTTTGACTTATTGTTGTGGCGCATTTAAAAGTTGGATGAACGCGTGCTTCGGCTATGTGCAGGATGAATTACTGTGAGTAGAAATAATGTACCAGAGTATTGCAGATGTCCAGTCGGATATGCCAATCCATTTATTGTAGGGATAAACGTATTATTGAATGAAAAACTTACAGCTTTGTTGGTTATTGTTTTAACACAAACACGAGCACGGTCAAAACCATTTGCCTCTGTAGCACCACACCTGGCACTAGATTGGCTCACCTTTTAACCTTTTTGGCAGAGCCACTCTCAGAGCGCCCTCTACCTGTAATGGCTCCACCAAAAGTGATGATAAAAATGCTTTCAAACACAAGTATTGAAAATATTGCGATAATTGATAAAGTATCAATAGTAGCAGCAACATGTATTGCGATCGGATCCGGTTCGATCTTTTGTCCCAGCCCTTATATTTACAGAAAATACTATGGCTGGGACAAAATACCGGATCGGATCAAAATCTAAGTTGCAAAGTTACTATAGTGTATGTTTCAAAAACACTATTTTTATTTTTATTTTTTAATGCAAAATGGGAAATTTCTCTTCTGGCTGGTGTGGCCAGATGTCTGTGTAAGGTGACCCAAAGGATTTGTTTCTAACTTAAAATGTGTATATGTAGTGGCATTTTTAGTAAAACTCTAGCGTTGTGGGAGCGTCGACACAAAAATGTGCTTGTAACTTCAGAGAGTGATAACTCAATGAAGGAACAATATTTTTCAAAACTTTTTTTAATTTTGATTTTGGAGGCTTTTGTCATACATATTATTTTCATATGTTAACCCTTTCATTGCCAACTTTCTGTCGCCAAGTCACTGAAATGTATTGCCGTTGTGGGCCCTTTGAATCCAAAGACTTGCATTATACTCACTATTTTTCAAACCGCTTCTATAAAATGTAATTTCAAACTTGTAACTTCAAGCTGCATATTTTCTGAACCTCGAGGCTTCAAACTAACGCCGTGACACATTTATTTCACCATGAGGTCATTTGACCTAGTTTGGCAAGAGGAAGAAAATGCATGTTATTTCCCATATTGTAAACAGTCGTAAATAAACAACTGCATGACTCCATTGTTACTGAATCTTGCACTTTATTTGTGAGTTTATGCATCAGAGTGAATCTGTGGAAGTGTACGGGAAGGGGCAAAAAATAACTCAATCGCCATAAAAAATTTAGGAGTTATGCAAAAATATACTTCACAATCACAAAAACGTGCTTGGGTGTGACAGAGGGTTAATACCTTATCGATTCTTACCACTAAATATAAAGCTTTACCCACAATTCTAGTTTACGTTGAGTGAACTTCTTCATTACATCTTGAGAATGTATTATGGAACAATCCATACTTGAAAGGCAAAGTCATGTTTATTTATAAAGCACATTTAAAACAACATTGCTGCCCAACATGCTGTGCACAAAAATACACAAGTATAAAAATGCAACATTCATTTAAAATAGACACAAATTAAAGCAAATACAAGAACAGCACAAACATAAAACAACAATGTCCTGCTCAGTTTTGTTGAAAGCCTTTGGAAACAAGTTTTAAAAACTTAAAATGTATGTAAAACTTTGATCAGGGGAAAACTGCTGCAAAACATCAGTTCAGCTTTAGGTGTAAACTGACAGTCCTACAGCTGGTCAGTGGCGTTGGGTGGTGTGGCTGGAGCGTGTCCAGAGAGCAAGGACATCCTGTGGCTGTGCAGAACTCGCTGAGTCCGTGAGAACAGAGTCCGGATCTGAGAGCAGAGCCCCTCGCTCACATGGAGGTAAACCAGAGGGTTCAGGGCAGAGTTCAGACTCACCAGACCGCGGCTGACCTTCTGAGACACGTACACTGTATTAAACCAGCCATAACACTGCCCCCTCCTGGTCAACACCCGGGACCACAGGTTGAGGATCCTGAAGACGTGATAGGGGATGTAACACACAGAGAACAGCAGCAGCAGAACCAGCAGCAGTTTGTAGCTCCTCTGTTTGAGCAGGCGGTCTGTGGAGCTGGAGCGGCACAGAGTCACTATGACATGAGCGTAACAGCCCACAGTGACCAGGAACGGCAGCCAGAACCCTGTGATGGTCCGACCCAAACTGTACTTCAGATAATCCTCAATATAGTCGTCAGACGTGGTGTCGAAACACTTAGTGGCATTTTTATTGTAGGTTTTGGGGAAGAACATGTCTGGGAGGCTCTGGGCGCTGACCAGAATCCACACAAGCACCGAAACAGCGACAGAATGAGACACTTTCAGCCTGCCGATCACTCGCACCGGATGAACTATGGCCAAATACCTGGACACGCTGATGCAAGTGAGAAAACCGATGCTGCCGTACAAGTTCATATTGAAACAGAACCTTGTGATTTTGCAGAAAACGTCTCCGAAAATCCATTCGCTCTTCATGAAATAGTAAACCACCAGGAAAGGCAAAGTCAGCAGGTAGAGGATATCCGCCAGTCCGAGATTCAGAACAAAGATGTTGATGATTTTCAGTTTCTTCCAGTTTTGCAGCAGAGACTTAAGTCCGAGCCCGTTCGCTGTGAGGCCAATGACGAAGACCAGGATGTAGACAGGAGGAAGAAACATGCCTCCAAACTTAAAGCTCACCGTAGGACAAGTAGTTCTGTTCATCTTCGCACAGAAATGTGCTCCTTTGCAAAAGGCAGTTGTGTAACCAGTGTCTGTTGAGCTTCCTGTGCATAAAATGTGGTGAAGCAACAGGATAACACTTAGGACTCCTCCTAAACCACAGATAAGAATCAAAAACAAGTCTGATGAAACAAAATACATTAATATTTTTAGCAATAAGTACTTGGAGTGTCAGCAACTTGGGCTTACTCACTTAAACACATATAGATTGAACGACAATACAGTTTGAAAAGCAACTAAAACAGTTTTTTTTTCTTACGTGGCATTTCTTCGTCAAAGGCTGTATTAGCAATGCAATCCAAAGCAGCCTCTGCCCCCAAACCAAACTTCGGTAAAATTCGTAATTTACAGAAACAGATTGACAGGACAATTCACAATGAACATGCGGAGAAGAGCGCATTACAACATGGATGCATTAAACTGGAGGCTGTTTTTAGGAGATGTTTTGATGACAGAGCGAGACAACCAGAGGTCAACCCATACGCAAAATTCAAAATAATAAAAAGATACTTACAGTTTGGTATTGCAGCAAAATGTATTGCGATAGGATCCGGTTCGATCTTTTGTCCCAGCCCTTGTATTTACAGAAAATACTAGGCCTGGGACAAAATACCGGATCGGATCCAAATCTCAGTTGCAAAGTTACTATAGTGCATGTTTAAAAAACTCATTTTATTTTTATTTTTTGGCAAGAGGAAGAAAATGCATGTTATTTCCCATATTGTAAACAGTCGTAAATAAACAACTGCATGACTCCATTGTTACAGAATCTTGCACTTTATTTTGTGAGTTTATGCATCAGAGTGACGCTGTGGAAGTGTTTAGGAAGGGGTAAGACAGTGTTACAGCTTTTTGTACCCGTATTTGTCCCAATAAAATGGAACGTTTGCAGTTGCAATTAAAGCCTTTCAGACTTAAGGACCAGCTGTATGCACCGGGGTATGGAGACGACCGTAGAATTCCAATAATTTTTGTACAAATACTGGTTCAAAAAGCTCTAACAATGTCTTGCCCCTTCCTGTACACTTCCACAGATTCACTCTGATGCCTAAACTCACAAAATAAGATTCAGTAACAATGGAGCAATGCAGTTGTTAATGTTATTTGCGACTGTTTACAATATGGGAAATAACATGCATTTTCTTCCTCTTGCCGAACTAGGTCAAAATGACCTCATGGTGAAAAAGGGGCGTTAGTGGGCCAATGACGAAGACTAGGATGTAGAAAGGAGGAAGAAACATGCCTCCGAACTTAAAGCTCACCTTAGGGCAATCGGTTCTATTCATCTTCGCACAGAAATGTGTTCCTTTTAGAGAAAATGTTTAAGTACTGAAAATAGCAGAAGGCAGATGTGTAACCTGTATCTGCTGAGCTTCCTGTTAATAAAGTGTGGTCAAGCAACAGGATGACATTTAGGCCTCCTCCAAAACCACAGAGCAAGATCAAGTCCAATGAAACAAAAATGAGTAAATGATTCGATCTGAACATTTTTTAGCAATAAGTGGGGGAGACCGGGGCTATTTGTCATAGGGGGTAATTTGTCAAACTTCTTTTTATAGCCACACGAGAGGGTGCTGTATGCTGGTACTGATATATAATATATGTATTGGTATTCGTCTTCTCTTCCAATAATAATTTTCTCATGTGTACTGGACATGAGAAGGGGACATATTTGAATAGCTTTTCTGCCTTTTCATAAACTTTAGTCCATCCATCCATTCATCCATCCATTTTCTTCCACTTGTCCGTTGCCGGGTTGTGGGGGAAGTTGTTGAAGCTGCTCAAATCACATTGCACCAGCCCCTATGGCTCCTCCTGCAGGTGATGGGTCCACAAAAGGACGGCCTCATGGTTCTAACTGGGCCTGTTGGTCTCTCATAAGGGGCTTCTGAACCGCTCTTTGTCTGACCCGTCACCTAGGACCTGTTTGCCATCTCCTTGTGAAAGCTGTCGGATGTATCAACAAGATATTCGCCTACTACGGGACAAGATTTGTGCCTTAGAGACGGAAAAAGGACTTAATGACATGTTCCCTCTGGAACCCGGTAAGAAGACTGGGAAACTGATACTTGCAACCTAAAGCTAAACGATACCATAACATTCCCAAAACTTAAGAGACAACTTGGTGCTAGGCCAAAGCAAAGACATCATGCTGGTAAAAATGCACCTGGAATAAAGTTAACAAACAGATTTTTACCTCTCTCAGAGGATGAGTATAATGAACAGAAAAAGTCAGAGAGAAACAGAGAACAAGAAGTCAAAACAAAGATGGAGAGAAAAACTGTGCCAAGTGTCAAGGCCAGAGATATCCTGTTGCTTAGAGACGGAGCCATATTTAATATAAACAATGAGATAACGACAACAAGCAGCTATCTGTGCAGTTTCTGACATCATAGTCGTTCTAAACAAGGAAATTACGAATAACCCTGGAATTAATAAACTTGTTTTACATGTTGGTGCTGTTGACATAAAAAACAGAGAGTCTGAAGCCCTGAAAGAAAAGTTTAATAAACGTTTTGAGAGACTTGATTGTCTGGATAAAGAGGCAATACAAATTTTCATCAGTGGACCTATCCCAAACATATTCAACTGTTTCAGTTAAATACATGGTCCAAAGTCTGTGAGTCAAGAGGACTGTATTTTCATAGAGAACTTTAATCTTTTCTGGAAACGCGACGATCTGTTTAAAGGAAATGGCCCACATTTGAGCAGAGATTAAGTGAGACGACTGACGGAAAATCTCCTCCATGCTCTGCAAAATTCAGAGACAATATAGTCATCCACAAATTGTCATTTGGTGTTTTTCTATCATTTGAGTATGTGTCTTTCAAAATGGAGATAAAACAATCTTCCATACTTTATATGACTATTTACAAACCACCACAGAATTGTTTTATCGAAGATTTTACTGAATTACTTTCATTTATATGCACTGATTTTGATCGTTTAGTCATTTCAGGTGATTTTAATGTGCATGTGGATGTGACCAATGACAGGCATGCAAAAGAACTCAGTGCTGTTCTTGAAATGTTTGGTTTAACTCAGCACATGGGTGAGGCAACTCACAACAAAGGTCACACTCTAGATCTAGATGCTTTATTGATTGATTTTATTGTTTTCTTGTAATTTTATGCAACTGTGAAGCACTTTGTATGAATTGTGCTCTACAAATAAACTTGCCTTGCCTTACATTTGCCATGGGAGACCCTACCAGGGGCACGAAGCCCCGACAATAGAGCCCCCAGGATCATTTGGGTGCTCAAACCCCTCCACCACGTTAAGGTGGCGGTTCCAGGAGGGGACTTTAGTGTCTGGGTTATTTATGTAGTGAGAGCTTTCCTTTTGTTAGTGCCATAAACAAAAGACACTGATCTGAAAAACAGAGATGTTAGCTTTGATTTGAGCCGTTTTAGAGCTAACATGCTATAGCTGTTTGTTAGTTAGCTTACATTGTTGGTAAAGTGGACACCTGGGGTTATTTGTCACAAAACCTGAGGGATAATTTGTCACATGGGGTATAAATGGTGGGAAACTTTTTTCTTTTGTGTTTAATGTTTTTATGATCAGTTTTTTTTAAACATTACCTTTTATAGAGGGCGTATGTTCGAGTCATTTTAATGAATTTGTAAATTTTACACCTCATAGCATAAAAAAATAAAATCAACAGTTATTTCAAATGAGTGTTATGAACACAGCTGCATACTTGCCAACTCTCCAGATTCAGAGCACACACAGCTCTACAGAGCACACACAACCCTACAGCACACACACAACCCTACAGCACACACACAACCCTACAGAGCACACACAGCTCTACAGACACACACAGCTCTACAGAGCACACACAACCCTACAGCACACACACAACCTACAGCACACACACAGCCCTACAGCGCACACACAGCCCTACAGCACACACACAACCCTACAGCACACACACAGCCCTACAGAGCACACACAGCCCTACAGAGCACACACAACCCTACAGAGCACACACAGCCCTACAGAGCACACACACCCTACAGCACACACACAGCCCTACAGCACACACAACCCTACAGCACACACAGCCTACAGCACACACACAGCCCTACAGAGCACACACAGCTCTACAGAGCACACACAGCCCTACAGAGCACACACAGCCCTACAGCACACACAGCCCTAAGCACACACACAGCCCTACAGAGCACACCAGCCCTACAGCACACACACAGCTCTACAGAGCACAACACAACCCTACAGCACACACACAACCCTACAGAGCACACACAGCTCTACAGAGCAACACAGCTCTACAGAGCACACACACCCTACAGCACACACACAACCCTACAGCACACACACAGCCCTACAGCGCACACACAGCCTACAGCAACACCACGCACAACGCCTACAGAGCACACACAGCCCTACAGAGCACACACAGCCCTACAGCACACACACAGCCCTACAGCACACACAACCCTACAGCACACACAACCCTACAGAGCACACACAACCCTACAGCACACACACAACCCTACAGCACACACACAGCCCTACAGAGCACACACAGCCCTACAGAGCACACACAACCCTACAGAGCACACACAGCCCTACAGAGCACACACAACCCTACAGCACACACACAGCCCTACAGCACACACAACCCTACAGCAAACACAGCCCTACAGGCACACACAACCCTACAGCACACACGACCCTACAGCACACACAGCCCTACAGAGCACACAGCCCTACAGCACACACAACCCTACAGCACACACAGCCCTACAGCACACACAACCCTACAGAGCACACACACAACCCTACAGCACACACAGCACACCCTACAGCACAACACAGCCCTACAGCACACACACAACCCTACAGAGCACACACAGCCCTACAGCACACACACAACCCTACAGAGCACACCACAACCCTACAGGCACCACACGCCTACAGCAGACACACAGCCCTACAGAGCACAACAGCCTAAACAGGCACACACGCCCTACCAGCACACACACAGCCCTACCCAGCACACACAACCCACAGCACACACAACACCTTACGAGCACACACAGCCTACAGCACACACAACCCACGTAGCACACACAACCTACAGAGCCACACAACCTACACACACACCAACCCTTACAGCACACACAACCCTTTACAGCCACACACAACCCTACCAGCACCACACAGCCCTACAGCACCACACACAACCCTACAGAGCACACACAGCCCTACAGCACACACAACCCTACAGAGCGACACCACAACCCTACAGAGCACACACAACCCAAGCACAACCCTGAGCAGAGCACACAAACCTTACAGCACAACACAACCCTCAGCACACAAACACACAGCCCACAGCTCACACACACACAGCCCTACAGCTCACACACACAGTCCTACAGCACACACACACACAGCCCTACAGCTCACACACACACACACCTACAGCTCACCACACAAACCTGACAGAGCCACAGAACCTTACAGAGCACACACAACCCTACAGCCACAACACAACCCTACAGCACACAAACCGCTACAAGAGCACACAGACCTACAGAGCCACGCCCGTACAACACACCAGCCTCAGACACAACACAACACTACAGAGCACCACACAAACCCAGAGCACACAGAACCTACAGAGCACACACAACCCTACAACACACACAACCCTTTACAGCCACACACAACCCTACCAGCACCACACAGCCCTACAGCACCACACACAACCCTACAGAGCACACACAGCCCTACAGCACACACAACCCTACAGAGAACACAACCTCATAGCAACACACAACCTACAGCACACAGCTACACACACAGCCTACAGGCAACACACCTACAGCAGCACAGTAACCACACACCACGCCCTACAGCACACACACAGTCCCTTACAGCACTCCACACCACCCCTACAGCCACACAACACAGCACACAACCCTACAGCACACACAACCTCAAGCACACGAACCTACAGAGCACCACACCCTACAGAAGCACACACAACCCTTACGGACAAGCCCTACGAGCACACACAACCTACAGAGACCACACACACCCTACATAGCACACAAACCCTACAGGCCACACACAGCGCCTTACAGAGCAAAACAACTACAGAGCACACAGACCCTACGACACCACACGACCTACAGCACACACACTGCCCTACAGCACAACACAGCCTACAGCATTACACACAGCCCTACAGCACCACACACAGCCCTACAGCCACTCACACAGCCCTACAGCACACACACAGCCCTTACAGAGCAACACAACCCTACAGAGCAACACACCCTACGGGCACACACAGCCCTACAGACCAAGCCCTACAGAGACACACAGCCCTTACAACACCAACCTACACACACAGCCCCTACAGCTCACACACCAACACACAGTCCTACAGCACACACACACACCAGCCCTACAGGCTCACACACAACACACAGCCCTACAGCACACACCACACAGCCCTACAGAGCACACACAACCCTCAGAGCACACACAACCTACCAGAGGCACACACAGCCATACAGAGCACACACACCCACGCACACACAGCTACAGCACCACAACCCTACAGCACAACAACCCTACAGGCAACACACCCTACCGCAGCACACACAGCCCTACAGAGCACACACAGGCCTACAGAGCACACACACCACCTACAGAGCACACACAAGAACCTACAGAGCACACCACAGCCATACAGGGCACACACCAGCCTACAGGCAACACAGACCTACGAAGACACAGCCCACACACACACACAGCCCTACAGCTCACACCACACACAGCCCTACAGCTCACACACACACACAGTCCTACAGCTCACCACACAGCACACACACCCTACAGACACACACAACCTACAGAGCACGACACAGCCTACACACACACAGCCCTTACAGCACACACAGCCCTTACAGAGCACACACAGCCTTCAGCGCACAACACACAGCCCTACAGCGCACACACACACAGCCCTACAGCGCACACACACACAGCCCTACAGCGCACACACGCACAGCCCTACAGCGCCACACACACACAGCCCTACAGAGCAACACCACCTACAGAGCACAACAGCCTAAAGCACACACAGCCTACAGGCACAACAGCCTACAGCGCACACACACACAGCCTCAGAGCACACACCAGGCCTACAACACACACACAGGCACAAACACACCCACACAGCTCTACACACACAACCACAGGCTACAACACACACACACACAGCCCTACAAGACCAACACCCTACGAGCCACACACAACCTACAGAGCACAACACACCCTACAGAGCAGCCACGACGCGCCTACAGCACCCCACGCCCTACAGAGCACACACACGCCTACAGAGCACACACCAAACCCGTACAGAGCACACCACAACCTACAGGAAACACAAACCCTACAGAAGCACCACACAACTACAGAGCACACACAGCCCTACAAGCGCACACACAGCCCTACAGACACCACACACAGCCCTACAGCCACTCACACACACAGCCCTACAGCACACACGACAGCCCTACAGCACACACCACCCTACAGGCCACACAGCCCATATACAGCCACACAAACCTACAGGCCACACCAGAGCCCTACCAGGGAACACACACACCCTACAGGGCACCCAGCCCTACAGCTCACACACACACAGCCCTTACCAGCTCACCACACACACACAGTCCACAGCACCACACACACACACAGCCCTACAGCTCACACACCACACAGTCCTACAGGCACACACACACCACAGCACACACCCTACAGACACACACACCTACAGAGCACACACACAACCCACTAGAGCACACACACCCTACAGGCACACACACCCTATATAGAGCACACACAACCCTACATGAGCAACACACAACCCTACCAGACACACACACAACCTACAGAGCACACACAAACCCTACAGAGCACACACAGCCCTACAGACAACACACCCCCTACAGAGCAACAAACCTACAGAGGCGCACACACAGCCCTACGAGCACACACAACCCTACAGAGCACACCAACCTCAGAGCACACAGCACTCAACAGCCCATACAGCACACACCACACACACAACCCTACAGCACACACACACAAGCCCCTACAGCACTCACACGCCCTACAGCACACACAGCAGCACACAACCTACACAAGAGCACACACACCTACAGCGCACACACAACCCTACAGAAGCACACACACCTCAGGCACACACACCCTACAGAGCACACACAACGCTACGAGCACACACAACCCTACACGAGCACACGACAGCCTAAGGCACACAAACCCTACAGAGCACACACAGCCTGTACAGAGCAACACCAGCCCTACACACACACAGCCCTACAGCTCACAACACACAGCCCTTACGCGCACAAACACACACACAACCACACACACACACACACACAGCCCTACAGCACACCAACCAACCCTACGAGCACAAAAGCCTACAGAGCACACCAGCCCTACAGCACACAACCCTTACAGAGCACAACGAAACCTAGCAGGGGCGAGACAAACGCCTCTACAAGAACACCACACACACAGTCCTACAGAACACACACACACAGCCCTACAAGCACACACACACACAGCCTACAGACACACACACACAGTCCTACAGAACACACACACACACAGCACACCAGGCCCTACAGAGCACACAGCCCTACAGAGCCACACAACCCTACAGAGCCACAAGCCTACGAGCACCACAACCATACGAGCACACAAGCTCTCAGCACACACACGGCCCTACAGCGCACACACGGCCCCTAAATGCGCACACACACCACAGCCCTCAGCGCAACATCACACACAGCCCTAACAAGCGCACACACAACACACAACCAACAAGCACCACAGAAACCCTAAGAGCACACAGAACCTACAGAGCACACACAGCACTACAGATCCACACAAACCCTACAGAGCACACAAAGCCCTACAGCGCACACACACACACAGCCCTACAGCAACACACACACACTAGCCCTACAGCGCCACAAACACACAGCCCTACATCGCACAGAGCACACCAAACCCTTACAGATCAACAACAACCCTAAGAGGCACACCAAGCCCTATCGAAGCACAACCAACCCTACAGCACACCACACCCTACAGAGCCTACAGCGCACACACACACACCCTAACAGCAACACACACACCACAGCCCTACAGCACACCACACACACAGCCCTACAGAACCACACACAACCCTACAGAGCAACAAGCCTACAGATCCAAACAGCCCTTACAGAGCAACACACCCTACCAGAGCACACACAGCCCTACAGAGCACCACACACCTTACGACACACACACAGCCCTACAGAGCACACAGAACCCTCAGAGCAACACAGCCCTACAGAGCCGACACAAATCCCTACAGAGCACACACAACCCTACAGAGCACACCAACCCTACGAGCCAAAAACCCATACAGAGCACACAGAACCTATCAGACAACACACCCAACAGAGCACACACAGCCCTCCAGCACACACAAGCCCTACAACACTCACACAGCCTACAACACTCACACAAGCCCTACAGCACACACACAGCCCTACAAGCACACACACAGCCCTACAGGCACACACACAGCCCACAGCGCACACACAGCCCTACAGAGACAACAGCCCTACAGGCACACACAACCTACAGGCACACACAGCCCTACAAGAGCACACAGCCTACAGAGCCACACAACCTCAGAGCACACACACCACTACAGCACACACACGGCCCTACAGCGCACACACACACACCCTACAGCGGACACACACACAGCCCTACAGCACACAGGCTGGCACACATCTCGAGTCCACGCCCCTACCAAAGCACACACAACCCTACAAGACAACAGGCCCTACAGGCACACACAACCCTACAGACACACACAACCCTACAGAGCACACACACCTACAGAGCACACACAACCTAACAGAGAACACAGACCCTACAGAGCACAACAGCCTTACAGAGACACACAGCCCGTACAGCACACACAGCCTACAAACACACAACCCTACACACACAGCCCTTACAGCACAACACAGCCCTACAGCACACACACACACAGCCCTTACAGCACACACACCAGCCCTACAGCACACACACACCAGCCCTAAGGGCACAACACCCTACAGAGCACACACCAGGCCCGTACAGAGCAACACACACAACCCAATACAGAGCATCACCAGCCCTACAGGGCACACCACGGCCCTACAGCGCACACACACACAGCCCTACAGCACACACACACACAGCCCTTACAGCACACACACACGGCCCTTACAGCGCACACACACAGCCCTACAGCGCACACACAACCCTACAGAGCACACACAACCCTACAGAAGCACCACACAACCCTACAGAGCACACACAGCCCTACAAGCACACACAGCCCTACAGGAGCACACACAACCCTACGAGACACAACAACCCTACAGAGGCACACACAACCTACAGAGCACACACAGGGGCGCCTTACAGAGCATCACAACCCTACAGAGCAACAACCCTACAGCACTCACACAGCCCTACAGCACACACACAGCCCTACAGCACACACACACACAGCCCTACAGCACACACACAGCCCTACAGCACACACACACACAGCCCTACAGGGCCACACAACCTACGAGCACACACAACCTACAGAGCACACACAACCCTACAGAGCACACCACCATTACAGGCACACACAAACCTACAGAGCACACACAACCCTACAGAGCACACACAGCCCTACAGCACAACACAACCCTTACAAGAAGCTACATCACAAGACCCTACAGCAGCGCGGGTGGGGGGACTGATCAGCGACACAGCCCTACCAGCACCACAACACCACAGCCCTACAGCAACACACACACACAGCCCTACAGCACACACACACACAGCCCTACAGCTCCACACACACACACAGCCCACAGCCTAACAGAGGCAACCACACAGCCCTTACAGAGCAGCAGCACAAGACCTACGAGAGCACACACACAACCTACAGAGCACACACAAGCCTTACAGCACACACACCCTACAGAGCAACACACACCCTCAGAGCACGACAGAACCCTACAAGAGCCACACCCCACAGCCCTTACCAGAGCACACCACCCCTACAGAGGCACACACACAGCCTACAGCACACACACAAGCCCTACAGCGCACAACACACACAAGCCCTACAGCGCACACACACACGGCCCTACAGCACCCACACACAGCCCTACAGCACACGCACACCAACAACCTACAGAGCACAACAGACCTTACAGAGGCACCAACCACGCCCTACAGAGCACACTACACCTATTACAGAGCACACCAGCAACCCTTACAGAGCACCAGCGCACAGGCCTACAGACGGCCAAGCAACAACCCTAATAGACCACACACACCCTACAGGGCACACACCAAACCCTACAGGAGCACACCACAACCCCTGACAGAGCAACACAACAACCCCTACGAGCACCACACAACCGCTACAGAGCACCCCACACCCCTACAGAAGCACGAGCACACCCTACAGAGCACGACACCAACCCTAACAGAAGCCACACACGAACCCCTACAGAGCCAGCAACCACAGCCTACAGAGGCACACCCACACAACCCTACTCAGAGCACACACCAACCCTACAGAACACACACACACAGCCCTACAGAACACACACACACAGTCCTACAGAAACACACACACACACAGCCCTACAGAATCACACACACACAGCCCTACAGAACACCACCAACCCTCAGAGCACACCAAGCCTCAGAGCCCACACACAGCCCCTACAGAGCCACACCCACAAAAGCCCGAGGCAGAGCAAACACCAACCCTACAAACACACACACACACAGCCCTACAACACACACACAGCCCTAATGCACACACACAGGCCTACAGCGCACACACAGGCCTACTGCACACACACAGCCCTTACGGAGCACACACACAGCCTTACAGGAGCACACACCACCCCTACAAGAGCCACACCCACAGGCCATACAGGCACACACACCCTACAGAGCACACACAACCCTTACAGAGCACACACCCTACGCACAAGCAAACCCTTGTACAGAGCACACAGAACCCTACAGAGCACCCCAACACAGCTACGCGCACACAAACCCTACAGCACACACACGGCCCTACAGCACACCACACACGGCCCTACAGCGCACACACACACAGCCCTACAAGCACACACACAGCCCTACAGCACACACACAGCCCTTACAAGAGCACACACAAGCCCTACAGACAACACAGCCTACAGCACACACCAACCGCTACAGGCACACACAAACCTACAGAGCAAACACCACAGCCCTAAGAACACACACACACAGCCCTACAGAACACACACACACGAGCCCCCTACGAACACACACACACAGTCCTACAGGACACACACACACACAGCCCTACAGAGCACACCACAACCTACAGAGCAACACAGAACCTACAGTAGCACACCAAGCCTACAGGCACACCGCAGCCCTTAACAAGAGCCACACAGCCTACACGCACACTCACACCAGCCCTACAGCACTCACACACCAGCCCTACAGCACACACACACACAGCCCCTACAGCACACACTCACACAGCCCTAAGCACACACACAGCCTACCAGCACACACAAACACAGCCCGTACAGCCACCACACAGCCCTGCAGCACACACACCCTACAGAGCAACACAGGCCCTACACGAGCACACCACAGCTCTACAGCCACACACAGTCACTCTCGGGGAATTAGACAGGTATCACGCATTCAATCGCTCTGTTTGTTTTTTGTATTTCATTTAGCACAGGGAACGAGAGAGTCGGTCTGTCTTCAGCCCTCAGGTCAGCTTGTAGGCCTGTGTTGACCTATACAATCATTAGTGATAACATTGGAAATTCTTATTTAGGCATAAAATAAATAATATTATATATATATATAATATATATATATATATATATATATATATATATATATATATATAATATATATATATATATTATATATATATATATATATTATATATATATATATATATACCTATTTATACCATCACGGGTTTTACTCAAGTGTCCTACTTTTCGTTCTTACAGTAGCTACTCTTTTCAACATCTTAAAATGCGCCATTGTTTGCTTATCTTTCTACCTCAATGGTAAACAAATATATTGGAATATCAAGAACAATACTTCCAGCACAGTTTCGTATCAGAAATCAAAGTAGAAAGTTGACATTAACCAATTACACAACACCTGGCCGATTCACATGAAAAAATCTCCCTATTTTTCACACCCCAATGTTGCAAGTATGCATTTCCTGCATTGCATTGTGACTGTGTAATCTTTAAGTTTGTTATCTTTCCACTTTTATCTTAAACATAAGCAAAGTTACAAAGGTTATCAAATTTTCAATTAACAGTCAAAAACTCAATTAAAACAAATAATCTATTGTATTTAAATATTCCTCTGAATAATATGATATTAAAAAATAAAGACGAGGTGAGGTCTACCTCAATGTCAAGAGTTGCTCAACCTTTCATTTAACAGAACGGCCACCGTTCTTCCATACTTGGAGATAGTTCTACCGTAACCTGAGACGAGTTGATGCGTAACCGTCTGGTCTTGGCGGTGCACTCAGTCACACAAATAGTTGTTAGCGTTCATCTCAAGCATTATTCTATAGCTCCAAACTGGGTGAAGTTAGAGTCCAAGCTGTTCGCTTTTCTCTATTTAAATACAGGTACATAAAGGTATATTGATCAAAGTCTAGTTACACAAAATGAAACATGTCGATTTTCTAAGCCGATAAAAAGGGGAACTATATTGTAAGGCGTAATAATACCTTAGGAGCACTTCAACATCGGTGCAGTAAAGAAGAGCTTGGTCGCGTCTAACTTCACCCCAGTTTGGAGCTATAAGAAATATGCTGGGAGAGGCTAAATGCTAACAACGTTTTTGGTCTATTTGCGTGAATGAGCGCACCTCAGATAATTTAACAAGCTAACCGGGCTAAACCTACCCTAGCCACTTGCCACCGGTACATATAATCGTCCTTTATTCAAGCATATGAGCTCGATATAAGCTTAATACCAGGGAGATCCTCGCGTAGACCATAGTTATAGTTAAGATAAGCCATAAGCCATAAGGTATGGCAGTAGCAAAGTTTAAAATTACATTCTGAATCCATTTTATGGAAGCATTTTGAAAAATAGTGATTAGAATGTATGTCTATGGAGTCAAAGCTCCCACAACGGCTATACATTTTAATGACTTGGTGACAAAATGTGGCAATGAAAGGGTTAATATAATATATATATATATATATATATATATATATATATTATATATTATATATATATATATATATAAAATATTATTTGTATATGTATGAAAACAGGAGAGTTCAACTCCAAATTGAAAAAAAGAAAAAAAGTTTCAAAAAATTTCCTTTATTTTCTTATAGCTTACAAGCAAAGTGTGTCAAAACTTACCACAACATCCCCTGGAAAAGTCACTCATTCAATTGGCAAAAACAATGTAGGAGTTATGCAAACAACAAAATTCCAAAAGCACAAAACGTGCTTGGATATGACAGAGGGTTAATACCTTATTGATTCTTACCACTAATATAAAGCTTTACCACAATTCTTAGTTTACGTTGAGTGAACTTCATCGCATAATGAGAATGTATTATGGAACAATCCATACTTGAAGGGCAAAGTCATGTTTATTTATTTATTTTTCACTCCATTAATTTTATTTCACAGATATGTAGAAATACAATGTACTGAAACCAAAACAACAAACAATGGTGCAACAATAAATCAATAATAATAGAAACATAAAAAACAATACTAATAATTACATTTAAATTAAAAGACAAAACAAAAAGACAAAAAAACACAACAACAACAAAAAATATTCTTTTAATTATGAGCAGTCCTCTCGTCAAGAGATATTTGAAGTCCGTCAAGTAGTTCAAAAAAGGAGTCCAGGCCTCAAAAAATTGCTGGATGGTTCCTTTTAAAGTAAATCTTATTTTTCAAGTTTCAAAAAATACATTGTCTCTCTAATCCATCAATAAAGCTTGGTGGTGATGTTGTTTCCAAGAAAACAAGATGCTTCGCTTTGCAATAAGAGTGGTAAAAGCAATAGCATCACGTGCATTATTTGTTAGAGGGAAAGAAGGTGGAGTGATTCCAAATATAGCACTCATGGGATTAGGATTTATGCTTTGCCCAAAGATTTTAGTGTATGCATCAAAAATGTTAGACCAAAAAATGGAAAGTGCAGGGCATGACCAAAACATGTGTATGTAATCTGCTGGTTGGCCCTTACAGCGAGTCATGTTTATTATAAAGCACATTAAAACAACATTGCTGCCCAACATGCTGTGCACAAAAATACACAAGTATAAAAATGCAACATTCATTTAAAATAGACACAAATTAAAGATGTAAATACAAGACAGCACAAACATTTGTTGAAGCCTTTGGAAACAAGTTTTTAAAACTTAAAACGTATGTAAAACTTTGACAAGGGGAAAACTGCTTCAAAACATCAGTTCAACTTTAGGTGTAAACTGACAGTCTACAGCTGGTCAGTGGCGTTGGTGGTGTGGCTGGAGCGTGTCCAGAGAGCGAGGACATCCTGTGGCTGTGCAGAACTCGCGAGTCCGTGAGAACAGAGTCCGGATCTGAGAGCTGAGCCCCTCGCTCACATGGAGGTAAACCAGAGGGGTTCAGGGCAGAGTTCAGACTCACAGACCGCGGGCTGACCTTCTGAGACACGTACACTGTATTAAACCAGCCATAACACTGCCCTCCTGGTCAAACACCCGGGACCACATGTTGAGGATCCTGAGGACGTGATAGGGATGTAACACACAGAGAACAGCAGCGCAGAACCAGCAGCAGTTTGTAGCTCCTCTGTTTGAGCAGGCGGTCTGTGGAGCTGGAGCGGCACAGAGTCACTATGACATGAGCGTAACAGCCCACAGTGACCAGGAACGGCAGGCAGAACCCTGTGATGGTCCGACCCAAACTGTACTTCAGATAATCCTCAATATAGTCGTCAGACGTGGTGTCGAAACACTTCGCGGCTTTTTATTGTAGGTTTTGGGGAAGAACATGTCTGGGAGGCTCTGGGCGCTGACCAGAATCCACACAAGCACCGAAACAGCGACAGAATGAGACACTTTCAGCCTCCCGATCACTCGCACCGGATGAACTATGGCCAAATACCTGGACACGCTGATGCAAGTGAGAAAACCGATGCTGCCGTACAATTCATATTGAAACAGAACCTTGTGATTTTGCAGAAAACGTCTCCGAAAATCCATTGCTCTTCTTGAAATAGTAACCACCAGGAAAGGCAAAGTCAGCAGGTAGAGGATATCCGCCAGTCCGAGATTCAGAACAAAGACATTGATGATTTTCAGTTTCTTCCAGTTTTGCAGCAGAGACTTAAGTCCGAGCCCGTTCGCCGTGAGGCCAATGACGAAGACCAGGATGTAGACAGGAGGAAGGAACATGCCTCCGAACTTAAAGCTCACCGAAGGACAAGTAGTTCTGTTCATGTTTTCTCCAAAGCCCTGTTAGTGCTAGTGGCCAAGATTCAAGGACACTTTTTAGCTGACAACGTCTTCCTGAGAAACACTTCCCCTTTTGGTTTTCTCTGACCAAATATGGGTTAAAAATGTGTCCTGACCCACAGGAATACTGATAAATGAGCAAAGTTACAGCTTAAACTGAAGTAACATGTTTTATCTGGAATTCCTGATACTTTAGTCTTATAGATAAGACTAAATGAGATACAATACAATGACACAAGTGAGGAGTTCAAGAATGCTGGGTGTGTCTGCTCTTGAAAGGACAAGCAGCAATTCACCAGATACAAATATAATATACAGTGCCTTGCGAAAGTACTAATACACCTTGAACTTTTGCACATTTTGTCATGTTTTGAATTTGTATGAACGTTCACACACAAGTAACAGACAACTGTGAAGAGAAAGCAAAATGATACATGATTCTGTTCTTTTTCAAAAATAGAAAAGTGGGGCGTTCATAAGTATTCATACAGCATTTTCTGAGTGCATTAAATTGCCTTTATAACATTCCTAATGACTGCAGAATGTTCACACCTTGCCCTAACCATTAAATAGAGGCCACCTGTGTGTAATCTACTCTCAGTATAATTACAGCTGTTCTGTGAGGGCCTCAGAGCTATGGTCAGAGTGTATTGGTCACTAAACAACATCATGAAGGCCAAGGAGCACACCAGAGAGGTCAGGGATAAAGCTGTGGAGAAGTTTAAAGCAGCGTTATGTTATATAAAGATTCCCAAGATTTGAACATCTCACGGAGCACTGTTCAATCCATCATTCGGAATGGAAAGTATAGCACCACTGCGAACTTACCAAGACACGGCCGTCCACCTAAACTAACAGACCGAACAAGGAGAGCACTGGTCAGAAATGTAACCAAGTGCCCCAAGATAACTCTGGAGGAGCTGCGACGTACTGCCGCTGAGCTGGGGCAATCTGTACATGGGACAACTATAAGTCATACTCTACACAAATCTGGCCTTCATGGACGAGTGGCAAGAGAAAGCCATTATTGAAAGGAGGCCATAAGAATCCTGTTTGAAGTTTGCTAGAAGTCATATGGAGACACAGCTACCATGTGAAGAAGGTGCTTTGGTCAGATGAGACAAAAATTGAACTTTTGGCCCAAATGCAAACGTTATGTATGGAGCAAACCTAACACTGCTCATCGTCCTGAGTGCACCATCCCCAGTGTCAAATATGGTGGGGGGAGCATCATGCTATGGGGCTGCTTTTCCTCAGCGGGGACTGGGAAGATTGTAAGAATAGTTGGGAAGATGGATGGAGCCAAATACAGAGACATTTTGGAGGAAAACCTGCTGGAGTCAGCAAGAGAATTGAGGCTGGGGCGGAGATTCACCTTCCAGCAGGACAATGACCCTAAACACAAGCTAAATCTACAATGGAATGGTTTAAAAACAAACATATTAATGTGTTAGAATGGCCCAGTCAAAGTCCTGACTAAATCCTATCGAAAATCTGTGGAAAGACCTGAAACTGCTGTTCACAAACGCTCTCCTTCTAATTTGACAGAGCTTGAGTTGTTTTGTAAAGAGGAATGGGCTAAAATGT
Source organism: Neogobius melanostomus (assembly GCA_007210695.1). NCBI lineage: Eukaryota > Metazoa > Chordata > Actinopteri > Gobiiformes > Gobiidae > Neogobius > Neogobius melanostomus. The sequence goes on from VHKM01000438.1 coordinate 624,749, forward strand.
CAGTCTCTAGATGTGCAACCTTGTAGTCATACCCCAGAAGACTTGCTGCTGTTATTGCAGCAAAAGGGGTTCCACAAAGTATTAAGTCATGCTGTATGAATACTTATGCACGCCCCACTTTTCACTTTTCTATTTTTGTAAAATAACAGAATCATGTATCATTTGCTTTCACTTCACAGTTGTCTGTTACTTGTGTGTGAACTTTCAGTAAAAAATTCAAAATAAATCTTTACGTTTAGGGTTGTAACATGACAAAATGTGCAAAAGTTCAAGGTGTATTAGTACTTTCGCAAGGCACTGTAATTCTCCAGTGAACGAACATTAGTCAGAACAATAGAAGGGATGGAAGATTGGTGTGACTTAGCTGCGAGTCTTTCCCGGATACCTCCTTGTTTGTCCCTTTTTTGTTTCCTGTAGCGCCTCCTGTGACGCCTCCACTGTGCTGCAGGTGTGGGGGCTCTGGTGCCTCTTCAGAGTTTCGGACGAAGAAATGTGTACGTCTCAATATCTTTAGTTGTTTGTTTGTTTGTTGCTTTATTTGTCATTATACTGTACATGAACTGTACAACGAAATTTGTCCTCTTCATTTAGCCCATCCCTCGACGCCACTGGACGACCCGTCGGGAGCAGTGAGCAGTGCAGTGCTGCACCCGGGGACCTGTCTCCATGATGTGGAGCCAGACTGGTGGTCAGAAACACTAGCCTTGAAAATCCAGACTCACCACTGTACCAGCATGTGAGTGTCCGCATTAACTTGATTTCTACTGCGTAACTTATGCAAAACAGGAAGTGGAGTAACCAATCAGCAAAGGGCAGTCAGTGGCATTATTTGTTTTTTGGTAATTTACCGCTGATTAGAAAAAAAAATACCTCAGCTCTCCCGGGCGCCGCACGTAGGTTGCTACGGAAACTGGAGGATTCACCTATAGCACATGTTTTTTGTACCTCATGTTGCTGAACCCAAGCTCTACACTTTGCACCATTTTAAATGCCAACTGAAGACAAACCTTTTCACCTTAGCTTTTGGCATCAGTTAGACCTCAGAGATGTCTGGTTTTAGTGTTTTCCTTCTATTGCACATTTGTTATTGTAGTTGTATACATGCCTTACAGTCATGTGACTTTTGTCGTTATGGTGCCCATTTAAATACCAAAGTAGAATTATGCAGTGTGTGAGTTTTTTTGCTCAGTCCGGGACTTTAGGAAAAACCTCAGAAGAATGAATTCATTCGAAGAAGCCTTTATTGATCACTAGCACAACATACAAGTTACATCATAACAATGTTAGGATTCTGTCTATATATGTCTGTCTTAGCATTATATAGGCCTACTGTTAGTCCAGCCTCTAATCTAGACGCACAAACTGACCTTGTCTCAGATATTACGTGCAAGTTTCAGCAAAACAAGTTTGTTTTTAATCACTGGCCTTGTATTTCAGCCAACATAGATCTGCCAGTACTTTTCAAGTTAGGACATTAATTATAACAATGACACAGCAAAATAATAACACCAAGTTCACGTGTTCTTCTCCGAACGAGTATTTTATAAGTTACAAGCAGTTACAATGTAATTCTTGACAAGTGCTACAACATGTAACAATATCTCTACTCCGGATATAAATGAAAGACAACTGATGACAGTGGCATTTTTATGTACTTGTAATCATTGCTCAAGAAGATAACGGCACGGTACGGCACTGTACTACGGCACGGTAGTACAGTGGTTAGCGCTCGTGCTTCACAGCTAGAAGGTCCGGGTTCGATTCCCACCAAGGCCGGAGCCTTTCTGTGTGGAGTTTGCATGTTCTCCCCGTGTCTGCGTAGGTTTCCTCCGGGTACTCCGGTTTCCCCTACCACTAAAACATGTACAATAGGCCAGGATGAATGATAGTGTGTTTGAGAGTGCGCATGGGGGACGACGGATGGAAATTAGCCCAAGGCTACAATCCGGTGTGGCTTGTTCATTAACTTGCACTGTCCCTACCAAATAAACCCATAAACAACAGTTAAAACACGGAACCAGAGACGCACGTTTATGTGAAGAAACCAGTGAGTCAGTGTTTAAGCTGCTCAAGACGTTAGCATGCTACTGGTTAGCATTTAGCCTCAACACGATAGACCAATAGTAACAGCTCAGCTCTGTTACTGTACTGTAGTATTTCCTCAGTGTTCATAGGTGAGCCACACATGTGTTTATCGTGTTGAAGCCATTGACAGTTGATTGAATCAACTGTCAATGGTTGAAGCTAAATGCTAACCGGTAGCATACTAACGTCTTGAGCAGCTTAATCACTGACTCAGACTGAGACTCTGTTGACATGACAAACTGTAAAAACCAATGGCGCTGGCTGCTCTGCTTTGTGACCGCATACACTGGAGGCCGCCATTGCTCCTCCATTGCTGTAGTACCTCCATTTGGCCGCTAGGCCCCCATTGAAAAGCATTGGACTTTAGACACGTTAAAAACAACTTTAATGCCTGGTTTCAATTTTTTCAACACTTAATATGGCTACATATTCCTCCTGAGATAACGCTGGGTTAGTCAAAAAAATAGAAACCAGGCTGGTTTTCGAAATACAATTTTTTAAATCTCCTACTTAACGGAGGTCGGACTGTTGGCATTGGAGCTGCGCGAGCTACACGTCACGCAAGGGCCGAGTCTACAGTGAGATCCCGCCCTTTTGCCCTTATTAGGAACATGCTTCGTCAGAGCTGGGGAGGAGGAGTCTGTAAATCCGCCATGATTTCCCCTCGAACGTGGTCATTTGGTAACGGGGAGGAGTGAGGAGGAGCTGTCTATTCTTTTTAACAGTCTATGGTAAAAACCCAGAGAAAGGTTTTCTGTGTCCTCTTTGATGAGTTAATTTAGTCTTCAGAGTGAAGCAGATCTTTAGTAAATCCTGCTGTAGCTCGACAGACAGAGCTGCTACGTCTGTGCCACATTTGCTGGTTTCTTCATATAAACATGCGTCTCTGGTTCCGTGTTCTTACTGTTATCTTCATGAGCAATGATTACGAGGACATAAAAATGCCACTGTCGATCAGTCGTCTTTCATTTATATCCTGAGTAGAGATATTGTTACATGTTGTAGTACTGCATAATTCTACTTTGGTATTCAAGAAGCCATGACACCTATTGTGGTGTAATCTGTCTGTCAAAAGCTTAATACAACCTAACTTCATCCAATTTCCAATACTCAGTTTTAATACTTATTTACCTTAATTAATTGTTTAAATACTTTTCTTTTATAAAAGTGACTAAAACTTTTGAAAGCGACTACATTTTTTTTGAGTTTTCGTCGACTTAAACTAGACTAAATCACATTTAGAAATGACAAAAATATGACGAATTATGAAGAATGAATAATTTTCAAAACACTAAGACTAAGATGGCTCCCAAAAAGAACATTGTGAGAGAAACGTGGCTCAGGACGTTGTGGTCACAGAGTGTGATGACGGAAGCTGCCTGAAAGGTTAGAAAACCAGAGCAAAAAACCCCTAAAACATATCACCTTTTGTAAACTATTGGTTGTTAAGTGTGAAACAACTTTCACACTGAGAACTTCACTTTTCAGGACGAATTTTCATAATCAAAAGACTAAGGAGGATTTAGTAATAATTTACTAAATCCACATGTTTTTGGCTGTAGGAGAAATCATCCAAAAGGGCCGACTGGGGAGCGTTGGGTCACACAGAAGACATTGCTGTCCCAAGCCTTTCATCCTGGACACCTGGTGTACAGGTTTTGGTGAAGGAGTTATTGAAGAAGTGGTGGATGGTCTGTTATTGTGGATATCTCTGTTGTTTGAAGACCTTATTAGAACTTCTGAATCCAGAGACTGTTGTTCTCATGCTGCTGTTCCACTTTATCTGTAGGATATACTGACAGGTCTGATCCATCTGTTATGTTTTCTGTAGATCTTAGTTCATTATTCAAGTTAAGTAATGATGGACACTACAGTTTTTGTTTTTTAATGAGTTTTCTATGTGAAGGACTTTTTTCAATGTTCTAACTTTTAGCAAAAAACAATTAAAAAAGTTAGAGTGTCATCTAGGGATGTGCGGATCGAAACCATAGTATCAATATATACGCTACATTTCAAGTGTCGATACCGGGTAAAAATGATCAATACTAATTTGAATATTTAAAAGAAGGCGTGGCAGCAATAATAAACACTTCATTGTTCTGTGCCAAAATGCTCCACAGCTGCAGAGCATTGAACTGAGCCATTCATATCATTCTAGTTTTGGTTCTGTTTGTCATGAACGTGTTCACTTGAAACTTTGTTCATGTGTTTAATTTCACATTAACATTGTTTAATTAATCAGTTAAAATACCATCATTTTAATGTGCATATTAACAATATATAAAATAACCAGTTTTAGAAAAAGCATATTGACTGGAATGCATTCACCCAAATAAAATGATCAGTATTGGTATCGATATCGACAAAAATGACTCAAAAGGTGTCAATGTCGTATACATTTTTTTTTAAATGTGGTATCGGCCATCACGAGTGTTAACCCTACAGAATAGTGACCCAACTCACCCTGGTCATGGGAGGGTTTTGATCGAATTTTTCCTGTTTCTGTTGAATATTAAATCCTCATAATTTAGAGCAGGGTAGGCAATGTCAGGCCCGGGCCAAATCCGGCCTCCAGCACAGAACCTCTGGCCCCAAGATGAATTTGATAAATATTATTACACAAATAAGAAATCCAATACATGCTGAAGTCGGGGAGGGTGGGGGGATATGAACAACATTTTGCTTTGGTGGTTAGTGTGTAAAAACAGTATTGTATAAGTACAAAATGTTACTATTTCCATTCATTTTGGGATATTTGTATCTTCAAAAATCGCCTGGAGTACATTTTTTAAGTTGTTGATCTTCAAAACAAACAGTCATGTTGTGGCTCATTTTACCCTCAGAGCGGGGGAAGTTGAACTACCAGATTAGCAATTATATGCACAAAGAAAAATCATAATAAATTACCCCATCTACTGGAGAATACTGTCTTTAAAAAACACAATCCTGGCAGAACATCCTATTGCATCATACATAATGATGCCATTCGCAGAAAATGGTCTTCAATGGTTCGGCCCTTGGTGATTTGGCAATGAAGAATATCGGCCCTCTGTGACACAAACTTGCCTAGCCCTGATTTAGAGGTATCTATCAACACATGGTTCTGGAGAGTGTGCATATTTAGTATCGTGCCAAAATGTGAAAGCCTTGGCAGTAAAAGCTAAGAAGTGTCTTATGGGGCCCAACCCTGCCCGCTCTACTACTCTCTAAACAGAGTAACATGTACTTCGGAACATTTGCTTTTGCAAGGAGTTGAAGAGTAGAGACAGACATTCAGCAAGTTGTCAGAGCCATAGAAATAGAAATATTAAATGCAAACATCTCTAAGCATGTTTTTGATGAGGGAACAATAAGATAAGTCTTTATTGACCTCACAATGGAGAAATTCACTTGTTACATTCAGCTCTCAGAAACACTCTGGGTGTGCAGGACAGGAGATGTTCAAACAATGAAATAGTAAATAGAGGTATCTTATATACAATGACTACCAAAACCTTTAAGGGGCCAAAAGTATAAACAATAAAAATAAAATAAAGCAGTGCAGGTTTACAGTCATAGTGCATGTTGTTGATACAGTGACGCAGATAAAGTGACGTATACAGAGATTATTGCATGTAGTTTGCAAAGAGGATATTGCACATGCTTTACAGTCTTGTTGTACCATCTGACAGCAGTGGGGATGAAGGACCTGCTCCTTCTTGCACTGAGGGTGTCTCAGTCTTCCACTGAAAGAGCTGCTCAGCTCCTCTACAGTCCCGTGCAGTGGGTGGGAGGTGTTTTCCATGATGGAGGTGAGCTTGGCTAATACCCTCCTGTCCCTCACCTCCAGCGTAGTGGAGAGCAGAGGCTACCACAGAGTCATAAAAAGGCCTGCTCACTCTGAAGGACCTCAGTCTCCTCAGAAGGACCTCGGTCTCCTCAGAAAGTGGAGGCGACTTTGGCCCTTCTTGTACAGGCCGTTGGTGTTGTGGGACCAGTCCAGTTTATTGTTGAGGTGAACGCCCAGAAACAATATTGTCATTTGTTTAAAAGCCCCAAAGGCCAACATTTGAATACAAACTTTCATTGAACATGTATGTGAATTGTTCTCACTGCTTTTTCGTGCATACTATTTCAAGTATTCAACAGGTCGTGCCAATGAGAAACTTTAACTTCCTTATTTGAAGCCTTCAGTTGTGAAACTAATGTGACGCATCGTGGCACTCAGCCTTTTCCTCAAAATCAAGACTTAAAGACATTTGTAAAAACAACTCTTGCATTACAGTCAAATCATGTACGCAGAGGTGGGTAAACCAACCAAAGAACAAGGGAAAAAAAATATTGAAATTATTGTGAAAGATTTATTTGTGACTGACAGAACTAACAAATAAAATCCTATCTTTGAAAACAGAGAAATATTGCCATCCTCCTGACAAAAAATATGTAATTCTTCAAACCTTCAAATGGCTAGTGATACAGAATGAGATAAAGTAAAAGAAATACACATGCCCTGATTTACAATTGAAAGTTCAGAAGATGATTACCTAAGCAGAACCCGGTATGTTGTACTACTTTCTGACTGTGTTTCCTGTGGGTAATTTGTTGTGTTTGTTCTGGGACGTCAGTTTACAGAGTTTCAAAGGGGAAGTGGTTGTGCATCAGTTTCCACTCAGTGATTTCAAAGACCTTTATGTTCCTATGATAAATAGATAATAGATAGATAGATAGAAACTTGTTTATTCACACAGTTAAGCCGACATAAACTTATTTAAAACGATCATTCTCAGATTTTCACTTAAAAGAAGTTAAAATGTAGGAAAATACAAAGAACCATCTAAAATATGCCTAAAATAAATACAACCCCTAAATAAATGATGCTTAAATCGATTAATTGCGATTAATAATTACAAAGGCCTATAACTATATATATTTTTTTCTGTACCTGCCACCTACCTGTACAGTACTTTTGTTTTATCGATACCAGTAGTACCTCAACTTATTTTTTTATACCATACTGGTAACATTTAAAGTGTATATGACTGGTATTAATGCTTTTGTTTGTATAAATGTATAAACATGATATATTTAGATGGATAACATCTGTTGTAAGTAATAATTATCATTTTTATTTGAGTGAAGCAGGAATTTAGTAAAGAAATGTTGGGAATAAAAGTTAGTTTTATTTGAATTTGTTAAAAAAAAAAAGCAATTTGACTCATTTCCCATTGATATAACATGGTTGGCACGGCAACAGTTGAACATGTGTGCCTCTATCAATGTCACTTTCTGTCATAAGGAAGTGAAACTATAAACATCACAAAAAATGTCAAACTGTCAACTGTGTTGTGTCACATGCACATATGACCCAGCCTACACAAAAACAAGATCCATTGTGACCTCCTGAACCGCTCAGTGCTGTCGGACACTGCATTAACCTCTTAACCCCCACCTGAACCGAGCACATTTTCTCCAGTTTGGCTTCACCAAATCTAAAAGCTCGTTGAAAAAAAAAAAAATGCACACAAAAAATACGACCAAAACGAGGATGAAAATGTGAAAAGTGACAAAATGAAACAAAAAAAGCATGTATCCTGGGGACCTCTCTCCATCTTCAGCTAGATTCATGGTCAGCAGTATCTGGAGGATGTACTTGATCTAAGGATATTTAGTTATTTGGCAAATGTGAGGGAGTCGAGGGATCCCTGAGAAGGCGTTTTGCGTCCGTGAGCGCAGAGTCCGGAGCTGAGAGCTGAGCCCTCGCTCACATGGAGGTAAACCAGAGGGTTCAGGGCAGAGTTCAGACACACCAGACCGCGGCTGACCTGCTGAGACACGTACACTGTGTTGAACCAGCCGTAACACTGGCCCCGCCTGGTCAACACCCGGGACCACAGGTTGAGGTTCTTGAGGACGTGATAGGGGATGTAACACACAGAGAACAGCAGCAGCAGAACCAGCAGCAGTTTGTAGCTCCTCTGTTTGAGCAGGCGGTCTGTGGAGCTGGAGCGGCACAGAGTCACTATGACATGAGCGTAACAGCCCACTGTGACCAGGAACGGCAGGCAGAACCCAGTGATGGTCCAACCCACACTGTACTTCAGATAATCCTCCACGAAGGCACTCGACGTGGTGTCGTAGCACTTCCCCACCTTGTTTCTGTACGTCTTAGTAAAGAACATGTCTGGAAGGCTCTGGGCGCAGACCAACAGCCAAACCACGAGCGAGATCGCCACAGAATGAGTCGGCCTTCCCCAAACCTTCATGGGATGGACAATGGACAAGTACCTGAACACACTGATGCAGGTGAGGAAGCCAATGCTGCCGTAGAGATTTATATTGAAACAGAACCTTGTGATTTTGCAGAAAGCGTCGCCAAAAATCCATTTTCTTTCCTTTACGTAATAAACCATCAGGAACGGAAGAGTCAGCAGGTACAGGATGTCAGCCAGCCCCAGGTTGAAGACAAAAACATTGACGGGTCCTACTTTCTTCCAGTTCTTCAGCAGAAATTTGAGTCCACACATGTTAGCGAGCAGGCCAACGATGAAGACCAGGATGTAGACAGGAGGAAGGAACTGGTCCGAGAAGTTGAAGTATAAAGGAGCACAGGAGCTTCTGTTTATGGTGGTGTTGGCCTCCATTGTCTCGTCTGTGCAGCACGTTGTTTCAGAGTCAGTGCATTAAAGCATCTGAGCAGACTTCCTGTTCACACCTATGGAAGTATTGCTCGCTATAAACTCACACTCTGTGGTTCGAGATGAGTTCACGAAGTGCGATCGACCTTTCCAGGTGTGACGTGTGTAGAAGAGCGCTCACATAGCCTGATCTCCACATACAGTGCCTTGCGAAAGTATTCGGCCCCCTTGAACTTTTCGACCTTTTCCACATTTCAGGCATCACACATAAAGATATAAAACTGTAATTTTTTGTGAAGAATCAACAAGTGGGACACAATCATGAAGTGGAACGAAATGTATTGGATATTCAAACTTTTTTAACAAATAAAAAACTGAAAAATTGGGCGTGCAAAATTATTCAGCCCCTTTACTTTCAGTGCAGCAAACTCTCTCCAGACGTTCAGTGAGGATCTCTGAATGATCCAATGTTGACCTAAATGACTAATGATGATAAATAGAATCCACCAGTGTGTAATCAAGTCTCCGTATAAATGCACCTGCTCTGTGATAGTCTCAGAGGTCAGTTTAAAGCGCAGAGAGCATCATGAAGAACAAGGAACACACCAGGCAGGTCCGAGAAACTGTTGTGGAGAAGTTTAAAGCCGGATTTGGATACAAACATGGTTTGGGCCTGCTTTTCTTCAGCAGGGACAGGGAAGATGGTTAAAATTGATGGGAAGATGGATGGAGCCAAATACAGGACCATTCTGGAAGAAAACCTGATGGAGTCTGCAAAAGACCTTAGACTGGGACGGAGATTTGTCTTCCAACAAGACAAGATCCAAAACATAAAGCAAAATCTACAATGGAGTGGTTCACAAATAAACATATCCAGGTGTTAGAAGGCCAAGTCAAAGTCCAGACCTGAATCCAATCGAGAATCTGTGGAAAGAACTGAAAACTGCTGTTCACAAACGCTGTCCATCCAACTTCACTGAGCTTGAGCTGTTTTGCAAGGAGGAATGGGCCAATATTTCAGTCTCTTAATGTGCAAAACTGATAGAGACATACCCCAAGCGACTTACAGCAGTAATCGCAGCAAAAGGTGGCGCTACAAAGTATTAACTTAAGGGGGCTGAATAATTTGGCGCGCATTTCAGTTTTTTATTTGTTAAAAATGTTTGAAATATCCAATACATTTCGTTCCACTTCATGATTGTGTTCCACTTGTTGTTGATTCTTCACAAAAAATTGTTTTATATCTTTATGTTTGAAGCCTGAAATGTGGCAAAAGGTCAAAAAAGTTCAAGGGGGCTGAATACTTTCGCAAGGCACTGTAAAAGATTACATCAGCAGTCTTTTTGGTGATCATTTCAAACACACCTTGTTCCCTGTCTTGTATTTTCCTTGTTAGAAAAAGCTTCATTCAAAGTGTATCTTTCTTGACCTCCCCAATGATGCATGTAGGAAACAAAATCCACTACCTCCCTCTGCTCGTGGATGTATATGAAAAAGTGATGGGACTCGATTCAATGTTTAATCGAGTTAATTATGGCCTTTGTAATTAATGAATCACATTTAATTATCATTTATCTAGGGGTTGTAAATGTTTTAGAGGTATATTTTAGATGCTTCTTTGTATTTTCCTACACAATGTAGGAATTTTCCTACATTCCTACAACTTATTCTCGTGGAGATGTGGGGTCTGTGTGATAATTTCAAACACTTCGAAGACAACAGCATGTGCTTTGTGGATCTGGAGAAATCGTTTGACCGTGTCCCTCGTGGTGCCCTGTGGGGGGTGCTCTGGGAGTATGGGGTCCGGGCCCTCTACTAAGGGCTGTCCGTTCCCTGTATGACCGCAGCAGGAGCTTGGTTCGCATTGCCGGCAGTAAGTCAGGCCGGGGCTTCCCTTTGTCACTGGTTCTGTTCATTACCTTTATGGACAGAATTTCTAGGCGCAGCCAGGGGTCGGAGGGTGTCCGGTTTGGGAACCTCAGGATCTCATCTCTGCTGTTTGCAGATGATGTTGTTCTGTTGGCTTCATCAAATCAGGACCTTCAGCTGCACTGAGGGGTTTGCAGCCGAGTGTGAAGCGGCCGGGATGAGGATCAGCACCTCCAAATCCAAGGCCATGGTTCTCCACCGGAAAAAGGTGGTTTCCCCTCTTCAGGTCGGTGGAGAGTCCTTGCCTCAAGTGGAGGAGTTCAAGTATCTCGGGATCGTGTTCACGAGTGAGGGACGGATGGAGCGTGAGATCGATAGACGGATCGGTGCAGCGTCAGCAGTGATGCGGTCGCTGTATCGGACTGTTGTGGTGAAGAGGGAGCTGAGTCAGGGGGCAAAGCTCTCGATTTACCGATCGATCTACGTTCCCACCCTCACCTATGGTCATGAGATCTGGGTAATGACCGAAAGGACAAGATCGCGAATACAAGCGGCCGAAATGAGTTTCCTTCACAGGGTGGCTGGGCGCACCCTCCAAGATCGGGTGAGGAGCTCAGTTACCCGGGAGGAGCTCGGAGTAGAGTCGCTGCTCCTTCACGTCGAAAGGAGCCAGCTGAGGTGGCTAGGACATCTGTTTCGGATGCCTCCTGGTCGCCTCCCTCGGGAGGTGCTCCAGGCATGCCCTATTGGGAGGAGGCCTCGTGGAAGGCCCAGGACACGCTGGTGGGACTATGTCTCCGAGCTGGCCTGGTGTCGCCTTAGGGTCCCCCAAAACAGCTGGAGGAGGTGTGCGTGGATCGGGAAGTCTGGGCATCTCTGCTGAGACTGCTGCCCCCACGACCCGGCCCCGGATAAAGCGGAAGAAAATGGATGGATTACAGACAGATATAAACTGCAGCATAAGAATTAGAGATGCGCGGGTCAGCTTTTTTTCTGACCCGCACCAACCCGACCCGCTGTAAATCAAACCCGAACCGCAAAAAGTGTCTCAATTTGCAAATCCGACCCAACCCGAACCCGCACACATTAAAAACAGCTGCATGAGTCAGGCTGCAGCTGGCCGTCACTCAAATGGGAGCGCATCATGTGACCGCGAGTTTACAGGGGAGAATTAGCACTTGATGCTTTGTTTTGCTACTGCGCTGCTGAGGAATCTCTGAAATCGCTTATGGACTCATCAGGAAACGAGGAGCAGAAACTATCATGAGGCTTTACTTCTACCACGTCATGGACAACTCTTTCTGTCAAACTAAACGGAGTTTGGACTAAAGTGGAGCAGCTTTACCTGACGCTACAAGAAGTTGCTCTCCTCAGGTTAGTAAGATGCTGTGTCTTTGTTATTTTAGTTTTACCTTGCTTCTTACTGATGCATTATTATCACCACTTGTGTGTGTCGCATGTGCTTGGGCACTGCTGTTGTGCCGCCGCATTTGTAGCGGTGAGTATAAAGTCATAAGCGATAGGCCAGGTGACATATATAAACAAAACATGCTAATGATACGTTTACCCCATAAAACTAAACATTCAACAAAACACAGCCGACTATGTGGCATTTATAAGAATGCACTGTATGTTGTAAGCCAACAATGTAAGGACAAAAAAAAAGAAGAAAAAAAAGTGCGCTTTGTAGTAACCCGACCCACCCGCACCCGAAGTTTGCCGTATTTTTGAGGTACCCGAACCGACCGAATCCGCGGGCCCCGCGGGTTGACCGCGGGTGTCGGGTCAACCCGCGCATCACTAATAAGAATCTGATTTGTTACACACTGAAATATCTATCACAGCAGAGAAAGGAAAAGTCTCAAAGAAATCATCTTCTCCAAGTCTGACACCAGGGTTTATAGAGGACATTGTTTTAGGTCATGGCTTTTTGGAAATGGAACAGACTCATTCCATGTTTTTATCCTTTCACCAAGTGTGGGCAATATTACAGATTATATTGATATAAGAGTCTGTGCCATTTTAATTAATTACAAAGGCCATAATTACCTCGATTAAAGATATTAATCGAGTCCCACCTCTAATCTAAATGTATAATAAAGTATAATTTGTTTTTCAATACCAGGCTCTTTCACTGGGACCGAAAAGTCAAGTTAGAAACCTAGGGGTAATCATGGACTTAGACCTGAATTTTAACAGTCATATTAAGTCCATTACATCAGCGGCTTATTACCACCTAAAAAACATTGCCAAAATAAAAAAAACATTGTGTCAAAACCAGATTTGGAGAGACTAATTCATGCGTTTGTCTCCAGCCGGCTAGACTATCGTAACGGTCTGTTCACTGGCCTTTCTAAACGAGCTGTTAGACAACTGCAGTATATCCAAAATGCAGCTGCTCGAGTCCTGACAAGAACTAAGAAATACGACCATATTAGTCCAGTGCTCCGGTCTCTGCACTGCCTTCCTGTCACTCAGAGAATAGACTTTAAAATAGCTCTGATTGTGTATAAGTTCCGTCATGGTTGGGCACCAAAGTACATCTCTGACATGTTACAGCCGTATGAACCATCTCGGGCCCTGAGATCCTCAGGGAGGGGTCTCCTGGTGGTTCCCAGAGTCACCACCAAACATGGTGAGGCTGCATTTCAGTTTCACGCAGCAAAAGTCTGGAACAGCCTCAGTGAGGACGTGAGACAGGCCTCGACCATGACTATGTTTAAGTCCAGGCTGAAAGGACACCTTTTTACTGCTGCCTATGGCAGTTGATTGTATTTTTACAAATTTTAATATATACAATATACATATTTTTAATGTATTTTTTTAATGTAATTGTATCGTGTTTTTAATGCTTTTTATTGCATTTTTATTGTGTTTGGGTGTCTGGTGCTGCTGTGAGGCACATTGAGTTGTACATGTACTGTACATGAAATGTGCCATATAAATAAACTTGCCTTGCCTTGCCTATAGTACCTAACCTTTTTTTTAATACCATACTGGTATCGTTTGAAGTGCATATGACAGGTATTAATGCTTTTGTAAATGTGACATATTTAGATGGATAACATTTGTTGTAAGTAATAATTATGAATTTATTTGAGTGAAGCAGCAATCAACCTGGATAGACTCAAACAGAAGGATTTCTTGACATGTGTATATTATTTTTGGCAATCAGACCCCGGCAGTAGACATGAATATATGAACTGAAGTCAGTATGGATGAGCAGGTTGGAGGTAGGGATGTCTTCCCCCGGAGCCTGGACACTGGTGGTGGTATGGGAGGCCTGTGAAGGATGCAGCAGGGAAAAGCCATGGAGGAGCAGGTGGAGACGGGGAGGAGGCAGCACAGCTTGGAAGTGAACGAACCACGATTGCTGGAGGCTTAAAAGCAGGACCGAGGGCGATGATTGGTGCGCGGTTCTTGCTCTGATGGGCTGAGGTGGAGGTGTGGCCCTCACCGAAGCGATCATTGGCTGGAGGCAGGTGATGCTGAAATTAGTCTCTAGGCTTAATTTTAATTAAGAAATATTGGGGATAAAAGTTATTTTAATTTTAATTTGTCAATTAAAAAAATGGAAGTGACATAGATAAAGGTAACGTTCCAGAGCAGTTTGACTCATTTCCCATTATAATAACATGGTTGGCAATTTGTGCCTCTATCTATGTCACTTCCTGTCAGTGTCCAATAAGGAAGTGAAACTATAAACATCACAAACAAGGTCAAACTAGGCAAGGCAAGTTTATTTGTAGAGCACAATTCATACACAAGGTAATTCAAAGTGCTTCACAGTTGCATAAAATTACAAGAAAACAGATCAAATCAATCAATAAAACATCAACATAAAGTTAATCAATGACAGTAAAAGGCAAGAGTGCAGATAAAATACTTTCAGTTTTCATATGCACGGGTAAAAAGAGCTGTTTTCAGCCTGGATTTGAACATTGTCAGAGTGAGGCTGTCTCACATCTCATGAAGACTGTTCCAGATTTTAGCTGCATGAAACTGAAACGCAGCCTCACCGTGTTTATTATTGACTCTGGGAACCACCAGGAGACCCCTCCCTGAAGTTCTCAGGGCCCGAGATGGTTCATACGGCTCTAACATGTCAGAGATGTACTTTGGTCTTGTCAGGACTCGAGCAGCAGCGTTCTGGATGTACTGCAGCTCTAACAGCTGCAGTACATCCAGGTCTTCAACTAAAGAAAGTTGTGGGAAATTGTTTCTAATTTGTCATATGCACTTTAACGGGACCCAGCCAGTCTTATGGTCTTATATCGGACGGGACAAATGACCTCACGAACCTCTCAGTACTGTTGGTCACTGCATTAATCATACATTTGTCTGATATTGTATAAGATATGGGGTGCTTCATTATTCTCTGCATTTGACCCATGCATCCTGGGGACCTATCTCCATCTTCAGCTAGATTCATGGTCAGCAGTATCTGGAGGATGTACTTAATCCAAGGATATTTAGTTATTTGGCAAATGTGAGGGAGTCGAGGAGATCCCTGAGAAGGCGATTAGCGACCGTGAGCGCAGAGTCCGGAGCTGAGAGCTGAGCCCCTCGCTCACATGGAGGTAAACCAGAGGGTTCAGGGCAGAGTTCAGACACACCAGACCGCGGCTGACCTGTTTGGACACATAACCGGATTAAACCAGCGTAACACTGCCCCTCCTGGTCAGCACCCGGGACCACAGACTGAGGATCCTGAGGACGTGATAGGGGATGTAACACACAGAGAACAGCAGCAGCAGAACCAGCAGCAGTTTGTAGCTCCTCTGTTTGAGCAGGCGGTCTGTGGAGCGGAGCGGCACAGAGTCACTATGACATGAGCGTAACAGCCCACAGTGACCAGGAACGGCAGGCAGAACCCAGTGATGGTCCAACCCACACTGTACTTCAGGTAATCCTCCACAAAAGCACTTGACGTGGTGTCAAAGCACGAGACCTTTTTACCATAGGTTTTGGGGAAGAACATGTCTGGAAGGCTCTGGGCACAGACCAACAGCCAAACAACGAGCGAGATCACCACAGAATGAGTTGAAGTCAGTCTGCCCCGAACTCTCATGGGATGGACAATGGACAAGTACCTGAACACACTGATGCAGGTGAGGAAGCCAATGCTGCCGTAAAGATTTATGTGGAAACAGAACCTTGTGATTTTGCAGAAACGTCACCAAAAATCCACTGTCTTTCCTTTACGTAATAAACAATCAGGAACGGAAGAGTCAGCAGGTACAGGATGTCAGCCAGCCCCAGGTTGAAGACAAAAACATTGACGGGTCCTACTTTCTTCCAGTTCTTCAGCAGAAATTTGAGTCCACACATGTTAGCGAGCAGGCCAACGATGAAGACCAGGATGTAGACTGGAGGAAGGAACTGGTCCGAGAAGTTGAAGTATAAAGGAGCGCAGTAGCTTCTGTTCACGGTGTGTTGGCCTCCATCGTCTCGTCTGTGCAGCACGTTGTTTCCGGGTCAGTGCATCAAAGCATCTGAGCTTCCTGTTCACTTGGGGAAGTATCGCTCGCTATTGACTCACACTCTGTGGTTGAGATCATTTCACACCTTTCCAGGCGTGACGTGTGTAGAAGAGCCCCCACATAGCCTGATCTCCAGATAGAAAATTACATCAGCAGTCTTTTTTGTAATCATTTCAAACACACCTTGTTCCCTGTCTTGCATTTTATTTGTTAGAAAAAGCTTAATTGATCTAAAACAACTCATTCAAAGTTTTTTTTTCTTGATTTCCTCATCGACACATGTTGCAAATACGACAAAAACAGAAATCCACTGCCTCCCTCAGCTCGTGGATAATATGTGACCAGTCACAGGAATGGGGGACACAAGTCGATTTGGGGGATTTTAGATTTTCACAGATTATTAAAGAGTAGTCTCCAAGCTTTCCAACGATGTGTAACACATGGAAATCTGATAATATTTGGAGGTGTAGCGGTGATTTGAAGTTAACAACTCCAAAAAGCCCAAAGGCCTGAAAAACCTCTCCAAAGGTTTGGGCCATTCTCACCTCTCTGCTGTTGGGAGTGACAATAGGGCTCATTTACATCTCATTGGGATAAGCCACACCCCCTGTCAAACTCCCCCTCAAAGCAGTAAAGCACAGGGAGGGAGCAAACAACAAACCATTGTTTACCAGTTTCATTATGTGTATCAGTCTTACTTTTGGTTTCATGTATTGATCTCACCTCACAGCAGAAGGTTGTTATTGTTCTTTGTAATTTTGTAATATCAATTGATAAACTGTCACTATCTTGAGAATGTGTTGTGTAACATCTGTTACATCTGTAACATCTGTTATTGCAGCAAAAGGGGGTTCCACAAAGTATTAAGTCATGCTGTATGAATACTTGTGCACTCCCCACTTTTCAAAAATAACAGAAGCATGTATCATTTTGCTTTCACTTCACAGTTGTCTGTTACTTGTGTGTGAACTTTCAGTAAAAAATTCAAAATAAAATCTTTATGTTTATGGTTGTAAACATGACATGTGACAGTGAAAATGCTGCTGCGCTTCTCCCCAGTCCCTCCCTGTGTCAGCTCCACTCTCAGGCTGAGAGAGTTACAGACTCCGGACATAACTGAAGTTATAAACTTTAGAAAAGACTCCTGTACTACTTTAGTAATGCACATACAGGAGAGAAAAGGCGACGTCGCCGCGCGCAGTTCCAGATTGTTTATTTCACAACAAAAAACCATCGTAACTTATCTGGCCATAAAACCGAAAATATGAAGCGGATCTCTCTCAAATAAGAAGTGGCTGAAAGCTAGGGATGCGCTGACTACATTTATGGAGTAGTTTAAGTTTGTCGAGATTTAGATTTTGTGTAAATAGCAGGTTAATTCCTCGTGACTAGATCATTGTCTCGCATGCTAACACTGGCATGTTAGCTAACAATAGCACAGCACACATGGGCACGGCGGCCATAAAAAATAACAATCTTTCACTCACCCGTCTGAAGTAACCTTTGCCTTTTGCTCAGAAAAACTCGTAGTAAATCCAGATTAAAGCGTAAGTAGCGCCAGCCTCTGATATTATAGTAGATCCATGAGAGCCACACAGGGGAAGCTTAGAGTCCTGAAGCCACACACGCACAATGACACGCCCCTACGGCATGCGCTATTTCTCTGACAAAACAAGACTTTTTCAACCTGTAAACTGATCGACAATAGGCTTATGTATAAAACAGCCTTTTTTGCGTGGCATTTGTTTGCTAAAGCATGTGTCAACAACACAACTGAAAGCAGCTCTGCTTCTCCTCCTCCGCGATGTTTACTCAGTATGTAAATAGACACTGACAAAGTCACGCCCCTACTGCACGCTCCAAAACCCACCTCAAACTAGTCATTTTGAACCTAAAAGTTTACGCTTTTAAATATACTAATACTGCTAGCTTAAACATGGAGAGGCTACTTCGTGACTTCAACTGAACGAATCTGCACAAAAGTGAAAATCACCAATTTCCCCAAAAAATCTCTGTTTGCGTTTTTCTCGAGACACGGGCTGCCGACTTGTGTCCTTGGAATCCATGGCGGGTCACATATATATGAATTAGTGGTCGATTTAATTTTTTATCGAGTCAATTATGGCCTTTGTAATTAATTAATCACATTTAATTATCATTTTTTTAGGGGTTGTATTTGTTTTAGAGGTATGTTTTAGATGCTTCTTTGTATTTTTCTACATTTTAACTTATTCTCGTGGAGATGTGGGGCCTGTGTGATAATTTCAAACACTTCGAAGACAACAGCAGTTTGATTTATTTTGGAGAATGATATTTTAAATAACTTTATGTTGGCTTAAAGGTGTGAGAGAGGATTTTGCTACCGATGATGACTCCAATGGCTATTTGTGAATTTTTGAATAGTGCGCATGCGTAAGAGCCCCCACCTTCGCACAAGCTTCTTACGTTGGAAACGCCTCCGCCAGTTCCCCGTGTGTGTGCTGCGCAAGTGTATTTGTTTACTATTTGTTTACGAGTATTCACTGCTGCAGCTACAACTTCTTTCTGCCTTTAAAATGTCGGACTCGTCCATGGTAAATACCTTTTACTATAAAACTTGTGTTCCTTTTATTTATTTATTTTAAAGACAAAAAACGATCTACAAATGATGTAAAATGCTTGTATGAATGCTGCATTGTCTTGCTACGTAGTTACAGCATTTATATTATGCTACAAGTTAGCTTTACAGATGCAAGACATTGATTCATCCTGCTGTCTGTATTAGTTGTTTGGTCAGTACATAAACTTCAGTATATAAATTGATATTGAATGTTTTTTTTTCGTTGTTAGAGCTTTGAAGGTGACACATTTGAGGGTTCTGACATCGAATATAAGCCACCCACATCACAGGCAAGATGGGCATAGGGCAGGCGTGGAAGAGAACCTCTCTGAGCACCGGGTGTCACTGGGAGCAGCAGGAGACCTCCAGCCAGAGGACGAGACTCTTTACTAAATGATTTTTTCGAATGAATGACAACATAACAAAAGTTCTGGATCTCCAGCAACAAAGGACTGACAATGACCGGGTGTTTGAAAGATTTGCGACTATTACCCAGACCCATATGGCAATTACGTTAGAGTCATTCCTTTCAGACTGTAGATATATATATTTTTAAACTCTGCATTATTTTGGCAAGTGTGCAATAAAAACATTATTTACATATGTGTCTTGCTACTTTAAAAGTTCAGTCCTCGCAAGGAAGTTTATAAGTTACTCAATTTCATATTAGAATATTCAAAACAACCTTTCACATTTCACCCCATTAGTAATCACAATCAGAATGATATCAGGTTGTAACTTGTATCACCATTGTCAGTGTGTCTTCAAAATGTAGAACATGTATTTTGTACCATAGTGCAACATGGAAATGTAAACACAACCATGAAATGAAGACAAAAACAAAGAATGAAATAAAAAGTGTGACATATTTTATGGACCACTTTGTCTTGGTAATAATATATAAGCATACATTATGAACGCAAACTTAGAACACAACTGTTTATTCAGTGTTTTGAGTTTCTAATATTTTCATTTGACATTACTGTACAGCTATAATTTTGATGAGTCTGATGGCAGAAGCTGGTTCCCCGTCTATTCTGACAGTTGTCCTGCTTGAAAGAAAAAAACAACAATTTATGAATTCAAAGGATAGTTTTCTTCAATACATCATTCTAATTAAAATATTGCTGTTATATCATAGTGTCTACTCAGTCAAAGAAATGTAACGATAGAATATACTCGAGGAGGCTGTGAGCAGTGTGAGCAGTGAGGCAGCTAACATTTTTGCGGAGTCCTGTTGAGGGAGAACAAAATGCCTAAACCGACAAAAACAGAGACGAAGCAACTGCCAGATTCGGCGGCGGATGAGGATTACGTGAGCCTCAGTCGAGTCACGGAACTCATGGAGCAGCAAAGGGACATGTTCAGGGAAATAATACAACAACAACAGGAGAACTTCAAGGGATTCATTAAAATCATCATGGAAGCAACAAACACCCGAATGGATTCACAGATAAAGGACATTCAAGAGCTAAAAACAAGCCTACAGTTCACACAAGGTGAGGTGGACACTCTGAAAGAAGGAACATTGAAACTCACTGAGCGCACAAACACAATTCAAAACGATTTTTATAAAGTATGTGACAATCTGCATATTATCACGGACAAACTGGAGTATCTGGAGGGACAGAGCCGCAGAAACAACCTGGTCTTTGAGGGAGTGTTGGAGACGCCTGGGGAGACCTGGGCGACGCAGAGGAGAAAGTTAAACATCTACTGAGGGAGAAGCTACATCTACAACACCCGGTGGAGGTAGAGAGAGCTCACCGCGTAGGGAAACCTGACGGGGGGAGAGACTGGCCGAGACCCATCATCGCCAGACTGCTGCGTTGGAAGGATCGTGAAGCAATCCTGCAGCGCGCTAAACACCTCAAAGGGACCAAAATCTTCATAAACGAGGACTACACGGAATCCATCAAAAGGAAGCGAAAAGAACTGATGCCGGAGCTGAGAGCTGCCAGGGAAAGGGGGAGATTGCCTTTTTGCAAGATTGCCTCGTCCGCTCACCAGTACACCAAATCAAGTATAAACACCAGAAAAAGCGTATGGATTTTGGTATGTAAAAGCACATAATTTCACATGTCCTGTAATACATATAGTTCTATAGGAAGCATCGACTTGGACCTTTCATTAAGGAGAATTGCTGAAGCAAATAACCAGGATTTTACATTATCACAATATGACTTACAGAACACTGAGATCGACATCGACCCTGAAAATAACTTCTTTACTAGAGCTACTAATGACTGTCAATATTATACAGAGGATCTTTACAATAGTAAACTTAAGAACATTAAGGCATTCACTGTAATCCATTTCAATAGTCGAAGCCTCTATGCAAACTTTAACCACATCAAAAGCTTCTTAAACAGTTTTCTAAACCATTTAGTGTAATTTTGTTTGAAAAACTCAACTGGCTGCAACCAAACAATAGACGCCATTATCACTGGATTATGTTTATTTTTAAATGTATTTACTTTAGCTGTCAGCAGTATCTTGAGCATTTTCTTATTCCATTTACATCCACATATTCACTTAGAAGCACTCACTCTCTTACTTTTACTGTCCCACGTACTAATAAAGAAATAGGACGCAGAGCTTTTCAGTTTAAAGCCCCCTCTGATTGGAACAGTTTACCTTTATCCATTCGTTTTTTAACATTGTTTGGTTTATTTAGATCCTCCTTATTTTCACACCTTAAAACTCCTTGTTTATGTTTTTAAGTGGATCTGTAATTTGTACTTTTAGTTCATTTTTGGAATATGTTTAACTTTGTTTTTGTTGTCTCAAAGTTTTCCGTTTTCTGTTTCTTTTGACTATATATATATATATATATATATTTTGTAAATCTTGTCTGGGTATCTTGGGGGTGTTTGGGAGGACTCTGGAGCAAGTTTGTTTTGTTTGTGTGACTGTCTTAATGTGTATTTTGTCCTGTCTGTATCCTGTCTTGTACTGTGTCTTGTTAATTGTAATTTGTGTTTTGTGTTTATGGACCCCCTCGAAAACGAGATGGCACATCTCAAGGGGCATTCCATCAATAAACTAAACTAAATGTAATGTTACTATTTTTATTTTGGGGTGGGCGCTTATAAGCCTTTGGCTTCAGCCCACTCCCTTTGAGCAGGTTAACTGCTCAAACAAATAAATAAACTAAACTAAACTAGCTTGTAGCATTAGCTTTGATATTGCTCTGTGCATCATCAGGGCCCAAACACATTCCCAGCGCAGATCCAGCCACCCAAATAAGTTTTCTTGTCGCCGCTTTTAATCCTGGGTGTTTAGGTAAAAGAAACACTGATGTGTGTCTTTGTAAAAGTCCCAGAGCTGCTGTAGCTCCGGTTCACAACAGGATAATCCTCCATGACTTGTTTACATCTGCGGGCCGGCAGAGGATCTGCCCCAGACCGACGGTGGCTCAGCTACAACATACGTCACTGTTGGAGAAAGCTCCTGATTAGTCGACGCTCACGAATTTCTCCAAAAAGTTCAACATTTCCAACTCTAGCGTCGGCCGCGCTGGACGCCCTGGAGGCGCGTCAAAAGCTTCCCACGCGCGAAAATCTTCAAAACAGGGAAAAGCCGTGGCAAAGGAGGTGGCAACGGGGAGGAGGTGGGCCGTACTTTTGGGCCGGTCAGGCCAATCAGATCGAGAGATAAGCCCCGTAATACATTACACTGGCCCACATAAGCGCCAACAGCTATAGGGATCCCTTTTATTATATAGATACAGTTACATAATTCTTCCACTAGAGGGATGTGACGCGTTTTATACCTTTCTGGTGGCTTTCTTGAGTTATGGCTCCCAGATAATCTCGTATAAAGAGCAATGGGCCTCTCGGACTTAACACTCCTGCCCCTCACATCATATTTGCCAATATAAGAGGAAATAGTTTATTGTAATACCCTCCAGGACCCACAGAACCTCGGTTCTCTATTTTTTAGCGGCACGGTAGTACAGTGGTTAGTGCTCGTGCTTCACAGCTAGAAGGTCCGGGTTCGATTCCCACCAGGGACTGGACCTTTCTGTGTGGAGTTTGCATGTTCTCCCCGTGTCTGCGTAGGTTTCCTCCGGGTACTCCGGTTTCCCCTACCACTAAAACATGTACAATAGGCCAGGATGAATGAGAGTGTGTTTGAGAGTGCGCATGGGGGATGACGGATGGAAATTAGCCCAAGGCTACAATCCGGTGGGGCTTGTTCATTAACTTGAACTGTCCCTACCAAATAAATAAAATTATACATTTTGGACAAAATGTTTGCAAAGAAGTGCATGTTGGGAGTTGGTGACTCGCCCTCCTGCCCCTCGTCGTCAGTGCGCGCAGTTTGGAAATAGCTTCTAGTTTCCATTGAAAGGATTTGGCCTTTGGATTTTGGCCTTTTTGGGACTTCTATTTTCACTCCACACCTCTCTAACTCCGTGCTGAGTTTTACCATTTCATTGCCTAAATGTACAGTGTGATAATTTGGTTGATTTTGAGAAGTGTATTTGTGTTGCAGTCGCGAGTGGAACCTCATTAACGGAACGCACATTTTAAGATTCTTTAGTAATTTTACAAAAGTTCCATCAAGTTGTAAACGACTAGATTAAAGTGTTGAGTGCTATGAGGTGTTAGCTTGACTTCGGCAGAAACAACATTCAGCTATTGTCCTCGATTCGTAGCTTATACTGTTTTAGTTCAAGCCCAGGGCTTATTGTTTTGCTCTTCACCTCGAATATTGCATTGAATATGACTGATTTTTTAGAGGGCCGGTCTTGACCCAAAAGTCCCGGGCCGATTTTTTCTGCCAGTCCAGCCCTGCTTGGAAGCGAACGAACCACGATTGCTGGAGGCTTAAAAGCAGGACCGAGGGCGATGATTGGTGCGCGGTTCTTGCTCTGATGGGCTGAGGTGGAGGTGTGGCCCTCACCGAAGCGATCATTGGCTGGAGGCAGGTGATGCTGAAATTAGTTTCTAGGCTTCATTTTAATTAAGAAATATTGGGGATAAAAGTTATTTTTATTTGAATTTGTAAATTAAAAAAAAAGGAAGTGACATAGATAAAGGTAAAGTTCCAGAGGAGTTTGACTCATTTCCCATTATAATAACATGGTTGGCAAGGCAACAGTTTAAAATGTGTCCCTCTATCTATGTCACTTCCTGTCAGTGTCCAATAAGGAAGTGAAACTATAAAGATCACAAAAAATGTCAGACTAGACAAGGCAAGTTTATTTGTAGAGCACAATTCATACACAAGGTAATTCAAAGTGCTTCACAGTTGCATAAAATTACAAGAAAACAGATCAAATCAATAAAACATCAACATAAAGTTAATCAATTACAGTAAAAGGCAAGAGTGCAGATAAAATACTTTTAGTTTTCATATGCACGGGTAAAAAGAGCTGTTTTCAGCCTGGATTTGAACATTGTCAGAGTTGAGGCCTGTCTCGGATGTCAGCCAGCCCCAGGTTGAAGACAAAACATTGACGGGTCCTACTTTCTTCCAGTTCTTCAGCAGAAATTTGAGACCACACATGTTAGCGAGCAGGCCAACGATGAAGACCAGGATGTAGACGGGAGGAAGGAACCGGTCTGTGAAGTTGAAGTATAAAGGAGCGCAGTAGCTTCTGTTCACGGTGGTGTTGGCCTCCATCGTCTCGTCTGTGCAGCACGTTGTTTCAGAGTCGGTGCATTAAAGCATCTGAGCAGACATCCTGTTCACACCTATGGAAGTATTGACTCACACTCTGTGGTTCGAGATGAGTTCACGAACTGCGATCGACCTTTCCAGGTGTGACGTGTGTAGAAGAGCGCTCACATAGCCTGATCTCCAGATAAAAGATTACATCAGCAGTGTTTTTGGTGATCATTTCAAACACACCTTGTTCCCTGTCTTGCATTTTATTTGTTAGAAAAAGCTTCATTCAAAGTGTATCTTTCTTGACCTCCCCAATGATGCATGTTGGAAACAAAAATCCACTGCCTCCCTCAGCTCGTGGATGTATATGAAAAAGTGATGGGACTCGATTCAATGTTTAATCGAGTTAATTATGGCCTTTGTAATTAATGAATCACATTTAATTATCATTTATTTAGGGGTTGTATATGTTTTAGAGGTATATTTTAGATGCTTCTTTGTATTTTCCTACATTTTAACTTATTCTCGTGGAGATGTGGGGTCTGTGTGATCATTTCAAACACTTCGAAGACAACAGCAGTTTGATTTATTTTGGAGAATGATATTTTAAATAAGTTTATGTTGGGTTAACTGTGTGAATAAACAAATTTGACAGTAGAATTGTCAAACTAAGCAGCGTTCTGCAGGAAAAAGGAAACTGAAAAACTGTCTGTGCGGCTGATTAATTTCTATTAATATTTGTATTCGCACTAAACCTCATGTAATTAATAGTAATTCATCGACACAAGTCCTGGCCCTAAATTGAATGAATGTGAATAAACCCCGTGAACTGCTATCTTAACGTGGTGGGGTTGTTTGAGTGCCCAAATGATCCGAGGAGCTATGTTGTCTGGGGCTTCATGCCCCTGGTAGGGTCTCCCATGGCAAACAGGTCTTGGGTGACGGGTCAGACGAAGAGCAGTTTGAAGACTTTCATGGACAGTACAACAACAAGGACGGTGACCTCTCCCGGTGTTGGGCAGCCAGGACGCCACCCTGGAGCCAGGCCTGGGGTTGGGGCTCGAATGCGAGCATCTGGTGGTCGGGCCTCTGCCTACGGGGCCCGGCTGGGCCCAGGCCGAAAGGACGACGTGGGCCCGCCCTCCTGTGGATCCACCACACGCAGAGGGATCCATAGGGGTCGGGTGCAGAGAGGA
Source organism: Neogobius melanostomus (assembly GCA_007210695.1). Taxonomy (NCBI): domain Eukaryota; kingdom Metazoa; phylum Chordata; class Actinopteri; order Gobiiformes; family Gobiidae; genus Neogobius; species Neogobius melanostomus. The sequence continues at coordinate 650,214 of VHKM01000438.1, forward strand.
CTAGGTGGCTGTCAAAGGCGGTTGCCTCGACAACCTGGTCCGCGTGCGAACCCTCTGGCGTTCAGGACATGGAACGTCACCTCGCTGGGGGGGAAGGAGCCTGAGCTTGTGCGGGAGGTTGAGAGATACCGGCTAGATATAGTCGAGCTCACCTCCACGCACAGCCTGGGTTCCGGATCCCAACTCCTGGAGAGAGGCTGGACGCTCAATTTTTCTGGAGTTGTCCGCGGGGAGAGACGGCGGGCCGGGGTGGGCTTGCTAATAGCCCCCAGCTCAGCCGCCACGTGCTGGAGTTCACCCCGGTGAACGAGAGGGTCGTGTCCTACGCCTTCGGGTCGGGGACAGGTCTCTCACCGTTGTCTCGGCCTACGGGCCCAACATCAGTGCAGAGTACCCGGCCTTCTTGGAGTCCCTGGGAGGGGTACTAGGTGGTGCTCCGACTGGGGACTCCATTGTTCTACTGGAGGACTTCAATGCCCACGTGGGTAACGACAGTGAGACCTGGACGGGGGTGATTGGGAAGAACGGCCTCCCCGATCTGAACCCGAGTGGTGTTCTGTTATTGGACTTCTGTGCTAGTCACAGTTTGTCCATAACAAACACCATGTTCGAGCACAAGGGTGTCCATAAGTGCACGTGGCACCAGGACACCCTAGGCAGGAGGTCGATGATCGACTTTGTAGTTGTGTCATCTGATCTCGGGCCGCGTGTCTCGGACACTCGGGTAAAGGAGTTTGGAGAAGCCATGGAGGAGGATTATCGGCCTCGAAGAGATTCTGGCAAACCATCCGGCGCCTCAGGAGGGGGAAGCAGTGCTTCACCAACACTGTTTACAGTGCGGGTGGGGAGCTGCTGACCTCGACTGGGGATGTGGTCGGGCGGTGGAAGGAGTACTTCGAGGATCTCCTCAATCCCACTGTCCCATCTTCCAATGAGGAGGCAGAGGCTGGGGACTCGGAGGGGGCTCGCCCATCACCCAGGCTGAAGTCACCGAGGTGGTTAGAAAGCTCCTCGGTGGCAGGGCCCCAGGGGTGGATGAGATTCGCCCTGAGTACCTTAAGTCTCTGGATGTTGTAGGACTGTCTTGGCTGAATGCGGTTCCGTCCTGGTCGCGGCACACTGGACCAGCTTTATACCCTTCATCGGGTGCTTGAGGGTTTGTAGGAGTTCGCCCAACCAGCCCACATGTGCTTTGTGGATCTGGAGAAATCGTTTGACCATGTCCCTCGTGGTGCCCTGTGGGGGGTGCTCTGGGAGTATGGGGTCCGGGATCCTCTACTAAGGGCTGTCCGTTCCCTGTATGACCGCAGCAGGAGCTTGGTTCGCATTGCCGGCAGTAAGTCAGACCTGTTCCCGGTGCGTGTTGGTCTCCGCCAGGGCTGCCCTTTGTCACTGGTTCTGTTCATTACCTTTATGGACAGAATTTCTAGGCGCAGCCAGGGGCCGGAGGGTGTCCGGTTTGGGAACCTCAGGATCTCATCTCTGCTGTTTGCAGCAAGAGAGTCTGGCTGCAGACCTCCACTCTCAGGACCCTGCCTTGCAGACCTCCACTGTCAGGTCCCCTCCGCTGTCAGGACCGGAAGTTTATTCGAAGCCTTTCAAAATAAAACCGGATATACTGGAAGCACGTATTTGTCGTTGTTCCTTGGGCTTTATTTTATGTAATATGATAATATGATATAAAATGTATAATATATGTATAAAAATATGATATAAAAGCAACTATTAGTAGTAGCCTTCATGTTTGGCTGCAGACCTCCACACTCCCCTTCCAAAATGAAAAGCAGGCATATCGGAGGACGTATTTGTCGTTCCCCATGTGAATATACTTTATTTATTGGGCCATATTTTATGTATATAATGTAAATATGATTCAAAAGCAAGTATTCCAGGAGTAGCCTATGTAACGGAGGCTGCTTGGCTTCCAGAAGTACGTTAGGTAAATCTCACTCCTCTACGCTTCATAATACACAATGATTACATTACAGATACTTGTCTGGTAGTCATGTGGGTAAGTCGGGCGCCTCCCAGTGCAAACCACATAGGTTCGATACCAGCGCTGAACAAGATGACATTTCAATTTTTGTTTAGTTTTCTATGTGAGCACACTTTAGCTCTTGGCGCATTCATTTATGTCTAAATATGTAAGTATTATTTACGTGTAATCACGTTGACTTAAAAACAGAGGGGCCATCAGAATAAAATAATGAAATAATAACTCACTATTCCAGGCCTAAATGCTTTAACTGGGCTGCAGCAGGAGCATGAGCTGCTGTTCCAGATATAAATGAAGTAACACAAGCGTAATTGTCATGGAAATCTATCAAAATAACGACTGATGAATAAAAATCTGAAAAATATTCGCATCGAACTTTTCATTCTTGCGGCGGGGAGATACCATTTCATATTGAACTAACTCAGAGGGGTGTTTAAGTGGAACACCCCTCCGCTTTAGTTCAAGTTGGTGCAGTCCAATCCAGCGGAGACAAGTGTCTGCGAGAGTTAAGAGACTAAAAGGCAGTGAAAGGTAGAAAAGTGGTCAAATAAATGTTTTTATCTACATAACTTGTGCTGATTGTGGGTTTGTATCAGGCTCAGACTGTGTGTGCAGCAGCGGCCCATGTGAAAAGAGAAATTGTTAGAAAATTGTCAATGTGTGGTATTTGATCCAGCGACCTCTTGTACTTGAGACCAGCGCACTATTACGGAGCCATAATTCCGGGCCGGTCTTCTCCACATTCCCGGGCTGAAATTAGGTCCCAGCACGCCCCTGCTTAAAAAAGATAAGAAAAATATAGTATGGGAAACTAATAAATATGCACTTCTTCTTCTAATGGTTTCCGGCAGGCTGTACACGTTATGCTGCCCTCTTCCGTTCAATATGCACTTCCGGTCCGGTCCTGACAGCGGAGGGGACCTGACAGTGGAGGTCTGCAAGGCAGGGTCCTGAGAGTGGAGGTCTGCAGCCAGACCCCTCTCGTTTGCAGACAATGTTGTTCTGTTGGCTTCATCAAATCAGGACCTTCAGCGTGCACTGGGGCGGTTTGCAGCCGAGTGTGAAGCGACCGGGATGAGGATCAGCACCTCCAAATCCAAGGCCATGGTTCTCCACCAGAAAAAGGTGGTTTCCCCGCTTCAGGTTGGTGGGGAGTCCTTGCCCCAAGTGAAGGAGTTCAAGTATCTCGGGGTCTTGTTCACGAGTGAGGGACGGATGGAGCGTGAGATCGATAGACGGATCGGTGCGGCGTCAGCAGTGATGCGGTCGCTGTATCGGACTGTTGTGGTGAAGAGGGAGCTGAGTCAGGGGGCAAAGCTCTCGATTTACCGATCGATCTACGTTCCCACCCTCACCTATGGTCATGAGATCTGGGTAATGACCGAAAGGACAAGATCGCGGATACAAGCGGCTGAAATGAGTTTCCTTTGCAGGGTGGCTGGGGTGAGGAGCTCAGTTACCCAGGAGGAGCTCGGAGTGGAGTTGCTGCTCCTTCACGTCGAAAGGAGCCAGCTGAGGTGGCTAGGGCATCGGTTCCGGATGCCTCCTGGCCGCCTCCCTCGGGAGGTGCTCCAGGCATGTCCTATTGGGAGGAGGCCTCGTGGAAGGCCCAGGACACGCTGGTGGGACTATGTCTCCGAGCTGGCCTGGTGTCGCCTCAGGGTCCCCCCAGAACAGCTGGAGGAGGTGTGCTGAGACTGCTGCCCCCACGACCCGGCCCTGGATAAAGCAGAAGAAATGGATGGATGGATGGGAATAAACTGGCAATTAACACCACTGAAGGTTGCTTCTTTACAGACAGATAAAAACTGCAGCATAAGAATCTGATTTGTTACACACTGAAATATCTATCACAGCAGAGAAAGGAAAAGTCTCAAAGAAATCATCTTCTCCAAGTCTGACACCAGGGTTTATAGAGGACATTGTTTTAGGTCATGGCTTTTTGGAAATGGAACAGACTCATTCCATGTTTTTATCCTTTCACCAAGTGTGGGCAATATTACAAGATTATATTGATATAAGAGTCTGTGCCATTTTAATTAATTACAAAGGTCATAATTACCTCGATTAAAGATATTAATCGAGTCCCACCTCTAATCTATATGTACAGTATAATTTGTTTTTCAATACCAGTATAGTACCTAAAACTTTTTTTATACCATACTGGTATCGTTTGAAGTGCATATGACAGGTATTAATAATTTTGTAAATGTGACATATTTAGATGGATAACATTTGTTGTAAGTAATAATTATTATTTTATTTGAGTGGAGCAGCAATCAACCTGGACTCAAACAGAAGGATTTCTTGACATGTGTATATTACTTTTGGCGATCAGACACATGGGCCCCATCCGAAACCACTAAATTGTAGCCTCTAAGTACTAACACTAGCAACTAATCCTTAACCTTTCATGGGGTCAACTGTTAGATCTCTATGCAGTTAGTGAACTTCTGCTTCAGCAGCATTTGCCCAATTCGACCGTCCTTACCAGGGGAAGGGGAAGTGACATCACCAACAGCTGTTCTTCTTCTTCTTTAAAGTTCAGTGCAGGCCAAACAAAAGCGCATACCGCCACCTACTGTATATTGTCCAACAACAACAACATAGTGTCCAAATAAAGACATTTAAGGGGAAAAAAAGAGAAACATCCAAATGATCCTTCACATTTCCCTTTATTTTATCTCAACAGCAGTTCGCAAATTAGCCATGTGGCTTAAGTTTCTACTAAATGAAAGCAAAAGCACAAACTGCTTCATTTAGGCCATTTACTGAGGAGGCTCTTTAAAACCCTGTGAATGTGCTGTGGTGACATGTATTTTATCACTTTTATAAGGTTTGGCTTGTGCAGAATCTTTTTTTTTAAATTATTATTATTAAATGTGAACCTGTCAATCAACAGTGGTTGCGCATGAATAACTCGAGGGTGGGGGTGGGGAGATTGGCGCAGTGGCTTATGGGATGGCACATAGCTCCTAATCGCCAGTAAGTTAGCATCAGAGGTCCCTATGCTAAAGTGGCTATGATAGTTAGCATACAGGCCACTTTCCCTAACTCCTTCCTAACTGAAAGCCCAATTCGGACGCATCTTATCATGGCGGACGCTGACGCACATCCGGTTTGGCGTAAGACCTCTTACCAATTTACTGGTTTCGGATGGAGCAATGGATATGTCTGCTGTTTAAAATTTGTGCCTCTATCTATGTCACTTCCTGTCAGTGTCCAATAAGGAAGTGAAACTATAAAGATCACAAAAAATGTCAAACTAGGCAAGGAAAGTTTATTTGTAGAGCACAATTCATACACAAGGTAATTCAAAATGCTTCACAGTTGCATAAAATTACAAGAAAACAGATCAAATCAATAAAACATCAACATAAAGTTAATCAATGACAGTAAAAGTCAAGAGTGCAGATAAAATACTTTCAGTTTTCATATGCACGGGTAAAAAGAGCTGTTTTCAGCCTGGATTTGAACATTGTCAGAGTTGAGGCCTGTCTCACATCCTCATGAAGACTGTTCCAGATTTTAGCTGCATGAAACTGAAACGCAGCCTCACCGTGTTTATTATGACTCTGGGAACCACCAGGAGACCCCTCCTGAAGTTCTCAGGGCCTGAGATGGTTCATACGGCTCTAACATGTCAGAGATGGACTTTTGTGCTAAACCAAGGAGAGACTTGTAACAAGCAGAGCTGTTTTAAATTATATTCTCTGAGTGACAGGAAGCCAGTGCAGGGACCGGAGCACTGGACTAATATGGTCGTATTTCCTAGTTCTTGTCAGGACTCGAGCAGCAGCGTTCTGGATGTACTGCAGCTCTAACAGCTGATACCCTGAAGAAGGTCGAACGCGACCGAAACGCGTCGGCATGTCCATCGAATAAAGGACTTTTATCAAGAATCGGAGTGCCTCGGATTTTTCTTAATCATACATTTGTCTGATATTCTATAAGATATGGGGTGCTTCATTATTCTCTGCATTTGACCCATCCCCCATGCAACCTGGGGACCTATCTCCATCTTCAGCTAGATTCATGGTCAGCAGTATCTGGAGGATGTACTTAATCTAAGGATATTTAGTTATTTGGCAAATGTGAGGGAGTCGAGGAGATCCCTGAGAAGGCGTTTAGCGACCATGAGCGCAGAGTCCGGAGCTGAGAGCTGAGCCCCTCGCTCACATGGAGGTAAACCAGAGGGTTCAGGGCAGAGTTCAGACTCACCAGACCACGGCTGACCTGTTTGGATACATAAACCGCATTAAACCAGCTGTAACACTGCCCCCTCCTGGTCAGCACCCGGGACCACAGACTGAGGATCCTGAGGACGTGATAGGGGATGTAACACACAGAGAACAGCAGCAGCAGAACCAGCAGCAGTTTGTAGCTCCTCTGTTTGAGCAGGCGGTCTGTGGAGCTGGAGCGGCACAGAGTCACTATGACATGAGCGTAACAGCCCACTGTGACCAGGAACGGCAGGCAGAACCCAGTGATGGTCCAACCCACACTGTACTTCAGATAATCCTCAATATAGTCACGAGACGTGGTGTCGAAGCACTCAGCCTTTATACCATAGGTTTTGGGAAAGAACATGTCTGGAGGCTCTGGGCACAGACCAACAGCCAAACCACAAGCGAGATCACCACAGAATGAGTTGAAGTCAGTCTGCCCGAACTCTCATGGGATGGACAATGGACAAGTACCTGAACACACTGATGCAGGTGAGGAAGCCAATGCTGCCGTACAGATTTATGTGGAAACAGAACCTTGTGATTTTGCAGAAAGCGTCACCAAAAATCCACTGTCTTCCCTTCAAGTAATAAACAATCAGGAACGGAAGAGTCAGCAGGTACAGGATGTCAGCCAGCCCCAGGTTGAAGACAAAAACATTGACGGGTCCTACTTTCTTCCAGTTCTTCAGCAGAAATTTGAGTCCACACATGTTAGCGAGCAGGCCAACGATGAAGACCAGGATGTAGACTGGAGGAAGGAACTGGTCCGAGAAGTTGAAGTATAAAGGAGCGCAGGAGCTTCTTTTCACGGTGGTGTTGGCCTCCATCGTCTCGTCTGTGCAGCACGTTGTTTCAGAGTCAGTGCATCAAAGCATCTGAGCAGACTTCCTGTTCACTTGGGGAAGTATCGCTCGCTATTGACTCACACTCTGTGGTTTGAGATCCTTTAACACCTTGCCAGGCGTGACGTGTGTAGAAGAGCCCCCACATAGCCTGATCTCCAGATAAAGATTACCTTACCAGTCTTTTTTGTGATTATTTCAAATACACCTTGTTCCCTGTCTTGCATTTATTTGTTAGAAAAAGCTGAATTGATCTAAAACAACTCATTCAAAGTTTTTCTTTCTTGATTCCTCATCGACACATGTTGCAAATACGACAAAAACAAAATCCACTGCCTCCCTCAGCTCGTGGATAATATATATGAATTAGTGGTCGAAGTAATTTTTTTATTGAGTTAATTATGGCCTTTGTAATTAATGAATCACATTTAATTATCATTTATTTAGGGGTTGTATATGTTTAGATGCTTCTTTGTATTTTTCTACATTTTAACTTATTCTCGTGGAGATGTGAGGCCTGTGTGATAATTTCAAACATTTTGAAGACAACAGCAGTTTGATTTATTTGGAGAATGATATTTTAAATAACTTTATGTCGGCTTAACGGTGTGAATAAACACATTTGACAGTAGAATTGTCAAACTAAGCAGCGTTTTGCAGGAAAAAGGAATCTGAAAAACTGTCTGTGCCGCTGATTAATGTCGATTAGTATTTTATTCGCACTAAACCTCATGTAATTAATTAATCGTAATTCATCGAAAAAAAGTCCCAGCCCTAATATGAATGAATGGGAATAAACTGACAATTAACACCACTGAAGGTTGCTTCTTTACAGACAGATATAAACTGCAGCATAACAATCTGATTTGTTACACACTGAAATATCTATCACAGCAGAGAAAGGAAAAGTCTCAAAGAAATCATCTTCTCCAAGTCTGGCACCAGGGTTTATAGAGGACATTGTTTTAGGTCATGGCCTTTTGGAAATGGAACAGACTCATTCCATGTTTTTATCCTTTCACCAAGTGTGGGCAATATTACAAGATTATATTGGCAAGGCAAGTTTATTTGTAGAGCACAATTCATACACAAGAAAATTCAAAATGCTTCACAGTTGCAGAAAAATTACAAGAAAACAGATAAAATCAATCAATAAAACATCAACATAAAGTTAATCAATGACAGTAAAAGGTAAGAGTGCAGATAAAATACTTTCAGTTTTCATATTCACGGGTAAAAAGAGCTGTTTTCAGCCTGGATTTGAACATTGTCAGAGTTGAGGCCTGTCTCACATCCTCATGAAGACTGTTCCAGATTTAGCTGCATGAAACTGAAACGCAGCCTCACCGTGTTTATTATTGACTCTGGGAACCACCAGGAGACCCCTCCCTGAAGTTCTCAGGGCCCGAGATGGTTCATACGGCTCTAACATGTCAGAGATGTACTTTGGTGCTAAACCATGAAAAGACTTGTACACAAGCAGAGCTGTTTTAAATTCTATTCTCTGAGTGACAGGAAGCCAGTGCAGAGACCGGAGCACTGGACTAATGTGGTCGTATTTCCTGGTTCTTGTCAGGACTCGAGCAGCAGCGTTCTGGATGTTCTGCAGCTCTAACAGCTCGTTTAGAAAGGCCAGTGAGCAGCAATTACAGTAGTCTAACCTGCTGGAGACAAATGCATGGATGAGTCTCTCTAAGTCTGGTTTTGACACTATTCCTCTGATCTTAGCAATGTTTTTCAGGTGGTAAAAAGCTGATGATGTTATTGCTTTGATGTGGCTGTTTAAGTTCAGGTCTGAGTCCATGATTACTCCTAGATTTCTAACCTGATTTTTGGTTTCAGAGCGAGAGACTCAAGGTGACAGATAACACTTTGTCTTTGTGTCTGTGGGCCAAAACAATGATCTCAGTTTTGTCTGAGTTTAGTTGGAGAAAGTTGTTTTGCATCCACAAACTGATCTGTTCGATGCAGTGACAGAGAGTATCTACAGGCCCATGTTCACCTGCCGTCAGTGACACGTAGATCTGAGTGTCATCTGCGTAGTTGTGGTACAACACATTGTTGCTGTTTATTAGCTGACCCAATGGAAGCATGTACAAGTTGAATAAGAGGGGTCCCAAGATTGACCCCTGGGGGACTCCACAGGTCATGGAAATTTTGTCTGATATAGAGCGGGTCGTCTCATGATCGGAAGGTCAGGGGTTCGAATCCTGCCTCCTGAAGGTGCACATTGTCGTTGTGTCCTTGGGCAAGACACTTCACCCACATTGCCTCCAGTGTTTGCGTACACTGGTAGCCCCCTAGGAGAGACCAACAGGCCCGGTTTGAACCGTGAGGCCGTCCTTCCGTGGACCCACCACCTGCAGGAGGAGCCATGGGGCCGGTGCTATGTGACCTGGGCAGCTCCAACTGCCCCACGACCCGGCAACGGACAAGTGGAAGAAAATGGATGGATGGATGGATAAGAGTCTGTGCCATTTTAATTAATTAGGCCATAATTACCTCGATTAAAGATATTAATCGAGTCCCACCTCTAATCTAAATGTATAATTTGTTTTTCAATACCAGTATAGTACCTAAATCTTTTTTATACCATACTGGTATCGTTTGAAGTGCATATGACAGGTATTAATGCTTTTGTAAATGTGACATATTTAGATGGATAACATTTGTTGTAAGTAATAATTATTAATTTTATTTGAGTGAAGCAGCAATCAACCTGGATACACTCAAACAGACGGATTTCTTGACATGTGTATATTATTTTTGGCGATCAGACCCCGGCAGTAGAAATGGATATATGAACTGAAGTCAGTATAGATGAGCAGGTTGGAGTTATGCCGTGTTCAGACCGCACGCCTTGCGGGCGTCAAAAACGCGCCTCAAGGCCGTAGTTAGACGTTTGTGCTTACGCCCTGGCCGTGCGTCAGCTCAGAGTCTGTTCATAGCCATCTTGGAAGCAGCTCTTGCCTGCTAGTCTCCCTCTTTGCTCCTCCCATGTCCTATGGATCTTTAACTATACCCCCATGGTCTACGCAGGATCTCCCCAGTATTTAAGTTCATATCTAGCCCATACGGTTGAAGGGACATTGGTGGCAAGTGGCTATAGGCTAGGTTAGCCCGGTTAGCTTGTTGTGATCGCCTCAGTGTGTGACCATCATAAAGGCTGTTCTGTGTAGTTAAGGGCTTTATTGACGTTTTAGTGCATAATCCTTGTTTTCATGGGGTCAATGCGAGCTATCTGTTTGCTGCTAAGCGGCTAGCATAGAAATAATTATTATGCAGCTAGCTCTGGGAGAAAACAGATCGACTACGGCCCGTTGTAGATAAAATGTGAGCAATAAACTTAAAATCAATAAGCCTGGCTCAGTGTGTGATCATTGTTACACGGTTGCTTTATGTAGATGGGGCTTAATAGACTTTATTCGTGCATATTTCTCGTTTTCACATCGATTGGAGCTTTAGCTTGTAGCATTAGCTTTGATATTGCTCTGTGCATCATCAAGGCCCAAAGACATTTCCAGCGCAGATCCAGCCACCCAAATAAGTTTTCTTGTCGCCGCTTTTCATCCTGGGTGTTTAGGTAAAAGAAACACTGATGCGTGTCTTTGTAAAAGTAGCTCCGGTTCACAACAGGATAATCCTCCATGACTTGTTTATATCTGCGGGCCGGCAGAGGATCTGCCCCAGACCCACGTTGGCTCAGCTACAACGTATGTGACTGTTGGAGAAAGCTCCTGATTGGTCAACGCTCGCGAATTTCTCCAAAAAGTTCAACATTTCCAACTCTAGCGTCGGCCGCGCTGGACGCCCTGGAGGCGCTTCAAAAGCTTCCCACGCGCGAAAATCTTCAAAACAGGGAAAAGCTGTGGCAGAGGAGGTGGCAACGGGGAGGAGGTGGGCCGCAGCACAGCTTGGAAGCAGGGCTGGACTGGCCATCAGGAGCACTGGAAGTTTTCCCGGTGGGCCAACGTACTTTTGGGCCGGTCAGGCCAATCAGATCGAGAGATAAGCCCCGTAATACATTACACTGGCCCACATAAGCGCCAACAGCTATAGGGATCCCTATTATTATATAGATACAGTTACACAATTCTTCCACTAGAGGGATGTGACACGTTTTATACTCTTCTGGTGGCTTTCTTGAGTTATGGTTCCCAGATAATCTCGTATAAAGAGCAATGGGCCTCTCGGACAACACTCCTGCCCCTCACATCATATGTGCCAATATAAGAGGAAATAGTTTATTGTAATACCCTCCAGGACCCACAGAACCTCGGTTCTCTATTTTTATACATTTTGGACAAAATGTTTGCAAAGAAGTGCATGTTGGGAGTTGGTGACTCGCCCTCCTGCCCCTCGTCGTCAGTGCGCGCAGTTTGGAAATAGCTTCTAGTTTCCATTGAAAGGATTTGGCCTTTTTGGGACTTCTATTTTCACTCCACACCTCTCTAACTCCGTGCTGAGTTTTACCATTTCATTGCCTAAATGTACAGTGTGATAATTTGGTTGATTTTGAGAAGTGTATTTGTGTTGCAGTCGCGAGGGAACCTCATTAACGGAACGCACATTTTAAGATTCTTGAGTAATTTTACAAAAGTTCCATCAAGTTGTAAACGACTAGATTAAAGTGTTGAGTGCTATGAGGTGTTAGCTTGACTTCGGCAGAAACAACATTCAGCTATTGTCCTCGATTCGTAGCTTATACTGTTTTAGTTCAAGCCCAGGGCTTATTGTTTTGCTCTTCACCTCTAATATTGCATTGAATATGACTGATTTTTTAGAGGGCCGGTCTTGACCCAAAAGTCCCGGGCCGATTTTTTCTGCCAGTCCAGCCCTGCTTGGAAGCGAACGAACCACGATTGCTGGAGGTTTAAAAGCAGGACCGAGGGCGATGATTGGTGCGCGGTTCTTGCTCTGATGGGCTGAGGTGGAGGTGTGGCCCTCACCGAAGCGATCATTGGCTGGAGGCAGGTGATGCTGAAATTAGTCTCTAGGCTTCATTTTAATTAAGAAATATTGGGGATAAAAGTTATTTTTATTTGAATTTGTAAATTTAAAAAAAAGGAAGTGACATAGATAAAGGTAAAGTTCCAGAGTAGTTTGACTCATTTCCCATTATAATAACATGGTTGGCAAGGCAACAGTTTAAAATGTGTGCCTCTATCTATGTCACTTCCTGTCAGTGTCCAATAAGGAAGTGAAACTATAAAGATCACAAAAAATGTCAAACTAGGCAAGGCAAGTTTATTTGTAGAGCACAATTCATACACAAGGTAATTCAAAGTGCTTCACAGTTGCATAAAATTACAAGAAAACAGATCAAATCAATAAAACATCAACATAAAGTTAATCAATGACAGTAAAAGGCAAGAGTGCAGATAAAATACTTTCAGTTTTCATATGCACGGGTAAAAAGAGCTGTTTTCAGCCTGGATTTGAACATTGTCAGAGTTGAGGCCTGTCTCACATCCTCATGAAGACTGTTCCAGATTTTAGCTGCATGAAACTGAAACGCAGCCTCACCGTGTTTATTATTGACTCTGGGAACCACCAGGAGACCCCTCCCTGAAGTTCTCAGGGCCCGAGATGGTTCATACGGCTCTAACATGTCAGAGATGTACTTTGGTGCTAAACCATGAAAAGACTTGTAACAAGCAGAGCTGTTTTAAATTATATTCTCTGAGTGACAGGAAGCCAGTGCAGAGACCGGAGCACTGGACTAATATGGTCGTATTTCCTGGTTCTTGTCAGGACTCGAGCAGCAGCGTTCTGGATGTACTGCAGCTCTAACAGCTGCAGTACATCCAGGTCTTCAACTAAAGAAAGTTGTGGAAAATTGTTTCTAATTTGTCATATGCACTTTAACGGGACCCAGCCAGTCTTATGGTCTTATATCAGCCGGGACAAATGATGACCTCACGAACCTCTCAGTACTGTTGGTCACTGTATTAATCATACATTTGTCTGATATTGTATAAGATATGGGGTGCTTCATTATTCTCTGCATTTGACCCATGCATCCTGGGGACCTATCTCCATCTTCAGCTAGATTCATGGTCAGCAGTATCTGGAGGATGTACTTAATCCAAGGATATTTAGTTATTTGGCAAATGTGAAGGAGTCGAGGAGATCCCTGAGAAGGCGCTTTGCGTCCGTGAGCGCAGAGTCCGGAGCTGAGAGCTGAGCCCCTCGCTCACATGGAGGTAAACCAGAGGGTTCAGGGCAGAGTTCAGACACACCAGACCGCGGCTGACCTGTTTGGACACGTACACTGTGTTAAACCAGCCGTAACACTGCCCCTCCTGGTCAGCACCCGGGACCACAGACTGAGGATCCTGAGGACGTGATAGGGGATGTAACACACAGAGAACAGCAGCAGCAGAACCAGCAGCAGTTTGTAGCTCCTCTGTTTGAGCAGGCGGTCTGTGGAGCTGGAGCTGGAGCGGCACAGAGTCACTATGACATGAGCGTAACAGCCCACAGTGACCAGGAACGGCAGGCAGAACCCTGTGATGGTCCAACCCACACTGTATTTCAGATAATCCTCACAAAGGCACGAGACGTGGTGTCAAAGCACTCAGCCTTTTTATCATAGGTTTTGGGGAAGAACATGTCTGGGAGGCTCTGGACACAGACCAACAGCCAAACCACAAGCGAGATCACCACAGAATGAGTTGAAGTCAGTCTGCCCCGAACTCTCATGGGATGGACAATGGACAAGTACCTGAACACACTGATGCAGGTGAGGAAGCCAATGCTGCCGTACAGATTTATACTGAAACAGAACCTTGTGATTTTGCAGAAAGCGTCACCAAAAATCCACTGTCTTCCCTTCAAGTAATAAACAATCAGGAACGGAAGAGTCAGCAGGTACAGGATGTCAGCCAGCCCCAGGTTGAAGACAAAAACATTGACGGATCCTACTTTCTTCCAGTTCTTCAGCAGAAATTTGAGTCCACACATGTTAGTGAGCAGGCCAACGATGAAGACCAGGATGTAGACGGGAGGAAGGAACTGGTCCGAGAAGTTGAAGTATAAAGGAGCGCAGGAGCTTCTTTTCACGGTGGTGTTGGCCTCCATTGTCTCGTCTGTGCAGCACGTTGTTTCAGAGTCAGTGCATCAAAGCATCTGAGCAGACTTCCTGTTCACTTGGGGAAGTATCGCTCGCTTTAGTCTCACACTCTGTGGTTTGAGATCCTTTAACACCTTTCCAAGCGTGACGTGTGTAGAAGAGCGCTCACATAGCCTGATCTCCAGATAAAGATTACCTTACCAGTCTTTTTGGTGATCATTTCAAACACACCTTGTTCCCTGTCTTGCATTTTATTTGTTAGAAAAAGCTTCATTGATCTAAAACAACTCATTCAAAGTTTTTCTTTCTTGATTTCCTCATCGACACATGTTGCAAATACGACAAAATCAATCAAACTTTATTTATAAAGCGCTTTTCATACCGAAGGCATCACAAAGTGCTTTACAGATTACAAGGATATCTGTAAAGGATATTACAGGATATAGATTTATCTATACTTAAATCAAGTATCCAGGCAAACATAATGTCCAAATAAGCGTCAGCAGTAGGTGGCGACGAGCGGCGCGGGTGTCCCCTGTCCTTAGACTCTCCAGCACGGCAGGAAAAACTCAAAAACCCAGTGGGAGAAACGAGAAACCTCGGGGAGAACCACAGAGGCTGGAAAGATCCACTCCCATGGACGGACAGGCTATAGAGACCCAGGCCGATGGGATCCCCTCAGCAGAAGGGCCAGGATCGAGACCATCCAGTCCTTGTTGTCAATCCAGTAGGCAGGCTTCCTCCATTCAGCCGGGTTCCTCCATTCGATCTAGACAGACACTCCCAAGGGGGAGTGGGACAGGAGACACCATGTGAATAGTAATGAACAGACTACAGATAAGATAAATATTGTATCATAATAAGACAAGTTTGCAGTAAGAAGAAGAAGAGGATAGCGCTCAGTGTACCGTACTTCCCACAGCAGTGTTTCTCCTAAGGCAGCTTTACTTCAGGCTGAGGGTTAGTGCTTTACCTAACTGACCTGATCATAAGCTAATTCAAAGAGGTACGTTTTGAGCCTAGTCTTAAATGTAGGGACTGTGTCTGCTTCTTTAACGTGAGCTGGAAGTTTATTCCATAAAACCGGAGCTTGGAGCTAAAGGCTCTTCCACCTACAGTGATTTTGGAGACCCGAGGAATCACTAGTAGCCCTGAGTTTTGAGAGCGGAGTCTCTGGTTGGCTGATATGGAACGATAGCGTCTTGGAGATAAAGCGGAGCCATACCTTTTATGGCTTTAAATGTGAGGAGCAGGATTTTAAATTTGATTCTAAATTCTACAGGAAGCCAATGGAGAGACTTTAGCACAGGTGTAATGTGTTCTCTTCTTTTTGTACGCGTTAACAAAAGCAAACATCCACTGCCTCCCTCAGCTCGTGGATAATATATATGAATTAGTGGTCGATTTAATTTTTTTATCGAGTCAATTATGGCCTTTGTAATTAATGAATCACATTTAATTATCATTTATTTAGGGGTTGTATTTGTTTTAGAAGTATATTTTAGATGCTTCTTTGTATTTTTCTACATTTTAAATTATTCTCGTGGAGATGTGAGGCCTGTGTGATCATTTCAAACACTTCGAAGACAACAGCAGTTTGATTTATTTTGGAGAATGATATTTTAAATAAGTTTATGTCGGCTTAACGGTGTGAATAAACACATTTGACAGTACAATGGTCAAACTAAGCAGCGTTTTGCAGGAAAAAGGAAACTGAAAAAGTGTCTGTGCCGCTGATTAATTTCGATTAATAATTACAAAGGCCATAATTAAATAGATTAAAGATATTAATCGAGTTCCACCTCTATTCTAAATGTATAATATTTTTCCCATACCTGCCACCTACCTGTACAATGCTTTTATTTTGTCAATACCAATAGTACTTAAATTGTTAGTTTTTTTTATACCATATTGATATTGTTTAAAGTGCATATGACAGGTAATAATGCTTTTGTAAATATGACCTATTTCGACGGATGACATTTTGTAAGTAATTATTATAAAAAAGGAAGTGACATAGATAGAGGTAAAGTTCCAGAGCAGTTTGACTCATTTCCCACTGACTTAAACATGGTTGGCACGGCAACAGTTTAAAATGTGTGCTTCTATCTATGTCACTTCCTGTCAGTGTCCAATAAGGAAGTGAAACTATAAGCATGGTACATGATCTGAACTTATATAGCGCTTTTCCACCTACATTAGGCACTCAAAGCGCTTTACAGCAAGGATCCACTCACCCATTCACACTATCATTCATGAAACAATGTACGCAGACACTGGAGGGAAGGTGATCATGAGACGACCCGCTCTACCATCTGCGCCACTACGCCCCAACATCACAAAAAAAAGTCAAACTAAAGAAAGTTGGAGAAAAATGTTAGCAACATCTTAAATATAATTGTGTTACCTATGTTTTAGAAAAAAAACATGTTTCTAATGTGTCGTATGCACCTTAACGGAACCCAGCTAGTCTTATACTGGCCGGGACAAATGACCTTCTGAACCGCTCAGTCCGTCGGTCACTGCATTAATCATGCATTTCTCTGATATTGTATAAGATTTCATTATTCTCTGCATTTGACCCATCCCCCATGCACCCTGGTGTACTGTACCTCTATCTTCAGCTAGATTCATGGTCAGCAGTATCTGGAGGATGTACTTAATCCAAGGATATTTAGTTATTTGGCAAATGTGAGGGAGTCGAGGAGATCCCTGAGAAGGCGTTTTGCGTCCGTGAGAGAAGTGTCCGGAGCTGAGAGCTGAGCTCCTCGCTCACATGGAGGTAAACCAGAGGGTTCAGGGCAGAGTTCAGACACACCAGACCGCGGCTGACCTGCTGAGACACGTACACTGTGTTGAACCAGCCGTAACACTGCCCCCTCCTGGTCAGCACCCGGGACCACAGGTTGAGGTTCCTGAGGACGTGATAGGGGATGTAACACACAGAGAACAGCAGCAGCAGAACCAGCAGCAGTTTGTAGCTCCTCTGTTTGAGCAGGTGGTCTGTGGAGCTGGAGCGGCACAGAGTCACTATGACATGAGCGTAACAGCCCACAGTGACCAGGAACGGCAGGCAGAACCCAGTGATGGTCCAACCCACACTGTACTTCAGATAATCCTCAATATAGTCGTCAGACGTGGTGTCGAAGCACTGAGTCTTTTTATTGTAGGTTTTGGGGAAGAACATGTCTGGAAGGCTCTGGGCACAGACCAACAGCCAAACAACGAGCGAGATCACCACAGAATGAGTTGAAGTCAGTCTGCCCCGAACTCTCATGGGATGGACAATGGACAAGTACCTGAACACACTGATGCAGGTGAGGAAGCCAATGCTGCCGTAGAGATTTATATTGAAACAGAACCTTGTTATTTTGCAGAAAGCGTTGCCAAAAATCCACTGTGTTCCCTTGAAGTAATAAACCATCAGGAACGGAAGAGTCAGCAGGTACAGGATGTCAGCCAGCCCCAGGTTGAAGACAAAAATATTGACGGGTCCTACTTTCTTCCAGTTCTTCAGCAGAAATTTGAGTCCACACATGTTAGCGAGCAGGCCAACGATGAAGACCAGGATGTAGACAGAGGGAAGGAACCGATGTGTGAAGGTAAAGTTTACAGAAGCGCAGGAGCTTCTGTTCACGGTGGTGTTGGCCTCCATCGTCTCGTCTGTGCAGCACGTTGTTTCAGAGTCAGTGCATCAAAGCATCTGAGCAGACTTCCTGTTTTTATTTGAATTTTACTCATTTCCCATTGACATAACATGGTTTGCACAGCAACAGTTTAAAATGTGTGCCTCTATTTATGTCACTTCATGTCAGTGTCACTTTTGGTAGTCATTGTATATAAGATACCTCTATGTATTTAACTATTTCATTGTTTGCATATTTCCTGTCTGTCCTGCACACCCTAAGTGTTTCTGAGAGCTGAATATAACAAGTGAATTTCTCCATTGTGAGATGAATAAAGGTTTATCTTATCTTAGCCTTTCACAAGTGTGTGGGCAATATTACAACATTATATTGTTATAAGATCTACACCATTTTAATTAATTACAAAGGCCATAATTAAATCGATTGAAGATATTAATGGAGTCACACCTCTACTCTAAATATCTTTTTTTATTTTTTTATTTTTTACGATACCTGCTACCTACCTGTATAATGCTTTTATTTTATCAATACCAGTAGTACCTAAACCTTTTTATAACATACTGGTATCGTAAAGTGCATGACAGGTATTAATGCTTTTGTAAATATGACATCTTTAGATGAATAACATCTGTTGTAAGTAATAATTATCATTTTATTTCAGTGAAGAAGCAATTTAATGAAGAAATGTTGGTTAAAGTTTTTATTTGAATTTGCAAAATAAAATAGTCCCATAGCAGTTTGACTCATTTCCCATTGACATAACATGGTTTGCACAGCAACAGTTTAAAATGTGTGCCTCTATTTATGTCACTTCATGTCAGTGTCCAATAAGGAAGTGAAACTATAAACATCATATCATTTTTGTCAAACTAAAGTACGGAAGCGTCCTGGTCTCACTGGTGTATGTGTTATTTTTTCACTGGTATCACGTTATTTCAACATAATTACATGTTCGTACAATATACGGATTACGTTATTTCATGATACCAATTTATTTCATAGTAAAAAGTTTTGAAATAGATACTTGATTTGATACTTCATTCTGAAGTTTGACATTGTTGACTGAACGTAAAAAGTGCAAAAGAGGTCTACACACTGGCGTATAATGAAATAACATGATAATTTCATATCATGAAATAACGTGATCCGTATATTGTGTGAACATGAAATTATCTTGAAATAATGTAATACCAGCAAAAAAATAACACATACGTGAGACCATGACGCTTCCGTACAAAAGAAAGAAAGAAAAGAAAGTTCGGTAAAAGTTTTAGCAAAATCTTAAATATAATTATGTTAACTATGTTTTAGCAAAAACTTGTTTCTAATGTGTCATGTGTACTTTAATGGGACCCAGCTCTACACATTAACAAGATCCATTGTACAGTATTGCCTGAACCTCTCAGTACTGCGATTCGGTCACTGCTTTAATCATGCATTTGTCTGATATTCTATAAGATATGGGGTACTTCATTATTCTCTGCATTTGACCCATGCAACCTGGGGACCTATCTCCATCTTCAGCTAGATTCATGGTCAGCAGTATCTGGAGGATGTACTTAATCCAAGAATATTTAGTTATTTGGCAAATGTGAGAGAGTGGAGGAGATCCCTGAGAAGGCGCTTTGCGTCCGTGAGAGAAGTGTCCGGAGCTGAGAGCTGAGCCCCTCGCTCACATGGAGGTAAACCAGAGGGTTCAGGGCAGAGTTCAGACACACCAGACTGCGGCTGACCTGTTTGGATACATAAACTGTGTTGAACCAGCTGTAACACTGCCCCCTGTTTCTCAGCACCCGGGACCACAGGTTGAGGATCCTGAGGACGTGATAGGGGATGTAACACACAGAGAACAGCAGCAGCAGAACCAGCAGCAGTTTGTAGCTCCTCTGTTTGAGCAGGCGGTCTGTGGAGCTGGAGCGGCACAGAGTCACTATGACATGAGCGTAACAGCCCACAGTGACCAGGAACGGCAGGCAGAACCCAGTGATGGTCCAACCCACACTGTACTTCAGGTAATCCTCAATATAGTCGTCAGACGTGGTGTCGAAGCACTTAGCCTTTTATCATAGGTTTTGGGGAAGAACATGTCTGGAAGGCTCTGGACACAGACCAACAGCCAAACAACGAGCGAGATCACCACAGAACGAGTTGAAGTCAGTCTGCCCCGAACTCTCATGGGATGGACAATGGACAAGTACCTGAACACACTGATGCAGGTGAGGAAGCCAATGCTGCCGTACAGATTTATACCAAAACAGAACCTTGTGATTTTGCAGAAAGCGTCGCCAAAAATCCATTTTCTTTCCTTATGTAAGTAAGAAACCATCAGGAACGGAAGAGTCAGCAGGTACAGGATGTCAGCCAGCCCCAGGTTGAAGAGAAAAACATTGACGGGTCCTACTTTCTTCCAGTTCTTCAGCAGAAATTTGAGTCCACACATGTTAGCGAGCAGGCCAACGATGAAGACCAGGATGTAGACAGGAGGAAGGAACCGATCTGTGAAGGTGAAGTTTACAGAAGGGCAGGAGCTTCTGTTCACGGTGGTGTTGGCCTCCATTGTCTCGTCTGTGCAGCACGTTGTTTCAGAGTCAGTGCATCAAAGCATCTGAGCAGACTTCCTGTTCACATCTGTGGAAGTATCGCTCGCTATTGACTCACATTCTATGGTTTGAGATAATTTCACACCTTTACAGGCGTGACGTGTGTAGAAGAGCCCCCACATAGCCTGATCTCCAGATAAAAGATTACCTTACCAGTCTTTTTGTAATCATTTCAAACACATCTTGTTCCCTGTCTTGCATTTTATTTGTTAGAAAAAGCTTCATTGAACTAAAACAACTCATTCAAAGTTTTTCTTTCTTGATTTCCTCATCGACACATGTTGCAAATACGACAAAAACAAAAATCCACTGCCTCCCTCAGCTCGTGGATAATATACTGTATATGAATTAGTGGTCGATGTAATTTTTAATCGAGTTAATTATGGCCTTTGTAATTAATGAATTAGTCAGTGCATTGAAGCATCTGAACAGATTTCCTGTTTGTGTGAACAGGAAATCTCTGTGGAAGTATCGCTCGCTATAAACTCACTCTCACACTGTGGTTTGAGATGAGTTCACAAACTGCGATCGACCTTTACAGGTGTGACGTTTGTAGAAGAGCTCTCACATAGCCTGATCTCCGGATAAAAGATTACATTAGCTGTGTTTTGATGATCAACACAAAGATGCTTCTTTGTATTTTTCTACAATTTCTACAACATATTCTCATGGAGATGTGAGGCCTGTGCGATCATTTCAAACACTTCAAAGACAATAGCAGTTTGATTTATTTTGTCCTGCCCCAAGACTTTGGAGAATAATCTTTTAAATACGTTTATGTCAGCTTAACTGTGTGATTAAGTTTAACAGTAGAATGTGTTGTGTTTAAGCATTGCAATAACATAGTCATACGCCTGACCAACAGAGGGCGCTAGTACCATGAGGTAGCTGGACAAGTGCAGAGTGAGACAGAATGCAATGAATGCTATGACCATGCTCCTGATATCTCCGCATAGAAATGGTCATGAAGATTTACTAAGCCTTCTTACTTCATCTACACCACCAAAATAACAGAATTGTCAAACGAGGAAACGTTTTGCAGGAAAAAGGAAAGTGAAAAAGTGTCTGTGCCACTTAAGTAAAGTGTGATTAATTCCGATGAATATTTTTAATCGCACTAAACCTTACGTAATTAATAATCGTAATTCATCAAAAAGAGTCCAGGCCCTAATATAAATTAATGGGAATAAACTGGCAATTAACACCACTGAAGGTTTCTTCTTTACAGACAAATATAAACTGCAGAATCTGAATTGTTATACACTGAAATATCTATCACAGCAGAGAAAGGAAAAGACTCAAAGAAATCATCTTCTCCACGTCTGACCAGGGTTTAAAGAGGACAGTGTTTTAGGTCGTGGCCTTTTGGAAATGGAACAGACTCATTGGAGGTGGACAGTTTAAAATACCTGGGTGTTCACCTCAACAATAAACTGGACTGGTCCCACAACACCAACGGCCTGTACAGGAAGGGCCAAAGTGGCTCCACCTTCTGAGGAGACTGAGGTCCTTCAGAGTGAGCAGGCCTCTGCTCAGGGCTCTTTATGACTCTGTGGTAGCCTCTGCTCTCCACTACGCTGGGGGCCAGCTCCGTCCTGGGCTGCCCCTGGACTCTGTGGAGGAGGTGAGGGACAGGAGGGTATTAGCCAAGCTCACCTCCATCATGGACAACACCTCCCACCCACTGCACGGGACTGTAGAGGAGCTGAGCAGCTCTTTCAGTGGAAGACAGACACCCTCAGTGCAAGAAGGAGCAGGTCCTTCATCCCCACTGCTGTCAGACGGTACAACAAGACTGTAAAGCATGTGCAATATCCTCTTTGCAAAACTATATGCAATAATCTCTGTATACGTCACTTTATCAACCACTTACACTATGACTGTAGGACAGCACTGCTAATACTGACATTTTTATTATAGTCTGTTTATTTTATTATTATTGTTTATACTTCTTGCCCCTCAAGTTTTTGGTAGTCATTGTCTATAAGATACCTCTATTTATTTAACTATTTCATTGTTTGCATATTTCCTGTCTATCCTAAGTGTTTCTGAGAGCTGAATATAACAAGTGAATTTCTCCATTGTGAGATGAATAAAGGCTTATCTTATCTTAGCCTTTCACAAGTGTGTGGGCAATATTACAACATTATATTGTTATAAGATCTGCACCATTTTAATTAATTACAAAGGCCATAATTAAATCGATTGAAGATATTAATGGAGTCACACCTCTACTCTAAATATCTTCTTTTCTTTTTTTTACGATACCTGCTACCTACCTGTACAATGCTTTTATTTATCAACATCAGTAGTACCTAAACCTTTTTATAACATACTGCTTTCGTAAAGTGCATGACAGGTATTAATGCTTTTGTAAATATGACATCTTTAGATGAATAACATCTGTTGTAAGTAATAATTATCATTTTATTTCAGTGAAGAAGCAATTCAATGAAGAAATGTTGGTTAAAGTTTTTATTTGAATTTGCAAAAAAAAAAAAAAAAGGTAAAGTCCCATAGCAGTTTGACTCATTTCCCATTGACATAACATGGTTTGCAACAGTTTAAAATGTGTGCCTCTATTTATGTCACTTCATCTCAGTGTCCAATAAGGAAGTGAAACTATAAACATCATATCATTTTTGTCAAACTAAAGTACGGAAGCGTCCTGGTCTCACTGGTGTATGTGTTATTTTTTCACTGGTATCACGTTATTTCAACATAATTACATGTTCGTACAATATACGGATTACATTATTTCATGATACCAATTTATTTCATAGTAAAAAAATATCAGGTTATTTCATGATACCATTACCAACCCAGGTAGCAGTTGTGTCTGAGCCAGTTCTGGCTTTCTTGTGGCACAGCTGGCTGACTGGCGACCCGACTGTTCTTATCTGGCCCAGTAACGAGCCATACGCAATAAATCGAGTGTCAGTAATCAGGCAGTACCATTACACACGCAGTGTCTGCCCCACGACAATCACAACTGGTGCGGGCCACATGCTGTGGCATGACGCGGTGCCATCTTCTGGCCCAATAACAAACAAACAGCGTGTTAGCCACAAGTTTTGAAATAGATACTTGATTTGATGAAAAGTGCAAAAGAGGTCTACACACTGGCGTATAATGAAATAACATGATAATTTCATATCATGAAATAACGTGATACGTATATTGTGTGAACATGAAAATATCTTGAAATAATGTGATACCAGCAAAAAAAATAACACATACGTGAGACCATGACGCTTCCGTACCAAAGAAAGTTAGGTAAAAGTTTTAGCAAAATCTTAAATATAATTATGTTAACTATGTTTTAGCAAAACTTGTTTCTAATGTGTCATGTGTACTTTAATGGGACCCAGCTCTACACATTAACAAGATCCATTGTACAGTCTTATCAGCCGGGTCAGATGACCTCCTGAACCTCTCAGTACAGCGATTCGGTCACTGCATTAATCATGCATTTGTGTGATATTCTATAAGATATGGGGTACTTCATTATTCTCTGCATTTGACCCATGCAACCTGGGGACCTCTCTCCATCTTCAGCTAGATTCATGGTCAGCAGTATCTGGAGGATCTACTTAATCCAAGAATATTTAGTTATTTGGCAAATGTGAGGGAGTCGAGGAGATCCCTGAGAAGGCGCTTTGCGTCCGTGAGAGAAGTGTCCGGAGCTGAGAGCTGAGCCCCTCGCTCACATGGAGGTAAACCAGAGGGTTCAGGGCAGAGTTCAGACACACCAGACCACGGCTGACCTGCTGAGACATGTACACTGTGTTGAACCAGCTGTAACACTGCCCCGCCTGGTCAACACCCGGGACCACAGGTTGAGGATCCTGAGGACGTGATAGGGGATGTAACACACAGAGAACAGCAGCAGCAGAACCAGCAGCAGTTTGTAGCTCCTC
Source organism: Neogobius melanostomus (assembly GCA_007210695.1). Lineage (NCBI taxonomy): Eukaryota > Metazoa > Chordata > Actinopteri > Gobiiformes > Gobiidae > Neogobius > Neogobius melanostomus. The sequence goes on from VHKM01000438.1 coordinate 674,523, forward strand.
TGTTTGAGCAGGCGGTCTGTGGAGCTGGAGCGGCACAGAGTCACTATGACATGAGCGTAACAGCCCACAGTGACCAGGAACGGCAGGCAGAACCCTGTGATGGTCCAACCCACACTGTATTTCAGGTAATCCTCAATATAGTCGTCAGACGTAGTGTCGAAGCACTGAGTCTTTTTACCATAGGTTTTGGGGAAGAACATGTCTGGAAGGCTCTGGGCACAGACCAACAGCCAAACAACGAGCGAGATCACCACAGAATGAGTTGAAGTCAGTCTGCCCCGAACTCTCATGGGATGGACAATGGACAAGTACCTGAACACACTGATGCAGGTGAGGAAGCCAATGCTGCCGTAGAGATTTATACTGAAACAGAACCTTGTGATTTTGCAGAAAGCGTCACCAAAAATCCACTGTCTTCCCTTGAAGTAATAAACCATCAGGAACGGAAGAGTCAACAGGTACAGGATGTCAGCCAGCCCCAGGTTGAAGACAAAAATATTGACGGGTCCTACTTTCTTCCAGTTCTTCAGCAGAAATTTGAGTCCACACATGTTAGCGAGCAGGCCAACGATGAAGACCAGGATGTAGACAGGAGGAAGGAACCGATGTGTGAAGGTAAAGTTTACAGAAGCGCAGGAGCTTCTGTTCACGGTGGTGTTGGCCTCCATCGTCTCGTCTTTGTAGCACATTGTTTCAAAGTCAGTGCATCAAAGCATCTGAGCAGACTTCCTGTTTTTATTTGAATTTTACTAATTTCCTATTGACATAACATGGTTTGCACAGCAACAGTTTAAAATGTGTGCCTCTATTTATGTCACTTCATGTCAGTGTCGAATAAGGAAGTGAAACTATAAACATCATGTCATTTTTGTCAAACTAAAGTACGGAAGCGTCCTGGTCTCACTGGTGTATGTGTTATTTTTTCACTGTTATCAGGTTGTAATATTGCCCACACACTTGTGAAAGGCTAAGAACTCCCTGCCCTCCCTCCCACCCCTCTTCCCCCATCCCCCACTCCACAATCAAGGATGAGAGAAATATCATTTCAAATCATTCACATGGTTTGACAAATAAAAAAATCTTGAATCTTGAATTTCAAGATAATTACATGTTCGTACAATATACGGATTACGTTATTTCATGATACCAATTTATTTCATAGTAAAAAAATATCAGGTTATTTCATGATACCATTACCAACCCAGGTAGCAGTTGTGTCTGAGCCAGTTCTGGCTTTCTTGTGGCACAGCTGGCTGACTGGCGACCCGACTGTTCTTATCTGGCCCAGTAACGAGCCATACGCAATAAATCGAGTGTCAGTAATCAGGAAGTACCATTACACACGCAGTGTCTGCCCCACGACAATCACAACTGGTGCGGGCCACATGCTGTGGCATGACGCGGTGCCATCTTCTGGCCCAATAACAAACAAACAGCGTGTTAGCCACAAGTTTTGAAATAGATACTTGATTTGATACTTCATTCTGAAGTTTGACATTGTTGACTGGACGTAAAAAGTGCAAAAGAGGTCTACACACTGGCGTATAATGAAATAACATGATAATTTCATATCATGAAATAACGTGATCCGTATATTGTGTGAACATGAAATTATCTTGAAATAATGTGATACCAGCAAAATAAATAACACATACGTGAGACCATGACGCTTCCGTACAAGAGAAAGTTCAGTAAAAGTTTTAGCAAAATCTTAAATATAATTATGTTAACTATGTTTTAGCAAAAACTTGTTTCTAATGTGTCATGTGTACTTTAATGGGACCCAGCCCTACACATTAACAAGATCCATTGTACAGTCTTATCAGCCGGGTCAGATGACCTCCTGAACCTCTCAGTACAGCGATTCGGTCACTGCATTAATCATGCATTTGTGTGATATTCTATAAGATATGGGGTACTTCATTATTCTCTGCATTTGACCCATGCAACCTGGGGACCTATCTCCATCTTCAGCTAGATTCATGGTCAGCCGTATCTGGAGGATGTACTTAATCCAAGAATATTTAGTTATTTGGCAAATGTGAGGGAGTCGAGGAGATCCCTGAGAAGGCGCTTTGCGTCCGTGAGAGAAGTGTCCGGAGCTGAGAGCTGAGCCCCTCGCTCACATGGAGGTAAACCAGAGGGTTCAGGGCAGAGTTCAGACACACCAGACCGCGGCTGACCTGTTTGGATACATAAACTGTGTTGAACCAGCCATAACACTGCCCCCTCCTGGTCAGCACCCGGGACCACAGGTTGAGGTTCCTGAGGACGTGATAGGGGATGTAACACACAGAGAACAGCAGCAGCAGAACCAGCAGCAGTTTGTAGCTCCTCTGTTTGAGCAGGCGGTCTGTGGAGCTGGAGCGGCACAGAGTCACTATGACATGAGCGTAACAGCCCACAGTGACCAGGAACGGCAGGCAGAACCCAGTGATGGTCCAACCCACACTGTACTTCAGATAATCCTCAATATAGTCGTCAGACGTAGTGTCGAAGCACTTAGCCTTTTTATCATAGGTTTTGGGGAAGAACATGTCTGGAAGGCTCTGGGCACAGACCAACAGCCAAACAATGAGCGAGATCACCACAGAACGAGTTGAAGTCAGTCTGCCCCGAACTCTCATGGGATGGACAATGGACAAGTACCTGAACACACTGATGCAGGTGAGGAAGCCAATGCTGCCGTACAGATTTATACCAAAACAGAACCTTGTGATTTTGCAGAAAGCGTCGCCAAAAATCCATTTTCTTTCCTTATGTAAGTAAGAAACCATCAGGAACGGAAGAGTCAGCAGGTACAGGATGTCAGCCAGCCCCAGGTTGAAGAGAAAAACATTGACGGGTCCTACTTTCTTCCAGTTCTTCAGCAGAAATTTGAGTCCACACATGTTAGCGAGCAGGCCAACGATGAAGACCAGGATGTAGACAGGAGGAAGGAACCGATCTGTGAAGGTGAAGTTTACAGAAGGGCAGGAGCTTATGTTCACGGTGGTGTTGGCCTCCATTGTCTCGTCTGTGCAGCACGTTGTTTCAAAGTCAGTGCATTGAAGCATCTGAGCAGATTTCCTGTTCACATCTGTGGAAGTATCGCTCGCTATAAACTCACACTCACACTGTGTGGTTCGAGATGAGTTCACAAACCGCGATCGACCTTTACAGGCGTGACGTTTGTAGAAGAGCGCTCACATAGCCTGATCTCCAGATGAAAGATTACATTAGCAGTCTTTTTGTTATCATTTCAAACACACCATGTTCCCTGTCTTGATTTTTGTTTGTTAGAAAAAGCTTCATCTTGATCTAAAACAACTCATTCAGAGTTTCTTTTCTTGATTTCCTCAAAGACACATATTGCAAACACGACAAAAACAAAAATCCATTGCCTCTCTCAGCTCGTGGATGTAATATACTGCGGGAACCATATGTTTACATACACTTTATAAAAAATACATTTTTTTCTCACTGCCTGACATGAAACCAGAATTAACTTCTTTTTTTTAGATCGTTTAGAATTTCAACAAATATTTCGATTTGTCAAATGCCAGAAGAATGAGAGATTGAATTTTCTACACCATTTTTTATTCATTACTTTTTACAAAACCAAAAGTTTACATATATGTCATTAATATTTGGTAGCATTGCCCTTAAACTGTATAACTAGGGTCGAACATTGTGGATTTCCTTCCACAAGCTTCTCACGATAGCTGGCAGGAATTTTAGTCCATTCGTCCAAACAGAACTGGTGTAACTGAGCCACATTTGTAGGCCACCTTGCGTGCACATGCATTTTCAGCTCTGCCCATATACAGTCCCTTGCGAAAGTACTAATACACCTTGAACTTTTGCACATTTTGTCATGTTTACAACCCTAAACATAAAGATTTTATTTTGAATTTTTATTGAAAGTTCACACACAAGTAACAGACAACTGTGAAGTGAAAGCAAAATGATACATGATTCTGTTATTTTTCATAAAATAGAAAAGTGAAAAGTAGAGCGTGCATAAGTATTCATACAGCATGACTTAATACTTTGTGGAACCCCCTCTTTCTGCAATAACAGCAGCAAGTCTTCTGGGGTATGACTACAAGGTTTGCACATCTAGAGACTGACATTTTAGCCCATTCCTCTTTACAAAACAACTCAAGCTCTGTCAAATTAGAAGGAGAGCGTTTGTGAACAGCAGTTTTCAGGTCTTTCCACAGATTTTCAATAGGATTTAGGTCAGGACTTTGACTGGGCCATTCTAACACATTCATATGTTTGTTTTTAAACCATTCCATTGTAGATTTAGCTTTGTGTTTAGGGTCATTGTCCTGCTGGAAGGTGAATCTCCGCCCCAGCCTCAATTCTCTTGCTGACTCCAGCAGGTTTTATTCCAAAATGTCCCTGTATTTGGCTCCATCCATCTTCCCAACTATTCTTACAATCTTCCCAGTGCCCGCTGAGGAAAAGCAGCTCCATAGCATGATGCTCCCCCAGCATATTTGACACTGGGGATGGTGCACTCAGGACGATGAGCAGTGTTAGGTTTGCTCCATACATAACGTTTTGCATTTGGGCCAAAAAGTTCAATTTTTTGTCTCATCTGACCAAAGCACCTTCTTCCACATGGTAGCTGTGTCCTCCATATGACTTCTAGCAAACTTCAAACAGGATTTCTTATGGCCTCCTTTCAATAATGGCTTTCTTCTTGCCACTCGTCCATGAAGGCCAGATTTGTGTAGAGTACGACTTAAAGTTGTCCCATGTACAGATTCCCCCAGCTCAGCGGCAGTACGTCGCAGCTCCTCCAGAGTTATCTTGGGGCACTGGTTACATTTCTGACCAGTGCTCTCCTTGTTCGGTCTGTTAGTTTAGGTGGACGGCCGTGTCTTGGTAAGTTCGCAGTGGTGCTATACTCTTTCCATTTCCGAATGATGGATTGAACAGTGCTCCGTGAGATGTTCAAATCTTGGGAAATCTTTGTATAACTTAACGCTGCTTTAAACTTCTTCACAGCTTTATCCCTGACCTCTCTGGTGAGCTCCTTGGCCTTCATGATATTGTTTAGTGACCAATACACTCTGACCATAGCTCTGAGGCCCTCACAGAACAGCTGGAATTATACTGAGAGTAGATTACACACAGGTGGCCTCTATTTAATGGTTAGGGCAAGGTGAAAAGTGGGGCGTGCATAAGTATTAGTATGGGTCAGGGTTTCGTACGTAGCAGAGCAGAATTACTATTGCAACAACACATCATCAGTAGGGTAAAACTAACCTGTCTCACGATGGTCTAAACCCAGCTCACGTTCCCTATTAGTGGGTGAACAATCCAACGCTTGGTGAATTCTGCATCACAATGATAGGAAGAGCTGACATCGAAGGATCAAAAAGCGACGTCGCTATGAACGCTTGGCTGCCACGAGCCGGTTATCCCTGTGGTAACTTTTTTGGAAAGAAAAAGGATCTCTCTGCTGATGAAAAGCGTGCAGTCATTAGGAATGTTATAAATGGAGTTAATGTTGTTGACTAAGTTCAGGAGCAGGACCACGCCTCAATCAATCATCTTCTGCTTACCAACCAATCCTGCATTCACCTCACCACGCCTCTAATTAACCACGAGCTATATATACTCACCAGGCCAAGCCTTCATTCCTGTCTGTTCGAAACTGTCGACCCCACCCTCCCTCCCTCCCTATACATCTGTTTTATTTCAGCACTGATTCTCCTGCTTTGAGGGGGGGTCTGAAGAGCTGGGCTTATCGAGACGGAGTCCCCTACCCACAGTCTCGCCCAGTTCACTCTACAATCCTTAACTCATTAAATTCTTTAATCGCACTTTGTTGTGGCGTGGTCCTTGCTAGTGAAAGGCAATTTAATGCTCTCTGAAAATGCTGTATGAATACTTATGCACGCCCCACTTTTCACTTTTCTATTTTTTGAAAAATAACAGAATCATGTATCATTTTGCTTTCACTTCACAGTTGTCTGTTACTTGTGTTTGGACTTTCGGTAAAAAATTCAAAATAAAATCTTTACGTTTAGGGTTGTAAACATGACAAAATGTGCAAATGTTCAAGGTGTATTAGTACTTTCGCAAGGCACTGTATTTTCAACTGGATTGAGATCAGGACTTTGTGATGACCACTTCAAAACATTGACCTTGTTATCCTTAAGCCACTTTGTAACCAGTTTGACCATATGGGAATTGTCCATTTGGAAGACCCATCTGCGCCTAAGCTTTAACTTCCTGGCTGATGTCTTGAGATGTTGCTCCAATATTTCCACATACACTGTGTTGACAATTATAATGCAAATTGTATTTCAGTGCCATAAAGGTAAAATATATATATATATATATATATATATTTTTTTTTTTTTCAATTAAACTCATGGATGGTATTGTGTCTCAGGGCTCTTTGCATCACTGACATCAACCTCAGACGCCTGGGATGATTAGTTGTCAGATAAGCCCAGTTAAGGGAAAAACTACTGAAAAAGGATGTTCCGCATTATTAAGCAAATCACCATTTACAAGCAATAAGGGAAAGAAAAAGGATCTCTCTGCTGATGAAAAGCATGAAATTGTTGAATGCCTTGGACTAGGTATGAAAACCTTCAATATTTCATGAAAGATTAAGCATGATAATTGTACTGTTAAGATATTTGTGGCTGATGTTTTTGCATATTAATTAGTTATGTAATAAAACAAAGCACAGAGCACACACGGATTTGTACAAATAAAGGTACAATGAGGACGGTTTCTGCCCGACAAATACATCAGATTAAGAGAACAGCTGCTACAAAGCAGCAAACAGGTATTTGAAGCTGCTGGTGCCTCTGGAGTCTCCCGAACATCAAGGTGTAGGACTTGCAGTTGTGTATAAACCTTATATCCGGCCTCCTCTAAACTGTTCATTGAATACTCACAAGGAGAAACGGCTGCAGTGGCCCAGAAACACATGAAGACTCATTTTCAAACAGTCTTGTTCACAGATGAGTGCCGTGTAACCCTGGATGATCAGATGGATGGAGTAGTGGATGGTTGGTGAATGGCCGCCATGTCCCAACAAGGCTTTGACGTTAGCTAGGAGGGGGCGGAGTCATGTTTTGGGCCAGAATCATCATTCTTTCCCTAACAAAATCTTCTTCATGCATGACAATGCACCATGTCATTCTGTACGTACTGTATTTCTGAGCCAAAACTGGATGTGCGTCAGCGTCCGCCATGATAAGAAGTGTCCGACTAGGGCTGTCAGTTAGGAAGGAGGTAGGGAAAGGAGCCTCAATGCTTTCTATCATGCCTCCTTTAGCATAGAGACCTCTGGAGATATAGTTACAATATACCGCGTAAATACTCTAAATAAATACTCACACAACTATTTTAATAATTTTATAGGAACTATTTAATTTTAAATTGTTAGTTGACTCAAAACTAACTCTCATTCCTCACTTCCTGATTATTTACAGGGTTGGGTTAGTAAGCACAATCTTATTCTTTCAGGCTGATGCAATCAACACTTGGGGCCCGAGCTTGTGTGTCAAAACGCAGACTATAGCGTAACATTCTGCGCTTAGTAGGAGCGCACTTTGAGATCCCTGCCACTCGACTTTAAGCGCATTTAAGTGGGAAGTACTGGGGTGGAGGAAACAGTCTTTTCTTCCAACCAGACGCCGTGGCCGGGAAGCGGTGAGAGAAAGGGGTTGTGGGGGAGTGGGGGCTGAACATGTGCATTTGTTTTGTTCGTTTCAAGTCAAGTCAAGTCAAGTTTATATTAACTTTAATATAAAGTTAATATAAACTTTATATTAACTCCATAAAGTGTATTAACTTTATGGAGTTAATGAAGTTTTTGTAATGCTAAGGAAGAACACAAGGCAGCGCGATGTAAATGAGGAAATGAATGGGAGGCAGGCTTCTCGCAAATGCTGCTTGTAATAAACCACGCCTCAGTCGACCTCCTTTTATAAGTGACGACACTCTCACAAGTGGCGAAGGCGCAACAGCATAAGCAGCGCCACTTGGAAAATCCCAAGTCACCAGGAGCCTGTGCACGGACTGCACCACGCACAACAGTGCATCTGAGCTTCTAGGTTTACAATAGCAAAAAATACTTCATAATACGACAAAGACAGACCACAGAAGAACACAGCAGACAGTCAAAGTATTTTTATTTGTTTGCTGGTGAATATTGTAGATTAGGAAAATAAAAAATAGCAAATAAATATAAAAATATAGACTGAAATCTCTATAAAGCTATTTACAGAACCGTATAAAGTGCAAAGTCACATGCTACATACAGTCAACGTTCAGTGAAACATCTGTACATTATATACAATAAGCCACGCGTTTCCAACCTTTTTCCTGTGAGCTACATTTACAAATTAAAAACTGCAGAGAGCAGCTTTTGTCATGGAACCTGAATGTTTACAGATTGTGTTTAATGTCTTCAGTAACTCAATATTTGGTGCTTACAAAATAATGCTTGACTCATCAGGTTGTGGGAATGTTGAAATCCTTTGGGATGAGATAAAAACGGAAGGGAAGAATAGCACTTTTCAAAAGACCCATGGAGCAGAAGTGGGGGAGGCTCATTATACACGCATTAGGGTGACCAGATGTCCCAGTTTTCCCAGTTTTGAGTCTTTTGTCCCACGTCCCAATACATTTCTCCAAAACCATTGATTTGTCCCAGTTTGACTCAGTCTCTGTCCCAGTTTTAGCGGTTTTGGGCCAATATAGTCCCCAAAATAAAACACTTAAATCAAAAAAGAATGTTTTAGCCCACATGAATATCAATTACTAAATATAAACCAATTACAAATCTATTCTAGCATCTCCTCAAAGCATATTGGTGCATGTCATGAGATTTTAACAGTTTTACCTTTCAGCACGGGAAAAGGCGGTCAAGATTTTGAACCCCTGCGGCATAATCCCGAATTGTGTCCTAATTTTAAGTTGGGAAATCTGGTCACCCTACGCACCCCACTCTTTGATTCAATGGGGAAGAACCACTTGAGCAAATACAACAATCCCAAAAGCAGAAACAAATATCAATTTCTTTAAACCAAGTGCTGACCGGTTAACTCCTATTCAGTGCGAGTGGCAGATTAATGTTAAGTTTAGCAAAACAGAGCTAGCTTCTTAGCAACAGCTTCTTTCCGGCTGATGACTCGAGTCGAGAATACAAACGATGCATTTCATTTAGAAAAATCCAACACTAAAATATGGCACAGTGGGGCAGGCAGGTGAAATTAATATAAGAGGTTGGAGATAAACAGGAAGTACTTCGCTTATTGGCATGGACGTAGCCCCACAGCGCCACCCGTTGGTCACTCCCATACTGGTCTGGACGTTGTTGTTTGTTTTATTTTTAGCAACAACAACAAAAAAGATCAAACTTCACTGGAGACCCACCTCACTCTGCTGTAGACATAAGGCTAGAGACAAGTAACCAAAATGGAAGGAACACAAGCCACAGTCTTTCCTTCATTTCAAACTCGGTGTAGATAAATTGCACCATCGGATCTGATCTACATCTGACCATCATCAACCACTCAACTAAACTCAAGCAAAGTAGGGAAGCTACTTGGAAAGGGCTCCTGAGCATTGAGTCTGAGAGCCCTACAATATCTATCAGTGAGATGTCTGGGATCAGTTCAGTTCTAGAGGTAAAAATATGGACAAATCTAACTTTTCCTTTACAGTTTCAGTACAGTGCAGAGCCTTGTTTCTCCATGTCTGTAGAGTTTATGCTCGTTGCGTTCCCTCAGGGTCTGTAGCCCCCCACAGCGCAGGGTTCTTGTGCGGGCCGTAGGGGCAGTGGTGGTGGCACACGCAGGAGTGGACGACCATGACGGCCCTCTGGAAGCGTCGCCCTGCGGGGCAGGTGAAGGCGACCTGAGCCGTGGAGGTGCTGTGAGGAGAACAGCAGCGAGAGTCCGAGCAGAGTCCGCAGTACTTCAGCCTGAAGGTCTTGGTGCTGGAGCAGCCCTCGTGGAGCAGGCGCACGGGCCCCGGGGACAGGACAGTGGGCTGACACACACCCCTCTGGCCCCACGGCTGTGGACGAGACACAGAGATATGGGTAAGTTTGCAGAAATGTCTGATTAGAGCGTCTAATGTCAATGCTAAAAAACACTTTTCCGCAATGGCTTTTATTGAAGCTGAACGAGATTTATCTTCTTTATTGGCCACACTTTACTTTCAGAAAAATATAATAAGGACATTGAAAGAAAGTAGCATTGTGACAACGAGGGAGAAAATACTACTCATGTTTCCTAATTTACAGTCTATAAACTGGGTTAGGGAAAGGTTTGTCTCGTAAATGAGTCGATTTCCCTTTTGGATATTTCTGATGATAATTCCACATATTCTTCGCTGACTCCTGCCCCTGAGGAAAGGAAGTCTTCAAAAAGTAAACCTGATCCGTAGCTGTGATCACTCACCGCTGGGCTCCGGAGCGGCGGCAGGTCTGAGCCGCAGGGCCGCACTTTGCACAGGCGCGTCTCCAGCTGCAGTTTACAGCCGGGGTTCTGGTTCGACACTCGGGTGGAGATCCCCATACCGCAGCTCAGAGAACAGGCGCTCCACTGGGTGCTCTGCTCCACACAGCGGGGTCGGGCCGGGGGTGAGGGGGGCCCAGTCTGTTCATAGGGTGAGTCCTGGGCAGAGACGGCCAGATCCCTCCAGGCTGCATGGCTGAAAGACACAGGGAATTTAATTTTGTAGTTTCTGTTGAAAGGCGGGAGTCACGCTTATGTTTAATACGTCACTCCAATGCGTATGATTTGATCTACTATCACCTCTGACTAAGGCCTCAAACACAATGTAATGTTTCATTCTCACATCAAACAGCACGTCTTTGTGTAGCTTCTACTGAAACATGAAAAGTGCACAACAGTGTCAGATTATAGAATTCCTACCTTTGCAACACTTCGCACACGTATAGTACATTGATTCTTTTCTGAAACCCAGGCTTTTTTCTTTATACTGGTATAAGCCACGATGTTTTGATACAGACAGATCGTACATTAATTTTCTCAGATTGGTTACTCATCTTTGACTGTGAATAGTCTGTCGTCTGGCAAGAACAATAGTCTATTGCCAATCATTAGCGCTGTATTAGCTGATGTAATATTTATATTACAAAAAAACAAAAAATAGCATAGCCGGATGAGTGACCTTGTCGTTCCTAAGGTGGTCAGGTTAAGTCCTGGACTAATCAGTCATTCCTCTTTCAGACATAGTTTGTCCTGGTTTTGCCCTGATCGAGCCCAGGTTTAGTACACATGAAGCCCTATATAGTCCTCCATTCATAGCCACCTAGTGATGGGCGAGTGAAGCCTTGTGACACTAGCCTGGACCAGAATAATCCCCCCTGTATATTTTTATACAGAGGGGGATAGGGGTGGGCCATATGAGAAAAATAGAATATCACGATTTTTGAATTATAAACTCCCGATTTCGATTTTATCACGATTATTTTATAGTAACTAAATAACTTAAATGACACACTGAAGAAGAAAAAACTAATTTATTCAACTTTGTGATAATCAACACAGCAAATTTAGACTTAGAACTTAGACTAGACTTAGAACTACAGCAAACTAACTCTATACATTAAAAAACACAATAAAACTCCAGACAATCAAAGTAAAATAGTAACACTAAGTTTGGTAAAGGCTTGTTGTTCGTGTCTGTTGTTGTTTGGCATCTTTTCTGAGACGTCTCTCTCATGACGTCGAGCTGCTGTGATACAACGCTCTGTTGCTGTCTGACCCTTTCACAATAAGAGTCTTACTAAAGCCATAACATACTGTGTCTTTTATTGTGTAAAAGGATAACCAGAAGCAGATAGTTACCATAAGTTATTACTTGACCAAGTAATTCACCAAAGTTGGACAAGTCTTATATTTTCAAAGACATGGATAAACAGCGCATTAGCAACACAACTGAAAGCAGCTCTGCTTCTCCTCCTCCGTTCTGTTTACTCAGTATGTAAATACACACAGACAAAGTCACGCCCTACAGCAAGCTCCGAAACCCACCTCAAACTAGTCATTTTGAACCTAAAAGTTTACGCTTTTAAATATATTAATACGGCTAGCTTAAACATGGAGAGGCTACTTCGTGACTTCAACTGAACGAATCTGCACAAAAGTGAAAATCACCAATTTCCCCCAAAAAACTTTGTTTGCGTTTTTCTCGAGACACGGGCTGCCGAGAGGAGCGGCTCGCTGCCAAACGCTCGCATTAGCGTCCGACATTGCGTAGCAGAAAGTGCGCGGCTTGGGTGAAATTAGCCCAAGGCTACAATCCAGTGTGGCTTGTTTACATGCATGAGACCCATGTATGTTCATTAACATACACTGTCCCCACCAAATAAACAAACATAAATAGAACCGTGATAAAACCATCCCACAAAAATGACAGCTCGTCAGCTCTGGAGATCGTAAGACGGTCTAATATCGTCATATCGCCCCGGCCCTAGAGGGGGATCAGTCTGGGACCCACGCCATCGTTGGCGGCAGTAGAAAACTCAAACGAGCCCGTGCAATCAGATTTGTTTATTTCCGGTCACGTGTTGTTCTACGGGCGGCGCCCGAGAGAGACAAAGAGCGTGTCTCCAATCAGCGGTGAATGACCAAAAACACATCGACAGTAGGTGAGTTTCGTGATTCATAATCCTGTGCGAATATTAACGCAAAACCGCATCAATGGCAGACGCCCGCCCTTCACTGATTGGTTTACTCCACTTCCTGTTTGTTTGTGTATGAACCGCTGTGGAAATGTAGTTGATGCCACGGTCACCAGACTCAATCACTGGTACAACGGTGAGTCTGGCAATTCTGAGCTTCAGAGCTGCTTCACTCTGTTTGAACACTGACCTCTTGTGGACAAACTCCATTACTGCGACTTTTCATAAACACGACTGTAGCACCGACTCGATCAACTTGATGTGTGTAAAAGAAGTTTCAATCAAGCATGTGGGGTTTTGATTATTTGCACAAACAATCTGACATTTCACAACTATGGGTCTCTTACAAATAAGAATTTAGTGTTTTCTGGAAGAATTATCTTATGGGCCCAAAATATGTTTGAGCCCAATTCCAGATAGGTGCTTAAACCCCCATACTATACTATACTATTCTATACTATACTATACTATACTATACTATACTATACTATACTATACTATACTATACTATACTATACTATACTATTCTATACTATACTATACTATACTATACTCTACTATACTATAATGATCTGGCACAAAAACAACCAAAGAGGATAAACGATTCCTCAGCACCCTGCCCAGGACATACAGTATTCCCAGATGTGATTCCGTCATTTTCTCGCTATAGACTGAAATGAATGGAGTAGATTGTGGCCTGTGCGTCTGTCCGTTCCATTGTGACGGCCCGAGACATAGCTGTGGTCTAATAAACCCGAGAGCGTGCGGAGCTGGAAATACATTCTGATTTTGGGGGCTATATTGGGACCCTGGCTGTTCCTTTTGGTCAGACACACCCAGTTTAACACGGGAACGCCACAGTAAAACGTCCAGGCACCGCCGCAGGGGTGACAAAGCCCAAACACGGAGCGGAGCGTACGGGGCGGTCAGTGATTCACGCGGGACAGCACAGACACAAACGTGAGAGCGGTGAGTAAACGGCTAACGGGAAAATGTCTGTTTTGACATCTTGCGCCTAAAATGAAATGGCTCAGCAGCTGCAAAATTCCCGATCATGCAGCGGAAAAGTTTGTGTTTGTGGCATAAACGGCTATAATTGGATGTTTACACGAACAGAATGTCCCTCTCTCAGACCGGGGCAGGTGCCCAGGGGTGTAGCTTGACAACACAAACAACAGGCGACAGCTTTGGGCCCCACGAGACCAGAGGGGCCCCACAAAGGGAAGCCAGTAGCACTGATAAATTGTCATGGTGACTTTAATACCTCTTGGTCTTGTTTTTTTTTTTAGAATAGACTGGTGTTTTAATATTTTACCCTAATAGATTGTTAGCTGGGGTCCAAGTGGTTCCTCAAAGCAGTGGTTCCCAAAGACCAGGGGCCCCAAGAGGATTTCAAGATAAAAGAAAAATATTGATAGTGCTTTTAATGTAATTCTTTAATGAAATCTGCATTGATTTAAGAATTGGGGCATATTTAGACCTTTTTGTGCTTGATATGATCCATATTATTATTATTAGTTTTTTTCAGTGGAGGTCTTGGATTGATTTTATGGTGATTTGGGGGGTGAACCTCTGTCTCACAGGAATACTACAGGTGCAGAAATTCCCTTTTTTTGCCCAGAAAAAGGAAAATCCTACAACGGCTCAACCTGATAATTGAAGGAGGATAGTCGAGGTTCTACGTTATGGGCAGTGTTGGAAAGTAACTGAATACATGTGTTCAGAAGAAACTGTATTCAGGTACAGCTACTTAAAATGCAATTACATTACATTTCAGTTTCATATTCCGATCATTCATAAGAAAAAAAGATAAAAACCATCGGGGGAAAGTTCAGCTCTGTCCTCCTGGGCTGTGGGCATTTGCAAAGTGCTTTTTTAAATTCCATATTAGTGGTAAATAAGTTTGTAACAGGTGAGTAACAAGTGCTGCCTAAACACCGTCCCAATTATACGCTTTTATGCATATGCAAATCAGCATGAAAGTATTCTAAGTATTCAGAATACAGTACTTTGACTGGAGTAATGGAATACATCATAGAGTACATTTTAAGGCGAGTATTCAGTATTTTGTTACTAAATAAAAGTTCCAAGTATTCTCCCCAACCCTGGGGCACCTCAGCGTTGATATTTTACTTTCTATAATAATAATCTTTAACCCTATCAGGTTCACCGTTTACAATATCACTTCACTCATAACTTTGCAAAGGAAAGCGATGGACACTTGCGGACTTTCGTGTTGGAAACTACAGATATCAAGCTTTTAAATGAGCCCTCCCCGATCCTCATACACCCCCCTTCAATAATACTCATGCATAATAGCTTAGAAAAAACAGCATCGAAAAATCTGGGAAAATATTTGAGACAAAAACTTGACCCAAATGGCAAAAAAAGAAGTATAGATGCGTTACATGTTTTGTTTTTATGTATATATTTGTATGTGTGTGTTTGTGTGGGGGGTGAGGGGGAGGGGGGAGGGGGGGTCAAAGCCCAACCTCGAGGCACCAAATTGGTCTCGGGCCGACCCTGGTAAAGACTGTGTTGGTCTGCATTTTGCCTGGAGCGCTCTCTGCAGGCAGCCATGACACTGAGGCTTTAATTCTCAGCCAAGAGCAGGGATGAACACACTTTGAGAGTAGACCTGCTCAGAATGATGGATTATGGTTCTTTTAAAGCTGTGCAGGGCAGTTCTGGGTTCTATCTATTACTCAATGAAATCCAGAAAGTCAGACTTAGCATACTTTCGAGGAGCCGGCCTGGGCAACAGTGCTATAACAAAGCTAATCTGCCTAATATGTACCTGTGATGGCGTCTTGCATGACCGTGTTCTCCAGGCTCTCACAGACCCACTCTCGGCAGCACTTCCCGGGCAGACGCACGAACTGGGGGTTGGGGCAGTCCGGGGTGGGCAGGAGGGCGGTGAGGGGCAGGTGAGCACACAGCTGACGCCCCCGGCCCGGCAACGACAGAGCGTGTCGCAAGAGGGACGGAACGCCTGGCCCTCTGAGTACGAGACGCCGTTCAGCTCACAGCCCAGCTCCTCCTCGCCTACGACACACACACACACACACACACGCACACACACGGAAATGAGATTATTATGTGGAAAAGTAAAAGGGGAGAGCACACAGGGGGGACTGTTCAGAGGAAACAGGTCTCTGTGAAAAACACGTCTGCAGGCAGTCACTTTCAGAGTCGTGATTACAGTGATTATACTGTATGTGGTCGTGTATGTGTAAACAGCTTCTCCCAAATGAGCGTACACAAAGTTCAGCTTGAGCAATGCTTTCTGACTGAACGCCATTTCAACCAGGAGAGTCTAAGCATTTCATTTTCTCAATTTACGTATTTAGTTGTGGCTGTGCATTTTAGGCAATAGTCTCTCCGGGAAAACACAGCAGTCACGTCCTCTCTCGATCTACTTGAAGCAGTACTAAGTATCTTGTTACCTATAAATCCTTTCCGTAGTCCTCTGGGTAATACAAGTGTTAATGGATGATGGGGTCTTTCATCTCCCCCTGGTGTCTCTGGCCAGAAAACCATGCTTGCAACTTGACTGCCAGCGGGTCGGAGCAAGCAATACACACTAATAGAATCACGGAGAAGAAGCTAACAGGCTAACGGGCAAAGCTAACTGCGGGCTAGCGCCACTTTAAACAGTATTTACAGCCAAGTTTGAGTGAAAAAAAAAATTCCATTGTATAACTGGATGTACAACACCCCTCTCTCCCTTTGCCTTTTCTGTCAGCGTAGTACAGAAAAGGGTAGTACAGAAAAGGCAAGACATTTAGGCAAGACATTTAATAAGAAGTAAAAAGTCGTAACTTGCTACGAGACCTGCAGTTGCGCTTATGGCCTCTAGGGGCAAGAGTTACTTAGTACTGCTTTAAAACAATGACCACTTGAAGTGTAGTGAACGTCTTGGTCCAGCAAATGGCGCTGTGTTCCTATCACACGCTTTTATATACGCTGCACAGAGGAAGACAGATTGATTATACAGTATCTGTTTCTTCTTCCTTGAATGTTGTGGCTTTTTAACCTGTTATCTGCCGTCTTAATGAGTTATTTTCTCCAATTATGCATATCCACATCTCAAAGCGTGTTGACAGGAGCTCTTACAGCCTGTAAGCCAGTGTGATGCCTCATTTAAAAGACAAAACCTTCTAGATCTGTGTGACTGAAACACAATACATCACATTTGGTGTCCCTGACCAAAATCATAACCCTAACCGCTCACCCTAAACCTAAGCCCCTGATCACGGGGGGACGGAGAGTAGATAAAGGCAACTCCTCTAACGTCATATTTACAGACCGTTATTTGACTAAATATAAACGTGAGCAGCTTCACAACACAATATGATGAGATGAAATTAAGCCAATCGGTCTTCAGACAGTGTTCAGTGTTCGGCCTCGCGCTGAAATGACCTCCAGAGTTTTCAGTGAAAGCGATACCATGTGCGTGTGGTGTAAAATATATGTGCGTCGCTGGGTAATGTTACATTTTTTCGGATTCCGGTACTTAATGATACTTGATACCTGAAAGATTGATACTGATACTAAAATAGCTCTCATATTGAACCAGAAAACAGAACTATTATGTTCATTTATTCCATAAAAGACTATTCCATTTTTCTTTTAAATCTGTATTATTTATTTGAGCTGAAACAACTAAGTCACCTCCTGGACCAGTCTCTAAAGACAGATTTGTTGGTACCTGCTTTGGTACCTAAACTTATCTTTTCCCCGATACCATGCTGCTATCGTTTAACCATTACACTTTAACGGTACCCAACCCTACCTGCCTGATACTAATGTGTCCTCCGCCTTTAGTTGCCGTGTAAACTGTGCCTTAATGAGCATCAGCAAATGAGACCAGTGTTGGGATCTCTCAGTCATAAGCAGAGTTGGGCAAGTTACTTTAAAGCTGTAATATATTCTGTATTAGTAGTTAAAGCTATAAAAATGTAACACGTTTGTATTACACAAAGGTAGCTGAGTTACACTACTTTGAGTTACTTTTAGTAAAATATAAACCGAAAATAGCAATAATGCTACTGAGCAAAACTTCAGTCAAAGATTTCCATTTCATTCTCTCTGTTTTGTTTTGATGACGTTAGCTGCACCAACTGCTCATTTTATACACCAGGGTCCGTTATTTGGGGGAGTTTGGCTTTTTTTCCGTTCATACTGTACTTTTAAATGCACTTGTAACTCGAGTTACTTGAATTGTAATAACTAATATATTACAGTATTTCGTGTAAGTTATGTTATATTCCTTAGATACTGAAAAAAGTAGTATATTTTTGTAAATCGTTACTTTTGTAGTACGTGGTGATAAGAGGAGACTATTGCAGTGGCTCTGACTGATGGTACAGTCTTTCTAAATGTGGTGCACCCATGTGGGAGCTCAGTATTCAAAGGAGAAAGTACAAATGATATCAGAAAAAATAACTTTTTAGCTTCTAAAACGTGAAAATTATGCCCAAATTCGCATTTGACTGTACATCTGTACATAGAGAGTAGGGCTGGGAACCTCTGGGTACCTCACGATTCGATACGATACGCGATACATGGCTCACGATAACGATTATCTCACGATACACCGATACTGCGATAATCGATATATTACACAAAAATAATCTACGATACATCACGATTTTAAAAAAACATGCTACTTTTAACCTTTATTTTAACATACTACATATTATTCATCATTTACATTTCTTTTCATGTGCTTTGTACCACTTTTATAAATGATCCCTGACTTACTCACTGAAAATGGGTCATAGATCTGTCAGTGACTTCATTTACATTTAAATAAACAAGAAACCACAGTCCTGTTTAAAAGTAATAAATCAACCCTAAATTAATCTTCTTTATAATTATAAAAACTATCATTAAAAGTAATGTATTTGTGTGACAGTGTTTGGTCCAAGTGCTTAAAACTGTAGTGCTGCCCCCTGCTGTCCTGACTGAATTCTTCATCATTATTTGCCTCTATTGACTGAAAACAGTGGAGCACTGCTGCCTCATTAGTATGCATGACGTTTCTCATTAATATGCGTGGCGTCATCAAAATATCGCGATATATCAGAAAATCGATATATTGTCACACGACTAATAGAGAGTGCATTTTAAGGCTTGTAAAAGGAACCAAACACATGGACAAATGTACTTTACTTATAGGAGCCTTTATAGAAATGTAGTGGAATAGAAAGTATCATTTTTATCTTTCAAATGTAGTGGACTAAAAGTAGAAAGTTCTCAACACAAATAGGATATTGTGCTTTAGAAAAATAACTAGTTCTGCATTAGTTTGTGTCCGCAGAGACTCACTGACCGACGCACTGCCCCGGTTCCTCGGGCAGACTGGCGCTGTAGTCGCACTGCAGCCCTCGGCCACAGGGCGTCCGCTCCGTGCACGTCTCGCCCCTCTCGCGCGCGCACACCTGACAGCAGCCGCACCCGTCCCACACCAGGGGCACCCCCGCTCGGCATCGTGGGATATCAGGGGGGCACCGGCAGGGCTTCGGACACACCTGGCACAGCACCTGCAGCGTGGGAACACAACAAACACATTAAATGACATCTATCTTAGAGGGAAGTGGACTTACATGGACTTTGCATTGGAGTTTAAGTTTTGCAGTTTAATCAGGAACACGAGAGTAAGAACTTCCCTATTTTTATATATGTTCTTTATATTTACTGTATGTGAACACTTTGGGGATCATTTATCAAGACAAGTGTAAAATAGCAAGAGCAAGCTTGAAAATATCTTCAAGCAGTGCCTGTATTACAGTAATAGAGCTCTAAAGGCCTGACCTTGTGTTTCCAAATGCAGACTATAGCGTAACATTTTATGTACAACAGCCTTTTTCCTCCAACCAGACTCCGTGGCCACGGAGGGGCAAGGGAGACGGGTTGTGGCGGTGAACATGTGCTTTTGTTTTGGTCGCGTTAACGCAATTACGGCTGAGCGAGTGCCGACTGGCGCCAGGACACGGACTATATTTTCAACACAGAAATCTAAATAATGGATGGAGCCAGGTTTAAATTCATGGTTTTAGTTTGTTGATATGTTGTCACAAAGACTTATTTTCAGAGGGGATTTTGGATCTTGTTTAGTTTTTGAATTTGCTAGTGAAAAAAAGAATAAGCTCGGGAAACAGGCCAGTGCGCCGCGATGTCCTTATTTCTCCGGCTCACTCGCGCACATGACATCATGAAATACGTAAGCACCGTAAAAGGGCGAGTTTTGTATTTTTGTACTCCGACATTAAAACTAAGATGTTACACCGAAAAATTGGCCATTGTGTGAAAAGTCGATGTTCTCACCTGCAGTGTCTCGCCTTAAAGGAACAGGCCACTGTTTTTATATACTGAGCTTAGACAAGTTGATGCGTACCTGTCTGGTCTTTACACATGCACAAAAAAACCCTCCTCTCCTCTAAAAAGGGGGTACTACATTGTAAGTTGTACTTCGACATCCGCGCAGTAAAGTCAAAGTGCTCCTGGTGTTATTACGCCTCACAATAGGGCTGGGCGATAAATCAAATTAATTCAATTAATTCATGCTGTGGATGACGATGTGGAAAATGGCTAAATCGTAAAATCGTGTCCGCTGCTCCAATTCCGCCTCACGTGCGCCGTGTTGCCAATTTAGCAGCGACTGTTTTTGGAAATGTCACCCGAAGAAAACCCAGAGACTATTTGACGATCTCTGCTGCTTTACAAAGGCGCGTGTTGTGTTTTCTGAGTGCGCAATAGAGTTTTCTTCCACTAAAACTGAGTTTTCCCCAGTCTGATCCTCTTCCTTCTCTCACCCTGATGCTCTGAGCGGAGACACAGCAACAGCTTAACTCCGCCCCTTTCCCCTTGAGTCTCCATGGAGACGGTTGTCAATCACAGCAGAGGCATGAGGATGAGAAAACTAAAATGCTTTTGAAAACTCCATGGCTTATTTAGAAGTTTTACTTTTGAGAGCAGACAAGGAATATTTAAAAGAGAAATAACATTTTCTAATGGGCCTAACTGTGGGTTATATTATGAATCTAAATATTAATGGACTGGACTCTGAGCAGTTTTCTTATTATGAAAGATCAGGAGACCTTTAAAAATAAAAAAATCCAATAAAATCGATTAAAATCGTAATCGTCCAAACTGAGTAACAAAATCGAGATTTTCATTTTTGGCCATATCGCCCAGCCCTACCTCACAATATAGTTCCCCTTTTTATCCACTTAGAAAATCGACATGTTTAATTTAGTGTATCTATACTCACGTAACTGTATTTAAATAGGGGAAACGTGGAAGAGCTTGCTCTAACTTCACCCCCGTTTGGCCCCATTGAGGAGGAGAGGCTAAATGCTAACAACAACTTTGGTCTGTTTACTTGACTGAGCGCACACGTAAAGACCAGACAGGTACGCATCAACTCGTCTAAGCTCAGGTGAGAACATCTCTGTATGGGAAAAACAGTGGCCTTTTCCTTTAAAAATGTCTGAGGGGCCAGAGGATGAATGCTGGTGGATCGGATTTGGCCCTCATGCCTTACGTTGCCTACCCCTGCCCAAACCCAGACACTACAAAGGGCTTTCCAGTCAAATTAAAACAGCAAGTAAAACCGTAATCCTCTACCTACAGGGACTCACCTGTGCAGTGAGACACAGCAGCAGGACGCAGCCACACAGCGCTCCCTCCATCGGGCTCCTGTCTCAGCTCCTGTATGTGTCCTGTACTCTCTCCTGTTGTGTTGGCTTCTGCCTCCGTCCCGCGTCCGCCCTCGGCTCGTTCCCCTCCTGCCTCGGACATTTATGAAGCCTGGTCCGTGATGTCACTGTGAGTAAACATCCACGGCAGCATCACACATGGTTCACATTCCTCCACCCAATTCCAGACACAGACACACCCACCTCCGCCTACACCGCTCCGTCTTCTGCCCTTCATCCAGTCCCACTCGCTCTCCCCCTCTCCAAACATAACATCCTCAAGGACTTTTGCTGGATACTCTGTAGTGCCACTACTTTGTGACACAGCGAATCAGATTAAGACACTACAAGACATCAGAGAATGGAAGTTTTGTGTTTACATTTGTGAGATGTGTGGGTTTAAGCTGTGACCCCAAGTTCTAAATGTTTATATGTCGACCAGCATTTCCCCCCAATGTTTTTAGCTCCTATACCATTGTGCTTTTCCTCCATATCAAAGTACTTTGTAACTTGAGTCTGCAATGGATAATTTGAAAATTAAAAAGATGGAGTTAATAAAAAGAAGATTTATTCTAAGTGCAAATTCTTCCACAGTTTAATTGCTTACACGGCACAATGGCTGAATGTTTAGTGCTCTTGCCCAAACCACAAGACACACTCACATTATGTAATAAGTGTTCCAAATGTAACACACTTTTAACTTCATTGTGTAATCATGTGACACATTTTGTAGTAAACTCTCTCAACTCGTTTTGGGGTCAAATTGATCACTGCAGTTAGTAATACATTGTTAAATACTTAATTTATAAGACATTTACACAGTTCAATAACCATTGTTAACATGCTCCATCCGTGTTTAAAGGGGGGTATTATGTAAAATCGACTTTTTCAAGCTTTATATCATGTTATTATGTCATTCCCTCATTAAACACATGCCTGGAGTGTTGCCTTGGCTCATTCACATATTTTTGAGTAATCAGTAAAAACTTAGACGGCAGCCATTTTAGGTGTAGCTATGCCTCGGTCCTCCTAGGAACGCCCCCACCTCCTGGAGACGCCTCTGGACCTTTTGTCACCAGCCAAGCCACCAACCACTGCTCCCCTCCCCGCACAGTAGTGTTGTTTAGATGCCACAGCAGTGTGCTGAAGGGGCGTGTCGGAAAGCTTCTTAAAGAGACAGAGGCCTATTTCAAGACGTTCAGTACAGCCATTTTGAGAGAGCAATTTTATTCAAGGCAGTTATTTTAATTTACTGCATATACAGACCAACAGAAGGTTACGTCATCATCGTAGTATGCTATAGACTGGTGCTATGTGATTGAAAAAAGCATAATACCCCCTCTTTAAGGTCTGGGACAGGTCACATATGGTTAAAGTGCATATGACACATTAGACACATTGTTTGCTAAAACATAGTTTACACAATTATATTTAAGATTTTGCAAACCGGCCATTTTTGTGATGTTTATTCACTTCCTTATTGGACTCCGACAGGAAGTGACATAGATGAAGGCACACAATTTTAAAAGGTTGCCGTGCCAACCGTGTTAAGTCAGTGGGAAATTAGTCAAACTGCTGTAGATACAGACGGCATCTCGTCATAGAAGGGGGCGTGGCTTCGTTAAGGGGGAAAATAGAATCTTTTGGGAAAAACAACTTTTCACTCTTTAGCCATTTTCTGGTGGAATATGGATTTACTTATCACACATAAATAAAGTCAAGATACAAAGACATGGGGAGGAGCAAAGTGGTTCAACAGCTTATAAATACATAAATAACGGAGATCATGCTACATGCTAACGCTAGCTAGCACTAGCTACGACTGCCGTTTTTCACTTCTACTGAACAATCTGCTGCAAAAAAACATCCTTATGGACCCAATTTAGACTAGACTGATAAAAATAAATTAAAAAAAGAAGCATATTCCACCAGAAACGGCTAAAAGAGTGGAATAAGTGTGTTTCCCAAAAGATACTTCCTTCTCCCTCGGCGAGGCCACACCCCCTTTTATGACGCAATGCCGTCTGTATCTATGGTGCTTTACCTTTATCTATGCCACTTCCTGTCAGAAGCTTAAACATTCAAATAAAAATAACTTTTCAGCCCAACATTTCTTTAAAATGGCTGCTTCACAGAAATAAAATTATAATTATGCAACTGATATCCTTCTAAATAAGTCATATTTTCAAAAGCATTAAAACCTGTCATATGCACTTTAAGTTTAGGCCCAGTCGGGCATGTTTATCATTGAGTCTAAACGTATTCACTGGTAATCACTATTTAGCTGCTTATAAATGAGTAACAAATGATGAGGAGGTTTGTGAATATTTTAGAAATGATAAATAAGTATTTACAAATTCTTTAATAGTGCGAAGTCATCATAGCGTTACCGCACATTTTATTGCATTATATAATTGGTTATTGCAACATAAGAAAAGTATGACAATGTCATGGCAGCCTCGTCTGGTGTCCATCTCTCCCTTTGTTTCCCCTCCCCTTGTGTCTGTCTGTTCCTTCCTACTTGGGTGTGGCAGCTCCAGAACTCACCTGGCAGCAATCTGCAATCAACCTCCCAACTGGTATAAGAGGAGCAGCTCTCCAGCCACTCCTCGCCAGTTTGTTAAACTACTCAACCAGTTAGTTCCAGCACTTGGCTCTTTTTGGATATTGCTGTTTTCTTTGGATTTTGTACTTATACCTCTTTTACTATTTTGTCCAGGAACGCCGACTTACCTGTCTGCTCCACCGCCTGCTTGTCCAGTCCTCTGCCTGCCTATCAGCCAACCTGCCTGCACCTACCTCACCCCTGCCTGCCTGTCTGCCTGCCTGCCTACCCACCAGCAATCCTTACCTGTAAACTCAATAAATTGTTAAACCCTTCTTGGTGTGTTCTGCTCTTGGGTTCAATCTAGAACCGTGACAGACAAATCGCGGTGTTATTACCAAATCTGGCTCTGCGAGTTAGTTTCCGACTTAGTTCGACTTCGCTCTAGATGAGTCCACAGGTGTTGCCCTGCCGTCGCCCGCTGCCCCTGACAAGTCGCACCAGCAGCATTAAAGGATGTTCACAAATTTCCATAGGAGGACAATGGCGTAAACCAACCTGATTTTGCACAAAAAAAGTCTCATCTTACATTAATGTAAACTCATTATGAATGTGTCTGTAGGAATATGTATAGACCTTAAAAAAGCATTTGACACAATGAACCACCAAATACTGCAGAAAATTGAGAAAAATGGCATTCGTGGATTTGCACTGAACTGGGTCAAATCATACCTGTCAGACAGGAAACAGTATGTAACTGGAGGAGGAGTGCACATCTGAAATGCAGCATACTACTTGTGGTGTGCCACAAGGATTGATTTTGGGTCTGCTGTTTTTACTATGTATAAATGATCTTTGTTATACCTCTTCTAAACTGAAATTCATACTATTTGCTGATGATACAACGCTTCTGTGTTAAAGAAAGGATTTACAGCTTCTTATGATGGACATCTCAACAGAAATAAATAGGTTAAAACAATGGTTTGATAATAACAAATTGTCAATGAATATTATGAAAACGAGAATGATCATTTTTGGCGAATTAAAGATACTGAAGTAAATCTTAAAATCAATAATATGGAAGTTGAAAGAGTTCATTTATGAAAATTTCTGTGTGTGATTTTAAGTCATAATGTAAGCTGGAAACCCCATATAACAAGTATACAATCAAAACTGGTAAGTATTATATCAGTAATGTCCTGAGCTAGACATCTGCTAAATTAGAGTCTTACATATTATATATAGTTCATTGATTCGCCCTTATATCAGCTACTGTACTGAGGTTTGGGGCAACACTTATAAAACCCATTTGGATCCACTCTACAAACGTCAGAAAAAAGCCATAAGAATTGTTCATAATGTTGGTTTTATGGATTGTGCTGTTTTTAACATCTCATACAATGATGGATGGACTTAATTAAATTTAAAACTCTTGTTGTAATGTATGAAGCAAGCCGTAATCTTCTCCCTGGAAAAATCCACAAATTAGTTCAACAGTAGAGAAAGAAATTATAATTTAGGGGAGAACTTGTGATGAAAAAACATTGTGTTCACACCACCTTTAAAAGTATGTGTATCACCCAAGCAGGAATACCGTTGTGGAATGAGTTAGATGAAGAGACTAAACGGAGCAAAACACTAGGACACTTTTAATGCTCCGTACGGACAAAAGGTTTGCTGTGATTTGCAGTAGCGTTGACAGTAGATCAGGTAAGTAGGTCATGTATATCATAACAGAGAAATGCATCTGTGGCACATAACACTGAAGGCATCAACTGCGGACACATGTGTCTGCCACTGAATCAGAAAAGGCCCATTCAAAAGCTGCAGATTCCAGTCTCTCCGGGTGGGCGCAGGAGAATCTGGTTAAAAATAGACGTAAAACGGACATAAAGACGGAGGAGCGGAAAGAATGCATGTCCTAACGTCAGGTGGGCTGCAGGTGGCCGGGCAGGAAACGCTTCCAATCAATGGGTCTTTTTTAAACTGAGAACTGCTTGTGCTGCCTCCTCGCTGTGTGGTGCCGCTCTCCAAGAATGACACAGACTGGAAAGACTGCGCTGCAGAGGTATTTCAGCGTAACACACACCGGTTTAGAGGAGAGAAAAAATGCGGAGCCCGGCGCGAGTGTAAGCCTTGATCAAATCTGTGGTGACGTGGGAAACGCTTGTAGTTTTGGAGACTTTGGAAACAAATCGGGCTGTTGGATGTTCACTCTAAACAAAATTGATGATGATGATGATGATGATTCTTGTAATTCTTGTAGTTCAGCTGCTCATGTTTCGGTTTTCACGTCAAAAATGTTATTGTTCCTGGACTTAGGTTAAGAAATGTGTTAGCTTAATCTCCAGTTTAAAACATAACTCGCAAAATGTGCTGTTAGCGTGGATGTGAAATAAACACAAAGTAATTGATGGCAGTGACTCAAATTTCAGAATGGATGTCAATGTCAATGTCTTTACAACAAATGAATGAATACACTTGAGAAATGGTAATAGCAGTGAATGAAACTTCTAGAATTGTAAACCAGCCTTGGTATCAACTCGACTGTGTTCTGTGCCTCATATTTTTTCTTCTTCTTCTTCTTCTTCTTCTTCTTCTTCTTCTTCTTCTTCTTCTTCTTCTTCTTCTTCTTCTTCTTCTTGTACTTCTTTAGTTCTTCTTCTTCTTCTTGTACTTCTTGTACTTCTTTTAGTTCTTCTTCTTCTTCTTCTTCTTCTTCTTCTTCTTGTACTTCTTGTACTTCTTCTTCTTCTTCTTCTTCTTGTACTTCTTGTACTTCTTGTACTTCTTGTACTTCTTTTAGTTCTTCTTCTTCTTCTTCTTCTTCTTCTTCTTCTTCTTCTTCTTCTTCTTCTTCTTCTTGTACTTCTTTAGTTTCTTTCTTCTTTACTTCTTGTACTTCTTTTAGTTTCTTCTTCTTCTTCTTCTTCTTCTTCTTACTACTTCTTTATTCTTCTTCTCTTCTTCTTGTACTTCTGTACTTCTTGTACTTCTTTTCTTCTTCTTCTTCTTCTTCTTCTTCTTGTACTTCTTCTTGTACTTCTCTTGTACTTCTTCTTGTTCTTCTTCTTCTTCTTGTTCTTCTTCTTCTTCTTCTTGTACTTCTTCTTTTGTACTTCTTGTACTTCTTCTTGTACTTCTTCTTGTACTTCTTCTTGTACTTCTTCTTCTTCTTCTTCTTTACTTCTTCTTGTACTTCTTTACTTCTTCTTGTACTTCTTCTTGTTCTTCTTCTTGTACTTCTTCTTCTACTTCTTCTTCTTGTACTTCTTCTTCTTCTTGTACTTCTTGTACTTCTTCTCTTGTACTTCTTGTACTTCTTCTTCTTGTACTTCTCTGTACTTCTTCTTGTACTTCTTCTTTACTTCTTGTACTTCTTCTTGTACTTCTTCTTCTTGTACTTCTTGTACTTCTTCTTGTACTTCTTCTTATACTTCTTGTACTTCTTCTTGTACTTCTTCTTCTTTTGTTACTTATTCTTGTTGTACTTCTTCTTCTTGTACTTCTTCTTGTACTTCTTCTTGTACTTCTTGTACTTCTTGTTGTACTTCTTCTTCTTCTTGTTGTACTTCTTCTTGTTGTACTTCTTCTTTTACTATGTGGTAACTATACGATCTCCAACACCCAAATCAAAAATAACCATATTTGTAAATCTGGACATTCTTTTCATTACTAACCCTCTTGAAACACACGTCAAGCTTAAAGTGAGTGTCTGTAAGTTTAAATGTCTTACAAATGTAATAGATTGGGTATATTACGTAACGTAAGTCATATTAAGTAATTATCAGCAACTTATCAGAATCCCCGGGCTATCACTTTGACCAATGAGATGAGCTTTCCCGTGAACAGGCCTGTCAAAGGGAAGGGGGAGGAGCTTGATCGTTTACTTTTGAAATTTTGTATTCGCTCTTGTCATTTTGCGCCTCTTTCCGCTTTTCAACCCAGTTACGCCATGATCCCGCCCCCACATTGTTCTAATTCTAACCAAATCCTTTTTCCTAACCCTAACCTTAACCCTGACCCTAACCTTAACCTTAATTCCTAACCTTAAACATTTGTAAAGCAACAATATTAACTTAAAGTGCATATGACAGATTTTAATGCTCTTGAAAATATGACTTATTTAGATGGATTACATCAGTTGCATAGTTATCATTTTTTTCAGTGAAGCAGCAATTTTAATGAAGAAATGTTGGGCAGAAAAGTTACTTTTATTTGAATTTTTAAGCTGCTGACAGGAAGTGACATAAAGAAGGTAACATTCCATAGCAGTTTGACTCATTCATTTCCCATTGACTTAACATGGTTCACGGCAACAGTTTAACATTGTTACCTTCTTCGATGTCACTTCCTGTCGGTGTCCAATAAGGAAGTGAAAACATAAACATCACAAAAATGGTCAAACTAAAGAAAACTGGGAATAATCTTTGGCAAAATCTTAAATATAATCGTGTTGACTGTGTTTTAGCAAAAATTGTGTCTAATGTGTCACATGCACTTTAATAAAGCCAACTGAAAAAGCTGCATTTGGAATGACATCCAATCAGAATTCGCGGGGGCGTGGCTTATGGCTTAACTCGGTTGGAAATCGGAATGAGGATCATTTCGCAAAGTGCATTTTGTTTACTTTCAAATTTCACTTTCCTTCTCTCCACGCTTTACAATCTTACAGACTGTCACTTTAAGTCAAGGCCCAGGGAGCTAAAGTGCGAGATACAGTCCTCATTTCACAACTATAAATGTCCAATGAAAACATTGGGCATTTCGGGCTTCATCGTGTTTTTGGGCCAGACTGAATGGCTATGTGGGCCACGTTTGGGCATTGGGCCTCAGTTTGCCCACCCGGTCCCACAGTGATTCCCAAATATGTGCTCAGTTCTCCGTCCTCCTGTGTAGGGACAGAGTATTAGTAGTAGTAATAAATCAGTAGTAGTTTAGATACTAGTTGGAATATTTCCTGTTACTATGATACAAGTTTCAATATAAAGTATGAGAAAAGTGTGCTCACAAAAGGATAAAGGTAAACAATGGCTGTATAGAAATAGAGATTAAGTTTACTAAATGAATCTGTCAGAACAGGCTGTATTGAGTGTTTCCAAAACACACTGAATCTCCCCCGTCCCAAAGGTGAGCGCTGAGAAACTGCAGCTGCCTGAGCTCCTGGCTGAGTCAAAGACATTGGAGCAAACTGAAATCGTTGGGATGATTAAGACATTTGTTCAGACACTTATTAGTACCAACTGCAAAACATGCTTTCGTCGTCGAGCTATTTCCGTTCATTCCTGAGCGCTAGAGGAAACAGCTAAGTCATAACATCATGAGCTACAAGCCAAAATCAATCCGTGCATAAAGACGCGAGCCAACTCAAACCAAGAGTGCATTTGCACAGACACAGACACAGTGAAAAGAGCCCTCGTGGATATGGTTATGAACTGAAAAGTGAAGTCCTTCAGGGTAATGTGATATGGCGCTTATATACCGCGGGTCTATAAGCGCTATAATTCATTGACTGCTTCATTCTCTGACGTCACCTCCTGATCCAGCCGGGTGTCACTGCGGTATTGGTTCTAGATTTTATTGTATTTAACTTTTTAACTTTACAGGCCCTTACTGGAGGTTTAGTAATTTGCTCCGTGTTGGGTAACGGCTCCTCGTCCTGAGATGGTTCTGTGCGTCTCGCTGTCATGGCTCCACATCCGTGTGTTGTGCCCTGTGTGCGATGGTAGGTTTGAGGCGAAATTTTCGGTTTTCACAGGTGATGTCTGGTCCGCACCGATGCGATGATGGTGCTGTCCGAAGATGCTGTTGCCTTGTCTTTCTACTTGGCTCTCTACGTACGTCAGAGCATCCAAGGTTGCCCTTCTTAGCACCGACTCCTTTCTTTTTCGAAGCAATGTGAAATTGATAATGTGAACAAATGTTAACCTCTTAACCCCCATCTGAACCAAGCACATTTCCTGCAGTTCGACTTTACCCAAATTTAAACACTTTTGAAAAAAGCGCCTGAATAGCGACAAAAACGAGACGTAAATGAAGATGAAAACGCAACGAAAACAGCCACAAAAGAGCAACAAAAAAGCTCCCCAAAGTTATGCCATGTGACAACAAAAATTAAACGCGATAAAACCGCAACAATAAAGCCACAAAAAAGCAATGGGAACAAAGAAAGTGACGACAACACGGCAACCACGTGAGACATAGGCCCGTTTAGATCAGTTTTGTGGGTCTTAGCTTTCAAATGCCTAAAGATGCTGAAAGTCCAGAAGCTTTATGATTTGGGTAAAGCTGAAAAAAATAGAAGAAAGTGGAGAAAGTGGGATTTTTGTCTGAAACACAAACAGAATCAGTGACTGTAGTAGTGCAGGCCTACGCAGTGAATGAGGGTTAGGAACTAGGGTGGACATTCGGCACAGCCTTCTTCTTCTCTTTCTTCTTGTACTTTCTTCTTGTACTTCTTTGTACTTCTTCTTGTACTTCTTTCTTCTGTACTTCTTCTTGTACTTCTTCTTCTTCTTCTTCTTATTGTACTTCTTCTTGTACTTCTTGTACATCTTCTTCTTGTACTTCTTCTTCTTGTACTTCTTCTTGTTGTTGTACTTCTTCTTCTTCTTCTTCTTCTTGTACTTCTTGTACTTCTTCTTGTACTACTACTTCTTCTTCTTCTTCTTCTTGTACTTCTTCTTCTTGTACTTCTTGTACTTCTTCTTCTGGTACTTCTTCTTGTACTTCTTCTTTGTACTTCTTCTTCTTGTACTTCTTCTTGTTGTACTTCTTCTTCTTGTACTTCTTTTGTACTTCTTGTACTTCTTCTTCTTGTACTTCTTGTACTTCTTCTTCTTGTACTTCTTCTTGTACTTCTTCTTGTACTTCTTGTACTTCTTCTTCTTGTACTTCTTCTTCTGTACTTCTTCTTTACTTCTTGTACTTCTTCTTGTTTTACTTTTCTTCTTGTATTCTTCTTCTTCTTTATTCTTTTCTTGTACTTCTTTTACTTCTTTACTTCTTGTACTTCTTCTTCTTGTACTTCTTGTACTTCTTCTTGTACTTCTTCTTTTACTTCTTCTTTTGTTGTTTACTTCTTCTTGTACTTCTTGTACATCTTCTTGTACTTCTTCTTTACTTCTTCTTGTACTTCTTCTTCTTCTTGTACATCTTCTTCTTGTACTTCTTCTTCTTGTACTTCTTGTTCTCTTCTTCTTCTTGTACTTCTTCTTCTTGTACTTCTTGTTCTTCTTCTTCTTGTACTTCTTCTTCTTGTACTTCTTTTTTTCTATTTCTTCTTCTTCTTCAGAAATTAATTGATTGAAACATAATATATAGTCTTCTATTTTCCCTCCGGTGGAATGTCAATTTTAGCTTATTCTATAGCCTTTATATTATTTTAGATAAATGCTATACCGCTCCAGCTTTCCACATTTCTTTTTATTTTTTGACTTTTATTTAACCAGGAAAGTCCCACTGAGATAAGAATCTCTTCTTCAGGGGAGTCCTGGCCCTAGAGGGCAACCCATTGTACATGTTTTTAGTGGTAGGAGATACCGAAGTACCCGGAGGAAACCGACACAGACACGGGGAGAACATGCAAACACACAGAAAGGCCCCGTCCAGGTGGGACTCGAACCCGGGACCAAGAAGACGTTCACCTGCTGAACAACATTTCTGTAATCTTAAAGTTGATGGATTTTTGGCGCAATACTGGCAGCTGAATCGTATTTGTTCATTTCAAACGGCAATTAAAATGTTTAAAATGTATCTACATAGGCAGTAATATATTCATTGGAGGCAACTGCTGCTTGGCCAAATCGTTTTAGAGCAAAGCTACTTTCACTGGTGTCGCCTGCTCTACTGGCCGCTTAACTCATGCGGTTGTTCTGTTAAATTTGTACCACAGTGCTCAAAAGCAGAAAGGAAAAAGTCTTTTCTTAAAGCAGCCAACACCACTGACTCTGCCTAATACAGAAAGTAATGACGAATATGAATTTGTTCTGAGCTTATTCCTTTGGCGCTGTGACCTCATCAGACCCAGACAATGTCCACTTTCTGCCAATTTGTGGTTTGAGGAGTTCCCTCCCAGCTCTGTCTGATTTAAAGGTGAGTCAGACTAAAATTTCAACATTTGTGGGTTTAACCTCCATAAATAATGTCGTAATGACTTCCAGGGACACTGTCGGACGGCCATAGCACAGACCAGACAGACACAGATATAAAAGCGGTCTGGTATTTTAGGTCTGGTGCCAGTATCCTTGAAGACCTTTCTAACCTTGTTTTATTGTGTAGTTAGGAAGACACGAGGGTTAGGGCAGTTAACCCCAGGGCAGCTGTGGCTGTAGAAGAAACTTACCACAAAGGTTTGTATCGAAAAATGACGCTAAAAGACTCAAATTATGCACTGTGTTATACGTTTGTTAAGTGTGGCAGACGGGCAAATATGCGAGAAACAAACATTAAAAAAACTCTTAAAAACAACCATCAATATTTCTGAAACTCAACACAGAGTTACTGAAGCTACTTATTTCTCAGACTCATTAGCCAAAAATGCTGCACCTACTGCTAAAAAAGTAATATTTACTAAAGTCGGTACTTCTGGGGTTAGCGTAGCTGCTGCGCCGTTAGCATTTTTGTCCGCTAACCCAGAAGTACAGATTTTGGTAAATATTACTTTTATAGCAGTAGGTACAGCACTTTTGGCTAATGGGCCTGATACATAAGTATGTTCAGTAACTCTCTGTTGAATTTCAGAAATATTGATTGTGGTATTAAAGAGTTTTTGTAGTTTCTCGCACATCTGCGGACCCGGAAGTAGAGCTGTGACGTCACCACTTAACAAACGTATTTCCAGCTCAGACTTGTTTGCTCCGAGTCTGTGTTGCTGAAAGTGGATCAAAAAACATTAGCACTTTTAACAGATACTCTAAGTCGCTTTACAGTTTTGTGCGTTATCAATCAAATCAAATCAAATACAAAACAAAAAAACAAAAGAGGAGTTGCCTCAGAGGGCTGCACCAAACATCAAAACAGTGAAGCAAATAACCAGTGTAAAGTTCGACAGGCAAATGTACTACAAGTATTTCATACTTGCCAGACTAACAGAAACAGGGCTGCTAATCTGCACCATCTGCCCCTCCAAGCTCCACCAACCATTACATATACATACGTTTGTTAAGTGGTGACGTCACAGCTCTACTTCCGGGTACACAGATGTGCGAGAAACTACAAAAACTCTTTAATACCACAATCAATATTTCTGAAATTCAACAGAGAGTTACTGAACATACTTATTTATCAGGCCCATTAGCCAAAAATGCTGCACCTACTGCTATAAAAGTAATATTTACCAAAATCATTACATCTGGGTTAGCGGAGAAAATGCTAACAGTGCAGCAGCTACGCTAACCCCGGAAGTACCGACTTTAGTAAATATTACTTTTTTAGCAGTAGGTGCAGCATTTTTGGCTAAATAAGTAGCTTCAGTAACTCTCTGTTGAGTTTCAGAAATATTAATGGTTGTTTTTACGAGATTTTTATGTTTTTTTCTCGCATATTTTGCCCGTCTGCCAGGACCCGGAAGTCGTGCCATCACACTTAACAAACGTATTCCATTCCGAAAACCTACTAGAAATTAAAAACAAAAAACTGAAATTAAATTGATCCTGGAAAGTAAAGGTGCCAAGCTAACCACCCGTACAGCCGCTGGTCATTGAAAGGTCAATACGCATTAATATCAACTTTTTTTTACCTAAAAAGTTGCATAGTGCACCTTTTAAAGAATAGGCTGCTAGGAGCACTTCGACAGTAAAGTGGAAGTGCTCCTGAGGTATTATTACGCCTTGCAATACAGTTCCCCTTTGTATCCGCTTAGAACATTGACGTTTTAATTTTGTGTACTTGGATCGTGTAACTCTTCACGTAACTGTATTTAAATAGAGGAAACGTGGAAGAGCTTGGTCGCTTCTAACTTCACTCCCGTTTAGGCCCATAGAGGAGAGGAGGAGAGGCTAAATGCTAACACTGTCTGTGGTCTGTTTGCTTGACTGAGCGCATGCGTAAAGACCAGATAGGTACGCATCAACTCATCTAAGCTCAGGTAAGAACATATCTCAGTATTTAAAAACGGTGGCCTGTTCCTTTAAGGTAAGAAAACAAATTGTTACTGATACTTCAAAAGGTCTGTTTAGGATTGATGCAATATAACGCATCTCTATATTTCACATCTTAATTTAGAGTAAAACTGTGTTGAAAATACAGTATGTGTATCAAAAGTGATACAGCAGGTCATACGATAAAGATATAGGTCTGACTTTCCGAGTCAGACGCAGAATCAAATCATATCCTGCGTGGCCATTGTTCACAAAGTGATAAAGCGTAGCTCCTTTCCAACAGTAAAATTAAAACGCAGCGAAAATCGATCGTAGTTTCAACATGTGAAGGAGAGAATGTATGTAGCAGTGTTTAGTTGTGATGATAGCACAGACAGCGTGCTGAAGGGGGCGTGTCGGAAAGGGTCAGGGCTTCTTAAAGACACAGAGGCCTATTTCAAAACGTTCGCTACAGCCATTTTGCGAGAGCAAATTTATTCAAGACAGTTGTTTTAATTTACTGCATTACAGACAAACATAAGTTTGGATCATTATTGTAGTGTGCTATAGACTGGTACTATATGACTGAAAAAAGCATAATGCCCCCTCTTTAAAATATTATATGGATTTTCATATGCACTCTACATGTGTTTGCATGCATTGTGCAACACACAATGCATGCAAAGAGGTTTAAAAGTGGTTCAAACAACATTCCAGTTTCAAAAAATGTAAGTCATTTTTAGCAAGTATTTCCTGGTTTGGGCTTTACAGGGTTAAAGAGCATGTAGCAGTTTAGAACATAGAAGACCAACAACAACAAAAAGCAAAAACTTTTCTTCCCCAGGTTTGACCTTTCTGTTTGTGTGGTGTAAAACTATTACTGTCACCAGTTCAATGAAGGTTCTCAGATCATCTTGTGTACTCTGTCGTTGAAGTGTTGAACGTTTCGCCTTTCATTCAAAAGGTTTCGTCAGCAACACTAACGTTCAGCTCAGCTCGCAGCTCAGATATAGACTGCAGGGAGGAGTTAGCTTGGCTGTCACCAGTATAAGAACAGCATAAAAACCTGCGCTTAAGGAAAGTGGGTACTTCTGGTGTCCTCTGACTAAAATCTTGTCTTATTATTCGTCATCCTTCTCATTATGATTCATAATTCCAGGAAAGGCTGCGCAGACATCGTGTAAGTCTGTGCCTCAGCCGATGACCGTTTGTACCTTTGCAAACACGCACTCTCGATGCTATTCAGGCCCAGGTTAGTAACATAACTTTAAAGCCACGTTTTATTTATGCAGTAACTCCTGCCAAAGCGAATGAGAGGTAGCTCAGTCTGAAAATGATCCTGTGGCTCCGAGTGGAACATTTGAAGCAGCAGAAGTTTTCTCCGAGCCCAGGTGTTTCCCTCGGAGGAAGTATCAGCCGCGCCGAGCTGGACGTGATGTAATCCGCCAGTGAAAGTGTTATAAATCTGACCGGAGACATGACTTCCACTGAGCGCTTTGAAACACAGAGTACGGTCATTATCGGGATGAGAGCACAAATCCTGAAATATCATTATGTCATTTGCTGGAGTTGTGTGGACACTTTACACCATAATTGAGGCTTAAAAGCATTTTTTTTTTCATAGCTCACCATTAGTTAATGTTTTATAAGGCGTGATGTAGAAAGGCGGTAATGACGAGAGAGAAAATGGGCTGGTCAGGATTTCTAATTGGCCTTGAGCTCCCTATTTAGGCAGCAGTGGTGACGACAGTGAAAACACTTTTAGCTGATGGCAGGCAAGTGAATCCATGGTGATGTGATTAGCAGCACCTCTTGTTCATTTATCGCATGTTCCACCTTATAATTAGAAATTTCCAATTATTTGTTGTTATTATAATTTCCAGCGTCTATGAGAGATGCAAATCTCAACAGCAGCTGTGTTTTGTATAATGTACAAACACTTTGGAAATCAGGCCCTGTGAGCGCAGAGCGAGTTCAGAGATTGATTATGACTTTTGTGGAAATATTTCTATACATATTTTTATCATACTAGGCTTTAGTGATTATATATGAAACTGTGTTGATGTAATCTGTGCTTTAAGGCTCATTTGAATTGGACATTTTACTACTCCATTGTTATTGTCTTTACTGTTGAAGCCACTGGGGGGCAGTGTGTTAGAAGGAGGAGTCAGATTGTGCAGAGGAAGTGCCGGTAAGAACATTCCAAGAGCACTGATTGGTTCGACAAGGAGACGCCTACTTCCTGTACCAATTACTCGCGCACAAAAGTTGCGGCCTCTCTCTCTCCCTCCTCGCTGGACAACCAAGATATAGAGCTCCGCATAAATTGTGTTTAGTTTGTAATTCAGGGAATAAAACAATGATTTTGATTTTAATAATTAATCATAATAATTTAATTTGCATACTGTAGCTTTATGAAACAGCTGTTGAGATAAAATAAAGGGAAATGTGAAGGATCATTAGGATTTTTCTTCTTTTTTCCTCCTTAAATGTCTTTATTTGGACACTATGTTGTTGCATATGCACTACAGTAGGTGGCGGCATGAGCTTTTGTTTGCCTGCTAATATCCTTAAAGAAGAAGAAAAACAGCTGTTGGAGTTTGTAAAGTTTCAATGAGGCTAAACAGATGTGCTACTGCGGTGAGTCCATTGGTTTACTGTGAACTCTGCGTTTCACATCATCGGTCTGTGTGCTGCTGTTAACATTTAGGACATAAACATCTTGATTATGCTCTCATATCATTGTGCTTTGGGTAAATGCAAGTCTGCTGACGTTATGTAGCAGTTCTATCGCAGTTTATTGTGAAATGTCTGTGAAGGACGCTGTACAAATAAAGTCCTCCTTCCTTCCTACCTACATTTCGTAATAAATGATACACTCTCACCTGTGTGCTGCCTTCTTTGCTCGATTTTTTTTCCGCCATGTGGCCAATAACCCCGACAAAGCTTGAGAAACTTAGTCTACTGTTTTGTGAAGTCAGAAATTCATGCCACAAGGTCAATGTCAGTAAACCTTGCAACAGCAGATTTTCAGAAATGCCCCTTTGATGATTTTCTTTTCTTCATAAGAGCTCAAAACCTTTGCTCTAAGTCTCCTGTACTTCATCCAAACGTCTTCCACGAGCATAAAGATATTCATCTCAAATCTAATTTAACAGTGTATTGTCAGGAGGCTTTTTAGGGCCCTGTCGAGAGTAGCTCATTCGTCACATGAGCTGCATAACCTTATTGCAGCAGCGCAGTGCAGAGCTGCACCCGAGCTGTGCACAGTGTTTTTGGGAGGTTGACAGCTTGGATGCCTGGGATTCTGTGCAACGGTGTGAAAGTCCCACCGCTGTGTCACGGGAGTAAACACGGCGGGGGCAAAGGTCAGCTGATGACGCGCGGCGAGATCCAGCCAGTGCCAAAGAGTTCACCACAGACTGAGCAGGTAGATTCCTCTGTGACAGCTGCAGACAGGTGTGGCGGGTATTTTACGGTATAGCACTGGTGATACATGTGATAATGAACAACCGAATGTCTCACAATAACACCATGAGCGTCAAGTATTTGTGGAAAATGACCTGTCCCATCCGAAACCAGTAAATTGGTAAGAGGTCTTACGCCAAACCGGATGTGCGTCAGCGTCCGCCATGATCAGAAGCGTCCGAATTGGGCTGTCGGTTAGGAAGGAGTTAGGGAAAGGAGCCTCCATGCTAACTATCATAGCCACTTTAGCATAGTGACCTCTGGTGGTCTCTTACCGGTGATTAGGAGCTATGTGCCATCCCATAAGCCACTGCGCCAATCCCCCCACCCCCCTCGCCCCCACCCTCGAGTGATTCATGCGCAACCACTGTTGATTGACAGGTGCACATTTAATAATGAAAAAATAAAAAAGATTCTGCACAAGCCAAAAATTATAAAAGTGACAAAATACATGCTGTCGTCACCACAGCTCAGTCACATGGTGTTAAAGAGCCTCCTCAGTAAATGGACTAAATGAAGGCAGTTTGTGCTTTTGCTTCATTTAGTAGAAACTTAAGGCACATGGCTAATTTGCATACTGTAGCTTTATGAAACAGCTGTTGAGATAAAATAAAGGGAAATGTGAAGGATCATTTGGATGTTTCTTTTTTTTTTCCGCCTTAAATGTCTTTATTTGGACACTATGTTGTTGTTGGACAATATACAGTAGGGGGCGGTATGCGCTTTTGTTTGGCCTGCACTGAACTTTAAAGAAGAAGAAGAACAGCTGTTGGTGATGTCACTTCCCCTTCCCTGGGTAAGGACGGTGGAATTGGGCAAATGCTGCTGAAGCTCGAGTTCACTAAGTGCATAGAGATCTAACAGTTGACCCCATGAAAGGTTAAGGATTAGTTGCTAGTGTTAGTACTTAGAGGCTATAATTTAATAGTTTCGGATGCAGCCATAGAAATGTGTGAAGGCGAGACGTCTAGCAGGTGCATTGTTTTGTTCCATCCATCCATTCTAAAACATATTCTGATGGGACTCCCAGACTTCCTTCAGCTCATTGGTGGAACCCAAGGCATTTCCAGATCAGCTGACACACTTACTTTTCCAATGGTAGTTCCTGCCCGTCCCAGTGCCAAGTCTACCCGTGTTGTCGAGTGTCTCCTCTGGCCAGACCAGAGTCAAACAGGTACAGGTTTTGGGACCGATGTCAGCGTTAGTGTTAACATAACATTGTTCTCATTGCGGCTCACAACAGTTTTAATCACTGTTCTGTTTTTCCTTCAGTAATGTGTATTCCAGCGTGCACATCCGTGGAAGCGCCACTGTCGCCACGTGGGACAGAAGCTGGTAGAGCGGGTCGTCTCATTATCGGAAGGTCATGGGCTCGAATCCCAGCTCTGGAAGATGCAAACTGTCGTTGTGTCCTTGGGCAAGACACTTCCCCCACCTTGCCTCCAGTGTCTGTGTACATTGGTATATGGATGAGAGTGTGACGCTTTGGGCCAAATGAAAGGTAGAAAAGTTGAGACCATTTACCATTGCCCAACGACTGCAGTACATTTGCTAAGATAATGCTGAACATTTATGGAATGGAATTTTATTTGTATAGCGCTTTTCACATGACACAAGTCTCCCAAAGCGATTGACACAGTTTTAGGGGATTTGTACTTCATTCACTTCACACGGTGGTGGTAAGCTATACAGTTTCCCCTGATTGACAGAAGCGCGACTGCATACATCTGTGCCAAAAGTCCCTCTGACCACCACCATTCATTCATTCATTCACCCACGCACACACACATAATGTATCTCTATTGTACATGTTTTTAGTGGTAGGGGGAAACCCGAGTACCCGGAAGCACCAGTACCAGTTTGTTGTGTCCTTGGGTGAGGCATTTCTCCTACCTTGTCTTTGTGAATGTGAGGCACTGTTGGCACATATAGAAAGCCATGATTTCTGCCAGTCCACCCCAGGACAGCTGTGGCTTCAGAAGAATGCCAACATTACAGTGAATCAATAATGGTGGAACTTTGAGAGCTTGTAAAGAACAATAATCTAAACTGTTTCAATTGTTTTATGTGCACAAGCCTCTGTACAATATGGCTTTAAAGTAAACAGTCTGTATATATTTACAAAGACAAAAAGTCTCTATTCAATCTGGTCAAGAGTCAGACAGGTTTCTGGCTGTTTACAGCAGACATTGCAAACAGCAACTATAAACGTCTATTACTAAAAATAGATATGAACGAAAACATAGAGCTCATTACATCCATTTCCAAACCGTAGTAATGTTATTGTGAAGGATCTTGGTCACACTTTGCGGCCCCGTCTGCGTCAGGACAGAAACAAAGTGGTTACATAATGGCACATTCGTATTACTGTGTTCCTCCTGAGACTAGTGCATTACTCACATGTGGAAACACAACACAAACAGTGGACTTTGCTAAGGACTGGTCACTCTCGCTTTGGCTTAGTTTACACAGTTAGGGAACATGCATTACCAAAAATGAATTGAATTTGGAATATTTATCGTAATTTTGTTAGTTTTCTACCAATTTAGGTCATGGAACTATCCACTCATTCATACTCAAATGCACCACTCTCGTGCCATCAAGGAGAAAACTGCTGTGTCTACTTTGGCAAAATATTATATTGACAAGTAAGTAAGTAAGTGCTTTACTTGTCATTGTACAATTATAACACGAAAGTGCGTTCAGGTGTTGGGTTCGTCCTGAGCTGCAGCGACTGAGCGCGCCGCCATTGTGGGCCAACCTGAGCAGCATGTTTTTGGAGGTTGGGGAAACCGGAGTACTGCCTTCAGTGCTCCTCTGAAACGGTCCACCGCCTCCAGGGTTTGTTCCTTTTATAAGAGCGTGGTGTCCCGCACTGGTCAGCTCTTCCACCTCCTCCTTCCTCTTCCTCCTGCGCAGCTCAATCCGCTCCACAAGAAACTTTTCCCTTGTTTGTCCCGTTTTGTTTCCTGTAGCGCCTTGTGTGACGCCTCCACTGTGCTGCAGGTGTGGGTGCCTCTTCAGTGAACAAGAAGACATTTGTAGCTCTCAAATGTCTTTAGCTCATAAGCTGCTGTTTGTTTACTTTTAAAAAGCTGTTTCCTTCAGGACCATTATGGACTCTCTGTAGTAAAAACAAAATCCACTGAACCTCACAAAAACACGGCAAAGTTATTCAAAAGCATCCCGCAAAACAGTGTAGAACACAGAAACAACAAATTTAGCAGAAAAAGGGGGGGGGAAATGCTGCTGTACCCAGGCAGAGCTTCTATAAAGCTTCTAATTTAACTTATTTTAGATCATTGTACTTTCTTTTCAGACGAGACATAAGAAATTGAATCATAACCGGTTTTACCACATTTATAAAAGCTCACGGTAGGTTTGAATTCTATGGCCCA
The DNA here is from genome assembly GCA_007210695.1 of Neogobius melanostomus. Taxonomy (NCBI): domain Eukaryota; kingdom Metazoa; phylum Chordata; class Actinopteri; order Gobiiformes; family Gobiidae; genus Neogobius; species Neogobius melanostomus. The sequence goes on from VHKM01000438.1 coordinate 715,403, forward strand.
CAGTAAATCGCCGTCACGTCTCTTGAGCGTTAGCGTATTTGTGCCGCAGTCACAGCTACAGGCTGAAGAAACGGCGAGCAAAACACATGATGTCAGCGGCAGGTTAAATAATCCAATGTGCTTCGAGCTAATCTGTCAAAGAAGAGTTCCAAAAGAACCACGTGCAGCTGTGTTTGTTATGTCCCAGTAAAAACGGAAGTGAAACATCGACATCAGCTGATAAGTGTTCACCAGTAACTGTTTAGGAACGTTTTTGCAAAATTATAGTGAGTTCATGGCTGATTCCGAAACCCTTAAATGAAGCCTCTAAGTCCTAACACTAGCAACTAATCCTTAACCTTTCATGGGGTCAACTGTTAGATCTCTATGCAGTTAGTGAACTTCTGCTTCAGCAGCATTTGCCCAATTCCACCGTCCTTACCCAGGGGAAGGGGAAGTGACATCACCAACAGCTGTTCTTCTTCTTCTTTAAAGTTCAGTGCAGGCCAAACAAAAGCGCATACCGCCCCCTACTGTATATTGTCCGACAACAACAAAGTGTCCAAATAAAGACATTTAAGGCGGAAAAAAAAAGAAACATCAAAATGAGCCGTCACATTTCCCTTTATTTTATCTCAACAGCTGTTTCATAAAGCTACAGTATGCAAATTAGCCATGTGGCTTAAGTTTCTACTAAATGAAGCAAAAGCACAAACTGCTTCATTTAGGCCATTTACTGAGGAGGCTCTTTAAAACCATGTGACTGTGCTGTGATGACAACATGTATTTTGTCACGTCTATAAAGTTTGGCTTGTGCAGAATTGTATTTTTTAAAATTATTTTAAATGTGCACCTGTCAATCAACAGTGGTTGCGCATGAATCACTCGAGGGTGGGGGCGAGGGGGGCGGCCATGCGGCGCAGTGGCTTATGGGATGGCACATGGCTCCTAATCGCCAGTGAGTTAACATCAGAGGTCACTATGCTAAAGTGGCTATGATAGTTAGCATACAGGCCACTTTCCCTAACTCCTTCCTAACCGACAGCCCAATTCGGACGCTTCTGATCATGGCGGACGCTGACGCACATCCGGTTTGGCGTAAGACCTCTTACCAATTTACTGGTTTCGAATGGAGCAATTGAGACACAGATCAGAGGAGTATCTTATTATACAAGATCTTTTGAAAACAATCACATTCTATTGCCTATTTATTATTTTAAAAAACATTATTGTATTTCTTTTTTTTTACATAAGGGTAAACATGAAGATAAAAGATAACCCAGGCTGAATGTTTAAATGGTTTTCAATTAAAACAACCCTTAAAGGGACTGTACAGAGTTTAAAAATGTTAAAATGAAGTATTTTCCTCCCCTTACATGTTCCAGCCATGTCCTAATGTGTAGAATGAGCCCAGACCTGTTCACCACAACTGCCTCTAAAATCCTGCACTGTCACTCAGAAAGGTGTTAATTCAGGTCCAATTTGCCATCATGCACGAGCTTAATATAGAGACTGCAGTTACGCGTAAGACCTGAGGTGGCAGTAGTGAGTATAAAAATGACCAACTTGCATCTAGTCCCTTTTAAATAAACATAAAAATGTGCATATCGTGTCTTCTTTTTTGTGAACATTTAGAAATTCGTGGTAAAATGTTTTGAGAAATTCTCTCTATTTTCTTCCTTAATTTCGATAATCGTGAATAGTCCTAAAATCGCAACATTTCTCCACAGAATAATTGCGACTCAAAGATTTCAAATCGAGACATCCCACTCCACAAGATGAAATGGAGAGGGTGTAATTTGAAAGAAACAGATTTAACGTCCCAGCCAGTAAATAAATGACCCCATAGATAATACTGGATAGTCTATCTTTGGCCTTTTACTGTCTGCATAACTAAAAGAATACCACCGCCCTCTAGTGGATGAGAGTAGTACAACACGTTCTGTGGGATTTCCCAGTTCCCACAGACGTTTTTTTAAATTATAGGTCTCAGTTTTGTGAGACCCCACTGCCCTCTACTGGCCTTCCTGTGTTACTACAAACATCCACGGCGTCAGTTGTATCTGCATTTCTATCTTCAAAACATTTTGAGACTGTTTCTTTTGAAAATGTTGCGTGCAAAAAATCTATATGGTCTTATTTTCACTTGTTCTTTCTCTGAAGTGACTTGGTCGACTTTGTCAGCAGGTCTGTGGCGAGCGCAGAGGAGGAAGTCGTGGCCCGTCAAGACGCTGAATCTCGAGCTTTCCAGTAAATCCTGCTGCGTCAGGGCTTCATCTGACCACAGTAGCAATAAAGCTCTGTCAACTCTTTCAACATGCCATTATTTCAACCAAACTGAGGGAGACCGGGGCTGTTTGTCACGCGGGTTAGTTGTCACATTGGTTTGTGTAGCGACACTAGGGGGCGTTGTGACTTGATCGGTAATGAAGATCAAGTTTAATATCCTGATTCTCTAATATATTTTCATTCCCTCTAAAAAACACTGAAATAAGGAGGAGAATTTGTCTGTTTTTGGGAGGTTGGTCAAATGTTTCAACTGCTGGATGTTTGTGCGTTGAAAACCTTTTAGGTGATTAGATTCTGAAAGCCATGTGACACCGAGAGGGGGAAAAAAACTGACTAATTGACTGAATATAAGGGATTACTCAAATGTAAATGAGGGAAACAAAAAACAAAACAGAAGGAGAACGTAATCGCATGGTTGAAATCTCCAAAAAGTATTTTGTACTGACCTAATGTCTCCCAGAAGTGAAGGACTGGATGTCCTTTAATTTTCTAAATTTGAATGAGAACAAAACAGAGATTGTTGTTTTTGGCGACCTCAGTCTCTGCAAAAGTGCCCTTGGGCCACTTGAGTCTCAGTCCTGTGGCAAAGCTCTTGGTGTTTTTATTGATAGCTCATTTAAGCTGGAAAAGCAGCTAAGCGCAGTGGTTAGAGCTGGCTTTTTTTAAATCTTAGGCTTCTTGGGAAGGTGAAGCGCTACTTGCCCTCTAACCAATTTGAAACAGTAGTTCATGCCCTTATAACCAGTCGCTTGGACTACTGTAATTCACTTTATTTTGGTCTGAACCAATCCTCGATTCAGCGCCTCCAGATGGTGCAAAATGCAGCTGCACGACTGCTCTCAGGAACATCACGATATGACCACATCACTCCTGTGCTTGCATCTCTGCACTGGCTACCTGTTGTTTATAGAATAGATTTTAAAATCCTCTTGTTTGTTTTTAAATGTCTAAATGGATTAGCCCCACCTTATTTGTCAGATTTGATATCCTTGCACAGTCCTGTCAGAGCTCTGAGGTCTGCTGAACAATGTCTTTTAGACATTTCCAGGTCTAAGCGTAAGAGCAGAGGGGATAGAGCCTTCGCTGTAGCTGGCCCTAAGTTGTGGAATTCTCTACCACATCTTTGGAGAGTTTTAAGTGCTCCCTGAAGACTCACTTTTTTTGCGCTGGCCTTCGGCACAAGCTGAGCTGAATACTTTTCTTATGCTTATTTTACTCTTCTATTTTGTATTAAATGTTGATTGTTTTTATTTTTATGAACCTGTACAGCACTTTGGGGCAGTGTCTGCTGTTTGTAAATGTGCTTTATAAATAAATTTGACCTTGACCTTGACCTAAACTACAGGCTCACCACGGGTCATGGATCTGCGACTGTGTGTAGAAGCAGAGTGAGGACCGGGAAGGGAGAGAGCTCAGCTTCCTGCCAGTCGGCTGGACCTGGCTGGAAGTCTCCGAACTCCGACTCTGAAGTCTCCTCCCTGAAGGCAGTTGGAGAGAAATATCAAGGCCTTTTTTTTCTTTTTCTTTTTTTACATTACAGCAACAAAACCGATTCCGTACCCACAGTACAGTATTCAAGTATATTTTCACCAAGCGCCTTTTTAAAACTTTTACTTGAGTAATTATTTGTGTCACTTTTTACAGATAGCCAGTGGGAAACTCAGCCTACAAGTATGTCATTGTACTTCTTAGAATAGTTTTATCATATGGTACTTAATTCTATTGAGAAATATTCTAATGGTAAATGGACTCAACTTATAAAGCGCTTTTCTACCTTTATCAGGCCCAAAGCACTTTACAGTGAGGAACCAGTCACCCATTCACACACCAGTGTGCGCCATAGACCGTTAAAAAGAATAGACAGCTCCTCCTCACTCCTCCCCGTTTACCATAATGACCACTTTCGAGGGGGAAATCATGGCGGATTTACAGACTCCTCCTCCCCAGCTCTGACGAAGCATGTTCCTAATAAGGGCAAAAGGGCGGGATCTCACTGTAGACTCGGCCCTTGCGTGACGTGTAGCTCGCGCAGCTCCAATGCCAACAGTCCGACCTCCGTTAAGTAGGAGATTAAAAAATATATATTTCGAAAACCAGCCTGGTTTCTATTTTTTTGACTAACCCAGCGTTATCTCAGGAGGAATATGTAGCCATATTAAGTGTTGAAAAAATTGAAACCAGGCATTAAAGTTGTTTTTAACGTGTCTAAAGTCCAATGCTTTTCAATGGGGCCTAGCGGCCAAATGGAGGTACTACAGCAATGGAGGAGCAATGGCGGCCTCCAGTGTATGCGGTCACAAAGCAGAGCAGCCAGCGGCCATTGGTGTGCGCAGACACTGGAGGTGAGTAGGGTAAAGTGTCTTGCCCAAGGACACAACGACAGTGGGCATTTGCGGGAGCTGGGATTCGAACCCACGACCTTCCGATCACAAGACGGCCCGCTCTACCACCTGCACCACCATCACTGTAATGAAGATCTGTATCTGTACTTGAGTAAAACAAATGTTACACATCGTTACACAGCCCAAAGCTTCATGTGATGCATAAAATGGATGTAGTCTGTGTTTCATGTACTTCAGAAAAAAATATTTGTGTATACATTTCTGGCATTTCCTTTGGAAATACTAACGTTTTTACATAATTGTATGTTTTGTTTCTCATAGGCAAATTTAGGCACGGTAGCACCGTGGTTAGAGCTCATTCTTCACAGCTAGAAGGTCCAAGTTTGATTCCCACCTGGGACGGGGTCTTTCTGTGTGGAGTTTGCATGTTCTCCCCGAGTCTGTGTAGGTTTCCTCCGGGTACTCCAGTTTCCCCTACCACTAAAAACATGTACAATAGGCCATGACGAATGAGTGTGTTTGAGAGTGCGCGTGGGGACAACGGATGCAAATTAGCCCAAAAGCTACAATCCGGTGTGGCTTGTTTACATGCATGAGACCCATATATGTTCAGTAACATGCACTGTCCCGACCAAATAAACCAATAAAATAAATTAATAAATGTCACTACTGAATCGTAAATCAGAATTTTATAATCAAACAGTCATCAGTACTCGCAGTACAGTTTACAGTTTTTTTTACTCTGACTAGAGTTATTATTTTAGTCACTTTATTTCAAAGTAAAGTTACACTTAGGCTACTTGAGTAAATATGTTAGCTACTCTACCCACCTCTGCCGATAGCCTAGCCCACATATGTTAGCTCCTCTACCCGTCTCTCGGGATCAGTAAATAGGCAAAACATTCCATTTGGTTCAACTGTTATTTTGAGCTTTTAGAAATACCTACATGTCACTCAGTCGTCCCCCGGACTGACTGTCCCGCTCACATGGAGATCAGTGTCACTTTTATTAGGGGAGAGTGGGGTAAGATGAGCCAGTTGGTAAGATGATTTTGTAAAATAAAACATTTTTATTGAAATGTGAGATTATAGATTTAATCTTTACATGATTTGAAATTGACAGATTTGGCCGTAAAATAATCCCAGTTTTTATGAAAAAGCTTATTTTCGCTGTTCAGAGTACATTTTTGGCCTGATCCCAAAAACAATCGTCACAAACAAAAACATGCAGGTCAAATTTTTTCCTGATGCTTGTTGCTCATTAAGTTAATTTATAAAACAGCCTTTTTATTATTTTTGTTGTAAGAGAGAAATAAAAAAAATAAATAAATGAAAAAGGAACTCTTCGACGCGTCTGTGCTGTCCCGGGAGAGTAAACAAACGCTCCCCCGGAGGATCCGAACAGAAGTCATGTTTGTGAAGACGGAGCTCTTTCTAACCTACTCTGGACACGCCTGTTCTTTTTTCTTACCCAACGATAATGTCACGGGTTCGCGTTTGGCTACGAGAGGAACAGGACTAAACAACCTTCCTAAAGAAGAGTGCACTCGCAACAAGTTGGAATTTCTTTCCGGGATTCAGCGACTTTATCAACCAACCTGATGGATGCTTGGTGAACGTAAACACCCGATGATGGGGAGGCCAGGCTGAGCAGTGAGTCAATCAAAACGTGTGTTAGCGTGTGTGTTAGCGTGTGTGTTAGTGTAGTGATACGGGTGTCGTGCCGTCCTCCCGTACCCTATAAAAGGTGCTCCCTCTCTCTTGCTCGGCCCTCCTGACATCTCCCCTCTGACGTCACACGGCAGCAAGAGCAGAGTGATGGCCGCTGTGAGCTCAGCCGTAGCATGTTGTGGTTATTGAAGAAGTAAACGCGTTGTCATCGTTCTCTAGCATCAAGCCCCGGTGATTTGCTACAGTTACTTGCGTGTGCTCGGTGAGTTGCGGTTTTAGACGTTTTAAACATTCAGTGTACTCGTACAGAGCTAACACCGCTAACTGTTTTTAGCTTCCTGGCTGTGGCTCCTTGTGTCGGGCCGTTGCGTCTCCTGTGCGGTCGAGGCATGTTTGTGCGCACGTTATAGTGGCATGTGTAGCAGTATGGGGTCGCTAGTCCCGGGCTCACCTATAAAAGGCGCTGCTTCCCCCATTCTTGCCCCTCTCTGACCTGTCACCCCTGACGTCAGCCACCAGTCAGGAACCGGCCTAGCTGCGAGGAGCTCTTCACGATAGGCGCACTGCAGCCGCAGGGAGCGTAAAGCCGGCGGTTTGGCGAGAAGTGTGCAGGCATTGGTGAGTTGAGTGTGTGCAGGCTAGCTCGTGTAATATGGTGGTCAGGGCTAACAGGTGTGTGTCTTAGTGGCCTCGGCGTTGGACTCCTCGCGTGTGTGATGGGGCGTTGTGTAAAAGACCTGTGGCGTGCCAGGTCCTGCGCCTCTCCCCGGTATGTCAATAACTCCGCCTTACAAGTTGGTTTAGCGATCAAAACTAAATATGCCTTTCCATACTGTAGGTTTCTGGTTCAGTCAAGCATCCCCTTTTGGACAGCTCTCCATCTTCGCTGTCGTTTGGAAGCGTTTTGTTTTGGGGACCCTCATACTGTCCACTCAAGATGTCACGATTTATGGAACTGTCAAATCGTTGTGCCTTGGACGTAATTTAAGAATGTCTAATGTAATTTAATTTTAAACAAGAGAATACCAAAACGAAAAAGAGAAATATATTTATTAATAAATTAAGTAACATAAAGTAAATGGTCATGTCTCTGTCATAATTAAGCCTGATAAGAACCTGTTTCCCGCTAGTACGAAATGAAGTCATGTTTACATGCATACGGAGTTTATGGCTGCTTACTAGCGCCTTTCCATTCGGTTACACATGCCACACGCAAACGACTCGGTATGTGTCTGAAAGTCTTTTCCCTTTTATTATTTATGTTAATTAGTGTATTAATGCATTGATTGCGACCGACAGGCTCTTGTCGGATGGGCCTTCTCTTTCAACATTCTTCTCTTTCAACATTCTTCTCTTTCAACATTCTTCTCTGTGACTGCTACGAGGAAACCTGTCGCTCAGCCAGTACGATGTTATATGGACGGTAAACATCACAACACGACCCCGGTGTGTAGTAGTCGGGCCTGCAGAGAAGAGGTAACGGCGTCAAGCAACTCTTCGCGAGTGCAGTAGGATGCTGCCGCCAGCGGTTGTGTTGAGCGCTTACTTCTATGGACATTGTGCTCAGCGCTGCGTGAGAGACACTTTTCTACTTTTTGTTCATTTCAGTTGGACTATCGGGATTATGGGGGGTCAATATAAGAGGGACGGTTTTGTCATGTCCCTCTGTGTTATCCCAGTACGAAAATAATACAAACTTAATAAGTAAATAAAATTACATATTTGTATAACTTGCACTTAGCAAGTTATACAAATATGTAATTTTATTTACACACCCTAGGCAGGAGGTCGATGATCGACTTTGTAGTTGTGTCATCTGATCTCCGGCCGCGTGTCTCGGACACTCGGGTGAAGAGAGGGGCTGAGCTGTCAACCGATCACCACCTGGTGGTGAGCTGGATCCGCTGGCAGGGGGGGAGGAAGCCGGTCAGACCTGGCAGGCCCAAACGTGTTGTGAGGGTCTGTTGGGAACGTTTGGTGGATCCCTCTGTCAGTAGGGTCTTCAACTCCCACCTCCGGAAGAGCTTCACCCAGATTCCGAGGGAGGTTGGAGACATGGAGTCAGTTGTGGCCGTAAGGTCTCTGGTGCCTGTCGCGGCGACAATCCCCGAACCCGGTGGTGGCGCCCGGAAGTAAGGGATGCCGTCAAGCTGAAGAAGGAGTCCTACCTGGCCTTGTTGGCTTGTGGGACTCCGGAGGCAGCTGAGAGGTACCGGCAGGCCAAGCGTGCTGCAGCTCGTGCAGTCACAGAGGCAAAAACTCGGGTCTGGGAGGAGTTCGGAGAAGCCATGGAGGAGGACTATCGGTCGGCCTCGAAGAGATTCTGGCAAACCATCCGGTGCCTCAGGAGGGGAAGCAGTGCTTCACCAACACTGTTTACAGTGCGGGCGGGGAGCTGTTGACCTCGACTGGGGATGTGGTCGGGCGGTGGAAGGAGTACTTCGAGGATCTCCTCAATCCCACTGTCACGTCTTCCGATGAGGAGGCAAAGGCTGGGGACTCGGAGGGGGACTCGTCCATCACCCAGGCTGAAGTCACTGAGGTGGTTAGAAAGCTCCTCGGGGGCAAGGCCCCGGGGGTGGATGAGATTCGTCCCGAGTACCTTAAGTCTCAGGATGTTGTAGGGCTGTCTTGGCTGACACGTCTCTGCAACATCGCGTGGCGGTTGGGGACAGTGCCTCTGGATTGGCAGACCGGGGTGGTGGTCCCTCTCTTTAAGAAGGGGGATTGGAGGGTGTGCTCCAATTACAGAGGGATCACACTTCTCAGCCTCCCCGGTAAGGTCTACTCCAGGGTGCTGGAGAGGAGGATCCGGCCGATAGTCGAACCTCGGATTCAGGAGGAACAATGCGGTTTCCGTCCTGGTCGTGGCACACTGGACCAGCTCTATACCCTACATCGGGTGCTTGAGGGTTCGTGGGAGTTCGCCCAACCAGTCCACATGTGCTTTGTGGATTTGGAGAAAGCGTTCGACCGTGTCCCTCGTGGTGCCCTGTGGGGGTGCTCCGGGAGTATGGGGTCCGGGGCCCTCTGCTAAGGGCTGTCCGTTCCCTGTATGACCGCAGCAGGAGCTTGGTTCGCATTGCCGGCAGTAAGTCAGACTTGTTTCCGGTGCGTGTTGGTCTCCGCCAGGGCTGCCCTATGTCACCGGTTCTGTTCATTACCTTTATGGACAGAATTTCTAGGCGCAGCCAGGGGCCGGAGGGTGTCCGGTTTGGGAACCTCAGGATCTCATCTCTGCTGTTTGCAGACGATGTTGTTCTGTTGGCGTCATCAAATCTGGACCTCCAGCGCGCACTGGGGCGGTTTGCAGCCGAGTGTGAAGCGGCCGGGATGAGGATCAGCACCTCCAAATCTGAGGCCATGATTCTCCACCGGAAAAAGGTCGGTGGGGAGTCCTAGCCTCAAGTGGAGGAGTTCAAGTATCTCGGGGTCTTGTTCACGAGTGAGGGACGGATGGAGCGTGAGATCAGGGGGCAAAGCTCTCGATTTACCGATCGATCTACGTTCCCACCCTCACCTATGGTCATGAGATCTGGGTAATGACCGAAAGGACAAGATCGCGAATACAAGCGGCCGAAATGAGTTTCCCTCGCAGGGTGGCTGGGCGCACCCTCCGAGATCGGGTGAGGAGCTCAGTTACCCGGGAGGAGCTCGGGGTAGAGTCGCTGCTCCTTCACGTCGAAAGGAGCTGAGGTGGCTAGGGCATCTGTTCCGGATGCCTCCTGGTCGCCTTCCTTGGGAGGTGTTCCAGGCATGTCCTATTGGGAGGAGGCCTCGTGGAAGGCCCAGGACACGCTGGTGGGACTATGTCTCCGAGCTGGCCTGGTGTCGCCTCGGGGTCCCCCCAGAACAGCTGGAGGAGGTGTGCGTGGATCGGGAAGTCTGGGCATCTCTGCTGAGACTGCTGCCTCCGCGACCCGGCCCCGGATAAAGCGGAAGAAAATGGATGGATGGATGGATGTATAACTTGACTGTCTCTGTCCCTATCCGTTAACGAACCTGTGTGACTTAAATGCGTGGGGATTAGTTCATTGGGTTCCCTTGACCCACAAAATCAAGGGTGGTGTTGTAACAACAAGTGTAGGGTCTGCACTGCTAACACGTTTAAGTAAAAGGCCCCTTGCTACCGCTCGTTATGCCACATTAGCATGTGTGTTAGCGTGTGTGTTAGCGTGTGTGTTAGTGTGTGTGTTAGCGTGTGTGTTAGCGTGTGTGTTAGCGTGTGTGTTAGCCATTTATGAAACTGTGTTGCACATGTCAACTCCTTATAACAGCATTATGTGAAGTAACTTCACTTTTTGCAGCGATATTTATATTTATAATACTGTAAATCTGGAATGAGCAGAGAGAGGGGCGGAGTTAACTGAATCGAAGCGTCTTGTCTTCCGGGTTTGAAAAATACCCCCAGAAAATACTTATATTTCTCTCAAAAATGAGTACTCCATAGTGATAGAGGTACAATATATCATATAAATGCCTATACTTTACTTTGGAATGGCTAAAATAGCAGGATACAGATCCTTTAAATCACATTTTGTCATTTTTTCATCACTTTTTCATCACATTTTTGTCACTTTTTCGTCATGTTTCTGTCGCTCATTTGTTGCATTTTCGTCTCATTTTTTTGCCACCATTTGACGCTTTGTCCAATAAGCTTTTAGATTTGGGTAAAGCCAAACTGGAGAAAATGTGCTCTGTTCAGGTGGGGGTTAAGAGGTTAATTAGCGGTAAAGCTCTCATCACATGGGCGCAAAGCTGTCTGATAATCCTCTCGTTTCGCCGTCGAGTGAAGCTCCCCGCAGCAGCAGGAGCAGTGTGTCTTCCTCCTCTCAGTTAGCTTTTGCTCCCCCCGTATATAGGCGTGTCCTCCGCATGCTTATAATAGGCTCGCAGGGCAAGCGGGTCTGGACTCTCTCCGTCTGTGCTCGTTGTGAGTGAACGGCCTCTCCAGCCTCTCCAGCATGGCACAGATGCCCCCCGAAGCGCCCGCGTTCAATAAGCCGAAGGTACGAGCTTTCCATTATGTGCCTGGTTTGTTTACACTTTTCCCCCCTTTTTTTGTTCAACGCATTGTTGAATAACGTTGGGCAAGGTTACGGAAGTTACCAGCCATATGACACAAAGGAGCCCTATGACAGCTTATTGTTTTACATGCATATAGACGATGTTAACATACTGCTACTATTGGAAAATGGCGGAAATCATCTCCCTCGTTATTGGTAGTTAAATACAGGGCTGCAACATTTAAAATTGTACAATATCATAATGTTTAATTGACCCATGAGATGTCAAATGTGCTGCCCATACTCTGACATTAAAGGTCCTATTGCTGGGTTTCAGGTGACATTACAGCATTCTAAAGGCCAATACTATTATATGGAGGAAACATTATTTTGTTTTTGAGGAAATGTTTGGTCTTGTACAGAGAGATCATGGACCCAGTGACCGATATTAATGATCATTTTTGTAATTCATATATTTTCTTTTGAGCTACGACTTGTGAAAGTGTAATGCTGTTAATAGGAAAAACTGGCTCCTCGCCCCCACTGGGTACGATGACATCATCACATTCTAAAACCTGAAACCCAGCAATACCTGATACTTTTTTATCTAGTGGAGCTTGGTTGAGTGAATTTCATCAAAGCAGACATTTTGTGGAAAAAAATATCTTTGCGTGCGGTCCCTGTGGTTCTTATTATAAGCTTTCTTTTAGTGATCATGAACTTGGCTACTTGTTATTTCCGCTTTACCTGCGACTGAGTCTGGCCAGAGTCGGCGCTAGGAGTGTGACAATATATAGATTTTCCGATATATCGCGATATTTTGCGGGACGATACGATACCGATACTTTTTATTCCGATAGCGAATGACTCTTGATGACGTCATGGATATTAATGAGCAACGTCATGCATACTAATGAAGCAGCAGTGCTCCACTGTGTTCACAGTCAATAGAGGCCAATAATGATCAAGAATTCAGTCAGGACAGCAGGGGGCAGCACTACAGTTTTAAGCACTTGGACCAAACACTGTCACACAAATCAATTATTTTTAATGATAGTTTATAATTATAAAGATTAATTTGGAGTTGATTTATTACTTTTTAAATAGGACTGTGGTTTCTTGTTTATTTAAATGTAAATGAAGTCACTTTAATTATTGGTAGTATTTTTGGTAGTATTTTGTCTAAGTGGAGTCTGCTAAACTTATAAATTATAGATGGAAATAGACATGAAAAGTTAATATAATGAGTCTGCTAAACTTAAACATTTTCGGTGGAAATAGGTGTAAAAAGGTATTATATTGAGTCTGCTAAACCTTTACATTTTAGGTTGAAATAGTCAGGAAAAAGTGGATGTAATGAGTGTGTTGAACTATAAAATTTTAAGTTCAAATTGTCAAAAAAAAGTAATATGGATAAGTCTACTAAACTCAAAAAGCTACATTGGATGAGTGCACTGAACTTGTAGATATAGATTGGATATAACGTAAAAAAATGTAATTCATTAACTCAAATTTTTTGTCGTAATAAAGTTTCCACAAAAGTTTTGAGTTGACTGAACTTGTTCGGGTTTACAGTGTAACATGATCAGCCACGAGCCACAAAATTACCAGATCAACAACTCAGGACCTGCTGTGACATGTATGAGGCACTTATGATCATTTTAGAGCCCTGGGTTAGTCCTGGTTAAGTTCTGGTTTAGTCCTAGTTTAGCCCTGGTTTAGTCCTGGTTAAGTTCTGGTTTAGTACTAGTTTAGCCCTGGTTTAGTCCTGGTTAAGTTCTGGTTTAGTACTAGTTTAGCCCTGGTTTAGTCCTGGTTAAGTTCTGGTTTAGTACTAGTTTAGCCCTGGTTTAGTCCTGGTTAAGTTCTGGTTTAGTACTAGTTTAGCCCTGGTTTAGCCCTGGTTAAGTTCTGGTTTAGTACTAGTTTAGTCCTGGTTTAGCCCTGGTTTAGTTCTAGTTTAGCCCTGGTTTAGTCCTGGTTAAGTCCTGGTTTAGTCCTGGTTTAACCTTTGTTTAGTCCTGGTTTAGTTCTAGTTTAGCCCTGGTTTCGTCCTGGTTTCGTCCTAGTTTAGCCCTGGTTTAGTCCTTGTTAAGTTCTGGTTTAGTCCTGGTTTAGCCCTGGTTTAGTCCTGGTTAAGTTCTGGTTTCGTCCTAGTTTAGCCCTGGTTTAGTCCTTGTTAAGTTCTGGTTTAGTCCTGGTTTAGCCCTGGTTTAGTCCTGGTTAAGTTCTGGTTTCGTCCTAGTTTAGCCCTGGTTTAGTCCTGGTTTAGCCCTGGTTTAGTCCTGGTTTAGTCCTGGTCAAGTTCTGGTTTAGTCCTGGTTTAGCCCTGGTTTAGTCCTGGTTAAGTTCCGGTTTAGTCCTGGTTTCGTCCTGGTTTAGTCCTGGTTAAGTTCTGGTTTAGCCCTGGTTTAGTCCTGGTTTCGTCCTGGTTTAGTCCTGGTTAAGTTCTGGTTTAGCCTGGTTTAGTCCTGGTTTAGTCCTGGTTAAGTTCTGGTTTAGCCCTGGTTTAGTCCTGGTTCTGGTTAGTCCTGGTTTAGTCCTGGTTTAGTCCTGGTTTAGTCCTGATTTCGTCCTGGTTTAGCCCTGGTTTCGTCCTAGTTTAGCTCTGGTTTAGTCCTGGTTAAGTACTGGTTTAGCCCTGGTTTCGTCCTAGTTTAGCTCTGGTTTAGTCCTGGTTAAGTCCTGGTTTAGCCCTGGTTTAGTCCAGTATTGCTCCCTGAAACCTGCTCATGAGCTTATCACTGTGAAGAATTGGGATGTAAGAAATGAAAATAAGAATGAGTTTGTAGACAAATAATGATTTCATTTAGTTTTGATTGCTTTATTTTTTTAATTGTTTTATTGTTTTATTACAGACAGACTAAACTCTAGCGTCGTCATGTTGTACATAATTATATGGAAACACTTTATGGCAGGGTACAGGTCATAAAGTTGCATACTCAGCCTTTTCTCTCACATAACATGCAGTTATGAATGAAAATGTGTGGGCTGGAACAGGAAACTGAACAAACACAGTCCTAAAACAGACATAAGGGGGAGTAAACTAGAATAAAGAATAAACCAAACATCACAATGATCTTGGGCAAACAGTAACAAACATGAGCGTTATGTCATAGTGAGTCTGTTGGAGGAGCTGACACAAGACCTGAGCATGAGACACGCAGCTAAGAGAGGACTAAACCAGCTAAACCAGGACTAAACCAGCTAAACTAGAACTAAACCAGGGCTAAACCAGGACTAAACCAGCTAAACTAGAACTAAACCAGGGCTAAACCAGGTAAACCAGGACTAAACCAGCTAAACTAGAACTAAACAAGGGCTAAACCAGGACTAAACCAGGACTAAACCAGCTAAACTAGAACTAAACCAGGGCTAAACCAGGACTAAACCAGGACTAAACCAGCTAAACTAGAACTAAACAAGGGCTAAACCAGGACTAAACCAGATCTTAACCAGGACTAAACCAGGGCTAAACTACGACTAAACTAGAGCTTAACTAAACTAAACCAGGGCTAAACCAGGACTAAACCAGGACTAAACCAGGGCTAAACCAGGACTAAACCAGATCTTAACCAGGACTAAACCAGATCTTAACCAGGACTAAACCAGAACTTAACCAGGACTAAACCAGGGCTAAACTACGACTAAACTAGGGCTTAACTAAACTATATCAGGGCTGAACTAGGACTAAATCAGGACTAAACCAGGGCTAAACTGAGACTTAACCTGGACTAAACCAGGATTAAACCAGGACTAAAACAGGACTAAACTGAGACTTAACCTGGACTAAACCAGGACTAAACAAGGACTAAACAAGGACTAAAACAGGACTAAACTGAGACTTAACCTGGACCAAACCAGGACTAAACAAGTACTAAAACAGGACTAAACTGAGACTTAACCTGGACTAAACCAGGACTTTTTTTTTTTTTTTTTTTTTTTTTTAATTTATTTAAAGGGACAATGCATATTAATGAACATATAAATGTAAATATGCCAGAATTAGCCAATGGCTACTTTCCATCTGTAGTCCCTGGCAGATCAAGAAAATACAAAGACCAAAATACAACATTAAAGACAAAAGATCATCACACAGATCATCCACACAATTAAACTTGAGACATAAAACATGAAGATAATGGTCAGTGGTCACATGTCTGATTCCCCTTCAGCCAACCTTTAAGTTTAGTTTTAAATACGATGAATGTGGTACAGTCTCTAATGTCTGCTGGGATGCTGTTCCATACCGTGGTCCCTTTCACTGACAGCACCTGTTGACTATACGCTGTGCGTCTATAAGGAACCACACAGTCGCCTCTGGTGGCGGCTCTGGTCACTCTACCACTTGTACTGGATATGAACTTAATGAATTCATTCAAGGATGGTGGAGAGAGTCCATGCAGAATCTTATAAACTGAACAAGCCATTTTAAATGTTCTAAAATTTTCAAAGTTGAGAATATTATATTTTTCAAGTATTAAGCAATGATGAAATGAATATGGTTTTTTATCAAATATTTTTAAAGCTTTTTTATATAGAGACTCAATTGGTTTTAAAGTAGTCAGACTTGTCAGTGACCAGTTAGTAATGCAATATTCAATATGTGAAAAGATCATACAATGAAGAAACATTTTAGCTGCATTTTCTGGCAGTGATGTTCGGATTTGTCTAAAATTACGAAGATTAAAATTTACAATTTTACACATATGTTTAACATGATTTTTAAAAGATAACGTTGAGTCTAAGATAACACCAAGATATTTAAATTTGTCCACAATCTGTAGCTCCTCTCCTTAACCAGAACTAAACAGCACAGTGGCGCAGCGGTTAGCGCTAGTGCTAGGCCTGTCTGTGTGGAGTTTGCATGTTCTCCCCGTGTCTGCATAGGTTTCCTCCGGGTACTCCGGATTCCCCTACCTCTAAAAACATGTACAATAGGTTCCCCTCTGGGGCCAGGACTCCCCTGAAAAAGAAATGATTAGTCTCAGTGGGACTTTCCTAGTTGAATAAAGGTCAAATAAAAAAGGAGCCGGTGGGAGGAGCTTATGGTGGGATAACCAGGAAGTGAAACTCGTGGATATTTTGTTTCAGCTGTTTTAGATCAATATTGCATTTCTAACCAACAAAGTGTAAGATAAAAGACTAAATTCTACTAAGACATACTCTGCATTATTTTATTTTATTTTTATTTATTCCAATACGTTTTATGTTGCAAATAATTTACCGTGCCTTCTCGAATCAAGGTCAAATGCTCGAATTTCAAGACGATGTAACTTATTGACGAACATCCTCTGCCTTTGCATTCGCAGGACACAAACCCGGATTAAAACCAGGATTAAGACGTATTTGCCCAGATAGATCGAAACCAATTTAAACAGATTAAACTAAGATTAAACGCCCTGAATGACTCATTTGAGCCGCAGCGTTGGCAGAGATCATGTTCAGAAAATCTCATTAAATTTTCATTCTCCAAAGTGACACCACGCAGGAGTCCAGTGTCCTGACGACGACAGCAGACCGGCCTCTCACACTTTCATTTCCATTATTAGCCTTTAACTTGATGATCAGCTGCACTTAGAAGCATGTTTAGGCCCGGGGACATTGAGGATGGGTCAAAGCAGAGAACAAATTTCTCTACAGAGGTTAATAAAGGATAACTTAACTTAATCTGGACTTAAAAAGGGTCAGAGCTGTGAGAAACGTAGACTAAGGGGCAGGCTGCAAAGGAACGCCCCAATGTTTGTACCGGGACATGACCAGAACCATTTGATCGGAGACCGGAGAGCTCAGCTGGCTCAACATCTTAAATGTAAGGGAGCGAGACCATGAAGAGCTTACTTCTTTTTTTTTATCAATCCGAAAACGGACCGGGAGCCAGTGCAGGGAGGAGAGAGAGATGTGTCTGTGTCTGAATGAACCGGTTTGGCAAGGCATGGCAAGTTTATTTACAGAACATTTCACCCATTCATCCATGCATCCATTTTCTTCCACTTGTCTGTTGCCGGGTCGTGGGGGCAGCCGTTGGAGCTGCACCAGCCCCTATGGCTCCTCCTGCAGGTGGTGGGTCCACAGAAGGACGGCCTCATGGTTCTTACCGGGCCTGTTCTCTCATAAGGGGCTTCTGAACCGCTCTTTGTCTGACCCGTCACCTAGGACCTGTTTGCCATGGGAGACCCTACCAGGGGCACGAAGCCCCCGACAACAGAGCTCCAGGATCATTCAGGCTCAAACCCCTCCAGCACGTTAAGGTGGAGGTTCCAGGAGGGGAGAACATTTCACGTCAAAGACAATTCAGTGTGCCTCACACAGCATCACCAAAACACACAGAAACACAATAGAAAGCCAGTGCAGAGACCGGAGCACTGGACTAATATGGTCGTATTTCCTGGTTCTTGTCAGGACTCGAGCAGCAGCGTTCTGGATGTTCTGCAGCTCTAACAGCTCGTTTAGAAAGGCCAGTGAGCAGCCGTTACAGTAGTCTAACCTGCTGGAGACAAATGCATGAATTAGTCTCTCCAAGTCTGGTTTAGACACTATGTTCTTTATTTTAGCAATGTTTTGTAGATGGTAATCGACCTCTGATGTAATAATATGAAATTCAAGTCTGAGTCCATGATTACCCCGAGGTTTCTAACTTGATTTTTTGGATCTAGTGAAAGAACCTCAAACAATGATCTGTTGTTTTATCTGTATTTAACTAGAGGAAGTTGTTTTGCATCCACACACTAATCTGTTTGATACAATGACACAATGTATCTGCAGGCCCAAGTTAAAAGACGGGTTGCTGCATTCTGAACTAAATGTAACCGGTGGAGTGATGACTGTGGGAGATCAGAATACAGAACGTTGCAATAATCCAACCGACTATTCCAACGCTCTGTACTCTGGCCTCCCACAGTTAGACAACTACTTAACTACAAGGCAAGACATTTACAGTGATGAACTTTGTATCCTCTGGTGAAAGTCTTTGCTCCGGACGTGATGTTTTTAACATGACGCTAGTGACTGTTCATCAGTGGATCAGTGCCTTTCATGTGATCTTTAACACTTTATTTGAATTCCGGAGAATTCACTCAGAAGTCATGTGTCGCCCACATGCATATACCCCGTTCATTCGTGCAGTTTTGAGTATTCCTTCCTGTTCGCTATTTGGTTTCCTCCTCTACTGCTGAAGCGCTCTATTTCTCTCTCTGAAATCCACAACTTCCTTCTGCAGTCTTAGAGCTCAAAAACCATCACGGGATTCGTTCTGAGCATTCATTAGATGCCATTAGAAGAAACGGAAAGCTTGTTTAGATTGTGTTATTCCTATGTTGAGGGAGCATCGGAAATCCCAAAAGAACAAAATCAATATTTGAGCACAAAATCTCAAAAGTTTTTATGCACGATATGTCCACTAGTTCACAGCTTACGTTTTAAACATTAGCCTTTGAGCAAAGACTGAAATACAGTATGAACGGCTAAACTAACCAAAGAATCACATGCATTCCAGAGCCTGTTTGTCGAGATCTAAACTACAGAGTTAGCAGGTTTTATACTAGTGGTTATACTAGAAAGCGCACATCATACAGTACATTCTTATCCATAAATGCTACACAAAGGCTGTAAACGAATGTCCACACGATTCCCTATATAGTGCACTTTATAGTGGATACGCCATTTTGTAGGGGTGCCCGAATGTCCAGAGAGAAATCAGCGGTTTCAATCACGTGTTGCATATTTCTCATGAATAAACTATAGACTTGAATATAAACGGTGAAAAAATGCTAGCGTTAGCTGCTAACCTTTAGCTCGAGCTGTTAAATGACCGATAACTTCCTCTCTCGGACAAAAAGGCTTCATTCATGTAAAATCCATGTTAAATAAAACGTATTTACCCATAAATATTCCACTGTCTCATGAGTTTGGTTGGTCTTTATCGCAGAAATACATTATTCCCGGAGTTTAGCGAACATTTAGCAGATGTCACTCATTCTGCTGCCGCTTCGGACTTGACCTACTTTCTGTGCGTCTTTGAGCTAACGCTGCAGTGATTTATTTCTTTTCCTTCTTTTTATTCTGTCTACTATATAGTGTGGGCAGAGCCGTGGGAAGATATTTTAGTTAGGGGGTGCTGAGGGACAAAATTTACCCTCAAAACGCTTTTTCTGTGCATATTTCCTATTTATTAATATTGACTGCTGTTTGCAAACTATCCGCCAGGGGGTGCTGCAGTGCCCTCAGCACCCTGGGTTCCCATAGCCTTGAGTGCAGGCCTATGTAGTGAATGAGGGTTAGGGATTAGGGTGGACATTCGGACACAGCCAAAGTCAGCTGTGTTTTGTTGAATGTTCAGTGTTATGGGGGTAATCATTATGGGGTATCAGATGTCACTTAGCCTATCGCACAGCTAGAAGCAAGGTAGAATTTAAATAACATTGCAACAGCTTCAGGTAAAGGCTGCTCCACTTTAGTCCAAACTAAAAGAGTTGTAAGAGAGTTGATAGTTTCTGCTCCTCGTTTCCTAAAACATCCATGAGCGATTTCAAAGGTTCCTCAGCGGCGCAGTAGCAAAAGAAAGCATCAAGCGCTAATTCTCCACAATAAACTTGAGGTCACATGACGCGATCCCTTTTGAGTGACAGCAGCTTCAGACCGGCTCAATGCGGCGGCTTTTCAGTGTGTGCAGGGTTGGGTCGGGGCGGCAAATTTAGACTAATTCTTTCTGGTCGAGTCGGTCCGGTTTGGTTTACATCGGATCGATTTGGGGCGGGTCAGAAAAAAAGCTAACCCGCTCATCTCTATCATAGACTGTACAAAAGAATAGACATCTCCTCCTCATTCCTCCCCGTTTACCATAATGACCACGTTCGAGGGGAAATCATGGCGGATTTACAGACTCCTCGTCCCCAGCTCTGACGAAGCATGTTCCTAATAAGGGCATAAGGGCGGGATCTTCACTGTAGACTCCGCCCTTGCGTGACCTGTAGCTCGTGCAGCTCCAATGCTAACAGTCCGACCCTCATTAGTATGAGATTTCAAAAAATGTTCTTTCGAAAACCAGCCTGGTTTCTTTAATTGTGACTAACCCAGCGTTATCTCAGGAATATGTAGCCGTAGAAAGTGTTTTAAACATGTCTAAAGTCCAATGCTTTTCAATGGGAGACCTGCGGCTATATGGATGTAGGGGTGGGAACCTCTGGGTACCTCACGAAACGATACGCGATACATGGCTCACGATAACGATTATCTCACGATACGACGATAATCGATATATTGCACAAAAATAAGCTACGATACATCACGATAATAAAAAAACATGCTACTTTTAACCTTTATTTTAACATACTACATATTATTCATCATTCACATTTCTTTTCATGTGCTTTGTACCACTTTTATAAATGATCCCTGACTTACTCACTGAAAATGGGTCATAGATCTGTCAGTGACGTCCTATTTAAAAAGTAATAAATCAACCCCAAATTAAAAGTAATGTATTTGTGTGACAGTGTTTGGTCCAAGTGCTTAAAACTGTAGTGCTGCCCCCTGCTGTCCTGACTGAATTCTTGATCATTATTTGCCTCTATTGACTGTGAAAACAGTGGAGCACTGCTGCCTCATTAATATGCATGACGTTGCTCATTAATATGCATGACTTCATCAAAAGCATCGATATCGGAATAAAAAGTATTGGTATCGTATCGTCCAGCAAAATATCGCGATATATATCGGAAAATCGATATATTGTTACACTCCTATATGGAGGTACTACAGCAATGGCGGCCTCCAGTGTTGTGGTCGTAAAGCAGAGCAGCCAGCGGCCATTGATCTCTATATAACTAAAGAGACAAGATAGTTTCTTGTTTGTGCAGAACCTTGCAAATCATTCTATATTGCTAAGTGCAATCGTTCACATTGGGATTTCGACTTATAAATAAACCCTATTCCATTGTGCCAATAATTGCACTTATCAAAGTAATTTGGGGCTGTAGCTAGTTGGGCCGGGACGATACACTTTTGTCACGACACTAGGGGCGGATATGATACGGATTGTGATGCAGCAAGTATTTTAAGCTAAATTTGACAGGGACAAGTGTGAACAATCAACATATACCACACTACAACATTTATAGCCAAGGCTAATTTGCAACGTCCGTCCCTAGAAGGGGAATGCATACAGAAAATGCATTTACGGTCACAGTAATTCTGACATTACACAAAGGATAAAAATGATTGCACACTTGGTCTCTTTTTAAGACACGTTTTCATTCTCAACACAACAGAATATAGGTTTAACATTAAGTGTGTAAGTTCAAGACTGCAAGATAGAAATGCCTCCGAACACTAAGCAGTCTATTGCACACAGCTTGTAGACTTCTGTTGCAGTTATCAGTTTGCCCGTCGCTGTGTAGAGCCTGCGTGTGTTTTTCTATGAGCATTCTTATCTCGCGTGAACACTTTGCAGCTCGATCGCCAAGAGAGATATACGCAGAGGCAACATCCTATCGGCTCTGACAGGCTGTGAATGTGCTCAACTTGAACTTGCCCTTCCTGCATGTGGAGACGAGTTCTCCAGCTGTGTTCTGTTTCTATCACGGCGGATTTGACAGAGAGAGAGAGAAACAGCCAGGGAGAGCACGGAACATCTGCGTTAAAGATGTTGTGTCAGAACATGTTTGTTGTTTGCACATTTGGGACAGAGATTGAGATGTTTAGTGGTGACTTTAGCTTTACAGTGTGGCAGAACTGGCCTTTTTGAAATGCGGATGTTTTGACTTTTGTTTCTGGTTATAATCTGGGTGTCTCCACATGAAACAAAACGCGTCATGAGGTTCAATATCTTCTCTGTCAGCAAAACAAGATGAAAATATGAATAAGTGTTGGCTTTGATCATCACAAAGGCGCAGGGGTTCGATTCCCGGGCTGAGGTGGAGTTTGCAGTATTCATGTTCTCCCCGTGCGTGTCTGGGTGGATTTCCTGAAGTCAAGGTGCTCCGGTTTCCCCCATCAACCAAAAACCTCCATGTAGGCACTCCTAAAATCATGACCTGAAATCTGGATTGGGCCCCCGGCCACTGCTCCTGCAGGTCGCCATGAGGCACTGGTTGAACGATGAGTCACATACAGGGAACTCATTTCTCCTATTGGGACAGTGAAGTCTACAAATACAAATAACAATTGTGGTTAGTTTGCCACAGGATTAATATAGCAGATTTGGGAGATAATCTGCCCTTGTTGTAATGAAGACGTACAACATTTGTAGTAAGTGCCTTAGAGGTGTAGTAAGTGCTTCAGAGGAGGCATTACAGACCGCGGCACGGTAGTACAGCGGTTAGAGCTTGTGCTTCACAGCTAGAAGGTCCTGGGTTTGATTACCCCCTGGATGGGGTCTTTCTGTGCGGAGTTTGCATGTTCTCCCCCTTTACCATATTGACCACGTTCAAGGGGGAAATCATGGTGGATTTACAGACTCCTCCTCCCCAGCTCTGACGAAGCATGTTCCTAATAAGGGCATAAGGATGGGATTTTCACTATAGACTCCGCCCTTGCATGACGTGTAGCCCGTGCAGCTCCAATGCTAACAGTCCGACCCTCATTAAGTACGAAAACCAGCCTGGTTTCTTTAATTGTGACTAACCCAGCGTTATCTCAGGAGGAATATGTAATCCTAGAAAGTGTTTTAAACGTGTCTAAAGTCCAATGCTTTTCAATGAGAGACTAGTGGCTATATGGATGTAGGGGTGGAAACCTCTGGGTAGCTCACGATTCGATACGATACGTGATACATGGTTCACGATAACGATTATCTCACGATACACCGATACTGTGATAATCGATATATTGCACACAAAAAATTTACGATACATAATGATAAAAAAAACAGGCTACTTTTAATTAATTATTCATCATTCACATGTTCTCCCCGTGTCTGCGTATTTTCCTCCGGGTACTCTGGTTTCCCCTACCACTAAAAACATGTACAAAAGGCCAGGATGAAAGAGAGTGTGTTTGAGAGTGCACATGGGGACGACGGCTACAATCCGGTGTGGCTCGTTCATTATCATGCACTGTTCCTACCAAATAAACCAATAAACTTTATTTGTCATACAACCGTACAACGAATTTGTGTTCAGGTGTTAGTCCTGAGCCGCTGTGACTGCGGGCCACCCTGACCAGCATGTTTTTGGAGGTAGGAGAAACTGTAGCACCCAGAGGAACCCTGGCTGGCCGCCTCAGTACTTCCTTGTTCCCTGTAGCGCCTTTTGTAACGCCTCCTCTGTGCTGCAGGTGTTGGTGCCTCTTCAGAAGCTTTTGTCACAGTTTTGCCACTTTTCTTGTTTATTTGTGGCTTTTGGGTCAGTTTTGATTATTTTGTTGTTGTGTTTACATCTTTGTTTCCTCCTCGTTTTGTCGCTATTTCGATGCTTTTGGGTAAAGCCAATCTGGAGAAAATGCGCTCGGTTAAGCTGGGCATTAAGAGGTTAACACAACCCCGGCATCAGCGAAGTGAAGCTTTTACTTTCACAGTCTTTAATTGAACACATTTAGCATGTTTTGAATCGTCCGCTGTGTCCGAATGTCCACACTATTCCCTATATAGTGACTATATAGTGGTCACGCCATTTTGTAGGGGCGTCCGAATGTCCAGAGAGAAAAAAGTAGTGCACTCAAAATTTCCCACAGTGCATTCTGAAAAGTAGTGAGCAGCGGTGTTCACTACACGGGTCAATATTGCCCACAAGGCATTGCGTGAGTCAGAAATATGCATGGATCTAATATAATAAAATGCCTGACAGCAACAGGTCTTTGATCTAAACAACACGGCTGAATGAAATCAGCTGTTTCAATCGTGTGTTGTGTATTTATCATGAATAAATGACTTGAATATAAACGGTTATGGTGAAAAATGCTAGCGTTAGCTGCTAACCTTTTAGCTCGAGCTGTTAAATGACCGATAGCTTCCTCTCGAATAATCCAAGCCATTCATGTAAAATCCATGTTAAATATAACGTATCTGACTCGTATTTATCCATAATTAGTCCCTGTCTCATGAGTTTGGTCTTTATCGCAGAAATACATTTTAGTGAACTTTTAGCAGATGTAGTCACTCATTCTGCTGGTGCTTCGGACACCGGGCTCTGACCTACTTTCTGCACGTCTTCTGGAGTGATTTTTTTCCTTTAAAAAAAACATTTTTTTTATGATAGTTTTAATTTAAATTTAAATGTAAAATAAAATGCCTGTAAAAGTGCCAAAACTGTCGTTCTGTTTAATAAAATAAACATTTGTAACAATAAATAAATTCAGAAAGAAAAAAAAAAGGAAAAAAGTCTGCACGCCGCAGCGCGCGTGACGTCACGCAGCTCGGAGAAAGTAGTGGCTTCTGTCCGAATAGCCAACAGAATCAGTGGATATAGTCTACTATATAGTGCGGGCCTATGTAGTGAATGAGGGTTAGGGACTAGGGTGGACATTCGGACACAGCCATAGTGTGGAGAAATGTTCATGTAACGTCAGCATTATTAGCTAACTGTTGTAGCCGTTTAGTTTTTCATATGAGTTTATTCAGCTGAACGCTCTGAGGTCGTGAGTTGTCATTAGATCAGGAATCATAATGAGTGCTACACTGAAACATACGCAGAAGCTTAAAATGTATTGCACGAGTTTACTCTGAGTAGAAGAAAAATACTGGCTTAAAATAAACCCAAAGCTCTGCATGTTTTTTTTTTGTCAAAAGGAGAAGAAAATATTACAAAACTGTTGATGAGTTCATGAGTTCATCTTTAGCATTTTTTCCCCCAAATGTTCTGCCAAGAGTCTCAGCGCCATGTTCAGAGTTCGCGCTATGACACTAGTGTTGCAAAATGTTTTGGAATCGACTCGTTGCAAAAGCTGCAAAAACTTATATTCATATTCATGGGAGTTGGCGCGAGCAATAGCTTCCCGACCGCAACCATGAACAGACTCTGGCAGCTGGACTGGAGAGAGATGTCTGTTATTTGTTAGGGGCCTAAACACTTGAGTCAGCGGAGGAAGGGAGGACATGGAGCAGGGAGGATACTTGCAGAACGATAAATACCTTTTTGGTTTTGCAGAAAAGAAAATGGGCTGTGATTGGCGATTTGTTTCGGGTCATTAAATGTCAGTAAAACGCATCACATTTGACTTGCTGCACATGCATACGTGTGTATAGTTCACATTCAGTTTTAGATAGTGATGATGATTAGTTTTTATCATATGTTATTAGGCCTGCCATGATAAAAAATTTTGAGGACGATATATCGTCTCAGAAAATATCGCGATAAACGATAATATTGAGTATAATGCAAATGCTGTAGGCAATAAAAAGAAAACTGTAAGCAACTATTTTAATTGAAATGTATTGAACTTCTGACATTCAATATTAACACGTTATACCAAACAAAGTGCAAACTAGAAGGGTCGACATATTCTAGGACACTGTTTCCATCTGAGCTTCTCAACCTTTTAACATAACTTACACTCTCACCAGGTTCTGTGTTTGAACTAGGCCTGTCACCTTTTTTTTTTTTTCAAATAGTCAATATACAGCATCATCTTTAAAAATATCCCAATAACAATAATATTGATATTTCATCTGCATTATTCTGGTTAAATATTTCCTGACAAAAACTCACTTCTGTGTTAAATAAAATTTGGTTAGAATAAAATATTTGGTTAGAATAAAATATTTGGTTAGAATAAAATATTAAATGTATGGATTCAGATAATACTGTATCACATTGCTTCCTGCTTATCAAGAGTGCAGACGTATCTCTGCTTGCTGCTGCCGCTTGCCTCTTTATTTGCTTTTTAAATCATTCTATTTTTGGGCACATGTCTTGGATATGATTTTATTCTCTTCTTTTAAGTGAACCAAGGCTTTTTACTCATTTTAATGCCATTTTTACAACTCATTTGACGAACCAGCGACGACAATCTTGTCAACATGGCTGAGGGAGGAAGGCAAACATCGCCTTGTGAAAGCTGTCGGATGTATCAACAAGAAATTTCCCTACTACGGGACAAGATTTATGCTCTAGAGACGGAAAGAGGACTTAATGACACGCTCCCTGTGGAACCCGGTAAGAAGACGGAAAAACTGATACTTGCAACCTGAAGCTAAACGATACCATAACATTTCCGAAACTAAACAGACAACTTGGTGCTAGGCCAAAGCAAAGACAACATGCTCGTAAAAATGCACCTGAAATAAAGTTAACAAACAGATTTTCACCTCTCTCAGAGGGTGTGTATAACAAGCAAAAAATGTCAGAGAAAAACAAGGAACACGAAGTCAAAACAAAGATGGAGAGAAATACTGTTCCAAGTGTCAAGGCCAGAGATACCCTGTTGCTTGGTGACGGAGCCATATCTAATATAAACAATGAGATAATGACTACAGTCACTTATCCGTCTGCTACAGTTTCTGACATCATAGATGTTCTAAACAAGGAAATTACAAACAACCCTGGAATAAATAAACTTGTTTTACATGTTGGTGCTGTGGACACAAGAAACGGAGAGTCTGAAGTCCTGAAAGAAAAGTTTAATAAACTTTTTGAGAGACTGGATTGCCTGGACAAAGACGCGATACAAATTTTCATCAGTGGACCTATCCCAAACATCGACGGGAGAATAAACAAATTCTCCCGGCTGTTTCAGTTGAATACATGGCTGTCAAAAGTCTGTAAGTCAAGAGGACTTACTTTCATAGAGAACTTTAATCTTTTCTGGAAACGCGACGATCTGTTTAAAGGAAATGGCCCACATTTGAGCAGAGGTGGAGTGAGACGACTGACGGAAAATCTCCTCCACGCTCTGCAGAATCCGTGGAGGCCTGAGCAACAAGAGAGAGCAGAGAGGAGCATGAGAAGAGCTCCTGGCTCACCAGCAAAGGTTTCGCCTGCATCCCCAATAAAAGATTCAGTCGCAGCTGCATCATCTGCACCTACAGTAAAGGACTCAGCCACAGCTAAGGATCCAGCCACAGCAGCACCAGCAGCACCTACAGTAGAGGACTCAGCCACAGTTAAGGATCCAGCCACAGTTAAGGAATCAGCTGCGCCGGAAAACATCTCAACCATAGCAGCGGCGCCACCTGCATCTGCATCTCCGGGGAAAAGCTCCGCTTCAGCACCACCTGCATCTATAGTAAATGATTCAGCCGAAGGAGCACTTTCTTCAACTCCACCGCAGGCCTTGAGCCCGACTGGTACATCTACACCCTCCAGAGATTTTTCTGAATCATTCCCATCACCAAAGTCACCTATGGGATTTCCCAGCCATTTTGAAGCCTTGATAAAACAAGGGATTCAAATGACTCCCCGCACTCCAGTCATGTCAAGACCAAGGCTTTCATCCCCGAAGACGTATCATGCCCCTCCCCCACCTCTGATTTCCAGCAGCTTCACTGCTGCTGTCTAGGACATTAAGGGCCTCTGCGTTGCTACCATGCATAGCAAACTCAAAACCAACCAGAGGTCCATAGAGGGAATGTGTTCTTCTGAAACAATTAGTATAGTCAAACAACATAGATTAGATAAGAGGGCAACAGTCAGACCGTCCAATCAAAGAACTCTAATCCATATCCCTTGCAAAAAGATTCCATCCACTCAAACACAGATAAATCTTAAACATGCTGTACTCAATGCCAGATCGTTAAAAAACAAGTCCTTTTTAATAAATAGTTTTATTTCTTCTTATAATCTAGATTTTATGTTTTTAACTGAAACATGGCTTGACAAAAACACTGGTAACGCAGTTTTGATTGAGTGTAGTCCATCAAATTTCAATTTTGTGTCTGAAACACGCCAAAACCAGAGGGGCGGGGGTGTCTGTGCAATATTCAGGGACAATATAGTCATCCACAAATTGTCATTTGGGGTTTTTCTATCATTTGAGTATGTGTCTTTCAAAATGGAGATAAAACAATCTTCCATTCTTTATATGACTATTTACAAACCACCACAGAATTGTTTTATCGAAGACTTCACTGAATTACTTTCATTTATATGCACTGATTTTGATTGTTTGGTCATTTCAGGTGATTTTAATGTGCATGTGGATGTGACCAATGACAGGCATGCAAAAGAACTTAATGCTGTTCTTGAAATGTTTGGTTTAACTCAGCACGTGAGTGAGGCGACCCACAACAAAGGTCACACTCTAGATCTAGTTATTACAAAAGGTGTTAATATATCAAATGTGAATGTTGTTGATGTTGCTTTATCTGATCATTTTTGTGTCTTTTTTGACTTGTCTGTTGCACCCAAACCAGTGGTTGGGCCTGGAGTTATTCAAAGAAGACACATAAATGATACAACAAGGACACAGTTTATGGAAATGATCAGATTTGAAAATCCTCCATGTTCAAATGTTGAAAATCTGTTGGACTCTTATACATCAAGCGTCTTAAATGTTTTGGATACTATTGCTCCTGTCAAGGTTAAAATGGTTAACAATAGACAAAAGGCACCTTGGAGAAGTGAAGATTCGGTCAGGGCACAGAAAAGGGAGTGCCGAAAAGCCGAAAGGAAATGGCGCAAGTCAAAGCTCCAGGTTCATTGTGAGATATACAAAGAAGTGCTTTGTGAGTTCAACCAGATTTTGCGTGGAGAAAGGGAGAAATACTTCTCTAAAATCATCGCAAACTGTAGAAACAATTCTCGTGTTCTGTTTTCCACAGTAAACAGATTAACTAACCCTCCAGTTTCACTGCCCTTAGAACTAATCTCTACATCTAAGTGCAATGAGTTTGCAATATTTTTTTATGATAAAGTCCAAGGCATAAAAAATGCCATAATTTCCACAACACAAATACCAACCCTGCCACCAACTAGACACCTTGAGCTGACACATTTCACACCTGTTACTGGCAAAACAATCGAAGAGGTCATCTCCGGTTTGAGTTCATGTACATGCTGCCTTGATGAATTACCCACTAGATTTCTGAAGTCTGTGCTGACCAGCTTGTTACCACAACTTGTTCAGTTTGTTAACATCTCATTTGAGACTGGAGCATTTCCAAAGGCCTTGAAAACCGCGGTCATTAAGCCTCTTCTAAAGAAGAGCAGCCTTGATCCCAAGGTACTGAACAACTACCGGCCCATATCAAACCTACCGTTTTTAGGAAAAGTCCTAGAGAAAGTAATATATCAACAGCTCACTTACTTTCTCCTATCTAACAATGTGTTTGATACTTTCCAGTCAGGATTTAGGCCCCACCACAGCACTGAGACAGCTCTGATCAAGGTGACAAATGATATCCGTATGAACACCAATGCAGGTAAGGTCTCAGTTTTAGTTCTGCTGGACCTGAGCGCTGCCTTTGACACAGTGGACCATGGGATCTTACTTCACAGGTTAGAAAACTGGGTGGGAATCTCTGGTACTGCTCTAAACTGGTTCAAGTCCTATCTCGAGGATAGGACGTACTTTGTCGAAATTGGCAACTGTGTCTCAGACAAAATTTCCATGACCTGTGGAGTCCCCCAGGGGTCAATCTTGGGACCCCTCTTATTCAACCTGTACATGCTTCCATTGGGTCAGCTAATAAACAGCAACAATGTGTCGTACCACAACTACGCAGATGACACTCAGATCTACGTGTCACTGACGGCAGGTGAACATGGGCCTGTAGATACTCTCTGTCACTGCATCGAACAGATCAGTTTGTGGATGCAAAACAACTTTCTCCAACTAAATTCAGACAAAACTGAAATCATTGTCTTTGGCCCACAGACACAAAGACAAAGTGTTATCAGTCACCTTGAGTCTCTTGCTCTAAAACCAAAAAATCAGGTTAGAAATCTAGGAGTAATCATGGACTCAGACCTGAACTTAAACAGCCACATCAAAGCAATAACATCATCAGCTTTTTACCATCTGAAGAACATTGCTAAGATCAGAGGAATAGTGTCAAAACCAGACTTAGAGAGACTCATCCATGCATTTGTCTCTAGCAGGTTAGACTACTGTAACGGCCTGCTCACTGGCCTGTCTAAACGAGCTGTTAGACAACTGCAGTACATCCAGAACGCTGCTGCTCGAGTCCTGACAAAAACCAGGAAATACGACCACATTAGTCCAGTGCTCCGGTCTCTGCACTGGCTTCCTGTCACTCAGAGAATAGAATTTAAAACAGCTCTGCTTGTGTACAAGTCTTTTCATGGTTTAGCACCAAAGTACATCTCTGACATGTTAGAGCCGTATGAACCATCTCGGGCCCTGAGAACTTCAGGGAGGGGTCTCCTGGTGGTTCCCAGAGTCAATAATAAACACGGTGAGGCTGCGTTTCAGTTTCATGCAGCTAAAATCTGGAACAGTCTTCATGAGGATGTGAGACAGGCCTCAACTCTGACAATGTTCAAATCCAGGCTGAAAACAGCTCTTTTTACCCGTGCATATGAAAACTGAAAGTATTTTATCTGCACTCTTGACTTTTACTGTAATTGATTAACTTTGTGTTGTTGTTTTATTGATTGATTTTAACTGTTTTCTTGTAATTTTTTCTGCAACTGTGAAGCACTTTGAATTGCCTCGTGTATGAATTGTGCTCTACAAATAAACTTGCCTTGCCTTGCCTTGCCTGCTAAAGTAGAGTAGCCATATGTTTTGTTTTTTCCTTTTCTTTTCAAATATAACCTCCTGTACACACGGCTGTCAGAGTGAAGCAGCTTTTTTGGGAAACTTGTTGACTGTTTGTCAAACCG
Organism: Neogobius melanostomus; assembly: GCA_007210695.1. NCBI lineage: Eukaryota > Metazoa > Chordata > Actinopteri > Gobiiformes > Gobiidae > Neogobius > Neogobius melanostomus. The sequence continues at coordinate 746,408 of VHKM01000438.1, forward strand.
CTGCAGCATTTCTCTGGCTTTTGAACAGTAACATAGACCTAAGCACTGAGTAATGTTCTCAGGACTATCGCGCTTGTATTTGGATAGTGGCTAAAGCGCTCGGGTTCCTCTCGCTAACAGTAGCTCTGATTAGCTTTGATTCACTGACTGGGCGGTGGTTTCGTTTCGTTCTCAGTTGGACAAACCTGCAGTCGCATTAATGTTGTTCTCTCCGTGATGCTTCTTTTGGCTGGAACTCCAAGTGTTTTCACACGAGTCCCTCTTGCTCCGCAATAAAGTTCACAGAAAGTGTTGGAATCAGCAAAGCTCCGTACGGCACTTTGTTTACACCCTGCCTCTCTCCAAAAGCAGCGCTGATCTATAAATGATCTGGATACATGTGAGGATACGGCTGATGTGCTTCAGTGCTGTCTTTAAGCACAGGGAGACGGGTTGGATGGACGCTCCGCTCACTCAGCGTTGTGATAGCGTTTATGTTTCTGTATTTATTTTAAGCACAAGCAGCACGTGCATTTACCGAGACTGAAAATGTTATCGTCCTTCATTTTACTTATCGAGCAATAACTCGATATAGTATTCATCGCGGCAGGCCTATAGGTTATATTATAATACCATTTTAAAGGAACAGGCCACCGTTTCTCCATACCGAGATATGTTCTCACCTGAGCTTAGACGAGTTGATGCCTGTCTGGTCTTTACGCGTGCGCGCAGTCACGCAAAAAGACCGAAGATGTTGTTAGCATTTAGCCTCTCCTCCTCTCCAAAATTAAACATGTGGATTTTCTAAGCGGATAAAAAGAGGTACTATATTGTGAGGCGTAATAACACCTTAGGCGCGCTTCCACGTCTGCGCAGTAATATCTCACTTCACTACACAGACGTCTGACCGCACGCGTAAAGACCAGACAGGTACGCATCAACTCGTCTAAGCTCAGGTAAGAACATATCTCAGTATGGATAAACGGTGGCCTGTTCCTTTAAAACAATGTATTGCCTTCAAGGACATCTCATTATTTTTATTAGTTTTAAATTTAAATAAACCTCTTATTCCAATGAAATATACACAGTTTTAAGTGTTTTCGTCACCCCTGTTACAGAACTATACAAAATCCCTTCACTCATTAACGGCACATTCCACTGACATTTCCCTCGATACTGTTTCTGAACATTTGGACAATCACGTCACGTCCTGTTACCAATTTTTAATGTGCATTTCATAATATTTAGCTTTTAAAGATGAATGAGTGGGGGCAGGGCTGACAGATGAGCAGGGGCTGTTTTAAGTCACTGCCATGTGCTGCCCTGATCACTTAGAGACACCGTTCCCTTGACACATGACCTCAGACCTTCAACACGCCCTCAGACGCAATGTGCTGCATGTGCTCTGCAGCCACACCAGATCTATACCTGTCTATCTATCTATCTATCTATCTATCTATCTATCTATCTATCTATCTATCTATCTATCTATCTATCTATCTATCTATCTATCTATCTATCTATCTATCTATCTATCTGGCGGCACGGTAGTACAGTGGTTAGCGCTCATGCTTCACAGCTAGAAGGTCCGGGTTCGATTCCCATCTGGACGGGGCCTTTCTGTGTGGAGTTTGCATGTTCTCCGCGTGTCTGCGTAGGTTTCCTCCGGGTACTCCGGTTTCCCCTACCACTAAAAACATGTACAATAGGCCAGGATGTTTGAGAGTGCGCATGGGGACAACGCATGGAAATTAGCCCAAGGCTACAATCCGGTGTGGCTTGTTTACATGCATGAGACCCATGTATGTTCATTAACATGCACTGTCCCGACCAAATAAACCAATAAATAAAAAAAAATCTATCTATCTATTAGTACTGTGCAGTATATAACCACATTATTGCTAGTATTGTGACTCCGCTGCTGATACTTGTTCTTTCTCACCTTTACGATTGACGCATTGAGTTGCCTTGTGTATGAAATGCGCGGTATAAATAAAATTGCCTTGCCTTGCCATGTGTCTCTGCTCCGACAGGTAGAACTCCACGTGCACCTGGATGGAGCCATCAGAGTCCAGACCATCCTCGATGTCGCCAAGTGAGACATTTATCCACTAATCAAATTTTAGGAATCAAAGAGTAGGAAGAATGTGCCAGCATGTTTAGACAGTGAGGTGCTGGTGAGGCACATGCAGTCTCTGTGAGCACAGAGGTTAAAGTGGGATTTGGGAGGTGTGGGAACTCTAACCTTTAACAAGCAGTAGGATACCCGCTACATTTTATATATTTTTGACATGTAGTCATTGGTTCTGAACAGTATATAGTATTCATACTGCACAATACAAGGTATTTGATACTGTAATTATTTTATTTTCCAATATTTTTAATACCTTGAATTATTTATCCTTTAGCAGGTTTTAACAATCATAAATGATTGGAGGTTCATTTAAGAAAATCCTCTTTCACAGTCAGTGGTTCTTACAGCAGGGCTCTTGCATTACTTTTTTCACTGGGGGAGATTTGTCGTTTGTCATTGGCCATTGGTCAGGGGTCAGCCTCCCACCACTAAACGTATTCATATTTTTGGGATAAATAAATGAAAATTTCATTATCACTGCTTGAACAGAATAGAATTGGGCCTAAACATAAAAGTTTTATATTCCAGCATTTTAAAGCTTTAGAGGGGAAAAAAAAGAAAAAAACACATCAATAGATTAATACAGAATAATAAAGAGCCTAATAATAAACTACTACTAGGACTACTCAGAACTAAACCAGGATTAAGCCAGGGCAAAAACATGCAATATCAGGACTAAGGCTGGACTAAATCACATCTAAACCAGGCCAAAGGCCTCATACAGAATGAGAGAGCTACATGTGAGACCAGTACATCTCAAACAACATGACTAACTCCTGCTCAGCCACTGCGCCTCAGCGCTGAGTGGACGGAGGGCTGACCATAGACATAATAAATAAGGGCGGACCAAACACTGTTCTGTCAAGACCTCGCGCTTTACAAATAAACTCAGTGAATGAAGCGCTCCTAGGAGATGGCGCGCTCATCCACATATGCTTCAGCCTCTTTTACCTGTTAACTTTGCAAAGAGCATCTCTGTGCTTGTACATTTCCCACAAAGACGTACCTAATGAAGTCGGAGCAGAAAGGAAGCATGGGTATCGCTTTAGATTAAGGTGTGATCATTAAGTATTAATAAGCATTAGTAATCTTTTATAGGGTTAGGGTTAAGGATAGGATTAGGATTAAAGTGAGGGTTTGGATTAGGATTAGGGTTGGCTATGAATAAGCATAGCCTATTAGCATTGTAGTTGATAACAATATAATGATCAGCCTATTAATTTCTTTAGAAACATATTATTAATGGCCTACTAGTATGTTAACAGATATAAGTATTATAAGCAGTTTATTAATACTTAATAATACTTATTGAGCACAACTTAATTTTAAACGTTGCCTGTGCAAACGGCCCGCGGGTCATAGTTTGAGGACCCCTGGTTTACACCAAGTTTAGACATGACATAGTCCAATCCAAGTCTATTTTAGACCTGATTTAGTCATGATCTGATCTTAAACTTGGCCTGATGATACTTGGAAGGTCAAATACTTGGTGGTACTAGGTGTGAAGAGTTTGGGATCCGCTGGTCTAAATGATTCGTTTTGTTCCAAGGTGTTTGATTACATTGCCTGCAAAGCCACTTTAACACATTCTTTTCCCTGGTCTTCTCTCCAGGCGGCGTAGAATTCCCCTCCCGGCCGACACCGTGGAGGAGATGACTCAGAGGATCATCGTTGACAAACCTGGCAGCCTCACGGAGTTTCTAGGAAAATTTGCGGAGTACATGCACGTGATTGCGTAAGTGTTTTTGTCATTACGTTCTAAAAGGGTTTTCCTCACGTGCCGAGCGGGTGCATGACACTGAGAGCAGAGTCCACCGCTGCACTGTAAGAAAAGCTCCTGCCGCAAACTTCAAAGTTCACAACATAATGGCGCCGCTTGCAGGCAGCCGGCTTATTCAAACAGTGGAGCTATGAATTATACGGTCGGAAGGGTGTCCACAAATGTTAAACACACACAGCATTGCAGCAAAATGAAAGGTCACAGCAAAGACTCGTAAAATTATATAATCTTAAATGAGGAGTGGCCTCGTGCTTGTGTTCATACAGCAGGGGTAGGCAACGTCAGGCCCGGGGGCCAAATCCGGCCCTCCAGCATCGAACTTCTGGCCCCCTCAAGATGAATTTGATAAATATTATTATGGAAATAAGAGATAAAATACCTGCTAAAGTCGTGGAGAGTGGGGGAAGATGAGCCACGTTTTGCTTTGGTGGTTATTGTGTAAAAACAATATCATATAAATACAACATTTTACTATTTACATACATTTTGGGATTAAAAAATCGCCTGGAGTATGTTTTTTAAGATGTTGATCTTCAAAAATCTTGTGGCTCATTTTACCCTCGGAGCGGGGGAAGTTGAACCACCAGATTTAAAGGTGAAATTGACACTAAATATCATAAAGTCTTATCTTTTACATTTTAGTTTTTCCCATTAACAATTCTATGCAAAAATAAATCATAATATATATCTTCAATGAAGGTACTTGAGTCATCTTCTGTGTCTTCTTCGTAATATATATCTTTCTTTTCATACACACCGTCTGCAGATAATGCAATTTTGTTTCTGAAATAACACGCTTTTTCCATTAAAAGTGGGGGTATTTTCTGACTAATTAAAACAGAATAATTCTGGAGAGTAAAGATCAAATGTATAATCTTGCATAAAAATAAAAATGTTTTATTTTCAAAATATAATGGGTTGATCACCTACTGTAAAAATGTATAAAATACTGTCTTTAAAAGAAAAATCCTGGCAGAACCTCCCGTCATATATAATGTAACACGTTGGCATTTGCAGAAAATGGTTCTTTGCTTTGGGCGTCAGTGGTTCAGCCCTTGGTGATTTGGCGATGAAGAAAATCGGCCCTCCACGACACAAACTTGCCTGCCCCTGCTCTACAGCACGTGAAAAGAGCTCATTAACCTTATTAGCTTATAGACTATAGGCCAGTGTAACGGCTCATTTGAAAGCTAAGGCCTACAAAACTGATAGAAGATTTTCTTCACTTTGTCTGAGATGGTCAGAGTTTGAAGACGCAATTTGGATTTCATGCTTTCAAATGCTTATGTGGGGAGTTGAAACCAAGTTAATCCACAAAGCGTGTTGACAACCTAAACAGACACAATTTACCATCAGTCTTAAAGGTGCACTATGCAACTTTTTATGTTAAAAAAAAGTTTATATTAATACGTATTTGACCTGTCAGTGACCTAGCAGATGCTTGGGTGGTTAGCATAACGCCTTTCCTCATCATCCCGATGGCCTGCAGGATGCTCCAGGATCTTTTTTTTTTTTAGGTTTTCACTGCAGATTGAACCGTATCCATGGTTACGTACTATGCATTCCATTCCGAAAACAGATGGATCCTGAAGCTTCATAGGAGCCACCGGGATGGAAAGCGAAGACGCCAAAACCAACACTACAGGCACTGCGTCACTGAAAACGCGCCAATATGAACTTTTTTTTACAAAGTTGCAAACTGCAACTTTAACTAAAGGTTAATCCTGCTCAATATGAGAAAAACATTATAAAAACTGTCATGAAATTTGTGATAATTATATATTTTGATCAATAATTTACATAAGCAGCTTGTTTTTTGTTTTTTTTTACCAAATGAGGTTTAAATGGAAGCAACTTTGGAAAATCTTAACTAAAACTGAACTTTTACAAATGTTTAAGTTTTGTTTTAGCTTAAAGGGATATTTCAGGATAGTTAGTTTCCTAGTTATCCAGAGTGTTGTTGATTTCTGGAGATATATATTTATTCAATTCATGCAGTCCTTATATTTGAAGAGTTTAGTGGCGCTAGGCTAGTGCATGTCTATGGTAACTAGTAGCCTGCATTAAAAACCTCTTCAAAATCATCAGGTCGTCCTCCAAACGTTGCCATATCTGATTTGTAGAAAGCTCCTTTGTGAATTCCACGTGTAGTAATGCCGACCGCAGGTAAACAAACGACTGTAGATCCGGTAACCTATAGCAGATCACTCCGCCGCTCCGTAGCTTACAACCAGGAAGCTGATGCTGCTCAAATATAAGTTATTTGAAATGCAAAATGGTTATATTAAAAAAAAGAATCTATCAACACAGACATTTATATGGGTAGTCTGGTGTTATAAGTGATTTTCCTCAGGTGCACTGTGCTTTGGTCAGACTGTATTTAATGCAGGCTACTAGTTACCATAGACATGCACTAGCCTAGCACCACTAAACTCTTCAAATATAAGGACTGCATGAATATTAAAAAAAATAAAAATAAAAAAATCTCCTGAAATCAACAACACTCTGGATAACTAGGAAATGAGCCCCTATGTCAAAAATCCTGAAATATCCCTTTAATTTAGTTTATTGCGAGCCCCATTAGCTCCTGAGCTGGGGCGTATTGGTGAAGAGTTTTCAGCTGCGTTCGCCATAAATTTAAAATTCTTACTCCTAAAAATGGAAAGAAAATCAGTTTAGTATGACAGACTGCGTAAGCAAGGCACCCGCAGATCTTTAATCTAGCATTTCATTGACCAGTTTGAAGGGTTTTGAGAAGACTACCTCTTCCTGGTAATACAGTATGAATTTGATTGCTTTATTTAATCATTTTACCAGTAAACCATTTCAGCACATAAGAGTTGTAAGCATTTTGTCACCAAATTCTGAAAAATAAGCCTTAAGAAGTAACAAAACGTCTGGCTATAACTATAAACGTCATGTTTATTTTAAGATTAAGTCATTTTTAAACAAAGCTTTACTGTCATTTTCAGGCTTTAGAGTTAGTTTCTATGGGATTAAAAGGTCTTTAATAATATTATTTATGGCAATATTTTCTTAGCTCCATATATCAAACTTCGAGTTCTGTCTGGAGTTTGCAGGCCTACCTCCAAACTCCAAAACTATCTCCTCTTACTGGCAGTTTAACCCAGGTTTAGTTCATGAATCGCTGCTGTGCTTGGAGTCAGAATATGGCACAGCCTTTGATCAAGTTGGCTGTGACACTGGAACTTCCTCCTCAAAATAGCCAACCTCCAAATAATAACCTTATCATTTTGAGTTATTTTGAATGATGAATCAAACTATCGCTCTGTCATCGCACACGCCTTTCCAGAGTCTTTACATCCGGCCATTCACTGTCACATGAGCCTGAACGAATGCCTTTACGGGCCGGTCTGAGATAAGGTAATTGGAGGCCGAGTGCATCTGACCCCATGTTTGTGATTTCAGAGGCGACGGGGAGGCCATAAGGAGAGTGGCCTACGAGTTTGTGGAGGACAAAGCCAAAGAAGGAGTGGTCTACGTGGAGGTCCGATACAGCCCGCACTTCCTGGCCAACACTCAGGTCGACCCCATCCCCTGGGACCAGGAAGAGTAAGGCATCTTTACTTACAAAAAGCACATAGATATGTTTCTGAAGACATTGGAGGATAGGATGAGACTGGGTCCCTAGCTAGTATTTTAACCTCTTTAGCCGTCGTTCCACATAGCGCGACCCGGCCGCGCACGCCACGATCTACGTGCACGTATCGACACTAGCCCGCAGACCTTTCTGTTTCCACCACACATTTGTTGTAGGCGGAGCCGCACAGAGCAGCACGCTGTACAAATCGTCATTAAAAGTTTTATAAGCCGCGATGAGAACAAATGTGGACAAATGCTGCCCTCTGATGGAGTTATAGAATCATTCAGAGGAGCCAAGCTGTATTAAAACAGAAAAGAAACTGCTAAACTACGAACTATGAAGGTAAGCTACATGCAAATGTTATGCTAACACCAGCTAAAGCTGCGCTAACAGCGGCTAAATGCTATTATTTGTGAAATATTAAATCCGTATGATCTGCGTGTCAATAGTGAGGGCTGTCCACTCTCTCGTTGCCAATCAGAGAGTCGGTTAAAGTTGTGTTTTTAAAGTGGTGTTAGCCAAAAACAGGTATCAGTTCAGTATCAACTATTTAAAGCCGATACCCGATATTTTTTACCCCAGTATCGGCTCCGATATCCGATACCAGTATCAGATCCCTTGAAAATCTAAGTTAATAATACTTTAAAATACTCTGTTCGTAGAGTTACTCATTCCTTTCCTGTGTGTGTGTGTTTAGGGGTGACCTGAGCCCGGACAAGGTGGTGCAGCTGGTGAACCAGGGCCTCAGAGAAGGGGAGAGGGCCTTCAGAACCAAAGCCAGGTCCATTCTATGCTGCATGCGCCACATGCCAAGTAATGTTCATGTCTCCAGATCTGCCCTCAGTCATATCACACACACACACACTCTGGCTGACTGTCGCCTTAGTTTCCCTTCACTGAGCTCAGAGCCAGTGGCTGCTCTGACAGTAACATGAGAGAACGCCTTCTCAGCATTCCCTCCCCTTCGCCCACAGCTGTTTCCTGCAGTGCCAACCGAAACTCATGTCAGACTACAAACAAACAAAGCTCTCTCGAGTTTTATCTAAGCTGCATTTCCTCAAAAGGTTCTGATTGTTCTTTTATCCAGTTCAACATAAGCTGGTGTGCACAACAGCTAAATGTAGACTATATTGTTTAGTGAGTTAAGGTGAGACAATGCAGGTGAATTGGCAAAAATGTTCAAGTGGCGGGAGGTATGGGTCTGGATAGACCGTAGCCTCCTGCCTGAGGGGAGAGGGGTGAATAGTCCGTGTCCAGGGTGAGAGGGGTCAGCTGTGATCCGACCCACACGCCTCCAGGTCCTGGAGAGATGGGAGCTCACAGCCAATCACCTTCTCTGCAGCAGCACAATGTGCTGCAGTCGGTGCTTGTCCCGTTCTGTAGCGCCGGGGTACCACACGGTGTTTGCCGTGTAGAACTTCACCAGTATCTTGGTTGGCAGCTTAAGTTTCTTCAACTGCTGCAGGAAGAACATCCTCTGCTGGGCCTTCTTGATGAGGGAGCTGATGGTTGGCTCCCATTTGAGGTCCTGGGTGATGGTGGTGCCCAGGAAATGGAAAGAGTCCACGATGGAAATGGGGGTGGGAGAGTCTGTCAGGGCGAAGGGGGGACGGTGGGGCTGTGTCTTTCCTGAAGTACACGATCATCTCCACTGTCTTCTGGGCGTTCAGCTCCAGGTTGTTGTGGCTGCACCAGGACGCCAGCCGGTCCACCTCTCTCCTGTAGGCGGACTCATCACCGTCCGAGATGAGCCCGATGAGGGTGGTGTCGTCCGCAAACTTGATCAGTTTAACGGACTGGTGACTGGAGGTGCAGCAGTTTGTGTACAGGGAGAAGAGCCAGGGGGAAAGTACACAGCCCTGAGGAGTTCCAGTGTTTGTAGTCCGAGTGTCCGAGACGATCTTCCCCAGCCGCACGTGCTGTCTCCGGTCCGTCAGGAAGTCAGTGATCCACCTGCAGAGGGAGTCGGGCACGCTGAGCTGGTAGAGCTTGTCTCGTAGCAGTCCTGGGAGGATGGTGTTGAAGGCAGAGCTGAGTCCACAAACAGGATCCTGGCGTAGGTTCCTGGGGAGTCCAGATGCTTCAGGGTGAAGGGGAGGGCCAGATTAACTGCGTTGTCCACAGACCTGTTGGCTCTGTAGGCAGACTGCAGCGGGTCCAGGAGGGGGCGGTGATGTCCTTGAGATGGAGCAGCGCTCAAAAGACTTCATGACCACAGACGTCAGTGCCATCGGCCTGTAGTCGTTAAGTCCTGTGATCCGTGGTTTCTTAGGGACAGGGACGATGGTGGATGATTTAAGGCAGGACGGCACGTGGCATGACTCCAGAGAGGTGTTGAAAATGTCTGTGAAGACGGGAGCCAGCTGATCCGCGCAGTGTCTCAGGGTGGAGGCGGAGACGCCATCTGGCCTGTGGGCCTTCCGCAGGTTCAGCTTCAGGAACTGCCGACGCACTTCCTCCTCACTGATGGAGAGAGCGGGGGAGAGAGGGTCTGTAGTGCCCTTTGATAAAGTGCTGGGGTCGTTGATGGTGGAGGTAATGATGGGGGCGACTGGAGTGTCTAGAGAGGTGTCAAAGGCTGATGGGCGTTCGTGGCGGCAGTAATGTGTTATTCAGACCCTGGGCGAGGGACAGGTCGTTCAGAGCCCGGGGGGCCTTGGGCTTGTAGTTCGTAATGGCCCTAAGTAGGGCAGGGCGATATGGCCTAAAATCTATATCACGATAGAAAAAAGAAATATCACGATAACGATATATTTAATGATATAATTGACAATGGACAAATTGCTTACAAAATCCCAGCCTTACACCTATTGGGAAGATTAATTCATTGATGGAAGGCGCATTGAGTTGCCTTATGTACAAATTGCGCTAATACTAATTTCCTTGCAAATATGATCTACTCAAGCAGTTTACATCCTTCATGTCATTTTACTTTGTAAGCGCCTGTCCCTGTGTTCTACAGTCAGGGTTTCTGCTGCTCTGATGGAGCTGAGCGTACCATCAATTATATCGTGTCCACAACGATATACAAAATTACAACGATATCCAAAAACTATATTGCGATAACGATATGCGATACGATATGGCCCACCCCTAGCCCTAAGCCCCCGCCACACTGCTCCAGAGTGATTGCAGGAGAATTGATGTTGGAGACGGGCTGAGTATGCAGATTTAGCTTTCTCCACCTCCCTGCTAAAGAGGTATCTTGCCTCCCTGTAATGGTCCCTGTCTCATTCCTGTGCGCCGCCTCTTTATCCTTACACAGCTGTCGGAGTTTGGGTGTGAACCAGGGCTTATCATTGTTGAAACAAACCCTAGTGCGTGTTGGTATGATGCGCGCTGGATGTATGAGGTCAGTGTCCATATATTTATCCGGGTTGTTACCAGCCTTTAACGTTTTCCAGTCTGTTGTCTCCAAACATGAGCGCAGCTCCTCCACAGCCTCAGTGGTGAACTTCTTTATGGAGCTCACTACAGGTTTAGCGAGTTTCAGTCTTCGTCTGTATGAAGGGATTAAGTGATCTGAAAGTCTGAGTGCAGCACAGGGGACAGCGTGGTATGCGTTGCTTATTGTGGTGTAACAGTGATCTAGCGTGTTCTCCTCTCTGGTAGGGCATTTAATAAACTGTCTGTAATTGGGTAATTCCTGGCTCAGGTTCCCCTTGTTAAAGTCACCAAGCACAATAACAAGAGAGTCCGTAAAAGTCCGCTCCACATGCAGAATCTGCTCCGCGAGCGTGCGCTGAGCTTCAAGTATGTCCGTGCCCGGCAGTAGATAAGCAGCCACCAGAATGAATAATAAAGTAACTTGCCCAACACTGGAGCTTCGATCATATTATTTGAATAAATAGTCAATAGGGACTTCGCAAAATTATCCCTAAAACCATTCAGCAATAATAAATAAAAGTTGTGAGTGTTTACAGAGTTTAAAGACACACGTAAATCATCTGGAATATTACATTCTGACATTGTAACCAGGATCGGTCGCGTGTCATGTATGATGTTTGGTCACATGTGCTCCTCTCACTCACAGACTGGTCCATGGACGTGGTGGAGCTGTGTAAGAAGTACCGTCACGACGGAGTGGTGGCCATCGACCTGGCGGGAGACGAGTCGCTCAACTGCGAGGCCTATTGTGGGCACAAGAACGCCTACCAGGTCAGTGCCAGGCTCATGTCCAGACCAGGGCGAGTCTGACCCACAAAACGACCCCACAGTCCCAGGCTTAAAAGATCAGTGCCAGGCTGATATGGCTGGGTATTCAGAATTATATCAGTTTGGTATCCGGGGGAAATTAAGCGAGATAGAATATATAACTGACCTTGTATCACATGAATTACCGCATTTTGAGGGACTATTTTCTCGCAGATCCCGCCGCCGCTGCGTTAGCTTACAGCCACGAAGCTGATGCTGCTCAAATATAAGTTATTTTAAATGCAAAATGGTTAAAATGATTCTATTAACACAGACATTTATATGGTTAGTCTGGTGTTATAAGTGATTTACCTCAGGTGCACTGTGGAGTGGGTCAGACTGTTTTTAAAACCACTTATAACACGCAGGCTAACTGATACCGTAGAAATGCGCTAGCCTAGCACTAGCCTAGCACCACTAGACTCTTCGAATAGAAGGACTGCATGAATTAAAGAATAAATAAATAAAGCTCCAGACATCAACAACACTCTGGATAACTAGGAAGTGAGGCCCTATGTCAAAAATCCTGAAATATCCCTTTAAGCGATGGATCTATTTGGTAAAGACACCGCTAATAACTCTTTGGAAAATAACGAGACACGAAGAGCTGCTCCTGAGAATTCACTCGTGACGCTCGTGTGTTTGTCGCCCAGTGGTGCAGATGTTTATTTTGATAACAAGTGACTGGTGAGTCAATAAGACAGACCAGACCACATAACGTGCATATCTTTCTCACGCATAATCGCATATCTTAGCATTACTCTTGAATTCACACCATAAGTTCAAAGTGACTGGACAAGCCACTTTTAAATCTTAAACTACTTTATTATTCAAACATATCTCATTTCTTTTCAGTTTACAGTATGGCCAACCTGTACAGTCTGTGAGTCAGGATCCAAAGCATGTTTTAATGGCAGTAGTTAAAAGCTTAAGCCCAGGAAACTGATAAAGAAAAGTTAAAATGCAACCACAGTCACAGTGTCAGAGGGAGTGCTCGATGTTACGTAATGTTAAGTGCTTAGTAATTTCCCGTTTTATAACATTTATTCATCTTTTATCTAAACTATGGTAATCCATCTCTTCAGTATCACCCGGAGAAGCCCAAGTGCCACCAGAGCTACATCAGTGGAATGGACGCAAAAAGTATTGTATTTAGATGTTAAAATGGCAAATGAAGTATGAACCTTGAATACTGTATTTGAAAGGCGTTGAAATCAATTATTAACATGCCGTGAGCAGAGTCCGGCTAATAATGAGGCTTATCTCGGTAATAACAGGGCCACGACACACAGAAGATACAGTAGATTAGGGAGGACAGTTTTGTCTGTTTCCCTTTTCAGGCCCCACAGGATCAGATCCAAACCAAGAGAGTCTTAGTTATGAATAATACTCTAAGTATGAACAATAAACCTGAAGTTCGACTAAACCAGAACCACAGCGGGTCATGTTATAAGGATGGTGCTGGTTAGTGCAGGCTCTTTGTAGTCAGTAATGGTTAAATACTGTTCTTAAGTAGTATTTTTGTTGAGACCATATTAAATGGTAAATGTGTCATTTAAGATAGAAAAAAAGAAGCAGGACTGCAAAAAAAAAAACTAGTGATGTTTAATAACTGAAATTGTCCAAAATCCTGAATCACAACAAAATTCAGTTTAATTGATCCAACGGCAGAATGTAAGATACACTCATTGTTTGTGATTGGTTTATTACTTCTAAGTAATATCGCCTTTGCTCTGCCCGATCCCGTCAGACCTGGGAAGCTAAGCAGGAAGGGCCTGGTCAGTACTTGGATGGGAAACCGTTTGGGAAACACCAGGTAGCCTGGGTGTCTGAAAATAATGTGCAATTATAATATAATTTGCAAATAAGTAATGGTAAATGGAGGTATCTTATGTACAATGAATAATAAAACCTCAGAAAAAGGGAGTAAAATATGATAATTAGTAATAAAAATGGTGACATGTCTATGTTATGTAGATAAATCGTCTGCACCTTTCTAAAGTGATTTTTTTCCTACATCAGGTGATGAAGCAGCAGCAGCAGCAGTGAGCTGATGTATTTATGCCTGTTGTTGCTAATTAGCAACATACCTAAAACTATATCTGTACTATGTGCTATAGATAAATTAACAATCTCCACTTAATTTAGCATCAGCTTGAAAGCAAAAACACTGATAATATATTTTTTTCTATAATTGGAAATAAATTCAGGCGTTAAGGGGTTTTAAAAGTGTTCAGTTCATCTTGCTGCTCCCTGTATAAGCCCTGTATTACTATGATTATGGCGCTCACGACTTAATGACTTTTTAACATAATCGTCTCCTGCCAAGATCCCTCCCGGATATTCCCTGGCAGTAGATTTCCAGTCCAGGTGCGCTCTGTTTGCTCATGTCGTTCTGTCGCTCACAGGAGGCGGTCCGCTGTGGCATCCATCGGACGGTGCACGCGGGAGAGGTGGGCCCCCCTCCGTGGTCAAAGAGGTAAACAAACACCTTTCGACATTATTACGAGACATGTCTTACGCAGATGAGACAATCCTGTGGGGATTCATTGAGCAACAGCTAAACATTACAATGGCCTGGCAAAAGTGAAGTCAGCGGGGCAGTCGCCCAGTAGAAACAAAAGGAGGAGATGTTTTCCAGCTGTAGCGACGTGACGAGAGGAAAAACATTTAAAAAAAGATCTTCGGCATTGCTTGTTTGAACAGTCACATTTTTAGGGTCTCATTAGAGCAAAACCTGCTTGATGTGGTTTAGACTAGAGGCCATTATCGACTATTGGCCAATATCATGCCGATTAAATCAGCCCTCTGCCCCTAATAAAGGATAAGGTTATGTAACGGTTAAGTTATACTTACTTGATCCCCGTTGAGAATTTCGTCTCAGCATTTGACCTGTAGAAGCAGTGAGCTCCAGCGTGGGCCGGCACTCGGGGACTCATCTCCAGATGTGGAGCCAGGCTCATGGTCAGAAACACCTGGCTGGAGGATTAACATACAGGTGCTCGTCATCGTTTGAATATCATGAAAAAGTTCATTTATTTCAGTAAATCAACTTAAAATGTGAAACTAATATATGATATAGACTCATGACATGCAAAGTGACAAATGTCAAGCCTTTGTTTGTTAGAATGTTGATGATTATGGCTCACAGTCCATTTACTAAATATTCTAATTTTATGAGATTTTGAATTTGGGTTGTTTTACAAGGTGAGCCATAATAATCAAAATTATAACAAACAAAGGCTGTACATGTCTCACTTTGCATGTAATGAGTCTATAATATATTAGTTTCACAGTTTATGTTGAATAACAAAAGTGAATGCACTTTTTCATGATATTCTAATTATAGGACGAGCACCTGTATTGTACATGTTTTTAGTGGTGGGGGAAAGACACGGGGAGAACGTGCAAACTCTACACTGAAAGGCCCCGTCTGGGGATCAAACCCGGGACCTTCTACAGGACACAGAGGCAGATGGAAGGGGCGGGGCTTGCTGGATCTAAAATGTACATAGAAAGGATAATAATGCAATTATTGCCCCCCTCACAAACTTGACCCTAATAATTTTTCATATTTATAATATACATTAAATATTTAGTAGTATTATTTGATGTTACTACTGAATTACTATGATTACTGCTGTATAATTTAATGTATAAATATTTATAGCATTTATAACGTAGTTTAAAAAATGTATATTGATTTATTTTAAGTATTTTAATTCCTTTTTTTAATTTGTTTTATGTTTTATTTATGATTGCTTGTTTCTTTCTATCAAAACTATTTCCATCCTATTCATCCATTTACTATTATTCTTATTAATCCTATTACTATTAATGTTGCTTTATTGTGATGATAATTGTCTCCATTTTTGTTTGTCTCTTTATTTTTATTTTATTTTTTTATTTATTTTTCTTCTTTGCTCTGAAGGTTTCCTTTTATTATGGTTATATTCTGTATCTTTCTTTGTTACTATCACTGGGATCATCATGATTACCATGATCATTACTATGTTTAAATTTTTATTACATTTTTTTAATATATATATATATATATATATATATTTTTTTTTTATTATTTATTTATTTTTATTTTTTCCCCTCAATATCTTATGATTTTGTTTCATAATACATCCACGCACACATTCACTCAACTGTTTGCACATCCTGTTCCATGTACCTTTTGTTATTTGTGACCCCATGTGTTTCTCCTTTGTCTATGTGTTGTATGAATGTTTTGTCCTGTATGTCAATTAAAGAAAAGAAAAAAACGGGACCTTCTAGCTGTGAAGCACTAGCACTAACTGCTGTGCCACCGTTTCGCCTGCTGTCACAGTTCAACACATTTTACAATTTAGAAACCTCATACACAGGATTATAGACGAGACATTTTAGAAAATCAGCCAGGAGTATCGGCATATAGGCCTTAGAAAAAAACCATCAACAAACAAGTTCTGAATCTGAAATGCATCTTCCTCTTGTATTACGGCGTCACTGCTGTTCTCTGGCCTCATGGTGAGATGTCGTTCCTCTCAGAGCTTCTGTCAGAGGGGACTGTGCGCTCTCCAAGCTGAGAACATCTTTGGGACAGTCCAGCTGCTTCTTCAAAGGGCTGGACTGAACTCTCTCCCCACTGGACTAAACGTTAGACCAAACTTTTTAGCAGAGAGCTCAAACAGTGGCTAAAAGCCGGATTGGGAATGGAGGTGTTTCCATATGTAAAATGTGTTTTTAAATTGATTTTGTTGAACGTCGTTTTGCCTGTTCAACCTAAAAACCTCCAAATGACCACGTGCTCTAACATTTAAACAGTACAGTACAAAAAACAATATAGATAAAAAATATGTAATGTAAAATAAATCATGATGGACTCAAATCTTTATTGCATCATAGATGGAACTAGGAGTGTGACAATATATCGATTTTCCGATATATCGCGATATTTCGCGGGACAATATGATATAGATACTTTTGATGACGTCATGCATATTAATGAGCAACGTCATGCATACTAATGAGGCAGCAGTGCTCCACTGTTTTCACAGTCAATAGATGCAAATAATGATCAAGAATTCAGTCAGGACAGCAGGGGGCAGCACTACAGTTTTAAGCACTTGGACCAAACACTGTCACACAAATACATTACTTTTAATGATAGTTTTTATAATTATAAAGAAGATTAATTTGGGGTTGATTTATTCCTTTTTAAATAGGACTGTGGTTTCATGTTTATTTAAATGTAAATGAAGTCACTGACAGATCTATGACCCATTTTCAGTGAGTAAGTCGGGGATCATTTATAAAAGTGGTACAAAGCACATGAAAAGAAATGTAAATGATGAGTAATATGTAATATGTTAAAATAAAGGTTAAAAGTAGCATGTTTTTTTTATCATGATGTATCGTAGATTATTTTTGTGCAATATATCGATTATCGGCGTATCGTGAGATAATCGTTATCGTGAGCCATGTATCGTATCGAATCATGAGATACCCAGAGGTTCCCACCCCTAGAGGGAACATTCCTTAACCAAACCTGTGCGCTCAGAGGGTTTTCATCATTAGCTGAAAGTGAAAGCTTGTTTTATAGCGTGTCATTCCCACTGCTGCCTGCAGACGGCGCTCCAGGCCTGTTTGACCTGTTCTTTTTCTCTTACGTTTCCAGGCTGTGGAGGTGCTGAAGGCGGAGCGCGTGGGACACGGATACAGGACCCTGGAAGACCCTGCACTTTACAGACAACTGCTCCAGCAAAACATGCACTTCGAGGTCTGAGTCGTTAATGATCGTTCTGCCAAATGTTTCACAGCATCTTTTAATGTTATATAATGTTAAGGAGAGACGCGGCAGGTGAAAGGATTGATCTTTCACACAGTGGTCGAAGTGGAGATTTTTATCTAGTTTCCTCCCTTTACATCTTAGTTTTCACGTCAGAGAATAAGAATAACAAAACTTACCCCGTACCCGCGGTCTTTCACACGGGTATTCATTCATAAATATTGACAGATTTTACACCCACGTGTCCTGCAAAGGGTCCCCGTGATGACGCTATAATGGTTGTTACAATCAGTTTGACAAAACATTAATGGCAGTTTGTGTCACTGGTATGTTTACTGATAATCAAGCCCATTAGGAAATAGGAATAATTATTAACAGAAAACATTGATTAAGTTAACGCAAGTCATGTTGTTGTCAAGGCTACTGTTTGTATCGGTCAATTACAGGTCAATTATGGGCTGTTCGATAAAAACTTCATAAGATATACTGTATATATAATTTTTATATGTGGCAAGAATATTGCAAAAATATCAAACTGTGATTAGTAGCAATCCTTAATCTTTATAATCACACTTGCATTTGTTGTTATGATGGGTTTTATCAGAAAACAGTCATTATGCCAGTTCCATAACATATGCCAAGATGGCGGCGTGGCGTCCGTATTGCTACAATGGAACTAAGCCACTAAGGACATTTCTCCTTTTTATTTCTAGAACAATGTGGGGGCGGGACATGGCGTAACTGGACTTAACATGGTTGCACGGCAACAGTTAAAAACATTTCTTCTTCTATGTCACTTCTAAGAAAGCTGGGTTCAATCGAAAATAGGCAAAAAAAATTAACAAAAATTACCCCCCACCTTAACCGAGCGCATTTCCTCCAGTTCAGCTTTACCCAAATCTAAAAGCTTCTCGACTGGAGTTTACAGCCAGTGTAACAACAAGACTTACATGTCTAATGGTAACTTTTTTTTTATTGTGTTATTGTTGCTTTTCCGGCACTTTTTTTGTGGTTCTTTTTGAGCTTTTCCATCACTTCTCCGTCGTGTTTTTGTCGCTCTTTTGCTGCTGTTTGGTCGTTCTTTGTTGTATTTTCATCCCTGTTTCCGTCGCTGTTTTGACCCTTTATTTTCCAAGAAGCTTTTAGATTCGGGTAAAACCAAACTGCAGAAAATGTGCTCGGTTCAGGTGGGGGTTAAAACATTTATCACAAGAATATATATATATCCAAAAGGGGGTAGAGAAGCATAAATGATGAGAAACAAAACATGAGAGAATCTAAAAACAAGAAAATACACGAAAATATATAACAATAAATTATTATTAAGATTTGTCACTTAAAGATTCACTCACAGTGGAACGAGCATCATTTTTTTCTACTTCTAGTTCCGCTACAATCTGGGAAAACTACCAAGTTATTGAGTATTGTTTGTAATTCTGATGTTTCATGAGTAGAAAGGGAAGTACGTTTGAGATGAATAGTGATACACTGACCTCTAGTGGAAACGTTCAGCATTACAGGAGCATCCGCGTCAAAATAAGAATTGGATCAAAATGTTAAGGCCTCGTTTAACAAAGTGATAAAAATGAGCTTGACATGATTATCAAACACAAAGAGGATTATATCCCGTCTTTTATTTTTAGAGATAAACTCAGGAAAATACTGAAACAAGTCAAATCTACAAGAAGCAGCAGTGATCAAGGAGTAGAAGGAAAAGAAAAATCTGAATCTTAACCGAGCGCGTCTTCTCCAGTTTTACCCAAATCTAAAAGCTTCTGGACTGGAGCTCACAGCCTATAGGCCAGTGTAACGCCTCATTTGAAAGCTAAGACCTACAGAACTGATCTAAACCGATCTTTTTCCTGCCGCATTGTCGTCACTTTTTTCGCCTCATTATTGCCATTTTTGTTGTGTTTTCGTCCTTGTTTTCTTCTCGTTATTGTTGCCATTTGGACGCTTTGTTCGAGGAGTTTTTACATGTGGGTAAAGCCAAACTGGAGAAGATGTGCTCGGTTCAGGTGTGGGTTTAAGGCAAGTTTATTTGTAGAGCACAATTCATACACAAGGCAATTCAAAGTGCTTCACAGTTGAAGAAAATTACAAGAAAACAGATCAAATCAATCAATAAAACATCAACATAAAGTTAATCAATTACAGTAAAAGGCAAGAGTGCAGATAAAATACTTTCAGTTTTCATATGCACGGGTAAAAAGAGCTGTTTTCAGCCTGGATTTGAACATTGTCAGAGTTGAGGCCTGTCTCACATCCTCATGAAGACTGTTCCAGATTTTAGCTGCATGAAACTGAAACGCAGCCTCACCGTGTTTATTATTGACTCTGGGAACCACCAGGAGACCCCTCCCTGAAGTTCTCAGGGCCCGAGATGGTTCATACGGCTCTAACATGTCAGAGATGGACTTTGGTGCTAAACCATGAAAAGACTTGTACACAAGCAGAGCTGTTTTAAATTCTATTCTCTGAGTGACAGGAAGCCAGTGCAGAGACCGGAGCACTGGACTAATGTGGTGGTATTTCCTGGTTCTTGTCAGGACTCGAGCAGCAGCGTTCTGGATGTTCTGCAGCTCTAACAGCTCGTTTAGAGAGGCCAGTGAGCAGCCGTTACAGTAGTCTAACCTGCTGGAGACAAATGCATGGATGAGTCTCTCTAAGTCTGGTTTTGACACTATTCCTCTGATCTTAGCAATGTTTTTCAGATGGTAAAAAGCTGATGATGTTATTGCTTTGATGTGGCTGTTTAAGTTCAGGTCTGAGTCCATGATTACTCCTAGATTTCTAACCTGATTTTTTGGTTTAGAGCGAGAGACTCAAGGTGACTGATAACACTTTGTCTTTGTGTTAAGTGGTTACATTATTTTTTTTCTGCTGCATTAAACTAAACTGACATTTCCCTGTCAATGCAGATGTGTCCAGTTTCCAGCAAATTCACCGGTGCCTGCTGCCCAGACTTCACAAAGCACCCGATGATCACGTGAGCGTCGCCGTCCACCACAGGCGTTTGCGTCCGCGACACATGAAACATCCCCTCCTCATTCTCGCGTGTTTGTTGTCGCAGTTTTAGGAAAGACAAAGCGAACTACTCCCTGAACACGGACGACCCTCTGATCTTTAACTCCACTCTCCACGACGACTACCGCACCGCGCTGCGCTTCATGGGCTTCACGGAGGAAGAGTTCCAGCGACTGGTGAGACATTTGAAATTGCAAACAAAGGTCAACGTATATTATTTTGTGTGTGTGCTCTTTGCATTGCCTGTACTCTGGTGACAGTGGAATAGTTTTAAAAGGGACTATACGGAGTTTAAAAATGTTAAAATTAAGTATTTTCCTCCCTCTACATGTTCCAGCCATGTCCTAATGTGTAGAATGAGCCCAGACCTGTTCACCCCATCTGCCTCTAAAATCCTGCACTGTCACTCAAAAAGTTAATTTGGGTCCGAGGTGTCATCAGAATGTGAATTTTCTGCTTTGACTTTTTGACTAAGTTGTTCATCAGAGAAAATGCGCATAATAAATGTGTATAACAAAAGCGAATTTCCACACGTTTCCATCCAAGAGTGTTTGCGAATCGTGGCTTTGGTTACCATGGTTACAGCAGGCGGCTGCATGGCGCAACTGCAGCATTTACCCAGCAGAGGGCGCACTGTACGTGTTTGATTTCACTTAAAGTACGAGCTTTTTAGTATCGTTTTTGGATAAATTAATTCATGTTGGAATTAGCTGCTTGTTTTTACTCGTAATCCCATGAATAAATGTTAATCTAGGCGACCTACACACTAAAGCTAAGCAAAAGTAAAAATCTAAGTAACTAGTTGCTACTACTCTGAAGTCTTGCATGACCTGTAAGGGCTGGACAAACAAAAACTATCCCAGAGTGAGTTTACTACGTTTTCTAATGAGGATCAGGCGGCGTCTGCGTCTCTGGGAGAGTTTTTTGTTGCTAACTTGGTCCATAGTTGCAGACAGTATTGTAGCATAAATGCTGCAGCAGAGACAGCGATGTTTGAGCCTCTGCATCTGGGAAATATTTTTGGACTAGAGACGAGCTGCTACTGATGGACTTTTCCTCTTCACTCCTGTCCACAGGTCGGCTACGCCAACAGGCACGTGTACTTTTTATTCGCTACGTCAAACTGTAGGCGGAAAAACTGTTTCCATCTTCAAAAATGCGCATTTACGCTTATGCGCATAAATCAAAAAACACCTCAAGAGAGCGGATAAACTTTTTATGCGAATTAAGAGTTTAAATGTGAAATTTGGTGTTTCCATCACTCCTTACAAACTTCAAAGTGCGCATTAAAATCCAGTGATGGAAACGCATTGACTGACATAACCTGTTTAAATATTTTTTGTCCTTGAATTTTTTGAATTTTTTTTTTCTTAAATTCATGCAGTCCTTATATTTGAAGAGCTTAGTGGCGCTAGGCTAGTCTTAGGCTAAAACATTTCTATGGTATCAGTTAGCCTGCATTAAAAACAGTCTGACCCACTCCACAGTGCACCTGAGGTAAATCACTTATAACACCAGACTAACCATATAAATGTCTGTGTTAATAGAATAATTTTAACCATTTTGCATTTAAAATAACTTATATTTGAGCAGCATCAGCTTCGTGGCTGTAAGCTAACGCAGCGGCGGAGTGATCTGCGAGAAAATAGTCCCTCAAAATGCGGTAATTCAGGTGATACAAGGTCAGTTATATTTCAAACATTATTCTATCGACACAGACATTTATATGGTTAGTCTGGTGTTATAAGTGATTTGCCTCAGGTGCACTGTGGAGTGGGTCAGACTGTTTTTAATGCAGGCTAGCTGATACCATAGAAATGCACTAGCCTTGCCCTAGCCTAGCGCCACTAGACTCTTCAAATATAAGAACCGCATGAATTTAAGAAAAAAATATCTCCAGACATCAACAACACTCTGGATAACTAGGAAATGAGGCCCCATATCAAAAATCCTGAAATATCCCTTTAACATAGAACCTGCAGTTACGCGTAAGACCTGAGGTGGCAGTAGTGAGTATAAAAATGACAAACTTGCATCTAGTCCCTTTAACTAGCCTAATATTATTTCAATACGTGTGGGTTTGAGTGCGCAGTACCCGTCTGTCCAGCCTCATGTCATGATAAAATCCCCTTTTAAACATGCTTGTAATCCAGTGCCTTGTTTATTGCGCCCGCGCCCGTGTTTTTCATAAGTTTATTGAAGCGCATGATTCCTCTGATCCGAATGCCTGGGCTCGGCAAAGGCATTTCAAACCACCGTTTCACTTGTGTCTGTTTTTTTGCAGAACATCTGTTCCGCCCAGTCGTGTTTCCTGCCGGACGCGGAGAAGCGGGAGCTGCTGGACTCTCTGTACGAGGCCTACGGGATGATCCAAAGCACTGCCTTTTAACGACGGCACGTTGACTTCAGGGACGTTACGCTATAGATGCCAAACCGTGTCTATCTCCTCCGTTTAGTCGGTGAAGCCAACGTGACAGATCCCTATGCCTTAAGAAATACAGCGCCCTCTGCTGCTTTTACCCCCGATCAGATCTTTGGGTGAATTCATTCAGGGACTAAATCATTTGTGTTCATTCTTTGACCAAAAATATACCGTATATTATTCTTTGTATTTTAAAAAGGAGAACGCGTTTTGACCTTTCTACCTTTGATGATTCATGTTAAGGGGGCTAATGTTAGCAAAGGGCCCTGTATACACACCATAAAATCAATACTTAGTGTATCCACAGCTCTCAAGGGCAGGTCTTTATTAGTTTAGTGCAAATGGCTCTTGAGTTTTCAAACCACACCCCTTCATAACAGGTTCTTTAGTGCACTGCTCTCTCACTCTCTCCAGTATTCTGTGTGTAGCAAATGTCCATTTACAGTACCGGTCTACAGCTTTTACGCTTTGGCTTTGCTTTTCAACACTCTTTCCATTGTTCGATTCTCACTGAAGGCATTAAAACTATGAATGAACACACTAGGGGAAACAAAAAAGGCTGAAATGACTCCAAACATGTTCGAATTCAGACTGAGAAAATGAACTTGAAGCTCTTTTATTTTTTTTATTTTGTTATTGCTTTTATAGTATGATCCCCTGGGGAGGAGCAATGGGTTACATTACAACATTTTAACAGAACAAAAAGAAGAAAAACAAACAAACAAAAGATATTAATAATATTAATAATAATAATAATAAAGTAAATACATAAATAAAAATGTTTACATTTAGGCACCGGACTAGCAGACTGTGATAGGACCAAAATAAGAACATTGATCAACCTTTACCTCAATATTATGCAGTTATCCTAATGGTTAACCTCCTAACCCCCAACCAAGCGCACCTTCTCCAGTTCAGCTCCACCCAAATCCAAAAGCCTCTTGGAGAAAGAAAAAAAAAGCACCAAAACAGCGACAAAAAAAATGTGAAAAAAGAAATGCGATGAATTAAGTGGCAAAAAGACACAAAAAACCCACATAAAAGTGACTACATGCAACAAAAGAGCGACAAAAATATGACTAGAAAGTGAAACTTGAAGCTCATTGAGAAAATGTAAAACATGCAAAAAGTAATCAAAGTAAAAAGGGGCTTAAAAACGGGGAATATATTTTTGTGTGTGTTTAAAACATAATCCCATATTTGCTCATTCATACGTGAACGCCTTCAGTGAGAATATACAATAACTGAGAAACCAATACATTATAAAAGCAGTTTCAAACTTGCGATATATGCGATACGGTGGTGCAATATTGCGATATTTTACCATTTCAACACATGTTCCATTCAAATTAAACACAAATCAGTATCATTTGTCCTAAAAACACAAAATCAGGATCAAAACAAGGGTAACATTGAAGTAAGTTCTGCTCATTGTTTGTTTTTGGCTGAGTTTGCAGAAAATGTGTCGATCTCAGTCCGAGGAAAACTTCAGTGATGTTGCGATACATTGTGGCTTCTTCCGATGCGGATATTGCATCACCTAATATCGCGATACGATATTTTTTGTGATATATACAGCCTTATTCTGACCGGTACTGTATATTCAATCATTTAGTTCATTCGTTTTCCTCAAAGCATCACAGATGTATGACCACAGCATTAGCACCGGAGCAGATTGTTGTCAGTATTTTATACTTTTATACCTGGTTTACAGAAAACAAGCACGACTTGTTTCATGAAAAAGTATTTTTAAACCTCATCTTGTGTTTACACTTTTAGACCCATGTTTCAGGGCAGAAGCTTCAGGCTAAAGTCGCACAATTGTCTTAAAATGGTAACAGTGTTCGGACACTAGGGGGAGCCCTGTGGCAGACACAGAGGTGGGTAGTTCTCAGTTGATCTCAAGTAACTTTATGAATAAACTGCACTTCTTATGACTTAATACTTTTTACTTCCACTTGAGTGACATTAATTTGAAACATAAAATCACGTCCTACTTGCTTTGTTCACTGTATCTTAGCAGTATTTTTTAGAAGTTAATTTATTACAACAAAAAACTTGACATTTTACATTTTTTACTCTCTGTCAAATTTATCCCTTAAACTTAAACCTTTATGAGCTGGTATACACGGTGGCTCCAGGGTCAATGGTTTTTAGAGTTTCTGTAGATTTTCTCTCACCAGAAAACCTACAGAACAGTTGACCCTGGAGCGTTATAGAATACGCTGTATTTTCAGCACATCCTTTTCTATATTTTTCATTTATTTATTTATCAGGACAATGTACAGTTACATTATGCTCGGGCCAAAGATATTTGTATCAGACTGTAGCTTTTTCAAGCTAATTTCCATCTGTAGTCCTAGGGGACAAAAGCAGAATTACAATGTGAATATACACAGTGCAAATAATCATTCAGTCATCACATCACCTCACCTCACATCCATAACACAGGCTTTGACACATCATTCCTTTTCATGTTCATAAATTAGACTACAGTACAATTATCACACGGTCATCACGTAAACAGTCACACAGCAAAGCAATGCTCTCAAACCTTACCTTACCATAATCTAAAACATCCTGTCCTGGTAAAAGAGCTTTTGAGCAGTAATTAGTCTTTACATTACATTTAAAGCTTTACAGTGAATCTAATAAAATGAATGCTCACATCTCTGGTTACTCATGAACCATGTTTTCACTCCTTTAGTGAAAGCTCTGCGATCATCTAAGCTCAATATTTCAGTGAGGAGATCGGGCCACGTCTTTATGGCTTTGTAAGAGAGAGCGGACTGATCTGGGAATACTACACATTATCAGTATCTAATGAATATAACATATTACTTAACACAAAATATGGTAATATATTAGCAGTGTTGGGGAAGATACTTTGCAATTGTATTTACAGAATACTGAATACTTGCCTCAAAGTGTATTTTGTAACATATTCCGTTACTTTGTCCTATCATAGTACCTTATTTTGAATACTTTTATGTGGATTTGCATTAGAATCAGGCATAGCAGCCGTGTATGATTAAAAACATGCAGCTAGACTTGCTGCACCAGCTGTTATGAACTTATTTGCTATTGATTAGGAATGAAAAAAAGCATTTTGCAACTTTACATTGGCCCTGGACTCTTAATTACCTGGTGACATCAGATCCACGGTTGTGCTGCAGCTTTAGGGATAGATATTGATCAGTTTCTGCAGAGTCTATGGAAAGCTGTCTGTTATCTTCCAATGGTGCAGACTGTCCTGCGTAACCATGGAGATCAGATGCAATACGTCACTTTTAATAAAGCCATTATGCATGACGTGCCCACTTTGTTGGAATCAAGTTCAAGTTTAATTATAATGTGCGTCAAGTACAAGGTGCCAAAAGCAATGAAAAGAGTTTTGCCCTGGCGCTCTCTCTGCTGAACTAGAAAATGAATCTACTTATAAAAACATTAATGAAATACAACGAAGCATTGCAGCAATAAAACACAAAAACCTCAGCTCTCCTTTAGGCTAATGTTCATGAGCCGCATCGCAAACTGAAGTTTAATGATTGAGTACTATGAAGTATTCCTTTGATATTAGGAAAGTAACTGTACCTGAATACAGTTACTCAAAATGAGTATTCTTAATACAAGTATTCAGTTACTCCCCAACACTGTATATTAGTCATTACAATTTAAGTAACTCGAGTTACAAGAGCATTTAAATAGTTTGTATTGATGCATGAACGAAAAGACAAAATCCACCAAATCCAGTTGGACAAGTATGTGAATAAGATCTGCAGGTACGTGTGGTTAACGTCGTCAAAACAAAACACGAGGGAAAGTGAAGGAAAAGGAAATATTGACTGCACTTTTGCTCAGTGGCTTTATTACTATTTTCAGTTTATATTTTGCCCAAAGTAATTCAGAAGTAACTCAAAGTAGTGTCACTCAGCTACATTTTTGAAACAGTAATATGTAATACATATATATGTAATATATATTACATTCTTAAAGCTGTAACTACTAATACAGATATATAAAAGAATTTAAAGTAACTTGCCCAACACTGATTATTATAGATTATTATATTATTTGTACTTTCTGGCTCTTCTACCCACCTCTGGCCAGATTTGAAAAGTCATGAAGCTTAAACCTCAGTAACTTGGCGGGAGTGTTATTCAGCACTTTTCAACAATAAAGCTCTATTTAAAGGACGACCCTGTGTGATTGTCTTTGGTTTAACGCGGGCGATATTTTGAGGGATAATTGTGGTAAAGCTGAGTGAGTGATGACCCGGGACCGGCTGCACTCTCACAGATTACACGGCGGGGTTTGTCTGCGCCCATCGTGGAGCCGTGTGTGGCGCGTCTTTGTCCAGAGATGGATGGGAACATGGAGACCGGCGGCTGCCAGAGTAAACAGTGCCTTCCTGAGCCGCTGTAATGTACACAGAGCACAGTCCAATCATGTTTATGGCTCTGGATTTCACTAAGCAACGACCTGCGCTGGGATAATGTGGAAGAAACAGTTTGGACTTACTTAATGCACGGGTTTCAGTCATGTTTTACCTGTTATTGAAGACTTTTTCCCATTAAAAAAAACATTAAATATTTGTTTTTATGAAAACTTACAATACACTCTTAAAATGGTCCTCATGTTGCATCACTGTGGGACCCAAAGAAGGAAGAAAACGAGCTAAAGAGGGATTTGAAAGGCATTGAGTGTAACATTCCAGCAAAACCAGAACAAAGTTACACTTGAACACACTAAAGGCACAAATTCAGCTTTATCTTATTAAAAATAGGCTACATCTAGGGTAACCACTTCAAACCGTAGTGAAAGTGGGACAAGTCGTTTGACATGAGAAATTAAAAATTAGAATATGATCTGATTGAAGCATATCTTTGCTGTTTTGGCCCAAAGTCACACACACAGACAGAGGAATAGGTCACAAAAAATACTAATCCAGAAAGTTAGGGTGCATAATTGCATAAAGCCCTCCTTCCCGGATCTCAGCAACTAATCAGAGTCTAGTATCCTCCCGCTTTGACCAATGAGAGGAGCTTTTCCTGTGAACCGGCCTGTCAGGTCCAATCAGGAGGAAGGGGAGGAGCTTGATCATTTACTTTTGAAAATTCTGTTCCTGCTCTCCTGATTTTGCAAACTAGGGGTACATCCGAAACCAGTAAATTGGTAAGAGGTCTTACGCCAAACCGGATGTGCGTCAGCGTCCGCCATGACAAGAAGCGTCCGAATTGGGCTGTCGGTTAGGAAGGAGTTAGGGGAAAGTGGCCTGTATGCTAACTATCATAGCTACTTTAGCATAGGGACCTCTGATGCTAACTCACTGGTGATTAGGAGCTATGTGCCATCCCATAAGCCACTGCGCCAATCTCCCCACCCCCCTCGACCCCACCCTCCAGTGATTCATGCGCAACCACTGTTGATTGACAGGTGCACATTTAATAAAAAAAAAATGTATAAGAGATTCTGCACAAGCCAAACTTTATAAAAGTGATAAAATACATGTCGTCCCCACAGCTCAGTCACATGGTTTAAAGAGCCTCCTCAGTAAATGGCCTAAATGAAGCAGTTTGTGCTTTTGCTTCATTTTCCTTTCTAAAGGAAAATGTTACGGCTCACTTGGGTTATTTATATATTTTTTTCCTGAAATGTCTTTATTTGGAGACTATGTTGTTGCATGTGCTTTTGTTTGGCCTGTAGTCCGTCAATAACCTTTAAGAAGAAAAACAGCTGTTGGCGATGTCACTTCCCCTGGGTAAGGACGGTGGAATTGGGCAAATAGCTCTGAAGCTCTAGTTCACTAACTGCATAGAGATCTAACAGTTGACCCCATGAAAGGTTAAGGATCAGGAGCGAGGGTTAGGACATAGAGTCTATCATTTAAGGGTTTCAGACGCAGCCTAAGAAGGGCTTTCTGGGATGATGAAAGCGCTTCTCTTAGGTCCTTATAGCATGGAGCTGACATCCCTGCAATACCACCCCCTGGTGGCCAGGGCCGACACCAGATTAAACTTAAAAACGGATTCCAATGGAGACTTCACACCTCCCAAGAAACAGCTTAAATGTATGGCTCCAAAGAGTTTTTTTGTTTTTCTAAAAAATTGTGATAACCAATGTGACAATGGTGAGAAAGGTGTCATTTTTAACCACGCTGGATTTTGTCTGTGTAAGCTCTCAGTCGTACAGGAGTTGTCCATCTTCAATGAATGTACTTGAGTCATCCTCTGTACTCAGTAGTTGAAGTCGAACGTTTCACCGGCTCCTCCAACTCCTCCTGGTGGTCTGTATCTAAGCTGCGGGCTGAGCTGACGAAGCCTTTTGGATGAGA
Organism: Neogobius melanostomus; assembly: GCA_007210695.1. Classification (NCBI taxonomy): domain Eukaryota; kingdom Metazoa; phylum Chordata; class Actinopteri; order Gobiiformes; family Gobiidae; genus Neogobius; species Neogobius melanostomus. The sequence goes on from VHKM01000438.1 coordinate 775,658, forward strand.
GGCGAAACGTTCGACGACTTCAACTACTGAGTACAGCAGATGACTCAAGTACCTTCATTGAACACGCTGGTTTTTGTTCTGTAGAATTAAACATTTTAAGCCTAGGGCTTTGACGGGCTCTGGAGCACTGTGGAGGCTTGTTGCTGCTCATGGGGGTGATTCCCGCCTTTTTGTAACATGCTCTGTAGGAGGAGACTGAGCACCATCGTGGATTCGCTTTCATATGGAGTAATTAATGTAAATAGTGAGGAGTGAGCCATGACAGTTTAATAAGAAGTAGATCTTTTAGCTTCACAAAAGAACTGTATATAGTAATCAGTAAAACCTCCAGACGCCAGTGTTTGCAGCGCCTTCTCTCTCATCTTAAAGCAGGACTAGTCTTACAGAGTCTGAGTCATAAGTATTTTATTACACAAAGAAAATATGCTATCACAAAGTTATCACCAAACATTTAGCAATAAATATGATGTCCGTACACGACATTAAAATGGAAAAGATACTGGAAAGTAAAGTACAGGAGCAAGACGATGGCAGAGAGCGACTCACCAACACACGCAGACGACAGAACTAAACGACCAAACAATGATTTTGAATACGCACTCAATGGTTTCACACAGGGGTCTGTTCTCCCTTTGTTTTACAGTCTCTAAAACAAGTCTAGAGTCAGACCAGGCCATAATGAAAGTGAAATCTCTATCTCCACCAGTGTCTTTACAGTCGGGTTCGATCAGAGCCGTTTGCCGGTAAAGGAGCAGGCTGGCAGTGAGTCCTGTGCGGGCAGAGCAGCGGACGACTCTCCCCCTCCATGACAAACGCCTGTTGTCGTAAAGCGTAGTACAGTTCAGCCCGGGGCGGGTTTAAGAAGGACCTCCGCTGCTCTGGGCGTCGGAGCCGGAGGAGCCCTCAGCTTCAGGCGCCGGGGAAGCACCGGGCTCCGCTCCTGAAAAACAGCAACAGGAATAAAGGACACGACTAAAAACAAAATAATATCTATGAGTAAAAAACACACTTTGCAATAAGCCCAATGCCCATCTCGGCTCGCCCGTTGCATTATGGGTAATGGAATGTCTTTTGGCTCCAAACAATAATGATAGTTAGCGTAAAGCAACGCAGAAAGCTCTGATCTGGAGCGTTTTAACCGCTGGAAAGTTGATGATTTAAAGTGTTTTTGTCGTTGCCATGGAGACTGTTACAATATTAGCTTAAAGTCTATTTTTACACCAGGGCTGCGTACGGAGATAAACAGAAACCAAACTGCCATTCATACGAAGAGATGCTTCAAAAGTGACGACCAGTCCTTGTTCATATAGTTGGAATAACTATGGAATAACTATGTGAGAAAAACATTTGTGACCCTTGAAGGCGACTGTTGGACAAAGTCCAGGCTCTGAAACTGTGGCCTCATGTCGCCGATATTCACAACATTTAAACTGAAATGAGAAATAAAAACATAGAATCCCTCTTTTTTTGTCAATAAGGAGGTGGACAAGTAGACGAAATCTTTTTCTTAATTATGACCAGAGAGATCCACATACACACATAGGCTCTGCCTCTAAATGTACTTTATTTTTTACGAGTGATCTGATGGAACAACTGAGCTAATCGGTCGCTAATCTGACAGACGGAAATGTAGCCACTATATTTAACATCAACACCGTTTTGGAACTTTTCCCTGTGATTACAAGACGAATTCAAATGATTTAAAAAGTGAGGGTGTCTGTGTCGGGCTGATCCCAGGTCCTGTCGTTCCCCTGTCCGTGATGGTCCGCTCCTGCCTACGGAGCCGCCCTGACTTTTCCCTTTCAAGATATTGACAACTTAAATATTTGTAAGAAATGTCACTTGAGACTTATAGTCTGTAAACCAATGCCCGTAAGCCTTATAGTTCACGGTTATGGCTCAATATACTTCAGTGTTCACGCTCTATACCTGAACTCACACATTTCAATGGCCGTGTGGTTTGTTTGGGACAAAATTAGGAGCCTGATTGAACCACACATGTGCAGTCGAGATGGACATTGGGCTTATTCACTTGGAGCGCAGCACATCACATGACGCACGCTGCACATGTGCTTTTGTTTGCAGGAACCGTTTTTGTTTACATTTTGGGAGGAGAGACATTTTGATTGTTCGAAGTGAAGGACTTCAGAGCTAAGCCTTTTCCTGTTTTGATCTTTTCTTTGTTATTAATGCTGTGCAATATGAAGCCAATTATGAAGCCTATTCCTTTGGGTTATAGGAAAGTAACTGTATTCTAAATACTCTCAGACGAAAGGGCAACTGTACAGGAATAGTATTCTAAATATGTATAGATGTATAGGTAGATGTAACATGTGCAATAACCCCCTTTGCAAAACTACGTGCAATATTCTTTTTGCAGCGCCACTTATTCACTTATTGACAACCTGCACTAGGACCGTAAACTTTGCACTGCCAATGCCGACCTTGATATTCTACTCTTTATAGTCAGTTCTTTTTAATATACGTTTACTTTATTCTTTATTTCCTTATTGTTTATATTTCTGCCCCTTAAATAAAAAAAGAGGTATCTTATGTACAATGAAAGCAAAAATCTTAACTGTTTGCACATTTCCTGTCTATTTTGCACAGCCTGAGTGATCTTATTAAGTGTCGAATGTAACAAGTGAATTTCTCCGTTGTGAGATCCATAAAGGATTATCTTATCTAAGGCAGTTTTGTTATACATGCTTTTCAGTCATGTGACTTTTGTTATGGCGGCCATTTTGAATACTGAAGTAGAATTATGCAGTACTACAACATGTAACAATATCTCAACTCAGGATGAAAATGAAAGACAACTGATTGACAGTGGCATTTTTATGTTCTCGTAATCATTGCTCAAGAAGATAACAGTTAAACGTGTGCTCTCTGGGGCCGTGTTTTATGTGAAGAAACCAGTGAGTCAGTGTTTAAGCTGCTCAAGACGTTAGCATGCTACCGGTTAGCATTTAGCTTCAACAGCTCAGCTCTGACCTCTCCAAGGGAAAGCCCTGAACCACAAACATCTAGCCTTGGATACAACATGTGACAGAGGTCAGAGCTGAGCTGTTACTGTAGTATTTCCTCAGTGTTCGTAGATGTGAGTCACACATGTGTTTATCGTGTTGAAGCCATTGACAGTTGACAGTTGCTAACCAGTAGCATGCTAACATCTTGAGCAGCTTAAACACTGACTCAGACTGACTCTATTGACATGACAAACTGTAAAAATCCCAGAGAAAGGTTTTCTGTTTCCTCTTTGATGAGTTAATTTAATCTTCAGAGTGAAGCAGATCTTTAGTAAATCCTGCTGTAGCTCGACAGACAGAGCTGCTACGTCTGTGCTACATTTGCTGGTTATATCACATAAACGTGCGTCTCTGGTTCCGTGTTTTACTGTTATCTTCATGAGCAATGATTACGAGGACATAAAAATGCCACTGTCAATCAGTTGTCTTTCATTTTCATCCTGAGTTGAGATATTGTTACATGTAGTACTGCATAATTCTACTTTGGTGCTCAAAATGGCTGCCGGAACTATGCGTGATGTCATGCGTGTTGGAAATGCATGTATACGTTTGTTAAGTGACGATGTCATCGCTCTACTTCCGGATCAAAAGGAGCTTTATCCCTAATCAATATTATGGGATATAGCTGATTTTAACCTGCTGTAGAGCCGACTACAAAGCTCTTTTTAAACTGATCACACAGAAATAGTACATTCACTCTGGATTTTCTTCAGTAAGACATTTCTGGCATTAATTATCAAACTGTGGTGTAAATGTTAGCGGCGTCTCTCACCCAGCAGGCTTTGGGGGAGTGTCTGGGCCCTTTCAGAAATTGCCTAAAAATTGCGTCAATAGGAATCACAGCTTTTCTAGTGGACTATAAACACATCACACACGAATAAAGTCAAGCCAAAATCGGCTCCATATGGATGTTTATTCACCGCGAAAAACCAGTACTTAAGTTAGTGTTAGCCTATATAGCATGAAGCTAACGTCATGGTTAGCATTCACCAGTCAACGTATCTGGATCTTTATTTAGTAGAAAAATACATCATTTTTTAAAGTAGCGGTGGAGTAATGGCAGAAAGTTTCTCCTCTTTGTTTCTCCCCCTGCATTTCCGGAGATGGCATATGTATCTATTCTAAATGTATAATGTAGAGCTCAACAGTCCCGTCAACTGCCGGGCCTTTGCCGGGGTCTGGAAGTAAAAATCTCATTTATATTTCGCATTGACTTTTCAAAAAATTCTAAGTTTAAGAGCACGACGCAGGCTAATCAGTTATGTGCTAACTACCGACCATCATGGGGATATTGGCCTATACATTATATACTGTGAAACGCTTTAACAACGTATCAGTTTATATTATAAATATTTAATTAAAAATTGCGTTTTTTATGTCCATGAATAAAAATCAGTGTAAATGGTAGACTAGACTGAGTTGACGGACCCGGTAATACTTTTAAGATTTTAAATAAATCATATAAATAAATAAAGGCTTTTTAGAAGCTGCAACAGAGAATTTCGATGCAAGAAGAGTGCCTTGGATTTTTGAGTTTTTAAAGTGTTGAGTGTTAAAGAGTAACTCACACTCAAATCCACTTTTTATGTCCTGATAAACTGTATAAATGAGTCCAATAGTGTTGTCTACATGTCCTGGTCATTATTTTGGCACTTTAGTGCAAATTAGTTGAAAGATCAACTTTATGCCTAAAACAGTCAGTGAGGCGCCATCTACAGCAAACTGTCTGTACTGCATTTGATTTTTGAATTTGGTGCCCCCGTTTGCGCAGGCGTTAGAGCTGACGTCAGGCGTTAGAGCTGACGTCAGGCGTTAGAGCTGACGTCAGGCGTTAGAGCTGACGTCAGGCGTTAGAGCCGACGTCAGGCGTTAGAGCCGACGTCAGGCGTTAGAGCCGACGTCAGGCGTTAGAGCCGACGTCAGGCGTTAGAGCCGACGTCAGGCGTTAGAGCCGACGTCAGTTGCCCTGCCGCTCTGGGCTATAAAAGCGGCCCAGTCTCGCTCACGCCCCCGTAGCAAAATGGAATTTAATATTTTCATTGATTGTCAGCTTTGTGAATTGTTAACATAGCATTTAGGTAGATTTTATTAGCATAGCTTTTTGTATTATAGATAATTGTATAGTGTTAGCAGTGTTAGTTGTTGAATAGTAAGAAAACTGGCACTAAAAAAGAAGATCTATTATTTTCATTATTTTTTTCATCATTCAACTAAATAAGCATAAAGATAGACTTTATTATAGCCTTTACTCTACAGAGTGATCATTCAGTGGTAGTTTAGTTAACGTGTTACATTGGTTAAACTTAAAATGTAGTAATATAAATTACTTTGGACTATTTACTGGGTCTTTGGGTCCACAATGTCACAGACCCTTAGTCAAGCCTTTAGATAAACATGACCTGGATGATTCTGTTTTATCTTCGATGACAAACCGAAAACAATTTCAAAGGACAGTGTTCCTGCACAATAAGATATATTTTTTATTTATGTGATACGTTTTGTACACTTTGCTGTAAGAAACATAAAATAAAGCTTTGTAATACATATAGTCACGTCTCTATACCTCACACATTATCTGCTGAGGACACTGAGATACATCTCCCATGCTTACGTAGACTACAGGTTAGTAGCAGCTTAGTCCAGTCGACAATTTAAGCATCGTCCGACCTGAAGTTCCTGGGTCTACAACGGGATAACTAATAGCAAGAGAAGAACGAGAACAGCAACAGCCCCAGGGCGCCGCCCGACTGACCTTTGCTGTTGAGGTCCATGCCCTCCAGGTTCTGGCTGAGCTCGCTGGTGGTGGCCGTGACAGTGCCGTCTGGGGAGATGTCGGGGACTGCGTTCCTCCGGCCCGTACGGTCACAGCTGATGAACTCCGAGTACGAGGCCTCCACGTCCATCATCTGAGCACGGACCCAGCCAGCATTACACCTGCAGAGCGACAGGGCGGTGAGTACAGAGGGGACGGTCCCAGCGGGTCCAACGGGAACACCACACTTCCCATTTTAGTTTTTAAACATAGAGCTGGGTTACATGTTTTCAATACCGGTACTTTAACCATACTTGGTTTACGATACCGATACATTTTTCTAAACCTATACAAAAATATTTGACATATAGAACCAGGAAACACAACAATAATGTTAATTTATTCCTAAACCCCCCCCCCCAAAAAACATTTCCTTTAACCTCTTAACCCCCACCTGAACCGTGCACATTCACTCCAGATTGGCTTTACCCAAATCTAAAAGCTTCTTGGGGAAAAAACTGTCAAAATAGCGACAAAAATTAGATGAAAAAGTGACAAAAAAGCGTTGAAGATGCCACACACACAAAAAAAGAGTAACAAAAAAGTGACAAAAATGTGTGAAAAAAGTGTAACAAAAAGCCATAATGCGAGGAAAGAGTCTCTTCTAGATTGGCTTTGTAGGTCTTAGCTTTCAAATGAGGCGCTGCACTGGGTTATGGCGGGGGTTAAGAGGTTACACTTGTGTCATTTATTTGAGGTGAAACAGCCTTTAACGCTGGACCAACAGCATCAAAATGTAGCCTCGAAAGATGTTCTTTTCGTCTGTACCCGCTTTCGATACTTTTATTTTTGAGATACCAGTAGTACCTAAACTTTTCATACCATATATGTCGTTTAACAGTGCCCAGCCCTCGTTCAAAACAATAAAGGCTATCAAAGAAATGAAAATAGATTATGTTAAGGTAGTGCTTTAAGGGGACAAAAACAACTCCCGGTACCACTTTTCACTCATAAAACCCAAGGGTGTATGGGTAATGTCGGCGTATTCTTTATATGGACAGAAGACGGAGGCTCGTTCTTTAAAAAAATAAATCATTGTTTTATTCCCTGAATTACAAATGAAACAAGTTATGCGGAGCTCTACATCTTGGTTGTCCAGCGAGGAGGGAGAGAGAGAGGCCGCACCTTTTGTGCGCGAGTAGTTTATATGAACAGGAAGTAGGCGTCTCCTTGTCGAACCAATCAGTGCATCATCTTGGAATGTTCTTGTCGGCACTTCCTCTGCACAATCTGACTCCTCCTTCTAACACACTGCCCCCAGTGGCTCCAACAGTAAAGACAATAACAATGGAGTAATAAAATGTCCGCCCAATTCAAATGAACCTTAAAGTGCATATGACAGATTTTAATGCTGTTGAAAATATGACTTATTTAGATGGATTACATCAGTTGCAAGTTCATCAGTTGCATAGTTATCATTTTTTTTCAGTGAAGCAGCAATTTTAATGAAGAAATGTTGGGCAAAAAGGTTATTTTTATTTGAATTTTTAAGCCACTGACAGGAAGTGACATAAAAGAAGGAAACATTCCATAATAGTTTGACTCATTCATTTCCCATTGACTTAACATGGTTGGCACGGCAACAGTTTAAAATGGTTTACCTTCTTCGATGTCACTTCCTGTCTGTGTCCAATAAGGAAGTGAAAACATAAACATCACAACAATGGTCAAACTAAAGAAAACTGGGAATAATCTTTAGCAAAATCTTAAATATAATCGTGTTAACGCAAAAATTGTGTCTAATGTGTCAGATGCACTTTAAAGAGGGGGTATTATGCTTTTTTCAATCACATAGCACCAGTCTATAGCATACTACAATGATGACGTAACCTTCTGTTGGTCTGTATATGCAGTAAATTAAAATAACTGCCTTGAATAAAATTGCTCTCTCAAAATGGCTGTACTGAACGTCTTGAAATAGGCCTCTGTCTCTTTAAGAAGCTTTCCGACACGCCCCCTTCAGCACACTGCTGTGGCATCTAAACAACACTACTGTGCGGGGAGGGGGCTCTGCTGAGCTGAGGAGCAGTGGTTGGTGGCTTGGCTGGTGACGAAAGGTCCAGAGGCGTCTCCAGGAGGTGGGGGCGTTCCTAGGAGGACTGAGGCATAGCTACACCTAAAATGGCTGCCGTCTAAGTTTTTACTGATTACTCAAAAATATGTGAATGAGCCAAGGCAACACTCCAGGCATGTGTTTAATGAGGGAATGACATAATAACATGATATAAAGCTTGAAAAAGTCCATTTTACATAATACCACATAAAAAGTGCAGAAATCACCTTAAAGAGATTTCATTTTGAAACTTTTGCTGCAGGTCACTGAGAAACACGAGAGAAAGACACATTGCAATTTCTCTCATTTTATGTTTTGATATAACATTTGTCCATTTTATGATTAAAATTCTCAATCTCTTTTATTCTGTGACATTTTAGTTACAAAGGATTTTAGATATCTTGTTTAGTGTTGGAATACCAATCGTTTTTGGAGCCGTTCGAAATTCAATAAATCAAGGTCGGGATTAGATGAGAAATCCTCTGATAAGAAAAAACATCTTTAAGAATAAGAAAATGGAACGTGTGTCTGTAGGAGCTACTAAAGTAGAGATATATTGGAATAAAACATTTTGAGAAAATGAAGTTACAATTTCACAGCTAAACCTATGGAGAAATGTTTAACCAGTGCAATAATGAAGATAATTTGTTTCCAGCTGTAGTTGGGAAATTGATTTAATTGTATAATTTCCATGAAAACTATCATTGTGCACTGAAGTGTTGTTGTAATTATCTTGGTATGTGAACCTTTGTACCAGACTCAGGTGTCCCCCATGGGAACATGTATACAAAGATGACCTGTTGACCTGTCTGATCTGGTGATCTCAGTTCTGTTCTAAACGGGACGAGAAGCAACCATAAAACTGCCTTACATTGTTTATGGGTTTCTTATCAGGCTTGATCAGTCTCTCCCAGCTTGCTGTTCTGGGAGGAGGGTGAACGGAGGACGTATAACTGGGAGTGAAGGGGTTAGAAACTTCAGACTTGACTTTAGGATTTGATGTGATCACATTATTATCTCGTCAGTCTCACTTATATTTTTATTATTTTATTCATTTGCTATTCACAAATTATCACTTTCTACTGCTTATAATAAATCACCAAGAGACAACTGTTTGATTTCCGTTATTAGTCATTTCTGCAACTACACAGCTAAAAGTTTAAACGTTACGAGAGTGTGTCTAAAAAAAAACCCTAAACTGCACTTTCTACATCGTCAAAGGATCTGCCAGACGCCATTTTCAAAAACGCTGAGGAAGGAAAGTCGGCGGGGTATTTTAGGGGGATAATGAGTGAAAGCGACTCGTTATGAATGAAAACACGAGGAGAGCGAAGGTGTCGAAGTGATTAGCATTTCTATTTCTGCACTTGCTCTAAAATGTCTCCCGTTAATGGGCCGCCCTAATTACAACAGGAACAAAAGCCCCGCCGCACGCTCCGACAATCTACCACGGAAACATCCATCTGCACGGAGCACACACGCACACGCACACACACTTAGACTGAAATCTGGACATGAGCCATTTCTGAAGGCGAGACACTAAGATGTCAATTTGAAACTTTTGCTGTCGATTCCTGATATAACTGAGGAAAACATGTATAGCAAGTTTTCTGCCATTTTATGTCTTCATTTAACTAGAAGGCTTTTATGCATTTGTGATTGGTGCCAAAATGCTCGACTTCACAGACCATTTTTCTAAAAGTTGCGACATCAAAATCAACCTTTTTTTGGTTTTTTTGTTGCATTTTACATCAGTTTTAACCAAAGAGACTAGGCAATAAGAAAATACTACTTCCTACGTGCAAATATAAAGAGTAAAATGGAATAACTGATCAGAAAGTCACTTTAGTTGCCGGAAGTTGCAGAGTTCAGGAATAGACCATAGGCCATACCGCCTTTGCTATGCCCAATCCCGTCAGATCTTGGAAGCTAAGCAGGGAAGGGCCTGGTCGGTACTTGGATGGGAGACCGTTTGGTAACACCAGGAAGCCTAGCGAATGTAGTGAGTGAGTGAGTGGTTGGTGGTGGTCGGAGGGGCCGATGGCGCACACTGGTTGCCTCGCTTCTGTCAGTCTACCCTAGGGCAGCTGTGGCTACAACAGTAGCTTACCACCACCGAGTATGGAGTGAATGAATAATGACGACAGTGTAGCGCTTTGAGAAACTTGGTAATACAGGCTTGTAAAGCGCAATACAAGTGTAAGGCATTATTATTATTATTAGATGCAAAGGAAATTGCGGATTATTGGAATCGTTGCGGGAAAGTTGCAATTAGGAGTTTGACAATATCGATTTTCCGATATATTGCGATATTTTGCGGGACGATACGATACCGATATTTTATTCCGATCGATACTTTTGATAACGTCATGCATATTAATGAGGCAGCAGTGCTCCAATGTTTTCACAGTCAATAGAGGCCAATAATGATCAAGAATTCAGTCAGGACAGCAGGGGGCAGCACTACAGTTTTAAGCACTTGGACCAAACACTGTCACACAAATAAATTACTTTTAATGATAGTTTTTATAATTATAAAGAAGATTAATTTGGGGCTGATTTATTACTTTTTAAATAGGACTGTGGTTTTTTTTTATTTAAATGTAAATGAAGTCACTGACAGATCTATGACCCATTTTCAGTGAGTAAGTCAGGGATCATTTATAAAAGTGGTACAAAGCACATGAAAAGAAATGTAAATGATGAATAATATGTAGTATGTTAAAAGGTTAGAAGTAGCATGTTTTTTTTATCGTGACGTATCGTAAATTATTTTTGTGCAATATATCGATTATTGCAGTATCTGTGTATTGTGAGATAATCTTTATCGTGAGCCATGTATCGCGTATCTAATCGTGAGATACCCAGAGGTTCACAGCCCTAGTTGCAATGCTGCACTGATTTCGCGGAGTTTGCTTGACTTTGTGTTAATAGTTGCGATCGCAACATCGCAAAACTGTATTTTGTTGGTGTATTAGTGAACTTTTTTTTGAGTGGATCCATTGTTACGTTTTGTGACTAAGCTTATCACAAAAGACTAGGGATGTAACGATTCACTCAAGCCCCGATTCGATTTCCAATTTTAAGTTCCCGATTTCGATTTTTTTCACCTTTTTTTTAAGAAAAGAATGACTCATTCATACCAATGTTTCTTTTGTTTTAAAATCTGCATTTTTGTCCTTGTAACAAACTGCAACTGTCTCAGTAAGAGAACTTTACATTACAAAAAATGAGACATGAAAATGAACTATAATCATTTTTGACATGAGTGCTTGTAAATTTACATGTTTGTTATTTTTTGCAGTTTGAACATAATACTGCCATTTAGAACAAATTTTACAGAGCAGTTTTTTTCACCCTGAACGCCTCACAGCCTCCCGGTGCAGCCTTTGTAAACATAAGGAGGAAAAAGACCTGACAGCTCTTGTAGGTATTGGATTATTTGACAAACAGACATTTGATGAGGATTTCAGCAGAATCAGAGCAGGTCGGTCAGATGTTTGTCAGTTTACGATCTTTGGTAAACTTCTGTCAAAATGTTAAACTCTGCGTTAGCCGCTAACGCTAATCTCGTAGCCGCTAACTTTAGCTGCGTCTGCTGCTTCAATGCCTACACGTGTATGTGTTTACATGGTGTGGCGTGTGTTGGGGGTGAGGCGGGGGAGTGCTGGACAAAACGTCATAAATAACGCATCGTAAAAGGTGAGTTAGGTCTATTTTTTTTTTTTTTAACTTCTCTCTACATATGACTTTTTGCAGTGCATTAAAGCTAAAGATGTTAAGGGGAAAAGACTAGCTTAAAATCTCAAACAGGCAACCTTGAAGCAAAAAAAACAATCAGGCATCCTCCCCCCCTCCCTCGGTTGACCGCTGTCCACGGGCTTAAAAAGCGGCTTCATGAAAAGTTCGTGACCTCCGTGACATGGCCGCGGCTGCAGCGAGGGCGAGGATCTCAAGCAAAACAATACATGAAAGCATTAACAGAAAGGGGGAGTCAAATGCCAGCTCCGGGGCAGGCTGTTCCCAAGCTGCAGCAGCACTAATTTAGCATCCTCAAAATCCCACGCTTGGTTTCCTTTTTTCCTTTATGTGCAGTGTGTGCCAAAGAGGAAGTGCCCCGGGTCAGTCACGCTCCAAGTATGTAGCATTTGACCTGAGATTTAAAAAGAAAAAAAAAGAAAAGGGGAATTGCGAGAAATCACTTCACATTTTACTCGTATAACGTTGCTGAGTAAAATTTGACTGAAACTGAATCAAAAGTAGTAAATGAGGATTAAGACTATGATTAAATATGTTTTCATACAAAAAATATGAATGTAAATGTAACGCGGTCGACTCCACAGAAATAAGAGAAGCAGTGCCCGTTAGCCTGCTCAATGTATTTTTCCATTAGCCGTTAGCATTAGCCTCAAACATCGCAAATAATGAATGATCCAGATGTTTTCAGCTGTTCTCAAACCATCGACCACATTTAGGTCAAAGCCTCGTTAGAAATCATTAATGAATGTACAGACCTTTGAAGATTCTACTTTGGATACAGATTAGCGTCCTCTGAGCTAAATGCTAACTCAAACTCAGTCAAGTTTCTGCTTTTTGTGGAGTCAGATACACAACCAGGGGCCACTAAACATAATCTTATATGACCCCAAACATGAACCAGCACAATTTCTCCAGTTTGGCTTTACCCAAATCTGAAAGCTTAAAAAAAAAAAAAGCATCAAAATAGCGATGAAAATGCAACAAAAAAGTGACAAATGCATCAAAAAAGTAACGCATGAAATGAAAAAAAAAAAAACGATGAAAAAGCCACATAAAAAGTGACAAACATGACAAAAAACAACAACAACAAAAGGGTTAAAAGGAACAGCTAGAAGGTCCAGGGTTCGATTCCCACCGGGGCCTTTCTGTGTGGAGTTTGCATGTTCTCCCCGTGTCTGTGTAGGTTTCCTCCGGGTACTCCGGTTTTCCCTACCACTAAAAACATGTACAATAGGCCAGGACGAATGATGTCTGAGTGAATGTATGGTGGTGGTCAGAGGGACCGTTGGCGCAGATGTAAGCAGTCGCAACAGTAAGCTACGTTTGTAGCTTCAGTTTCTCCTGGGGGCCGACAGAAGCATTGTCTCATGTAAAGCGCTTTGTGACCATGTCTGTGAAAGACGCTATATAAATAAAGATCTTCTTCTTCTACTACTATCGTGTAGGGCTGAGCGATATATTTTGGTTGAATATCGATATACGATATATATCCCGATATTTTTTTTCCACAAAGTGAGAGCTGTGAAATGAAATGTTAAGTCAAAGCCAAATACGAGTAGTTCTATTGAAAACTCTCTATAAATGTAAACATAAACATTGTATAACAAAGCTCTGTAAGGTGCACATTTAAATAAAAAAAGTAAAAATAAAAATAGCCTAGAAAATAAAATAGGTCAGTCTTTTCCTGAGGGCAGCATTTAAATATTAAGAGATAACAAAATAAAGTGCTCAGTTTAAGAATAAGATCAACCTTTTTTAAGTCATCTTGAGATTACGCGTTTCTTTGTGTTAACTTAATAGCTTATCTGAATTTGAAATATCCTGATATACACAACATGGTCTAATTCCATATCTCATTAAAAAATATATCGATATATCTTAAATATCGATATATCGCTCAGCCCTACTATCGTGCCGCCCTAAGAAATGACATAAATGCCATGAAAAGGACAACTGTACCTCACCACACGTTAGTATTGCACTTGGCTTCCCTATTCATTTGTATGGGGGATGAAATGTTACATTTAAAAATGGCCAGGAGACGTGGTACTTCACACACAGGTCTTATCCGTGCAACAAGAATAAAAACTGTCCAGCCTTGGACACTGGGACACAATGTGAACGACTTTTCTCACGTATTTTCAAGATGAAAAACTTACAAATTGTCAAAAATAAAGCTTTTTACTGCCATTTTAATGTTCAAATACTGTATGTTTAATGCACCAACCACCGAACAAATCCGTGCACATTTCCTTTAAGCTCAGCAAAAGTTCTATCAGAGGAACTAGGGGAAATGTTTATCATAAAAAGAAAACTGCGAGCAATCTTAGCCAAAACTGCAGCTGAACCATTCTTTCTAATATTCTTTTGTTTTTTTAGCACAAAACCTGGACTAAAACCAAATGACATTTTCCTCCAAAGCCTAAACTAAACTAAGCCCGTATCCGACGAGTGCGCTGAGAGAACCCGGCGCCTCTGGGTCACTCACAAAGAGGTCACGCGCTGTGGGAAGAATGCTGAATATGAAATCATGAACCGTGAGCGGAGCCGTAGGAAAAAGAAAAAGGCCACGGAGATACCGGTGTTAATGCACAGAAGAGCGGAGATACAGGCTGAGGTCATTAAGGAAGCCATTAAAGCCTGTTCTAATACTATTCTACATTTACCACTTATCTCACACGCAGAATTAATTCATAGCGTTATATCATTGTCAGGCACAGCTTAAGGTGAAATACAGCACATTTTAAGTGGACATATCAATTGTGGCTAATGAACCGGCTTTGGGACACGAGAGGATTCATATTTATGCGAGATATTATTTGAGCAAAGACAATGGTTTAATGGGTCCCGGCCCGTCTCCAGCACAAAAAGATCAGCTTTAAAGTGGACATGCCCGGCAGATGGGGCTTAAAAACATTATTTTGGAGCTTTGATATTTTACATTTTATCGTTTTAAATGATGTCTCTGGAAGTTATAAAATGTAACAATGAAATTCGGGCGCTAGAGCTGGAGAAGACTTTGCCTGGGGCTCCTCCTGCTGGCCGCTATCGGAATAACTAAATAATATTTGATTTACGGTGTTGTTTACAGCCCAAGCACACACTGATAAACACTGAGCAGAATCAATATAATGTTGGATTATGGGCTTTAAAATGTGGAAGACAGTTTGGGGTAACAATGACATCGTAGTGCCCAGAACGAGGCGCTGACTCCGTAGAAGAAACAGCTAAATGCAAGGATTAACCCGAGGATTACTCAAAACCGCGTGAACGCAGTAAAATACTTTGAGCAAGTTGTGTGTTACTTGAAGCTCCCTCTGCTGGCTGAAGGGTAAATAAACAGTCACATTTATATAGAGCCTTTCTGCCTGCTTTAGGCACTCAAAGCATTAAGGAACCAGTTACCCACCAGTCACAGTGTACGCTAGGGGTGGGAACCTCTGGGTACCTCACGATTCGATACGATACATGGCTCACGATAATCTCACGATACGCCGATACTGCGATAATCGATATATTGCACAAAAATAATCTACGATACATCACGATTTAAAAAAAACATGCTACTTTTAACCTTTATTTTAACATACTACATATTATTCATCATTTACATTTCTTTTCATGTGCTTTGTACCACTTTTATAAATGATCCCTGACTTACTCACTGAAAATGGGTCATAGATCTGTCAGTGACATTTACATTTAAATAAACAAGAAACCACAGTCCTATTTAAAAAGGAATAAATCAACCCCAAATTAATCTTCTTTATAATTATAAAAACTATCATTAAAAGTAATGTATTTGTGTGACAGTGTTTGGTCCAAGTACTTAAAACTGTAGTGCCTCATTAATATGTATGACGTTGCTCATTAATATGCATGACGTCATCAAAAGTCTTGATATCGGAATAAAAAGTATCGCATCGTATCGTCCCGCAAAATATCGCGATATATCAGGAAATCGATATATTGTCACACTCCTAGTGTACACAGACACTGCAGGCAAGGTGGTGGAGAGGGGGGGGGGGGGAGTGTCTTGCCCAAGGACAGAACGACAGTGGGCACCTGCAGGATTCGAACTGCAGACCCTCTGGTCAGACGACCCGCTCTGCTATCTGCACCACCGTCGTCCCGCAGTGACGGTGCTCAAGTTGTGGTTTATGTGATTTAATTTCTTAATTTATCTCTATGGGACAATGCACATTAATGAACAACTAGTGCGGTAAATATGCTGGATACATACAGTACACACATACGTATTTAAACACTTCACAATGCGAGAGCACAGGCGGAGGTTTGAACTTAGAGTCATCATGACATCTCCGGAAAAACACTGAACCGTGCCCTCCAAATAACATTACACCCCTACAAAATACCAGCTAAGTGCTTGTGAACCCCTGGTTGGGAAACACTGCACTACAGAAGGGAGCGCTTCAGCCGCAGAAGAAGAAACAGTCACAGTAAACAGGGTTATTTAAACCTGCGTGAATTAAGCAGGAACTGAAGAACCTAGTCCCGATGATGATATTTAACAAAACCTATAGTTGCTAATGGCTAAATATCTCGCTCTCCACGCAGCATCTGAGCCTTTACCATGTTTTTTTTGTTTTGCTCCAGCGACGGCGGCCTGAGTGTTATTTGCCTGTTTCCGCTCCATTGGCCCAGTTGTTGTGCGGCTGATGGGAGCTCGGTGTAATTGGTTTGTTTTTAATTAGCGGCCTGCTCACACACGCAGACCTGCTCCTATCATCGCGGCGTTAGCACATTAGCAGGTCTCCATGGAGGAGCAGAGAGCACGGGAAAGAACCACGGGAAAATGGCCGTTCTCTCTTACGGACACCGTTCACTGAGCCACTGAGTTCATCAGGAGCCATTTTAGATGAGAAATATACCAGCTAGTTTATCGATTGCTACTATCAGAGCCGGTGCTGGCCCTTCTGGGGCCCTGAGCAAAAATCCACACGGGGTTCGCTCTTCGTCGAATAGCCATGGCATGCGTACTGCATGCCATGGCTATTCGACGAAGAGCGAACCCGTTTACGGTCAAAAGCAGTTCCACTGTGCAGTAGAGCAGGGCAGAAGTGGAACATAATAACTAGGAGTGTGACAATATATCGATTTTCCGATATATCGCGATATTGTGGGACGATACGATACCGATACTTTTTATTCCAATAAGATACTTTTGATGACGTCATGCATATTAATGAGGCAGCATGAGACATGCAGCCGTGGCCTGCGCAGGAGGGGAGGCGAGCACCAGGAGACAGACAGACAAGCGGGGACGCGAAGGGGAGAAGCACTCGGGCCTTGGGGGTGACGGGGAGAAGGCGGTCGGTCTCTCCTGCTCATCCACTTCAGCAGACTGCTGTGTTTTAGTGTTATATGTGGCAAAGTAGGAGGAGAGTGAGTGAGCGCTGTCAGAGAGCCTGTCCCGTAACAATGCATCGATTAATCAGTGAAACAACACCGTAGTTTGACTGAGATGCGGGGCCCTTGCAGCTGCGGGGCTCTGGCTACTATACAGAAATCATCTAAACCGATCTTTTCCCACATTTTCTTCTCATTTTCATTGCTTTTTAATCACTTTTTCCATCCCTGTTTTTGTCACGTTTGGAAGGTTTTCACGGCTGACGGAGCCTCTCACCAGAAAATCTACAAAACAATTGATCCTGGAGCGATGTAGAGCCCACTGTGATGGAAAGTAAAAGTGCCATGCTGACCACTCGTACAGCCGCTGGGTCACTACAAGGTCAAATATGCACAAATCCCAACTTTTTTTTTTCCACCTCAAAAGTTGCATAATGCACCTTTAAATGATTCCCTGGGTCTTAAAACGCACATTAACGTTAGCAATAGCAGCTAGTAGATTAGCTGCTGAATGACTCTCACAAGATACATAACTACATCGTCGGCTGCATACATTTAATTTAATAACGATATGGGACTGACTAAAATCTGAAGCTGTAATGAGATTATAAAGCGACCAAAAGTTACACAAGCAAATGTCACTGATAAGTTATGGGTTTCAGGTGCTCAGTTTAAACGGCCGTCCCGCCTTTGCTCTGCCCGATCCCATCAGACCTTGGAAGTTAAGCAAGGAAGGGCCTGGTCGGTACCTGGATGGGAGACCGTTTGGTACAGTAACACAAGGAAGCCTAGCGCAGTGGTGAGTAAGGGTGGAAACCTCTGGGTACCTCACGATTCGATACGCGATACATGGCTCACGATAACTATTATCTCACGATACGCCGATACTGCGATAATCGATATATTGCACAAAAATAATCTACGATACATCACTATACTTTTAACCTTTATTTTAACATACTACATATTATTCATCATTTACATTTCTTTTCATGTGCTTTGTACCACTTGTATAAATGATCCCTGACTTACTCACTGAAAATGGGTCATAGATCTGTCAGTGACTTCATTTACATTTAAACAAACAAGAAACCACAGTCCTATTTAAAAAGGAATAAATCAACCCCAAATTAATCTTCTTTATAATTATAAAAACTATCATTAAAAGTAATTTATTTGTGTGACAGTGTTTGGTCCAAGTGCTTAAAACTGTAGTGCTGCCCCCTGCTGTCCTGACTGAATTCTTGATCATTATTTGCCTCTATTGACTGAAAACAGTGGAGCACTGCTGCCTCATTAATATGCATGACGTTGCTCATTAATATGCATGACGTCATCAAAAGTATCAATCGGAATAAAAAGTATTGGTATCGTCCCGCAAAATATCACGATATATCGGAAAATCGATATATTGTCACACTCCTAGTGGTGAGTGAGTGGTTGGTGGTGGTGGTCAGAGGGGCCGATGGCGCCGACTGGTTGCCTCGCTTCCATCAGTCTACCCAAGGGCAGCTGTGGCTACAATAGTAGCTTACCACCACAGAGTATGGAGTGAATGAATAATGCAATGTAAAGCGCTATATAAAACCGATGCATTATTATTATATTATAAACTTCTCTATGAATTATCTGAAGCAACAAATCACTTTCTTTACACGTTCAATAAATAAATAAAATAAAACTTTTTTCATACGGTATGTAAATTAGAAGTACTCAAACAATCTGTCCATTCATTTCAATGGACGAGACCTGCCGTTTTCACCCAAAGGGGGCGCTATAACCTTATCAGTGACATAAATGTTGCTCTCACAGCTTAAAGGAACAGGCCACATTTTTTCCCATACTGTGATATGTTCTTACCTGAGCTTGGACCAGTTGATACGTACCTGTCTGGTCTTTGTGTCCGTGGAAGAGCGTGGTCGCTTCTAACTTCACCCACGTTTGGATACAGGAATACATTGGGAGAGGCCAAATGCTAACAACATCTTTGGTCGTTGTGCGTGACTGAGGGCACACACATAGGCCAGACAGCTACGCATCAACTGGTCTAAGCTCAGGTAAGGACATATCTCAGTATGGAAAAACAGGGGCCTGTTCCTTTAAGTCGATAAAAGGTAAACACAGCTAATGGAAAATGCAGCACTAGACAAAAGGATTGGGTGGAGAAGGTGGAGAAAATGACAGACTCACTCCAGTCCTCGGTGCAGTCTTTGTCTGGGAGTCGTCTGAAGGGGAGAATAAGGAGAGACTTGGCCGAAGCCGTGTTTACTCAGCCAGATTTGTATAATGCAAATCCACATGTAAAGTGACTTCCTGGACTTCATGTGACGTCAATTTGATGATTTTAGAGCAGGGGTTCCCAAAGCGGGGGTCGCAAGATGATTTGAGACACAATTTCTGACATTCTATTTAATCTATTTTTGATTTGTACTGTATATTTGAGTGAAATTACCCCTACTTTAATCGAGCTGCTTTTATGTAGCTTTTCTGTTTGCGTTTTGATCACTTTTAGGTTTCTGTTGTTGTTGCTTTTTAGTCACCTTTATTGTGTAATCGATGCTTTTCTGGCACATTTCATTGCTTTCTTACGTTTTTTGTGTGACAGCCTGTAAGCCAGTGCAATGCCTCATTTGAAAGCTTGCGGTGTCTGAAAATATATGTCAGAACAGTGTGAGTAAAGCACAACTTACAGGCCACATCTGGACTAAACCAAGACTCAAAGAGGGATAAAAATGAAGCTACATTTGGACTAAGTCATGACAAAAACAAACTAGGAATAAACAAGTCCTAAGCCAGAACAATATCAGATGTAGCACTTTGAAAAGGAACACAGTTTGGAAACTTAACCCTAACCTTTTTCAGGGCATTAAAAATCATGGAATTAATGATACACGTCATTAAAAGCATAAAATGTGATTCCAGCACCTTGATTTGCAGGTTTTGTCTAAAAGTTTCTATAACATTTTCAGTCAGTTTTGCACAAACGTTTGCTCAAAAGTGTGCCATTTGCTTTTAAACCAGTACTAAGTAACTCATGCCCCTAGAGGCCATAAGCGCCACTGCAGGTGTCGTAGCATGTTGAGTTTTTTTACTCATTAATTGTCCGTGAGAGTAAATACTACGCTGACAGAAAAGACAAAGGGAGAGAGGGATATTGTTCATCCAATTACACAATGGAGATCATTTTTTCACTCAAACTTGGCTGTAAATACTGTTTAAGTGGCGCTAGCCCGCAGTTACTGTAGCTTTGCCCGTTAGCTGCTTCTTCGTGATTCCATTAAGGCGTTGTTCCACATAGCGCGAAACGGCCGTGCACGCCACGATCTACGTGCACGTATCGACACTAGCCCGCAGACCTTTCTGTTTCCACCACACACACACACGCATTTGTTGTAGGTGGAGCCGCACAGAGGAGCACGCTGTACAGATCGTCATTAAAAGTTTTTAACGATGAAAACAAATGTGGACAAATGCTGTCATCTGGTGGGAGTTAGGGAATCATTCGGAGGTGCCAAGGTATATTAAAACAGAAAAGAAACTGCTAAACTACGAACTATGAAGGTAAGCTACAGGTAAATGTTATGCTAACACCAGCTAAAGCTGCGCTAACAACGGCTAAATGTTATTAACGGCAAAATCCCTTTTTAGCACAGCGGTGTGATCTTGTGAAATATTAAATCCGTATGACCTGCGTGTCAATAGTGAGGGCTGTCCACTCTCTCGTTGCCAATCAGAGGCCAGAGTCTGTTCACGTCACATCAGACACGGGTCAGCGCTTTGGCCACAGCCAGAGGTCGGGCCCAAAACCTATACCAGGTCAGACCGGTTTGGCCCTGGCCTTTGTTATGGAAAAGCTCGACAAAGCAGTGAAAGCCATTCGGCTGACACGCGCCTGCATGTGGAAAAGAGCCTTTAGTGTGTATTGGGGCCTTCGACCCAGTGGCAGCGAAGGTGCAATTGTGGTTTTCTGGCCAGAGACACCAGGGGGAGATGAAAGACCCCCCAATCATCCCATTAACACTTGTATTACCCCCAGAGGGACTACGGAAAGGATTTATTAAGATAAACACGTTACTTAGTACTGCTTTAAATATCCAAACTTTTCATAATTCCTTTGTTCCTTTGTTTACTGGACTGGACACAACTCTTCAGAAATAATAAATGTATTGTGTTCAGGCTTCATCGTCCCGTCACTCGCAGGTGCATTCGTTTATTCGAGTCTAATCAGGGAAATCCTCTTTGTGTTGATGTTTTTTTCCTCCTGGATATGACCTAATGTCTGTGCGGCGTTAAAAGCCGGATGAGGAAGAGAAGGTCTCAGGGCTAAACGCTGAGCCAGTTCACATGACGTCCCTTTGAGAGGCGCCTGTTATTGTGCAGTAAAAACTGCACCTGTGGCATCTGTGGGCGGCTCGTGTTCCAACTCTGCACTGCCAACATGTGAGGAAATCGACTCACTCAGATCTCTGCTGTCGACGTGACGGGTCTATTGTCCATGTGTCCTGTTACAGCATGAGGTTCAACCAGGGGTGAAAGTAGCTTTTCTTTCTTGCTGGTACTATGTCATTCATATACATATACATATACATATATATATAAAAATAAATAATTAATATAGACAGTTTTGGGAGAATACTTTAGTAACGTATTCCACTGCTTAGTCCAAAACAGAGTACCGTATTCTCAATACTTAGAATACTTTCATGTTGATTTTAATAATGTTAATGCATAAATGTGGCATATGATTAAGAAGATGTTTAGGCTATTGTTACAGGCCTGTTACCAACTTATTTACCACTAATGTGGAATGCAAAAAAGCACTTTGCAACGAGTACTTGGATGTATTCCTTTAATATTACTGTATTCAGTAACTGTACCTGAATACAGTTACCCAAAATGAGTATTCTAAATATTCTAAATACATGTATTCAGTTACTACCAACACTGAATATAGCAGTGTTTTCATAACCAGATCTGTTTCAACTTAAACATATGCATTTGGTCTTAATTAAATTTAATTAATTAATTAATTAAATTTAATTAAACACAACTTTACTTTCACACGTGTCATCTGTGGACCAGTAACAAATATCCAAAACGATTTTGAAAGAAAATCAAAACGGAGATAGGGGAGTATTTGCATCCATCTTTAGAAATATTGACCGTTGTTTTGGTAAAGGATTTAACATGTCCAAGACCTGATAAACAGGACATTTGTGACGCGTTCCACAACTGCAGAGAGAGATTTGAGAACGAGAGGCGGCGAACCCAGCGCGGATTTGTTCGCTCCTCCTTTTTCGCAGGTAAACAGAGTCTACACGCTGTGAAAGTGTCCCGCGAAGGAAAACCAGAAAAGCCAAAAGAGCCCGTATAAGGGGACTCTCATTCTAATGTGACAGCTTTAGGTGGAGGAGCCGTGGCGCTGACGGCTCTGTTCTGTGATGCGTAAAGACGCACGTTACCGTGTGTGCAGAAAGTTCAGATGCGACCCAGTCTGCCGATATATTTAAGATACATCGATATATTTTTTAATGAGAAATGGAATTAGACCATATTGTGTATATCAGGATATTTCAAATTCAGATAAGCAATAAAGTTGACAAACGCAAACAGTTAATCTCAAGCTGATTTTGAAAGTTTATCTTAAACTGAGCACTTTATTTTGTGATCTCTTTATATATAAATGCTGCCCTCAGAAAAAGACTGACCTATTTTATTTTATAGGCTATTTTTATCCAAGACATTTGTTTTTTTCATTTAAATCTGCACCTTACGGAGCTTTGTTATACGGTGTTTATGTTTACATTTTATAGTATTTGACTTTGAATTAACATTTCATTTCACAGCTCTCGCTTTGCGGGAAAAAATATCGGGATATATATCGTATATCGATATTCAACCTAAATATATCGGGATATGACTTTTGGTCCATATCGCCCAGCCCTACTAAAAACAACCACTGGAGAAGGTCCAATGATCACTCAAAGATGCACAACAACATTGTCACATGGTGAAAAAAAAAAAATCGACTTTGCATAATACATTAAGACTATTTAAGAGATTCATAATCACAAAGCAGGAGAGATTTTAAGTAATGTCTTTTCTCTTCTGACTCTCCCAATGCATTGAACTACTTCTTTCTCCCTCGTCATTCGGACACCAAACACACGATCAAGCGTTAACTCGTTCAACACTCAAAGGATGAGGTAATTTCCCATTTGACCAAATAAGTCCAGTATTTCCTTTCCCCCACTCTGAGGAACTCGAGTAGCAGACGAGCAGAGTTTTATCATCATGACATCTCGACTGGAGCGTGCGCCAAGCCCACGCGAGGCCGCAGTGGATTTTGAGATCTCCAAGGGAGCGTGAGTCAGCAGCACACTTACTGCACTCCATTAGAGGGGCCGGATCTGTACGCACGCACCGTGTTCAGCCGTGTTCGCAATTACCGCTGCAATCTAGAGCGGGTTCTTTTAGACATCTACAGTGCCTTGTGAAAGTACTAATACAGCTTGAACTTTTGCACATTTTGTCATGTTTACAACCCTGAACATAAAGATTTTATTTTGAATTTTGTACTGAAAGTTCACACACAAGTAACAGACAACTGTGAAGTGAAAGCAAAATGATACATGATTCTGTTATTTTACAAAAAATAGAAAAGTGAAAAGTGGGGCGTGCATAAGTATTCATACTCCTACTCAAGACTCCTCAAAAAAGTTCTTACTGTTTGTATTTTGTAGAAGCAGTTTACAGGGTGGCGGGACTTTGCAGGTAAATAGCAACATGGGATTTCAACAATTATGCCTGTATTTCAAATATTTTGAACTTTATTTCCTAATGTTACGGTCCAAAAGTGTATTATACAGTATATGGGACCCTGACACACTTTTTACAACATTCCCACAGCACTCCCAAGAGATCTCCGTCCGCCATTGTTCTCTGAGCCTTTTCACCATGAATAAATAAACACTGATGTATTGAGCTCCACTGTACATTTCTTTCTCCGTGTCTCTTCCTCCTTCCTCGGGGCTGGTGTGAAGCCTTGATTTCCCCTGGCGCAGAGGATTTCCCGGCTCTGCAGACAGTAGCGGCCGGTTCCTCCGCGAGCGCCGCTGGTTTGGTCTTTTACACCTCGTCTCCGGAGAGAAGAGGCGCTAAAAAGACGCGGCGCCGTCACTCACAAAACTCGCAACACCACGAGTTCACACCTAAAGCCTGCGAGAAGCATCCACCTCCCCTGTCAGACAACGACGTCAATCCCCATCAGGACGCAACGAGCGATGAAATATGTTCGACGCTGCAGTAACATGTCAGGCGTAATATCTATAGCCCAGCTTTGCACAGCTAATTATGATATTCCAGTTGTTTGCTCTTATTTGATTCATTTATATCTTTTTGCTTCCTTCTGAAAGTTATTTCTCAGTTGTTTTGCACATTTTCACAGAGCTACTGTAACAAATGTATTCCTCCATTGTGAGATCAATAAAGTCATATCTTATAAACCCTTGGTACAACAAGACAAGAGAGAGGGAAAACAAAGGGGGGGGGGGAAACTGAACTTTCTACCATTTATCCACCATTTATTTTTTTTATTTGACCTTTATTTAACCAGGAAAGTCCCACTGAGATTAAGAATCTCTTTTTAAGGGGAGTCCTGGCCCCAGAGGGGAACCTATTGTACATGTTTTTAGTGGTAGGGGAAACCGGAGTACCCGGAGGAAACCTACGCAGACACGGGGAGAACATGCAAACTCCACACAGAAAGGCCCCGTCCAGGTGGGAATCGAACCTGGGACCTTCTAGCTGTGAAGCACGAGCGCTAACCACTGTGCTACCGTGCCGCCATTAATTTAACAATTGCCAAATTATGAATATATTTTTCTACTAAATAAAGATAGAGACATGGAAAGGAGCAAAATGGTTCAGCAGCCCATACATTTGAAAAAACAAAAACAAAAAACAGACAATGCTAACCGCGCATGTTAGCGTCATGCTACATATGCTAACGTTAGCAACAAATGCCGTTTTTCGCTTCTACTGAACAATTCACTGTGAAAAAACATCCATATGGACCCGATTTTGGCTCAACTTTATTGATGTGTGATAAACATACATGCGTTTCCCAATGACATCACGCATAGTTCCAGCCGCCATTTTGAATACCGAAGAAGAATTATGCAGTACTACAGCATGTAACAATATCTCTAGTCTACTGAAAATGAAAGACAACTGATTGACAGTGGGATTGTTATATAAAAATCAGAGTCTCAGTCTGAGTCAGTGTTTAAGCTGCTCAAGACATTAGCATGCTACCGGTTAGCATTTAGCTTTAACCAATGGCTTCAACACAATTAACACATGTGTGTCTCACATCTATGAACACTGAGGAAATACTACAGTAACAGCTCAGCTCTGACCTCTGTCACATGTTGTATCCAAGGCTAGATGTTTGTGGTTCAGGGCTTTCCCTTGGAGAGGTAAGAGCTGAGCTGTTGAAGCTAAATGCTAACCGGTAGCATGCCAACATCTTAAACACTGACTCACTGGTGTCTTCACATAAACGTGCGTCTCTGGGGCCATGTTTTTACTGTTATCTTCTTGAGCAATGATTACATAAAAATACGAGTACATAAAAATGCCACTGTCAATAAGTTGTCTTTCATTTATATCCTGAGATATTGTTACATGTGGTAGTACTGCATGATTCTACTTCGGTATTCAAAATGGCCACCATAACAACAAAAGTCACATGACTGAAAGGCATGTATAGTCTGCCAGAAAACGGCTAAAGTGAGTGAAAAATTGGTTTTCCCATTTGAGCAGAAGTCTCCAACCTTTTTTATCCGATGAGCATCAGAGTACGCTTCATAGACACTTGAGTAATATACGACTTAGGTGGAGTTCAGCCTGGACGTTTGCTCATTGTGTTCAGTATGTTCAGAACACAAAGGAAATGCACCTAAACTGTGAGTCAACAAGTGTATGAGATGTGGAAAGTGTTTGGCGAGCTACCTAGAAAGGGCTGGAGAGCTACTGGTTGGAGAGCCCTGCATTAATGGTTATATTCCTCCACGGCTGGGCCACGCCCCCTTGTATGACGCACTGCCGTTTGTATCTATAGTTAACGCTGATGATGTCATATCGATTAACATCCTGGAATTTGCAGCAATAATAAACTAATGGAGATTTTAAAAGGTAAAATACTGGAGTTGTTGTTCACATCAAAACACTTGGACAATATAGTGTTAGATGGATTTGACATTAATGACTCAGCAGCTAACGGAGTTGTTCCACGGCTCTTTTCTTAACTTTAGTTTTTTAGCTCATGTTAGTCTATGGAAAATGTATGCTGACACCAACAAACATGGCGGATCTCCATGGTAACAGTGAATTTTCCCGAACTCTATACAAATGTAGTCAGGGAGCAGCAGAGTTACATGGCAAATGGTCACATTTATAGAGCACTTTCCCTCCAACGTTAGGCACTCAAAGCGCTTTACATCAAGGAACCACTCAGCCATTCAGACTCTCATTCATACACCATGGCGTCAGACACTGGAGGCAAAGTGTGTGAAGTGTCTTAGGATTCAAACCACCAACCCCTCTGATCATAAGTCGACCCCGCTCTAGTTCAGCTTCTTTTTCAGCCTGGTGAAAGCCTTCGACTAAATCAAGACTCAAGAAGACACTGCGCCACTGAAAATGGAATTAAAATAGGGCATAAAAACCGTATAGTATGTGCTAAGCTTTGGCTTCTGGGCTATAAATATGACAATACTGCATTAACAATCATTTTATATTACCTTCTGCAGCCATCATTCACGTCCTGTTTTGAGCCGTACAAAAGCGATCACCAGAGCATCCCTAACTTAATCACGGTGCTGAAATGAGGCCCAGCGTTCTCCCACGCCCGCGGCCATTACGACTCGAGCGAGACAAGAGCGCTCCTGACCACGAGCATCAGCATTAGCATCTGGACTCTGGAGGGAAGTGATGCATAAAACAACAGGCCGCTGCAGAAAAAGCCACAGCTCAGATCAAAAATCGATCTCTCGCAGGCACATTATCTCAGCGGGCGCGGGCTGGAGAGGTTTCCCCAGAACTCGGATCGATGGGCAGCACACGGGGCAAAATGTGGGCTAATAACTGCACAAACAACGCATTTACACATTTATAGGCAATATGCTGAAGAGGACCATTTTTCCCCCGTCAGTGCCGTGATGTAAATTGGGATCGGTCCGAAACACCAGGGCATTAAGAGCCGAACACTGGAGGTTGGACTCTTTCTTGGAATCGCAAATCTCACGGGAATTCATCTAGCAGCACACGGTTCACATCATGTAACAGCAGCTACAATAATGCTGCTTGAGAACTGGGCGATATTGACAAATATTACTTTCTCGATAACGATGAAGTGAAATATTTGCAAACCATCAGAAATATTCAATAATGTGCCGTCAAACATTTTCATTGCTACAGAAAAATGTTATATTTCAACTGGACTTTATAGTTTTTGATTTGATGTTCACCCCTCCTGGAACCACCACCTTAACGTGGTGGAGGGGTTTGAGCCTGAATGATCCTGAAGCTCTGTTGTCGGGGGCTTCGTGCCCCTGGTAGGGTCTCCCATGGCAAACAGGTCCTAGGTGACAGTCAGACAAAGAGCGGTTCAGAAGCCCCTTATGAGAGACCAACAGGCCCGGTTAGAACCATGAGGCCGGCCTTCTGTGGACCCACCACCTGCAGGAGGAGCCATAGGGGCTGGTGCAGCTCCAACAGCTGCCCCCACGACCCGGCAACGGACAAGAGGAAGAAGATGGATGGATTTGATGTTCAATTAAGACGTTTCCATTTTGCTCAAAAAGATCCTGAGCAACAAAAGGGCAGACAAAACACTTTCTACATTTTCCCCCTGATTTCTTCCCAATGTCCCCTCCCATTTTCACCAATTGTTTAAAAAATATATATATTTAACCCAATTTTCCCAGATTTTTTCCT
The DNA here is from genome assembly GCA_007210695.1 of Neogobius melanostomus. NCBI lineage: Eukaryota > Metazoa > Chordata > Actinopteri > Gobiiformes > Gobiidae > Neogobius > Neogobius melanostomus. Next base: position 803,682 of record VHKM01000438.1, read on the forward strand.
TTATTTTTTCCCAATTTTCTAACTTTTTCCCAATTTTCTCACTATTTTTTTCCAAATTGTTTTTCTAATTTTCCCACTTTTTCCCTAATTTCTTTCCTATTTCCCCCCCCCCCCCAATTGTCCCAGATTTTTTCCTTTATTTTCCCCAATTTTCTCCCTATTTTTCCCCTATTTTTTTCTTTATTTTTTTCCCCCATTTTCCCCCAATTTTCTCCCAATAATTTTCCTTATTTTATTCCCATTTTTTCTTATTTGTTCCCAATTTCCCCCCACATTTTTTGACATTGGAGATAAACTCGCTATTGTAATTTTGCATCTCTTCCAAACAGCAATTTCGACATGATCCTGTAGACAAGTGGCGCCGACCAAACTTTGGGTGTTTGACATTTAAAGTCTGAATCACATTATCTAAAATTCCCAACTATTGTGACATCCAGAATCATGTTTAGTCAAATCGATTACCCCCGGTGTCCCAGTGCTATCCCACGCACAGATGCTCTGCCCGGGGGGGAATTCCTGTATCCTCTGCCTGGTCTCAAATGTCCATAAACGACCAAAGCGTGCACTAAAGCCCTGCTCCGATCGATAAAGCTTCTCCTTTTCGTATCATAGACCTCTGTTCGCACTCATTACACCTCCGGTATTCTCTCAACACTTGGCATTTGACACGGGGCGGCCATATTGGAACTCCCTGCAGGTCCGTTCTATTGTGTGAGCGCTCTATGCCGATATTACAATCCCAGCGCTGTTGTGTGAAGGAGAATGGGCAGGAGCGATGTGTTGTGTTGAATGTTATGGGCTTTTCAGGAAATCTTTCAACAGTGTCGGCTTTGTGGATTCTGACGCTGCGGAACAAAACAAACAAAAATAGCCATGGATCAAGATATTTTAGGATAGGCTCAAAAACTATCTTGGTATTACTGGCATTAAAGAAGATTTGGTAACTGGAACCTAAAATACATTTCATTAGGTGATTGATAGTGATGGGCGATACCACATTTTTATCAATCGATGCCATACCGATACTTTTAGAGTAATTTTAGACAATACCGATTACTGATACTGTCACGTAGGCTAAATTAAAGTGTTTACAGGTTGCGTTCATGTTACAGAATTCTATTTCAGTGGGAGCAGGTGCCAATACAACTCTATGGGAGAGAAACAGTTGTTGAAAAAAGTTTCCAAAAAAGAAAATGTCCAAATGTTTTCCCTGATCATTATTTGATAAATCATAATAACGAAGACGATAATGATATCATTTAGTTTTCGACCTTTTTTAAATGACGATAACGGGCTAAAAATAGCTCGACGAGACGTTCAAGACACTTGGCACACAGCTCACGTTGACTCACGTGCTGCAGGCTGTGGCCCCTCTTTCCCTCTGTCCCCGTGCACCGCTACAATCAGCGTACGTCCTCCATGGAGCGCGTCCGACAGCGATGTCACAGGGACTTTATCTTTTCTCAGGACAGTTTTAAACACAGAAAGCATGTTAATGAACGCATTTGCAGAGAGCGCTGAAGCGATGATCAGAGAGCAAGGAGAGCGAGCGCTTTAGGGAAAAGTCCGGTTAACAATGACACTTCTGTATTATGGTGTAATCTGTTTGTCAAAAGCTATAAAGCCAAGAGATTATTATTATTTATCCCAATTTCCAGTACTTATCGAAATGTATTACTTTTTATGATGAAACTGACTAAAACCTTTCCAGTTGTCATTAGGAGTGTGACAATATATCAATTTTCCGATATATCACGATATTTTGCGGGACGATACGATACCGATACTTATTACGATTTCGATACTTTTGATGACGTCATGCATATTAATGAGCACTGTCATGCATATTAATGAGGCAGCAGTGCTCCACTGTTTTCACAGTCAATAGAGGCCAATAATGATCAAGAATTCAGTCAGGACAGCAGGGGGCAGCACTACAGTTTTAAGCACTTGGACCAAACACTGTCACACAAATACATTACTTTTAATGATAGTTTTTATAATTATAAAGATTAATTTGGGGTTGATTTATTCCTTTTTAAAAACAGGACAGTGGTTTCTTGTTTATTTAAATGTAAATGACAGATCTATGACCCATTTTCAGTGAGTAAGTCGGGGATCATTTATAAAAATGGTACAAAGCACATGAAAAGAAATGTAAATGATGAATAATATGTAGTATGTTAAAATAAAGGTTAAAAGTAGCATGTTTTTTTAAAATCGTGATGTATCGTAGATTATTATTGTGTAATATATCGATTATCGCAGTGCTGGGAGAGATGACTTTAAACCTCGTGACAATTTTTGTTTCATGTGAATTGGCCCAGGAAGTAAAGAAATTAATAAACTATGACTAGAAATCTGCATTTTGACAGTTACCATAGTTACGCCATGAATTTTTCAGCTGCTCCACCTCAATTTTAAACTTAATATGTCACATGAAGGCAACCGATTCAGCTGATCCATGCTAAACTAATCACATGAACAAAGTAAAAAAATTAATACTTTAAGTTTGCAGCTCCTGTCACATGATGCAGAACGATGAAATAAATCGTTCTTTTGTGTCTATAATTGCTACCGATACTTGTCGTTGGCTGATATCGACATTTGAAACGTAGCCATTTGGTATTGATACACATTGTTGGCTTTAATTGGTGATATTGACGTAACATGTGACTTTTCCAACATTGGCTTCGGTTCTTTAAAAGATCCTTGTAGCCAAAACGATCAAAGAGGAGTCACAACAGAGAGCACGAGAAAATAGAACTCTTTCATGCTTTCTCCTGAGACGGTACCAAAGTTACTCGCTTTTTGCTGTTATTTTTTTGTTCATTCTCGTCAAAATGTGAAGGAAAAGGGGTTTGAAAAACTAGCTGCAGGGTCTTTAACATCTGATTTCAACATTGTTTTGATGATAGGAGGTTGTTCAATGCCAATTTCGATCCATCCATAGAAGCTTATACCCGACATGTTTTGGGCAACATTATTATACGTTTACGCCAGTACGGAATAACTAGAAAGTCCATTTGCGAGAGGAGAAAAAAGGGAATTCCCCGTCAGCCGTGAGCCAGAGCTGAGTCAGGAGCAGGTGTCCACTTCCCAAAATAACCGCCATCAGGAGAAAATCCCAGTGTGAAGATATCCACGAGTCTAAGGCGTCTGTGGAGGAGCCGGATGGTGCAGCAACTGCTCATTTACGGAGGCTCCCGGGGTTCACAAGCTGCTACTGCCACAACAGAGCGACGAGTGGGAATTAAAACAAGGTCCAAAAAAAGTTTGATTTTACTAAATATGTGCGCGCGTGACTGTGTTTTGGTTCTTGAGGCACAGGAAGCTTTGTGTGCGGACAGCCTTATGACCCGTGAACACAGTTTAAGACTCTCCTGTATCCGCCTTGTGCTTAGTTTTTAAGTATTTCAAGTTTTAAGTTTTGTGTTAATACTGTTGTACTGAATTTTAATGCTGTTCGAACCTTTGGGGCCAGGACTCCCCTGGAAATGAGATTCATGATCACAGTGAGACTCTCCTGGTTAAATAAAAGGATAAATAAATAATACATAAGTGTGAATGCTGTACTACTTTGAGCCGAACTGAACAGTCGCCCTAAGACCGGCTGAAACAAGTGTCTCTCTCGGACTGGAGGCCGACCGTGGGCTGAACCATTTCCAGTTTCCTTACTTTTTTTTGAGCAAAGAAAATACTTCTTTCTAATGAATACGGGCAGTAGGACTGGAAGATTGTATATTATTCTGACATTCTTAATGGATCATGTTTATATCAACAAGGTCCACCTCCTCTGCCTCTCGCCCTCTTGGCTGCTGCACAGTAGGGCCCATCTCACCAGCCTGGAGACTAGTTGGAGACTAGTTGCAGAGTCAAGTTGTCACTGGTCACGGATTTGTTTCCCCAGGAGATGAGGTGAGAAAAGAAACTGGTCTCCGCACGGCCTCAAGCAGTTGTGGCGATGTCACAGACACCATTTGTTTTCCTCAACCTTTGAGATGTTTCTGACGCTCCTACAATGTCTCTAAGATTTGCCAGATGTCGAGGAGATCTTAAAGAGACGTCATGGTGACGTCGCAGAGAAGTCATGGAGACATCTCCGTCTCAGAGACGTCACAGCAACTTAGCCGTCACGTTGTCGGGACATGTCTCCAAGGTGTTGCGGCGACATTTGGAGAGCGCGCAATCAATCCGAGTCACTGCGAGCCGCGACCTCTCCTCCGGTGGGACAGGCCCTTTGCCTTCGTCTCAGAGGAGTTTCTCCTCAGTCTCACGGATCAGCCTCACTGTATTTAACCAGGAGAGAGAAATTACCACAGCGTAACATCACCGTAACACCGCATTGACAGAGCTCTGATCACATGATGGGCGGCACGGTTGCACAGCGGTTAGTGCCTCCGCTTCACAGCTAGAAGGTCCCGGGTTAGATTCCCACCAGGACTGGGCTTTTCTCTTAGGGCTTTTCCACCAAGGTGCTGGTTCAGAGCTGGTGCTGGTGCCAGGATGGTTCCGTACTGACTTGGTTTTCCACCTAATTGAGAGCTGGCATTGTGCCTATTGCCATAGCAACACTTTGGGATGTCAACTGTCACATAAAACATGGATAGTAACATCTTACTACAGCCACTTCTGGTTATAAAATACACACAAATAAGTTTATGTTCCTGTCACAGCAGCCGTTAACATTTTGATTTCTTATTTCTAACGGCTCCTTCTTGTTTTAGCTGGAGCTAAAGAGCATAAAGCAAAACAACAGTTTCCTCCACAGAGACTGTTCTGGCTTCTCCAGGAAGTTATAAGCACTAACTAACTAATATTGGTTGTTTGTCAGAAGAGAAAGCCACACCCCCAGCCGCTATCACCACTGGTGCTCGTTTCTTGGTCCAGCTTTTAACTGGTTCCCAAAACGGCACCAGTTTTTGGAACCAAGAGCCAGCATTTTTTCAGTGAAAACGAAAACCGGTTCTGAAACTGGAACCAGCTTGGTTGAAAAGGGCCATGTGTGGAGTTTGCATGTTCTCCCCGTGTCTGCGTAGGTTTTCTCCGGGTACTCCAGTTTCCCCTACCACTAAAAACATGTGCAATGTTACAAAGAAAAATTGGGCTAAAACCAGAGCAATAAAAATAACAGGACTGTCTCTCTCTCTCTCCCTGCTCCTGAGCCCAATCAAGTCCAAACTTGTGCTCGTCCAGGTCTCCATGAGTAAAAGCAGGAGGTTGTTGATTTTATTTCCAACTTTGCTGCTTTTCATGTTAGACGTATGACCCCAGCACGGCCACATGAGCGCCAGCGTGCCCGTCCCGAGGCTGTAAAACATTGCAAATAGGCCAGTCCCGGCGTCAACAGCAAGTGCCCCGTCATCCGCAGTGATATCACGCAGATTTATAACTTGATTTCCCCCCGGCCGCCTCTTCCCTGCGCTCTGGGGCCGGCCGCTTCCATTTCCTTTTGCACTTTTAACAACATGAGCCCGGGCAGGAAGCAGGTGGCGGGTTGGTCCGCATTGTTTATGGCCCGTTCTTTTCCCAGGCTCCGGCGCTGTAGAGGCTGGACCCGGCGAGGAGGAGGAGGAGGTGGAAATGTGCCAGCCAAAGTGACAAAGCAAGATGAGGAGGACGAGTTTTGGCTAAATAAGGAAATGTCCCGTTCAGATGTTGCTCTATTCCCAGTTCTGTTTAAAAATAATACAACAACAACAGCAGCGGCAGCAGAACAACAAGACCGTTTTAGACTTTACTCTGCACAAACTAAAATCAACTTTTGAATGGGAATGTCCAAAGATTCAGGGGGTGTACTCACTTATTCCACGCTGTCCTGTGAATGTTTACATGTTATGGCCAATAAAAATATGATCAAATGTAAATGTTTGGGTGGTATTAGTTTAAGCAGACACCGTTTAATCATTCCTGTGATTTTGATGAAGCTCAGACCACATTTAGTGACCAGTTTAGGCTGAAATGTGAGAAATTCCAAACAGTGTACTTACTTCTGCCTCATTTCAAGTGAAAAAGATCTATAATTAAATGTAAAAGTGAATTTATTTGATTTCAAGTGGGATTTACATTGGCTCAAACTCAACAAAGCACTTGGGCTGGGACGATACTCTTTTGTCACAATCCGATACAGTAAGTAATTCATGTCATATGCACTTTAACACAAAATGTAACAAAGTGCTGTGTAACTGTTACTGGAAAACAAAGGAGTGCAGGATAAAAATTGCCTCCAAACACAACTATTGAAAGCAGTATTGCGGCAAAATGTATTGTGATCTGATCAGATATTTTGTCCCAGCCCTATAAAGCACCTTCACTTGATAATAATGTATCTCATTTAAGACAGGCGCGTGTCAGCTGAATGGCTCTTTCACCCGCTTTGTCGAGCTTTTCCATAACAAAAGGCCAGTGCCAAACCGGTCTGACCAGGTGTAGGTTTTAACTGACATTTTAGCGTGAGGAAAAGCTGGCATGAAGGCTAAAAGCGAGACACTGCAGTTGAATACAGGGAATAAATGTAGATATACATTTTAAAGTTTCACCGTAGAATACTGATATAGATACGAGGGGGAAATGTATTACAAGTCATTTTATTTTATTTGTGAAAATGACCGAAAATTCCTATATTTTTGAATGAAATCTAAATAGTGCTCAGTTTATTTTTTTGCGTTGACAGTTTAATTACAAAGAGTCTTTTGAGGCGATTTTGGATCTTCTTTGGTTTTATGAGTAGCGTATTGAGAATGAGGAGTCACGTGCCGAGTTGGGGTGATCTGAGGGGGCCTCTGAGCCGATTAGGGGCACGCCTCCAGAAGTTCACGCATTCCTCATATTCCAGAGAACTTTAAATTTTGCGCATTTACGTTTTCGGCGAGACAGAGACGGATCTACGAATACGACAACGAAAAGGAAGAAAGTAAAGCAATGCAAAGAGATAAGGCGAAAGAAAAGGGACCTCACAGGAACAAGCTCATACCAAGAGCAAAACATCGACCCATACGAGCTCCCTGCAGCGGAGACCTGGACCATTTACCTCCGTGCACATACATGGACATAGTAAACTACCTTTTATTTGGTGTAAGTTACTACACGATGCAGGAGTTTAAAAGCCACAAGTCTTTGGAAAGTTACGAGACTTTCTGCTGTGGATCCAGGACTTAGCTCTACAAGCCTCCAGCTGGTGAAAACAGCGTTGTACTGGCAAAAGTCACTTTCTTCACATGAGTTTTAGTGTTGTAATTACATTGCATTTAGCGGACACTTCTTGACCACAATGACAAAGTAATAAAGTGCGTGTTTCGTAAACACTACATTGTTACGAGATGTTGCTCCTCGATGCTGTGTCCATTTCTGTAACCTAAAAAACTGTGTCCCATTGTTCCTACGTTTTCCATATCGATCATGTGAGGTATTGGAGCAGTTTTTAACACAGCAGTGACTTCCAGGCGGTAACACAGTGCGGAATAGTAAGAACCTCCACTACTACCACGTTAACAACACACGTAAACAATGTGTATCGCCGCCGGACTGCTTCCATCATGGCGGCATGGGGGGCTGGGGGGGGGGGGGGGGCTCTGTGCCGTGACGACAACTCCTCATTCTCAATAGTGGCCGGACATTAGATACTGAAAAATCCTTTTAAAAAGAATTAAAATATCTCTTTGGAGGCGACACAAAACTCTCACTGGGTCATCATTCCATCTCCACAATCTGTGAACTTAATCGCAACCAATCTCACAGCAGAAATCTGGAGGAAATTCAAGTTTAATCAGCCGTGAATGGTGCAGATGATGATGAATAAAGTTTGGACCCCCCCCCCCCCCCTCTGCTTTAGGGCGACTGCTGCCGTCCATGGGATTAATTGGAAACCGTATCCTCGAAATCCACTTCCAATCAGAACCTGTTACTGGAATTTCCCGCCAATCAAGCACCCGGCCACTTCTGCGAATCCAATAAAACCTCTTCATAACCGCATTGACCCGCAGCACAGCACTTAATAACAGCCAAAACGAATTAGACGGAGCGCAGCTGAGGTCACTTAAAAAAAAAAAAAAAAAAAGGGCTGATTTCAAGGCTTTTATTTCACAGCCCAGAAATCTCACCACGAGCTTCAGCGTCAAGTCTTTTCCTCTCCTGTCTCAGTGTGATCGACAGGTGGATTACACAGGAGAAACACATGGTCCGTCAGTGTCAAAATGAAAATGGCGGCTGATCCAAGAAAAAAGGATGAATATGATTAAAGCTTTATATCATGTTATTATGTCATTCCCTCATTAAACACATGCCTGGAGTGTTGCCTTGGCTCATTCACATATTTTTGAGTAATCAGTAAAAACTTAGACGGCAGCCATTTTAGGTGTAGCTATGCCTCAGTCCTCCTAGGAACGCCCCCACCTCCTGGAGACGCCTCTGGACCTTTCGTCACCAGCCAAGCCACCAACCACTGCTCCTCAGCTCAGCAGAGCCCCCTCCCCGCACAGTAGTGTTGTTTAGATGCCACAGCAGTGTGCTGAAGGGGGCGTGTCGGAAAGCTTCTTAAAGAGACAGAGGCCTATTTCAAGACGTTCAGTACAGCCATTTTGAGAGAGCAATTTTATTCAAGGCAGTTATTTTAATTTACTGCATATACAGACCAACAGAAGGTTACGTCATCATTGTAGTATGCTATAGACTGGTGCTATGTGACTGAAAAAAGCATAATACCCCCTCTTTAAGTGATTAAGTTTCTAGGTGTTGTTTTAGACGATAAATTAAATTGGAAAGCGCATATTGACTATGTAAAAAGAAAGGTCAGCAAAAGTATTGGCATTTTATATAAAGTTAGAGATTTGTTGTATGTTTGCTTTATTCCTCAATGATTCCCACATATTTCAGTTATTGTGCTGAAGTCTGGGGTAACACATATACTTGTACCACCAAGCCCTTATTCCTGCTGCAAAAAAGAGCAATTAGAATCATCAGTAAGAAAGGTTATAGAGAGCACACTAATCTTTTATTTATTGAAAATAAACTTCTTAAATTTAAGGATCTCGTCGACTTAATTTGGATTATTATGTGGAAAGCTAAACAAAAAAAAATTGCCAAATGATGTTCAAAGTAATTTTGTTGCACAAGACGTTTCCCATAGACGACAATATAATGGAGTTAAACTGTGGAATTCTTTAAGTGTGGAATTTAAATGTTGTACAAGTGTTTACAAATTCGAAACAATGTTTGAAAATCAATATTCAGCCATTCAGGCAGCAGGAGCAACATACTGAAGAATGAAGTGAATCGTAAAAGTAGCAATAGCAGGGCCTTTAGGTTGATGTTTTCCGCATGGCTCTCCTGTTTCATTGTCCTGGCCTGAAACACTCGGCTGCCTCCACACTGAGGGCCGTGGGCGAGCTGCGATTCGATCTGCGCAGGTCGAAGGAGATGGAAAAACACATGCACCAACACAAACGACGGCAGATGGACCGAAATATCAATATGGAAATCACTCTGGGATCTGACAGATATAAATACCAATCACTCTTTTGGGTTTTACTGAAATGGAAGTCACTAACGTCCAGCACTGGCACTGATTAGAACCTGACCGGGGGAAATGAATTTTGAGCAATTATAAAATCCATCCGACTTCAGAATCAACAGGTGAGGCCCTAAACGCGGTTATAACGAGAGGCCTGTCCAGTGAGGAGCCTGGTCACGCTGATTCGATTTGAAGGAGATGGAAAAAAGTGGCTGTTACAGATCACAGCAGAGGCACAAAGGACCAGAGCCACCCTTTGTCCCGTCTCTGAGGCCTCATGGGAAATGAACCATCGCTCAAGTCACCGCACAGGACAAACGCCAGGACGGTGTCACTCATACACACACATCTACAGAAGGAAACAATACACAGGTTTAGATTTTTTTTTCAAAATCCAAGGACTGTGGGCTTTAAAAAAAATAGAGGACAATTTAGTTTTCCATCTATGACGCAATACAATCCAGGAAATACAACTCCAGTTACATGTTTTCAAAGAGGGAATGTAATCATATATGGTTAAAAGCCCCTTAAAGCAGAACTAAGTAACTTGTTTACCCTAATAAATCCTTTCCGTAGTCCCTCTGGGGGTAATATAAGCGTTAATGGGATGATTGGGGGGTCTTTCATCTCCCCCTGGTGTCTCTGGCCAGAAAACCACAAGTGCAACTTCACTGCCACCGGGTCGGAGTCACCAATACACACTAATGGAATCACGAATAAGAAGCTAACAGGCAAAGCTAACTGCGGGCTAGCGCCACTTTAAACAGTATTTACAGCCAAGTTTGAGTGAAAAAAACGATCTCCATTGTGTAATTGAATGAACAATATCCCTCTGTCCCTTTGTCTTTTCTGTCAGCGTAGTACAGTATTTACTCCAGAGGCGTGCTGGCCATAGGGAGTGTCGGGCCACCCCCACGAGGGGGAAATGTGTCAAAATCAGAAAAGATTTTCGCATCTAAGTTTTCATCCTTGTGGCGGGGAGATACCATTTGACATTGTACTAACTCAGAGGAGTGTTTAAGGGTGTTTAAGTGGAACACCCCTCCGCTTTAGTTGAAGTTGGTGCACTCCAATCCTGCGGAGACAAGTGTCTGCGCGAGTAAAGAGAGAAAGAGGCAGTGAAAGGTAGAAAAGTGGCCAAATAAATATGTTTATCTTATAACTTGGTGCTGATTGTGGAGTTGTATTGGGCTCAGACTGTGTGTGCAGCGGCCAATGTAAAAAGAGCGTTAAAAACAAAGCGTTAGAAAAATGTCAAAGCCATACATGAACCGGGGTCCTCCTGCACCAGAGACTAGCGCTCTATCACTGAGCTATAAACCCACAGAAAAGTGGGCTGGTCTTCTCTAAATTCCCGGGCCGAAATGAGGTCCCAGCACGCCACTGATTTACTCTCACGGACAATTAAAAAAACGCACAACATGCTACGACACCTGCAGTGGCGCTTATGGCCTCTAGGGGCACGAGTTACTTAGTACTGCTTTAAAATATCCATATCTTTAGAAGGTGACCAAATAGGTACCGTCACAGCCATCCCTCAGATTCAAAATGTGATGAAAAGGTAAACCACTTCTTGACTGTTACACAACATCAACAGGTCATTGAGTAGCCATAATCCGTTTATGGACGTTTTTGGGGATGTTTATATGTAACTGAGGAATGGGGAAACTCAAATCCCCCGTTTATGATCGAATAAAGGATCCCGGCTTCTCGTATTGAGGCGACCTCTGCGCAGGTGCATTTCAATGTTACGGAAAAATATGAAAAGCATATGCAACCGCTGTGGCTTATTGCGGGTCTTGTTTTTTTGAAAGCCCTTTTGAAAGCGCCACATTCACTATATCCTGAGTGGCAGACAACGCCGGCAGATTGTAATTACCTTTACTCGTCTGGGATCAGTCGTTGCACCAACGTGGACTAGAGAGCACTGGGGGGAGGTTAAAGCTGAGACTGGTTGGAGAGAGTGGAGCTGATGGAGTTCATCGACTGCCTCTTGTTTTTTCTAAACGATCAGCCACGGTTTGGCATAAATCACATTACGATGCTTCTTACCGTGTAAAATACATTACAGTGGTCCCTCGTTTATCGCGGGGGTTACGTTCTAAAAATAACCAGCAATAGGCGAAATCCGCGAAGTAGTCAGCTTTATTTTTTACAATTATATGTTTTAAGGCAGCCCCTCATCACACACATTATACACTTTTATCAATAGTTCACTCTTGTTCTCCCTTATGCCTGGTGTACACTGTGCGATTTGTTTAGTCTTATAACATTTTTAGATGTCACATTGCACAACGTGAGGATGGTAACATCGTGAGCTGGACTCGTCTCCGCTGTGTGATCCACGATTATAAAAGGACGCGGTAGGTTATCCGTAAGAATTTCAGAAGCTACGGTTTACCTCTGAAATGTTTCACACTGACGTACGAGCCGCTTCACGCCATAAACAGCGTAAACTCACCGGAAGAGCTAAACTCCAACTAAACTCAGACAAAACTGAGATCATTGTCTTTGGCGACACAGACACAAAGACAAAGTGTTATCAGTCACCTTGAGTCTCTCTCTCTAAAACAAAAAAATCAGGTTAGAAATCTAGGAGTAATCATGGACTCAGACCTGAACTTAAACAGCCACATCAAAGCAATAACATCATCAGCTTTTTACCATCTGAAGAACATTGCTAAGATCAGAGGAATAGTGTCAAAACCAGACTTAGAGAGACTCATCCATGCATTTGTCTCCAGCAGGTTAGACTACTGTAATGGCTGCTCACTGGCCTTTCTAAACAAGCTGTTAGAGCTGCAGAACATCCAGAACGCTGCTGCTCGAGTCCTGACAAGAACCAGGAAATACGACCACATTAGTCCAGTGCTCCGGTCTCTGCACTGGCTTCCTGTCACTCAGAGAATAGTATTTAAAACAGCTCTGCTTGTGTACAAGTCTCTCCTTGGTTTAGCACCAAAGTCCATCTCTGACATGTTAGAGCTGTATGAACCATCTCGGGCCCTGAGAACTTCAGGGAGGGGTCTCCTGGTGGTTCCCAGAGTCAATAATAAACACGGTGAGTCTGCGTTTCAGTTTCATGCAGCTAAAATCTGGAACAGTCTTCACGAGGATGTGAGACAGGCCTCAACTCTGACAATGTTCAAATCCAGGCTGAAAACAGCTCTTTTTACCCGTGCATATGAAAACTGAAAGTATTTTATCTGCACTCTTGCCTTTTACTGTCATTGATTAACTTTATGTTGATGTTTTATTGATTGATTTGATCTGTTTTCTTGTAATTTTCTGCAACTGTGAAGCACTTTGAGTTGCCTTGTGTATGAATTGTGCTCTACAGATAAACTTGCCTTGCCTAGAGCAAGGAAGGACGACGCACAAATGTCCCGTCTCTGAGGCCTCATGGGAAATGAACCATCGCTGAAGTCACCGAACAGGACAAGTCTCCGCTGTGCGATTGTTCAAACTAAGAGACAATCGTAGCTACGACCAAAGTTTTATCGTAGCAGTTTCAGGCTCCAGAGTGTTTAGCTGAGGCGAGCACCACATGCTAGCGATGTTTATTTCCGCGAAAAAGTTCTGAGAAGGATAGTCTTGGAGAATCCAGCTGTGTTATTACTGGGAAACTGCTGTTTTCCAAGTTTCTATAATCAGGAAACTATTTATCTGATAAATAGAATATCAGAAACTCCCGATAATAACAGAGAAACTCGAGTGCATTGTTGAATATTTCTATATATGTTTTTATCATAATAGGCTTTAATGATTATATATGAAACTGTGTTGATTGTAATCTGTGCCTTAAGGTTGATTTGAATTGGGCGGACATTTTACCGCATCATTGTCCTTACTCTTGGAGTCCACTGGGGGCAGTGTGTTAGGAGTCAGATTGCGCAGAAGAAAAATCCTAGAGTACTGTTCGACAAGGACACGCAGGCTACTTCATCATGTACTTTTGTGTGTTGCTTGGGGAGGGTTCCCTCTCTCTCCCTCCCTGCTGATACACTAACATGTGTCCCTTGGGACAGCTGCATAACTTTTGTTTTTGATTGTAAATGTTAGGGAATAAATAATGATTTTGATTTTAATAGAACGAGTCTCCATCTTCTCTCTATATAGTTAAAGAATACGCCGATAGCATGTACACACATTCATTATACTTTGGCCCATAAAAGTAAAAGAGAATGACGACAACAAAATGTCAGGTCTGGGGCCTTTAAGCAACTTTTAAGATTGTCAAGAATAAATGAGCTTAATATAAATTCAAAACTAGAGAAGTTAGTGTTAATATCCAGAAATCAAATTCAATTGAGCACTTGTTCATTTTTCTCAGTGCAATTATAGCGACATAACGCGGTTCACTTTGTTTGATCCAGGCCCATTATCGCTAATCATCTGTTTCTCTGCTGTTTTCATTCCGTGTCAAAATCATTTCTATTAAAACCACAACAACAGCTCCCGACTGTCGACCCGGCGCTTTGTTCGGCTCCCGTGGGAAAGGCTGTTTTTAGACACAGAGGGAAATATTAAAAGTCGGCGTGAAGCAGTTCTCGACGAGGAGCGGATCAAAGCCGAGCCTCGCGTCCAGCGCTGACTTTGAAACCGAGGCGGAGGTTTCCACGCTCGCACACAAACAGCAGGAGGATCCGTCTGAAGTGAGGTCTTTCAAGTCCACGTCTTCTCTTTACAAAGCGCTGCTAACAAAGGCCGCGGCGTAAACTGCAATTGAAATCGAAATGTAGATTTGAAGGGTTGAAAATGAGAAAAATCACAAGGACGGAAATTATTACAGCATCTACTCGTTTTGATTACAGATCATTTTATCTACACTTTCGGGAGTCGGTTTAGGCAAGATGTTTTGTCTGGTTTACGTCCAGTTTAGACAAATCAGGGAAACACAAAACAAGCTGAAAGACTTACTGTACATTAGGAGTGTGACAATATATCAGTTTTCCGATATATCGCGATATTTTGCGGGACGATACAGATACTTTGAATTCCGATAGATACTTTTGATGACGTCTTGCATAAGCAGTGCTCCACTGTTTTCACAGTCAATAGAGGCCAACAATGATCAAGAATTCAGTCAGGACAGCAGGGGGCAGCACTACAGTTTTAAGCACTTGGACCAAACACTGTCACACAAATACATTACTTTTAATGATAGTTTTTATAATTATAAAGATTTGGGGTTGATTTATTACTTTTTAAATAGGACTGTGGTTTCTTGTTTATTTAAATGTAAATGAAGTCACTGACAGATCTATGACCCATTTTCAGTGAGTAAGTCAGGGATCATTTATAAAAGTGGTACAAAGCTCATGAAAAGAAATGTAAATGATGAATAATATGTAGTATGTTAAAATAAAGGTTAAAAGTAGCATGTTTTTTTTTTTTTATCGTGATGTATCGTAGCTTATTTTTGTGCAATATATCGATTATCGCAGTTTCGGTGCATCGTGAGATAATCGTAAGCCATGTATCGCGTATCGTATCGGATCGTGAGGTACCCAGAGGTTCCCACCCCTACTGCACATGCCCACTACTGTTCTCTTTTAAAACATTTCAGACATGGAGTGGAGTTGTTTTGTCCATTTTAAAACTGCTTATCAAAAGTAGTTAACCTTGCTTGGCGAAAGACACCAATAGGCGGCGTTCACGAGTTAGAATGTGATGATGTCATAATGTCAGGTGGAGGGCAGGGGCCAATACAACTCTATGGGAGAAATACAGTTTTTGTAAGAAATCTCCAAAAACGAAAATTGGTTGTTTTCAGGTTCTAGAATGTGATGATGTCACAGGAGCCAGTTTTTCCTATTAACTGCATTACACTTTCACAAGTCGTATCTAAAAAGAAATTTAAATCGCGACACCCCTACTCAGGACTAACCCAACATCTGATCCAAACAATTTCATTGTACAATTGTATAATGACAATTCATTCATTCATACACTGCTAATATTTTCTAAGCCATTACACAACACTGTCATTCTTCTACCGCTACAAAACTACAGAAATGACCACTTTCTCATTGTGTTTAGACCAAAAGCTGGAGCGTTATCTCATTGACATTTGCCTGACTAATTAGTCTGTTTATTATTAGGCATACGAGGCAACAGCAGATAACACCAAATAAACATCATCGAGTGAGCAGCTGGTGAAAGCAGGTTCTAAAAGCAGAGGCAAGCTACAAACATATTTCACTGTTTTTCTGTCATGTCAAATTATGTAAAACAAAGTCATAACACAGTTGGCGGAGGCGCTTTTCTACGAGAAACTATGAAAGCAGTTCATCTTCACTCAAGAACCGTTTTACCCCCATTATAATCCTTTTTTTTCCACCCCAAACTAGCTTCACGGCTCCACAGACCGTCGATAGTGACCACGCCAAACCCACATGACCCGCGGCGTCCACAAACACACGCTCAAGCAGATTCATGTGAAGAACGTAAACCCTGTAGTTTATCTATTGTTCCCAAAGCATTCAGCGCAACCCAATATAAAGCTGTAATTCTCATTTGCAGATGCAGTCTCGTTCATGTAATCTTTCACTGGCGCTCGAACCGGACACGCATGCGTTTACTTCCGCACCATTTCCCCTGCTGGAAATCCATTTGCATGATTACAATCTCCATTTCAACGTCACTGGGTAAATAATGAAACAATTTGGATTTAAAGTACTGAAGTAAATGTCAGTAATTGTTTTCCTTCACACGTATTTATGAAACGATGTCGTCATCTGCTCTCATCAACCCGGAGTCTTCACATGGACGAATTTATATGGACATGAAGCACAAGAAGCTACAAAACTTCAGGACTTGTTTTCTCTGAATGAGAGAAGGCCCCACTCGGGCAGCGGGTGAGCCCTTATAGTCGCTCATACAGACTCCAAACTTTACAGTCCTGGACTTAACCAGATTTTGAAGGTTTTTTAATATCTAGAAAAACTAAACAATATAATTATCCAAAATCCCCTCTGAAAAAATCTTAGTTACTAATGTGTCTGGCTCAATCCATTATTTTATTTCATTGCCCAAAATATAGGCAATTTATGCCATTTTCATGCAAAATGTCTTATTTTTTATATGAAAACACAAAATGACAGAAAAAAATGCAATACATTTTTTCTTACATTTATATCAGTGATGTTCAGCAAAAGTTTCAAATTGATATCTCTACATTTATTTTTTTTCCCTATTCACCTGCAGTGTCTCGCCTTAAGAACTTGGGAAGCAGACAACAAAGCAGTCATGTTTGCAACAGATAATATAGATACAGGCGGCGTCTTTAGAATTGCCCATATATGGTCATGATCGAAGCCGCCAGAAGGAAAACAAAGAGAAAAGACGAAACTTTCTCCTATTTCTCCACCATTACTTTAACAAATGCTGAATTATGAACATATTTTACCACTATATATAAAGACACAGAGACATAGAGAGGAGCAAAGTGGTGCAAAAGCCCAAAAAACGGACAATACTAACTAAGAAACTACTTTAGCTTCATGCTACAAATGCTAACGTTAGCAACAAGTGCAGTTTTTTTGTTTCTACTGAACAATTTGCTGTGAAAACACATCCATATAGACCTGATTTTGGCTTGAATTTATTGGTGTGGAGGTAAATATGTTTATAGTCCGCCAGAAAACGGCTAAAAAGGTTATAGGTTTACTAGGTTTTTTCCCCCCCCCACACAAATTACTGTGTTTACAATGTACTCTAATGGAGAAAATATAGTTTACTCAAGAAAAGGGCTAAGTGCAGGAGCTTGGGAATTGTGAAGGCCCGAAAAAAAAGCAAAAAAAGCAAAATAATATCAGGGTTAATGGCACAAATAACCGCTGCAGCTGCTCGTGTTAACCTCCTGCACTGGCTCTTACGGAGTTTCTGCAAGGGGAGTCCACCATCACGTAGTTATTATTAAACCTGCATTTTTCATTTTGTCCCAGTTTCCGACAAACTGCAGCACGCGACTCTCCGGCATTGTTCTAATACAGCACAACAGTGGAGAAGTCCGGCTGGTTATACTTCCTCAAATGGTTTCCTTGAAAAAGGCCCATATTCAGCTAAATCGACTTGCGTTTTTGACCATATTATAGTGACGTGGTCAAAAAAGCAACGGTTGTTCGCTTTATTTAGAAAAAGGTGCCACTTGTGCAACCGAAACAAAAACTGAAGTGACAAGTTTGCATTCGCCGTACTTTTTCTCCATGTTAAGCTATTCTTAAAAGAGATGGAACGTGCAAACTTGGCTTTTTTTTTATAGCATTTAATCATATTATACTGTAATGTTGTTCCCTTGTCAAAAAACAATTGTGTCCACTTCTTAGGCTTTGAGGACGCTTTAGTGGCAATGGGAATAGAGCTGCAAACATCGAGTAGCAAAGAGACAAAGAAGATTAATCTCCCCTCTCTCCCACGGACAGTAACACTATGCAATAACTGTGACCTGGACATTGCATTGCTGGGAACTATGATGGATACTTCCTGGATGAATGAGAGCCTACACAAACATGTAGAAATGTAGATTTGTTTTGTTAGCCATTTCCAAAGGGCTGGAGACTTTGGCCTTTAAATTGGATTATTTATTTTATTTATACTGTATATTATACCAGGGCCCCTTGGGGGTGGGGTGGGGTCGTGAGACACTAAGGTGGAGGTCGTGGGGTGTTTAAGACAAATTAGAAGAAAAATACAATGAATTTTATGTATTTTTGATTGAAAACAGTATATTTTAGTGAAATCAAGCCAAATATAAAAACATTAATAAAACCAGATTTGAATACTGTGCACCTGAAACTGTTATCAATACCAATCATATTTTACAGTGGGGGTCCAGAGTTGTTGGTCTAGTGATTTTGGGGGTCACGGCACCCCTGTATTATACTACTAGTTGCCTTGTGTAAGAAATGAGCAGTATAAATAATGTTGCCGTGCCATATTAAAGACAACTAAGTTGAGTCTAAACCAGGTGTGCCCAAAGTGTGGCCAAATTTGGCCCGCCGAAACAATTCTGTTGGCCCGCCAAAGAGTGACCTACTTTTGTGCTGTATGGTTAATACCAACTCTCTCCCATTCATTCTCAATGGTAAATATGGATGCAGTACACTTTTTGTCCACCAGCGTCAAATTGGGGGCGCTGTTTCACTCCTTTCGCAAACAGGAAACACTGTTGTGGTGTCTTAGTGTTTATCACAGAGCGTTGTAGCATCAACTTTCACAGTTTTCCAACTTTTATTGCAAAGTTTGTTGACATCAACATAGGTCATGTTAAAAAATGACTTATAAAAGAATTTTATGCTGAACAGACACTTTCAAAATGATCTAATACGGCATTTTCTTTGAGTTAACAAAAATTAATGAGGTAAAGTCACTGTAGATACAGGTGTTTTTTACATTTTGCACTATATTGCTACAATTGTTGATTTTGTTCTACTAAAACTAGGCGTTTGCCATAGTTAACATCTGTTTTAATATAGCATGTTATTTGCATAGATATAATCAAATGCAAATATATACTGAAAAATAAAATAAAGTAACTATTATTATTTGCAGTTATGTGTGTTTCACGCTTGACAGCGCCGTGTTTGGCCCGCGACCCACAGGCACTTTTTCATTTTGGCCCTCGGAGACAAAAAGTTTGGGCACCCCTGGTCTAAACCATGTGCACTAGGAGTGTAACAATATATCGATTTTCCAATATATCGCGATATTTTGCGGGATGATACGATACTTTTTATTCCGATCGATACTTTTGATGACATCATGCATGTTAATGAGCGACGTCATGCATACTAATGAGGCAGTTTTCACAGTCAATAGAGACCAACAATGATCAAGAATTCAGTCAGGACAGCAGGGGGCAGCACTACAGTTTTAATCACTTGGACCAAACACTGTCACACAAATACATTACTTTTAATGATAGTTTTTATAATTATAAAGAAGATTAATTTGGGGTTGATTTATTACTTTTTAAATAGGACTGTGGTTTCTTGTTTATTTAAATGTAAATGAAGTCACTGACAGATCTATGACCCATTTTCAGTGAGTAAGTCAGGGATCATTTATAAAAGTGGTACAAAGCACATGAAAAGAAATGTAAATGATGAATAATATGTAGTATGTTTTTTTTTTTTATCGTGATGTATCCTCCCCGTTTGCCTCAACTACGTTCGAGGGGGAAAGCACGCCGGATTTACAGACTGCTCCTGCCCTGCTGTGATGGAGCATATTCCTAAAAAGGGCGTAAGGGCGGAATCTTCACTGCAGACT
Organism: Neogobius melanostomus; assembly: GCA_007210695.1. Taxonomy (NCBI): domain Eukaryota; kingdom Metazoa; phylum Chordata; class Actinopteri; order Gobiiformes; family Gobiidae; genus Neogobius; species Neogobius melanostomus. The sequence continues at coordinate 823,465 of VHKM01000438.1, forward strand.
CGGCCCTCGTAAGGCGCGTAGTTCGGTTGTAGCCATGCCAGCGCCGTTAGCTCTAATGCTAACGGCCGGTCAATCAAAGTCCAGCCCTCATTAGTATTCGAGATTTCTAAAATGTTCCTTACGAAAACCCGCCTGGTCCCTTTAATTATCTAGCTGTAGAAAGTTTTTAAAAATTAGGCACCAGGCTTTACAGTTGTTTCGAACCTGTCTAAAGTGCAATGCTTTCTAATGGAAAACTAACTTGTTTTGCCGCCCACATATGGAGGTACTGCAGCAGTGTCGCCGTCTTAAAGCAGTGCAACCAGCGGCCATTGGTGTACACTCCACGATTTTGTCCATCTGCGACGAACGATCAATCGCCGTGAAGAAAATCGTAGGTCGTACAGTGAGGCAGGGTCAAAGATTCAGAACAGTCGTACGACCAAAGACGAGCTGCAACCGACATCAGCAGGAACATGTCCGACTCTACAGTTTCCCTTGCGCTTATCCGTGGAAATAAACATCACCGGCATGTGGTACTTGCCTCTGCTAAACACGCGCCATTAAGAGCCTGGAAGTCTCTACGATAAACCATGGTCGTAGCCAAGATTCTCACTTTGAACTATCGCACAGTGGAGACGAGAGCAGCTCACAACTTTATACAATCCCCACTACCTGCAATGTCACATCTACAAATCTTATAAAGACAACATAAATCGTGCAGTGTACACCTGGCATGAGTGCTACAAAAGTTTAAATTAAAAAAAAACGTAATGAAACAACAACTCAGGCCAAAGTAAAGAGGTTGGTTTTAAGACAAACAGAGTGGTCCTGTCTTATCTCCATATCGGGCCAACTATAGTAAACTCTGTCAGTCAGAGAGGCCCCTGCATATTTCTCCCTCAAAACAGAAACAAACAGACCCCGACTTTAATTCCCTTATTAGGCAATTTCACACCTGCGCCTCCCCCAGCCTGCGGGCCACACACGGCGGGGTTTTATGGGTATGAGGATGGCAGTAGCTTTGAAAACGTGCTGTATTTAAGACGAGTAAAAGAAACAAATATTCAGAGGCTTGCCATGAGAAATATGGAAATGCACTGAGCTTTAGGCTACGGTATAAGAACATAAATAATGGATATAACTGCAGTGGGAGCGCACAGAAAATGAACGCTCTGCAGAAGACGGATTGGTCTTTGCGAACGTGCTGTGTGTGTCCGTAACATGATGAATTAGAGCTGCTTCGTGGATGTCCTCCTCCTGAAGATAAAAGGGACAGTAAGGAGTGACGACAGTGTTTGTGGTGATGGAAGGACTTGGCGTTGTAGTTTTTACAGATTTTTTGACCTCAAGACCCAGCTCAGCAGTGATTTATGGAAAAGTAGAACTACACCGACACTGGGGGTTTGAGTATCCACCGATATCAACTGAAACCACAAGACTTGTTTCATCCCAGAGGAAAGGGTATTTCAAGAAGAGATCTCAATAATCACTCATTCCTTTCTCCTACACCAAATTGAGCATTGTTTAAGACCAATCTGAGCCGACGGATTGTTGCTCCCGTTTCTCAATTGCGTCTCCCGAGCAAAAGACTGTACAAAATCTCAGATTAGACTCTGGTTGAGATTTAAAAGAGATCTCATTTTGTCCTTGTAGAAATCTGAAATTGTCTCCACATTAAAGGTCTTCTATTTGTCTCAATCATTGACACAAGAGAGATTTCACATTAAACTTAAACTAATCTCATTTTAAGGTTGTCTATTATTTTTCTCATATGCTGGAAGTTCTCAGTATTCTTCAGTAAAAGTACAGATACTAGGGGTGTCCATGGTTAACCGGTTAACCGTTAAAAATTGCGTAACCGAGTAAAAGCATTTTGCTCGGTTAACTGGCGTGTATAATTTGCAGTGCCATTGAAAATACTTGTAATACATTTTTGCACCACCAGAGACCGCCAGAGTGCTCCCAAACATTTGTTCACGAGAAGCCGTCATCGTGCATGGCTATAGCTAGTTTAACTTTTCAATATGAAGCGGGCCATAAACAGCACAGCGTGGGAGAAACGCTTTACAACCGAGAATGACGGATCAAAATGCAAGTATTGCATTGCAGTGTTTGATATACTTCAACTTCAACAGCCGACACCCGGGCATCACTTAGGAGGTAGCTAGGTAAGCTAAAGGCACAAAACTCGCCTTTCTCGTTATTGTTAAACGTGGTGGAGAGATAAGTGTTGTTGTTGTTGTTGTTGTACGCATGAATGACTGTTTCTTTGCACAATGTTTCAAAAAAAGCGGCTAAATGACTGCAGGTAAAATAAATAAAAATAGTGTAGGGCCACGTGAACGCAAGTCAGTGACCTACTTTGACTGCTCTGTCATTACCACTGCGTTTTATTTCTATAAATTAATTTCATTTTAAATGTGTTCCAGCCATTTCGCGTCCGTCAGTATAACGTAATGGGGGTGGGGGTTGGTTAGTGCGCACACTAATGGTTAACCGAGTATTAACCGCTAAGGGCCTCGGTTATCGGTTAATGAAAAACTTGAAAACATGCAGCCCTAACAGATACATGAGCAACCAATGTAAAAGTAGATTAAAACTGTATTTTTAAACCCATTTTTAATAGTACTTTTACAAAAGGCTTCGTCAGCGGACTGACAAAGCCTTTTTGGATGAGAAGCAAAATGTTCGGAAGACTTCAACTACTGTACAGAAGATGACTCAAGCACCTTCATTAAATAGTAGCCTAGCATATTCCCTGTGTCACTGTTTCCCATTAATAGAGGACATGGGTAAAAAGTATAATAATAAGTAGGTCTGACTAAATATTTAGCCAAAAACAAAATGACATTTCACTCCAACATTGCATTTGATCTTTTTAATATTTTTCTAATAAAAAGGATTGTTTGTTCCATCATAGTGTGTGAGACAGTGAGTCCCAGACATAAGCATAAGACATTCCAATAATGGAACGACAATTAGCAAACAACACTTGTGTAGAGGTTTAACTTCAGTACTTTTTATTATATTTATTTGTATTGTCTTTATATCCGCTGTATTGCTACTGAATGACAACTGAATTTCCCCTTGCTGGGATTAATAAAGTATCTATCTATCTATCTATCTATCTATCCATCCATCTATCACAACATTTGAGTGAACCTTTCTATTGATTTTAATGTCGAAATAAATATCAGCAAATATCGGATATCGATATCGGCAGAAACTTTTCGTATCGGACCATCCCTACTCTGCGAGCAACATCCACGCCTCTCCACTGAGTCTTATTGTGTCGAACACCCAGCAGCTGTCCTGAAATGCAGTTGCTTCATTAGTTCAGCGGTTCACGTTTTCTCAAGTGTTATCGCTGCAGGGCGTGTTGAGATCGTTCACCGTGGCCTAATCTTAAGGTCATTTCAGCCTCACTCCTCCCATCATTGATCATCGGAGAACGGCACATTAAGCCTTGTATATTTGCCAACTTCTAACGCGCTCCCGCTGTTTAAACCTTCAGCCGTTTGAGACGTGCGTTTCAGTGTTGACCCGGGTAATGCCAGGGTACAGACTTTGCCTTTGGGGAGTATCCCCGTTGTGCGCGTCCCGTAGGAAATCCACGGCGCCGCACACGAGGGGGGAAGTCCGAGAGCTAAAAACAGAAACGCTACACAAGACAGCGAGGCAAACAAAGGCTGTAATTTGAGACTGCGGCGCCGGAAATGACAAAAAATATGCAGCGAACTGAAGCTGATTATAGAGAAGGAGCAGAGAAATGGTCTCATTGTGGGTTGGATGTGAAATAATGGGAGCGTGTGGCGCAGTGGCTTATAATTAAGGCTATAAATAAGTCGGCCTAATATGTTACCATCTTTATAAGTTTACATTGCGATTTATCAATGGAACGAGCCTGATGTGATTTAATCTAGTCCAGCACGGTTTATGACGGCAGAATCAAGTCAAATGTAAAAGGTTATACTGCTATTTTTCTGTTTTAATAGATGTGGACCAATTTTCTAAGGCTGATGCTGATTATTGGGGGCGCTTTATTAAGGGCAGAGGGCTGATTAATTCAGAGACTTTCCTGGTACTTCAGAGGGAGCTTGTTTTCAAAGACAAAACTCAGCAGATTCCAAAACAAAAACGCAAGTCTCCATCTCTTATCGTTCTGAAATGATAAGCAGAAGTCTGCAACATAAAATACGATCAAATTTGTAGAACAATTCTCATTGCGATGTTCCTCAGTTCCCCTGAGGCCTATAGTCTCATCAGGTTAAGTTGTCAGAGGGCTCATTTTAAAGCTCTGACTGAGCTCTTTCCAATACAATAAACAGAAGTCTATCACTTTCAGTTCCGGAGATATTGGGCTATTATCAGCATTAGATTGGCCGATAGCCAATATTGTAATTTACCCAAATATTGCCCGATATATCGGCCGGACGATATATCTGTCGACCTCTAATTTGTAACAAAAGCTAATAATCTTTGCATTTCTAATTTGTAAAGATACAGTAGGTAACCATTGTATACAGTGGATTTTTTAAATGTTGATATCTAAGGGGAGAAACAGCAGGAAAAATTATGTTTCAGTTTTCAGCTTTTGGGGCCAGTTTGCTCTGATTCAGCGTTTCTCCATAACTCAAAGGCCACTTTCTCAAAATGCAGTTCTCTCACCTTGTACTGACATTTCCACTTTAGTAGCTTCTACAGACATCACCTTTTCCAGTCTTTTCCCAGGGATTTTTCAATAGGGTTTCCCCTCCCACTAAAAACATGTACAATAGGTCAGGATGAATGAGAGTCAATGGCCGCTGGCTGCTCTGCTTTGCGACGACGACACTGGAGGCCGCCATTGCTGTAGTACCTCCATATAGCCGCTAGTCCCCCATTGGAATCCATTGCATTTTAGACACGTTAAAAACAACTTTAATGCCCGGTGCCTAATTGTTTGGAACTGTCTACAGTTAGATATTCCTCCTGTGATTACGCTGGGTTAGACACAATCAGAGGCACCGGGCTGGTTATCGTAGGAAACATTTCAGAAATCTCCTACTTAATGAGGGTCGGACTGTTAGCATTGGAGCTGCGCGAGCTACACGTCACGCAAGGGCCGAGTCTACAGTGAAGATCCCGCCCTTATGCCCTTATTAGGAACATGCTTCGTCAGAGCTGGGGAGGAGGAGCCTGTAAATTAAATTCATTAACACGCACAGTCCCGACCAAATAAACCAATTAAAAAATAATTCCCCCAGATTTATTCTGTTTTGAACCCAAAAAAACAACAATTTTTTAAATAAATGTTTTCACTAAAAAACAACAAGATCCAATCCTGCAACTACACTGGCATCAAAATAAAAACATACATACACCTATCCTATTATTAATCTTTGGTACTGTATAGGTAATTCTGGCACTTCTTACCACACAAAATGCCTTATTTTGTTGTGAAAACTTGAAATGTAATAAAATGTGCTGTAAATTTTTTTCTCATTTATGTCAGTTTTCTACAGCAAAAGTTTCAAATTGATATCTACAAACGTAATCATCTTCCCCTATGCGTCTTCAGCGTTTGGCACTTGGACATGACGGGGAAACTTTTTCAGATATTTTCACCAAAACGTGCAGCTGAACGCGCTTTGTACCATATTGTTTTGTATTTTCACTAAACCTCTGGAGGAATGTCACCGTGTACAAAGAAACACTCTGGTTGAAATGTGGTTTGAGGTCTTTCTATAACACGTTTCTGAAGCCTTGCAGTGTAAAAATACGTTCCATTATTGCATTTTCCCCTTTGTGTCTCTCCGTGAGGTCTGAGTCACTCACATGGCGTGTGCATGAGTGACCGTGGACATTATCTAAAGAAATCTAGAGATGGCACTTGAACCAAATCTGAAAATAGACGGCTATTTTTATCCCCTGCGTTTGTGTCCGGCCTTCATTCGAGACGGGCCTCATGAGCTTTTTGTTATTGCAGCGTTTCTATTATGGAGGTAAACAGTCACTTAGGGCTTTGCTACGGCAATATGGTGACTGTAATTAAAATCGCTAGCTGCAGTATTATTGTCCACAGCCTCAGCGTTTATTCTGGTCATTCACAAAAATATAGCTACAAGGCCACACAAAGAGACGCCACTTGGATTTAACAAACTAAATATACAGCATGCTCTACAGTTTCCAGATCTAACCCACGCTCACACTGGGCTAACTGATGCTTTCCTATTAGACACAAAGTACTGTTGAGCCCCGACCTTAATCTTGCAATAAACAGATTGTTCCCTCCCGGCTCGGCCGCCACAGAGTCCGGATCTTAACCTCAATGAGAGTCTTTGGGATGTGCTGGAGAAGGCTTTTTGCGCAGTGGTCACACTCTCCCCATCGTCAATGCAAGATCTTGGTGAAACATGAACGCAACGCTGGATGTGTTGACATTGCAGAAGCTGATTGAAACAATGCTACAGGGAAAGTGTGCTCCAATCATCCCCCTGTGTATTAGGCAGGCTGATTTCCCTTCTGGTTTTAAATCTCGCCTCAAGACACACTTGTTCTCCTTGGCATTTAACTAGTTTGGAGTGTTGACATTTACAGTTTTGTGTGGCGGGTGTGTCTCGCTGACAGACCAAACATCATAAATAAGCATAGTACAGGGTCAGTTTTGTCCTTTTTATACATGAAAACTAAGATGTTAATGAAGGAAACTATAGCAAAACATCTCCACTTCGACCACTGCGTGAAAAATCAATACTTTCAACTGCCGCGTCTCGCCTTAAAGGTCCTATATCATGCAAAATCAACTTTTTAATCATGCTGTAATGCTATTTCCTTATCAAAAACCTCAGAGTTGTTTTTGGCTTCATTCATGCGTGTCAGTTTCCTGAATCCTGCTCCGCCCTCTCCTGGTAAATGATCCTGATACCTTGGGATCATGTTACGCATTTTACGTATGATTGTCCAACCAGGAAGTGCCATCTGTAATGTAAGGCCTGACTTTCATTTGTAAACAGCTTTTCATTATTTCTGTTGTAAGAAGAAAAGAAAGTAAAAAAGGAAGTGCCCGACATGTCTGCGCTGGCGTATATACTTCAGAGCCGCTGCTCCGGCAGAGTAAAACAAACACACCCCGAGCGTCTGAACAAAGTCATTTTTGCGCCATAATTATGAAGAAGTGGCTCCTCTGGAAAACGCCTTTTCTTATTTTATTACCTAACGATAATGTGTCGGCGAAAATGCGCGTTTGGCTGCGAGGACAGGACTTTATTCACCCTTCTTAAAGAAGAGTCCACTCGCCAGAAGTTAGAATTTCTCTCCAGGATCCTGCAACCAACCAGCCAGAATATGTTCACTTCACTGCTGCTTGGCAAACATTGACCAGAACCAAAGTGGATTAACCGGCGCGATTTCCACAATAAAAATACCTGACGGAGAGGCCAGAGCAGTAAATCAATGTCAACATGTCAACTCCTTATAACTGCATAGTGAAGTAACTTCACTTACTGTACAGAAGAGGACTCAAGAACCTTCATTGAAGATGGACAACGCCTGTACGCCAGTGTTAATTTCGTCGACTAAAATGTTTCATCATAATTGTAGTCAGTCATATTTTTGTGACTAAAATTGGACTAAAACTAAATTTGTTTGTTAAGTTAAGTTGTTCATGAGACTAAAACTGGACTAAAATATCCAGATATTTTTGAAAATGAACATGAAAATTAAAAGAGACTAAAATGAGACTAAAATGAGACTAAAATCCATGATGATTTTAGTCTCTTTTAATTTTCATGTTCATTTTCAAAAATATCTGGATATTTTAGTCCAGTTTTAGTCTCATGAACAACTTAACTTAACAAACAAATTTAGTTTTAGTCCAATTTTAGTCACAAAAATATGACTGACTACAATTATGATGAAACATTTTAGTCGACGAAATTAACACTGCTGTACGCCTGAGAGCCTACACAGACTTATTGCTGCCATATTTAGATTTTTACTACTGGTAATGTTGCATGGGCGGGATCAACTCAGAGAGAGGGGCGGAGTTAACTGAATCCAAGCATCTTGTCTTCCAGGTTGGTAAAATACCCCCAGAAAATACTTATATTTCTCACAATAATGAGTACTCCATAGTGGTAGAGGTACAATATATCATCTAAATGCCTATAGTGATCCTGAGGACCAGCTAAAACGGGTCATAGAGCCACATTTGGAGTTTGAACCACATACATTCTCCTCTGGAGATAAACTGTAGTGTTTCTGCACCAGTCATGGCAATGGGCCCATGTGGTATGTGAATTTAAGATGGCGCACCTTGCTCCTCCTACAGAGCACGTTCCTATCAAATCAAAGCCAAAAGCTCAAACTTTAAAAATCCAGAAAACAAAAACCAATGTAGTTAAAACTATGATACCCCCTCAGAGCCGTCACAGGAGGAAACTCAATTATATTCTTCGGAGCCAGGCTTGTAAGTCGTTTTTTTGGGAGATGTAAAGTCTGCATAGGTTGTCACGTTACAGATCCTCACCCACATTAATGCCAGTATTGTTGCATTAGAGGGAAAAGGGAGACACAGAGAGAAGAGGGAGGATGAGAGGGAGAGATGAAGAAGTGCACAGTAATTGTCCGTCCCCCGCTGTGAGCTTTATACGATCTCTCTGTGAGCGCGGGGAGGCAGGGGTCCCAGCGTTCTCAGGGAAGTCGCGTTGTTGTTGTTGGCCTGAGCAGCAGATAAGACTTCTGGAAACGGAGTCAGGCCGTTCAGCAAAATCTGGTTAGTGTGCGCAGTGTGTGTCATGTTTTGCAATGAGGCTGGAATAAAGGAACTGATGAGATAAAACATCAAAAGGCATTTCTAAATCCTTCAGGAGACTGTTCTTTTTGTAGTTTTCTTTGGACATTATAGCTAAAGAAATGTAGCCTATGAGATTTGAAAATGTTGACTCTATTGTGATTACAGTGGCGCAGTGGTTAGCGCTCGTGCTTCACAGCTAGAAGGTTGATTCTAACCTGGACGGGCCTTTCTGTGTGGAGTTTGCATGTATCCCTGTGTCTGCGTGGGTTTCCTCCGGGTTTCACCTACCACTAAAAACATGTGCAATAGGTTAACCCTCCAGCCAGGTCTTTCTGACCATTGGCTCATATGACAAATAAAGAACTTTTACCTATAAACACTGACAAACATTATATTTTTGTATTTCTCAATGAACAAACACTTACTTATTGATATTTTTTAACCATATAACAATCATTTGTGACACGTCCCCGAACCAAGAAGTGCGAGTCACACATCGTAATGTTAAAACATAAACACAAATTTCTTAAACCTACATTCTGCTTAATTCTCTGGTTAATGAGCGGTGGGAGAAACAGCTGAAACGTTCATCATGTTTTTGGATTGGTTAACTCATTCACTGCCATTGACGTCTATAGACATCAATTTGTTTAGTAACGTTGACTGCCATTATGTTTTTCCGTGGGAACGGATCCAGTAAAGCCTTGTGCAATTTCCATGTCAAGATCTTACTGGTAGACATTATTTTATTGAGTCAGCAGGTGGCAATAGGTAGAAGTAGAAACTGCGGCTACTTCTTTTAATCGGAGCATGATCTCAGACGAGGGAAGGGCTATGGCTACGAGAGTAGGAGAAGATCAAGGGAGAATAACAAAATGTAAGTACAAGCAACTTACACTTGAACAGGTTTTGGTTAGAGGTGGGTCTTGTAGAAAGAGTGGTGAGGGGGAGGCTTAAGGGAGCAGACAGGTGTTACATATCCATGGTTCCACCTAAAAAAGCTGACAAGCACGCTAAGGATGCTAACCCGGCTATAGCGCCGCCGCCTTTCATCACATCTCACACGAGAGAGAAGCAGTTTTTTGCTGCTTTATAGAAGGAAACCACTCCATTTGTGTCACTAAAGCAATAAATATTAGCGTACAAGTCACTGTCACAAAGTCACATCAAGCATTTTACAAAAAGCTTATTTTCTCAGCTTTTTGGTCAGAAACGGGTGTTTCCAGGGAAACTAACCTACATTCAACTGGTGATTACAGAAGAACGAAACAAGCTAGAAACTTGTTTGTACTGATGAAAGTAAACGGTCTATGCTTTCAGAATCTGGTTTCAGATTTTACATAGTCATAATACACAATATTCTGTGGGTCTTGAAAAATCTGTGAAAATCATCTAAAACACCTGGCAATAAGGTGTTCTGAAATTGTCTGGCAGCCAATGAGAAATGTCTCTAACTCAGATTATGACTAGGAGGAGTGGGCGGGGCCTGTGTCCGACACGGAACTGCATTAAATAAATATGCCACAATCTCTACAGACTGACACATGGCACATCTTTTGAAAAGTATAAGATATTCCAACACTGCACACACTTGGTGAATAGAAGATGGATACAAACATGGAATGTGTCTATACCACTTCCAAAAGCTCTTCTTTGTGTAGAGTTCGGCTGTTAGGGTACAATTTCCATAGACTACCATGAGCTAAAACCAGTATAAAAAGAGAAAAAGGCCATGGAACAACTCCGTTAGCTGCTGAGTCGCTACTGGTAAATACACTGTGGTGTCCAAGTGTTTTGATGTGAACAATAACTCCAGTATTTTACCTTTCAAAATATATATAAAAAATAAAGATCTACAAATCCCATGATGCTTAGCGATATAGCATCACAATACTGAACTCTAATGGCCACGACCTAAAACAGTGTCCTCTTCAAACCCTGGTGTCAGACAGGAAAGATGATTTTCCTCCACTGTGATAAATACTTCAGTGTAGAACTATCAAATCTGATTCTTATGCTGCAGTTTATATAGGTCTTTAAAGAAGCAGCCGTCAGTTCTATTTGTTCCCTGTTCAGTCCCATCAATTCCCGTTTATTCCCATGGCAAATTTCTTGGAATTTTCATGGCACTCTAATAGCAGACCAGAAGGCAACTGCTAAACTAGCCCGACTGAAGTCCTTTGTCAAGACACTTTATGCACCACATTTTCTCCTACACGCGATGGTTCTCTGCCTCTCTCTGCCTCGTTCCCCCTTGGCCATTCCCAGGCACAAACAGCCCATGTTTGGTATAAGCTGCACAGAGACAGAGGAGCCGCTTTAAAAAGGAGTCTGACATCACACTATCTCCCACTGCACTGCAAAAAAAGGGCTCGGCTACAGGCCTTGAACGTGAATCAAATCCAGAACAAAGATTCGATTCGGTTTTAGATTCATCATTATATCCATAGCTTACTAACAAATAATGACATGCGAGTGGAGAAAGATAATTGAAGTCGATGTTGTAGAGACAAACAGAGCAATCGATCCCTTAGTGGAGAAACTAAAACGACAAAAGCATGATTTATGAACAATATGAGAACACTGTGGACTCTGCGGCAAACCCTACTACAGTATCATCAATGCAGCAGTGCAATCCAACAACCATAAAGTCACGCAGCAGCAAGAAAAAAAAAAAAAGCTCCTCAGACGTTCAGCAGAACACAGGGTGTCCCCGTTCAAAGGAGTTTGGACGTTCCCTCGGGAGGATACTCTTACAGCAGTGGGTCTCAACCGGTGGGTCACGGAACCAATTTCAGACATAAGCCTTTGCCAGAGAACATTTCCTTTAAAGGGGGGGTATTATGCTTTTTTCAATCACATAGCACCAGTCTATAGCATACTACAATGATGACGTAACCTTCTGTTGGTCTGTATATGCAGTAAATTAAAATAAATGCCTTGAATAAAATTGCTCTCTCAAAATGGCTGTACTGAACGTCTTGAAATAGGCCTCTGTCTCTTTAAGAAGCTTTCCGACACGCCCCCTTCAGCACACTGCTGTGGAATTTAAACAACAACACTGTGCGGGGAGGGGGCTCTGCTGAGCTGAGGAGCAGTGGTTGGTGGCTTGGCTGGTGACGAAAGGTCCAGAGGCATCTCCAGGAGGTGGGGGCGTTCCTAGGAGGACTGAGGCATAGCTACACCTAAAATGGCTGCCGTCTAAGTTTTTACTGATTACTCAAAAATATGTGAATGAGCCAAGGCAACACTCCAGGCATGTGTTTAATGAGGGAATGACATAATAACATAATATAAAGCTTGAAAAAGTCAATTTTACATAATACCCCCCCTTTAATCCACTGGTCTGTAAAATGATTGGCATTAGTTTCATGTTTTATCATCATTTCAATCTCTGTAGATTTTAGAGCTGAAACAACTTAATTAATTGAAAGCAGTGCAATATTTCAGGGATCAGGCTAGGCTAGGCTTTCATGTTCTCTAAAGTTCTGCTGCTGCTTAATTATTTGTCAGACGTTTTGATGAACAGAGAATGAAACGTGTTTACAAAATGACTAAGGAGACTCTTTTGAACAGCCGATTTCCACATGTGCTGGTTTCACTTTCCTTTCTGTTACGCTGAAGCAGAGCAGAGCGCGTTAGCTTTTTCTTTACATCCTGAGCCAGTTGTGGCGATTTCCCAACATTTGGACAACTTTTTTGGGAATTAAGCAGTTCATTTACAGCGAAGGATTTTCTCCAAGATGTTGTTTATATTCGACGTAGCCGATATCAGCGCCTTTTGCTGCAACTTCCTGACGACAGGGTTTGCATAACGGATGTTCCATCGACAACAACAACGCCTTGGTCATGTTTTGGATCCTAAAGAGGTCCCACTCTGCTGACTTCAATCGTTTTTGGGTGGATACAACACTGGAGGAGAGCGTCCTTCTGCCTCGCTCAACTACCGCTGAGTTTAGCGTGAAAAATTACCGCGGTAAACCGTGGCTTCTAAAATTCTTACGGAAAACCTACCGCGTCCTTTTATAATCGTGGTAATCGTAAAACTGGTTAATCTTGACATCTCTACACACACACACACACACACACACATACATACACACACAATCTGATAGACCAAAAATGACATGAACATTTCGAATTTTTGATGAAAAACCACTCTGTTGTTAAAGTTTGGGTCTGTAGAGTGCTTGTACATTTCATAAATGTGATGCGTTTGTGTCTCAGGACAATTACCCAATCACAAAGCAGAAGGAACTCTATCCTTATTTTTGCCAGATCCTAGAGTTCAACCATTACAAAACATGGCAGCACGTCTCCTCCAAACACTGACACATCAGTCCTCTGCTCTGTCCACTGGCTCCCGGTGCAGCTTAAAGTCTGGATGTTTGTGTTCAAGGCCATCAATGGCCTGGCCCCGGTCTACCTCGCTGAATTAGTAACCGTCTACCGACCAGTCAGAACTCTGCTTTCCTCTGAACACACCTCAATGGTCATTCCCAAGTTAAAATATAAAAAGTCTGGAGGCCGGTCATTTGCCATCCAAGGCTCAAAGCTGTGCAATCAGTCGATTACCAAAATCATTGTCAGTTGCACCCAAGTAGATTCATTAATTTTTTTAAATCAACAAAAGATTTTACTGGATTCAAACGGCAAAGCACTTCATGGATGTGAATACATTTTCTTGTGTGGGTCCCCGTGCCATACCAGTTTTGAACCACTGCCCTATAGCAGATGTGTTACAGACAGAACAGTTCATATTGGACAACACTTTTAATACAACAGTGGTATCAAAATTCAATTATAGTTTATTTGTCCTGAAAGAGCAGACAACAAACTTTGTCCCAGTTTTTGTTTCATGTGGATAGGGCCAATAATGATAGTATGCAATATTGTTTTGACTTGGTTTGAGGTTAATATCTCAAACTGTTACTAAGTAAAGTCTACCATGTCTTTCTTAACAGCGCACTGGAGTCTACAATCCAACACCTGTAGAGTTCCAGAGAGACAGACATTCATCAAAGCAGACACCCACACCTCTCTCTGCACCCCTCACACGGGCCAAATCAGGCCCCTGGAGGGACCGAGTTCAGCCCACAGGCCTCGCTTTGAGCCCCCCTTTACACTACAGAGTGCCTGTGACAGCAGAACAGACCCGACACCAGCTTCCACCAGTGCAGGCGGGCGCGCAGCCAGTGTTTACTTGCACCATCCCCAGTGCCAGCAAAACACTCAATGCGACGTGTGGGGTCCGAGCTCCAGCCCTGAGCTACTTCTTCTTCTTCTGCACCTCTCCCTCCATCTCCCCACCCGTCCAGAGAAGCCGAAACCTGAGCTGAATGCCTATGCCTGCGCTCCGCGGGCGCCTCTTTGTCCGCGTACGGGACCTGTTGTCAACGCTGCCTCAATAAAACGTGGATAAAATACAAAGTGGTTATATTAGCGGCGTGGACTGAGAGGACAAAAGCGCAGAGACGATGAGAGGCGGCGTGGAAAGCCCTCGACGGCCATCCAGCCTGTGGTGATTATTAGCTCCATACTAGAATCCAGCAGCAGCCAGGGAGTGTGTGGGAAGGACGTGCATGCCAGTCCGCTGCTTCTACCAGCAGCTGATATGAGCCTGCGGATCGGAGGAGCTGCAGATACAGGACTATACAGAATTCAAGGGCCAATAGCAGGAAATATATTATGTCATTTCAACTGTTTCTTAAAATCTTTCACCGAGACATAGGAGAAGTTAAAATGAAAACCAATCGATGTTGTTTTGTCTTTCTAGCACATTCAAAGAAGACATATTTTTTAGCTTTGAACCATGTTTGTAACATACGAGCAATTGCGATTATGAAACAGAGTTAGAAGTTTGCAGATGATGTTGTTCTGTTGGCTTCATCAAATCAGGACCTTCAGCTGCTCTGGGGCGGTTTGCAGCCGAGTGTGGGGCGGCCGGGATGAGGATCAGCAACTCCAAATTCGAGGTCATGGTTCTCCACTTTAAAAAGGTGGTTTCCCCTCTTCAGGTCGGTCGAGAGTCCTTGCCTCAAGTGGAGGAGTTCAAGTATCTCGGGGTCGTGTTCACGAGTGAGGGACGGATGGAGCGAGAGATCGACAGACGGATCGATCTACGTTCTCACCCTCACCTATGGTCATGAGATCTGAGTAATGACCGAAAGGACTAGATCGCAGATACAAGCGGCCGAAATGAGTTTCCTTCGCAGGGTGGCTGGGCGCACCCTTAGAGACAGAGCTCGGAGCTCGGAGTAGAGCCGCTGCTCCTTCACCGTCGAAAGGAGCAGCTGAGGTGGTTCGGGAACATAGACTGTAAAAAAATGTTTCTTTCGAAAACCAGCCTGATTTCTTTAATTGTGTCTAACCCAGCGTTATCTCAGGAGGAATATGTAGCCGTAGAAAGTGTTTAAAGATAGAAACCAGGCGTTAAAGTTGTTTTTAACGTGTCTAAAGTCCAATGCTTTTCAATGGGAGACTAGCGGCGATATGGAGGTACTACAGCAATGGCGGAGCAATGGCGGCCTCCAGTGTTGCGGTCGTAAAGCAGAGCAGCCAGCGGCCATTGGTCGGGCATCTGTTCCGGGTGCCTCCTGGTCGCCTCCCTCGGGAGGCGTTTCGGGCATGTCCTATTGGGGGGGCGGCCTCGCGAAAGACCCAGGACCAGCTGGAGGGACCATGTCTCTGCAGCTGTAGCTTAAAAAGGCAGCTTACAGTGTATTGAGTACACCGTAAACATTTACATTCCTTTACATAGGAATGTAAATGTTCCTATGTAAAGCGCTCTGTGACCACATAAGCCAAAGCGCTAAACAAATTAAGTCCTTTTCTTTCCTGACGTCAACTCAGGAAAGAAACCAGAAACAGGGCTTTGGACGCGTCAGGATATTGTCTGCACTCGTGACAGGTGCTAAATAGTGAGAGTGTAAGCTGGAAATAGGATACAACAATTTGTGGGCACCTTGCCTGTCTTATAGTTTAAAGAGTACCTAAACGGGCGTGCTAAAGCCTTTCCCCACCCACAAACAAAAGTCAAAAATTGCAGCGAAAGAGGCGGTCTCTGAGGTTTGGGCCTTGATTGACCTCGACATTTGCATTGGCACAATCACAGCAGACAGATTACATGCGAGGGACTTGGTTATATACCACAGGTACAGGGGCAGAACAATGGGCAGCACCTGATGACGATGTGTGGAGCTGGTGCGGCTTATGATGTTCTGTGGAGGCCGTGGACACGTCTCCAGCCAATCAGGAAATTCTAATTTAGTAGCAGCGTTTACCCTGAAGGGGGCGCAACCCATTCGTTTTCAGGCCAAAGTTCGGATTTGACACATATTTGCGCTATAATGTCAGAATAATGTCAGGAACACTATGAGACACCCATCCAGACAGTTTATCAGTAGTAAAAAAAAAGAAGCTTGATTTGGTGTTTAGTTGCTCTTTAAGGTTCCAAATCTCATACGTAATAGAGAGAATGCTGCACGAGTGTAAATTACTCTGCTGCGATCCACTTTTGCACATGCTCCTCGTTTTGCAAATGAGCAAACACTTTCTAGCTAAATGACCCCCCCAAAGTGGGTTCATCACAATAAATGTTGTAGCAAACTGAAAGTCAAAGCATATTTTCATTATTTAACAACACGTCATTCCCCGCACTGCCTGCAGAGGGCGGTCTGACTGTCTCCCCTTCGCATAGGCATCATGTCAAATGCATTTTTGTCCAATGTGTCATGTGCACTTTCGGTCTGTGCTCGTAAACCTGCGGTCCTGGATCTGCGGCGGCTCCGGTCTGTGCGGGTCCAGCCTCCTCGCTTGTTCCACAGACCGTATAAACGCACAATGCACACACACACACACACACACACTGGAATGGGCCGAAACCAAGCCCGCGCGCCCGAACCGCCCGTGCAATGTCAAACAACACCGCGACGCAGCACGACGTCCATGTTATGCCGCGCGACAGCGTTTAAAGCGTTGAATTCCGCGATTGTGCATTGTCCGCGGCGCGTGCGTTGACTGGGAAATGCCCCACAACGCAGAAATGAATCGTGACTACGGAGCTCTGTGCGGCTGCCCACTTCAAATCGAAAACATTCCGAGCATTTATATCCATTTATCACGCGACAGCAAAGCGCTTTCTTCCGCGGGACGCGCGTATACGCAAGCGAGTGACATCCAGCCAAAGCATATGTGGGGGGGATTAAAATAAAGCGCCACACTAACCTTGATGGGGTCGCCTCCTGTTATCCACTTGTCATAAAACAAATCTGACAACATGGGTCTCTCCGGGTAAGTTTCCAAAAACGCTGGGCGATGTGTGCAGGGGTAAAAAGCTCCAAAAAGGACAGCAAGGGGAGCGCAGCAAAGTGTCTTCCTCCTCCTCCTCTCTCTCTTCGGGAACCACCACCTCCTCCAGCAGCAGCAGCAGCCTGAGCCAAACCACAGGGAGAGAGAAAAGGTTGTGTCTTTTCGAACAGCTGTTTTTTCCAAAATGGAGTTAGCCGTGTCCCGGACCAATCAGCGCGGGGCTGGGGAGGCTGCTGCGCCTCGGTGGGCTGGGCTGGACACTGGGAGTTATTAAGGAGCAGGACACACCAGTTTTACGATTATTTTATTTTATTCATCTCGTGGAGCTTCTCCCACAAACAAAGCACAGACCTTTCTCTTTGGCAGGGATTTTTTTTATGAGGCTTTTTCAATCTGTGTCACGTTATTTTTAAAAACAAAATATTGGTACCTATAATGATCGACTTAATTTACGATACCGATACATGTACAAACTCTCTAGAGGAAAAAGATAATGGCGTCTACAATGTTATATCGCTAGAAACTTTACTTATTTACCGATTGCCAATGTGAAATGATGTGGTTTCAGTCGTGTTAGAGTCAAAGTAGGGGTGGGAGATATTGACAAAAATGAATATCTCGATATTCAGACAATATTTTTGCAATCCTTCACAGAAATGTGTGCAAACTGGCAAAGAAGGTCCAGTCGGTCTTTTGACTTGCTGTACCTGACTTATTTATTGTATAGAATTACTAGTACATAAAGATATGACACATTATTGACTTAAAGTGCATATGACACATTCGACACAATTTTTGCTAAAACACAGTTAACACGATTATATTTAAGATTTTGCTAAAGATTATTCCCAGTTTTCTTTAGTTTGACCATTTTTGTGATGTTTATAGTTTCACTTCCTTATTGGACACTGACAGGAAGTGACATCGAAGAAGGTAAACAATTTTAAACTGTTGCCATGCAACCATGTTAAGTAAATGGGAAATGAGTGAGTCAAACTGCTATGGAATGTTTCCTTCTTCTATGTCACTTCCTGTCAGCAGCTTAAAATTCAAATAAAAATAACTTTTCTGCCCAACATTTCTTCATTAAAATTGCTGCTTCACTGAAAAAAAAAATGCTAACTATGCAACTGATGAACTTACAACTGATGTAATCCATCTAAATAAGTCATATTTTCAAGAGCATTAAAATCTGTCATATGCACTTTAAACATAGGGCAGGGTGATATGAACAAAAATGTATATCACGGTATGAAAAATAAATATCACAATAACAATGTATTTGGCGATATAATTTACACCTGACAAAATACTTCAAAATCAAAGCCTTTAGACAATTGGGGAAATTCATTTAAAGCTTTTTTAAATTCTATTTATTCATCTAAATCTCTACCTTCATCTGGAAGAACACGCACGGAAGATAAGATAAGATAAGAAATAATATTGCTACAATATTTGCAACTTCATCTCCATCCCAGTGAAATGCTCCTGTAAGTTCAGTTTACTTGTGTTTTATTGTCAGGAGACTGGGGATAGACCTGAGAGTATCTGGGACATGTGCTTGCTTCTGCAACATGAGTCAAATTAATTGGTTTTCTTCACCGTGTTGTTAGTTAGCACCAGCAAGTTAGGAAAGTTAGCTAGCTAGCAAGGCCGTGCTACAACTTGTCTTGAGCCCTTTCCTCGCAAATATGAGCGACTCAAGTGACAAACTTCATGCATATCATTAGATTCTTCATCTCTGTAATCGCTCCACGCTGCCATGTTGTTGTTTTGACTGTGTTACGCTACGGTAACCCACAAGGACAACGCCACAAAGTCCGGAAAAACTGTGGTGGAAAAAACAAAACATGTTTGGGGGGGTGGGATTATACAAATTATGAAATATTCGATATCCTAATGTTGCATATCGTCCAGACAACAATTTGGATATTATCGTCTAAACGATATATCTCCAACTTCTAAGTCAAAGTGAATGAGACTGAGTGAGTGAGTCAGTGAGTGCGTTTACTGTGTGTATGCTACATAATATGGATATTTTTTACAATTTAGGATACAGTTTATATGATACAGAATAATTGTAATTTTTATGAATGTAATTTTAAGGGGAGACACTGCAGGCAAAACTCATTTTTTTCAGTTTTCAGGTTTTGGGCCAAATTGGTCTCTGAACATATAAACTTTCACCTCGAAATTAAAATCATACCTAATCTTCACAATAACATGTTTAAATATTGCACTGATTGAATGTTTCTCCATAGATTTATATGGGAATCGTAATGTCAAGGGCCATTTCCTCAAAAGGCATTTTTCTCTCATTGGGGCGACATCTGGACGTCAGTAGCTCCTACAGACTTACGTTTTCCAGCCTTGGATTGAACAATATTTGGAAGATTTTTTAATATCTAATTCCTAGCCTGATTTATTGAGTTTTGAAAGTTAAAAAACAAGGAGAAAAATGCATGTTTTCACTTAAAAACAGTTTATTCTAAAACTGAACAAGTTATCCAAAATCCCCTCTGAAAATTCTTTGGCATAAAACACCTTATTTTTATATGAACACATTAAATGACAGAAAACGTGCAATACATATGCCAGTGATCTACAGCAGAAGTTTCAAAGTGATATCTTAACATTTAAAAAAAAATCCCTATTCACCTGCAGTGTCTCGCCTTAAGTTGCATTGGGCCTGTCCCGGTCAGAAAGTCCCACCGGCTGTTCCAACCTTGGACAGATATAGGCTTATTTCTATGGGAGATTCTTCTATGAGGTGAACATTCTTTTACTTTGTGGCTCACTGTGAGGCCCTCAGTTGATACAGTACTGACATGTTTTACATTTCCTGAATCCACAGAGTCTAGAGAGTTACCCAGTATCAGACATTTGTGTCTGTGATGTTCCTGGAAGAAACAGTGTTAAACGTAGTAAAACAGTTTTTGCGAAAATGGTGAAAAAATGTCCTCAGGTTTGAGTTTGAGGAGCTATGGTTACCATGGTAATAGTCACAGAGTAGTACATTTGGGCTCAAATGAAACATGAAAATATCTTCTTTACAATGACACAAAAACAATGGTGTAAATCATTATCTAATGGGCCAGAAATGGCCTAAACCAAAATATGGACCAGTGTCAAAAGCGACTTTTTCGACATGGGTGTGGTTCACTTCAAGAGCTGAA
The DNA here is from genome assembly GCA_007210695.1 of Neogobius melanostomus. NCBI lineage: Eukaryota > Metazoa > Chordata > Actinopteri > Gobiiformes > Gobiidae > Neogobius > Neogobius melanostomus. The sequence goes on from VHKM01000438.1 coordinate 843,709, forward strand.
AACTATGATAAAGCTATAACTCTGAAAAGGCTATCATACAAAAACAAAAACCTCAGACATGGACCTACTTAGATAGATAGATAGATAGATAGATAGATAGATAGATAGATAGATAGATAGATAGATAGATAGATAGATAGATAGATAGATAGATAGATAGATAGATAGATAGATAGATAGATAGATAGATAGATAGATAGATAGATAGATAGATAGATTGATAGATAGATAGATAGATAGATAGATAGATAGATAGATAGATAGATAGATAGTGATTGTAAATTGTGCATTAGTCTCTTGCTCACATTCACACAACAAAGCAGGAACTACCAAATTAAAAAGTAAAAAAAACACATTTTAAAAGAAAACAATAAATCCAAGAGAAATTAAGTTAAGTTAAGGCACTGCAAGACAATGTTCAAGACATTTCCCTCTCTCCTCCTCCTCTGCTCCTCCTGACGTGGCTCTGTTATAAAGCCTGATGGCATGAGGGACAAAAGAGTTCTTCAGTCTGTCCTTGGAGCAAGTCAGAGAGCGGAGTCTGGAGCTCACGGCACTTCTCTGGCGGGAGAAGACCGAGTTAAGGGGGTGGCTCAGGTTGGACAGGATCGGCCTGATCTTAGAGAGCGTCCTCTGCTCCACCACCTTCTCCACTGAGTCCAGGCCCAGTCCAACCACTGAACCCGCCTTCTTTAAAAATCAACGATAGCCTTTGTCACCTTTGGTGGTACCAGTATGTCAGACTTTGGGGTTTGGCCCAGGACTAATGACCATATCGATTTAAAATATGTGTCATCTGGATCCATAGAACAGAACAATGATGTGAATTCATGAGGGATGTAACAATGAAGTCCGATTCGATTCAATTTTCGATTTCAAGTTCATGATTTTCAGTTTGTCCTTGTAAAAAACTGTAACTGTCTCAGTAAGTGAACTTTACATTACAAGAAAGATTACAAGACATGAAAATAAACCCCTTTTTTTTTACATGGATCCTTTTATTTTTGACATCGATTGAAATTTAAGCAGTTTAAATCGATGTCAAATCGATTTTCGATGAATCGTTACATCCCTATAATTAATTAATTTGAGCTAAAACAACCAGAGGTGGGTAGAGTAGCTGAAGTATTTACTCGAGTAAGAGTAAAAAGTACGCGAGTATATTACCTAGTACAACCATTCCCAAAGTCCGGAACATCGCGGCCCCCTTGTCGATCCATAAATTTCTCGTGGTCCCTCAATAGAAAATAATTTATCCTATTCATTGGAATGTTCTTATTGTTTTACAGCTAAAATTACATAAAAGCAACATCTAGCAACGACTGGGGTTTAAAACTGGTTTCAAGTAATACACTTTAGCGAATAAATGTATTTTTCCTTTTTTTTTATTTATATTTTTTCAAATGTACTTGTTTTCTAGACAAGCTTGTCTCCAAGGCCCCCGGACCCCATTTTGCGAACAACTGACCTAGTATATTTCCAAAGGAAATGCCAGAACAATATATGAAAAGAATCTTTCTGAAGAATAAAGTATGAAACACAAATGACATAAATGAGGCGACAGTGGTGCAGATGGAAGGTCAGGGGTTCAAATCCCAGCTCCTGAAGATGCACGCTGTCGCTGTGTCCTCGGGCAAGACACTTTTACCCACCTTGCCTGACGTCTGTGTACACTGGTGCATGAATGAGAGAGTGAATGGGTGATGTGAAGCGCTCTGGGCCTAATGTGGTGGAAAAGCGCTATAAAAGTTGAGACCATTTACCATGAAACACAAATCACATGAAGCTTTTGCCTCTGAAAGATTTAACCACTGTGGAACGAGTAACATTTTATTTTTATTTTACTCAAGTGAGTAAAGTGAGTAAAAACTTAAAAAAATGTACTCAAGTAGAAGTAAAAACTAAAAAGTACCATATACAACTACTGTAAAGTACATGCACTTGAGTACTTGAGTAAATAACAGAGTGCCTCTGGAACAAACCTGGTGTCTGTCTAAACGTGGTATCTTTTGTTGTCGTGTAAGTAATGTATAGTTTTGTATAGTTTTCACTCGTTTCTTTCTTGCTTTGAGGCCGGAGCTGATCAGAGATTGCAACAGTTCCATAGAAAAACAGTTTGGGGTATGATTCACAGCAGATTGCACAACAGAGGGATGGATTTACACTCGCCGAAGGAGCACAGTGCCCCTCATGTGTCGGGACATATGTGCACAGTGCATGCGGGGGATTGCCAGTGACGTCACCAGGGAGGGTCACCCACTCATTTTTTGTTAAAGAGAGAAGTGTCGACAAGAGTTAAAGGTTCTATATCATGCAAAATCGACTTTTTGGAGTTTTTAATCATGTTGTTATGCTATTTCCTTCTCAAAAACACCCCCAGAGCGGTTTTTGGCTTCATTCATACAGTTCTAAGTAATCCTCCTGAATCCTGCTCTCTGAGCAGCTGCTCCGCCCTCTCCTGGTAAACCACTGAGCTGTTCAGTTGTGTCGTCACAAAGGAACGGAAGTGCTCTACGTCTGTAATGTAATGCCTTACGGCCTGATTTTAATTTATAAAACAGCTGTTTCATTATTTTTGTTGTAAGAGAGAATTTTTTTTTTAAATTTTATTTTAAAAAAGGAACTCTCCGATGCGTCTGTGCTGTCCCGGGAGAGTAAACAAACGCACCCCCGGAGGATCCGAACAGAAGTCATGTTTGTGAAGACTGAGCTCTTTCTAACCTACTCTGGACACGCCTGTTCTTTTTCTTACCCAACGATAATGTCACGGGTTCGCGTTTGGCTACGAGAGGAACAGGACTATTCAACCTTCCTAAAGAAGAGTGCACTCGCCAGAAGTTGGAATTTCTTTCTGGGATTCAGCGACTTTATCAACCAACCTGATGGATGCTTGGTGAACCTTGGCCAGAATCAAAGTGGATTAACTTTTATAACCAACGCGAGTCCCATAACGTAAACACCCGATGATGGGGAGGCCAGGCTGAGCGGTGAGTCAATCGTGTTCGCGTGTGTGTTAGCGTGTGTGTTAGCATGTGTGTTAGCGTGTGTGTTAGCATGTGTGTTAGCGTGTGTGTTAGCGTGTGTGTTAGCGTGTGTGTTAGCCATTTATGAAACTGTGTTGCACATGTCAACTCCTTATAACTGCATTATGTGAAGTAACTTCACTTTTTGCAGCGATATTTATATTTATAATACTGTAAATGTGGAATGAGCGGAGAGAGGGGCGGAGTTAACTGAATCTAAGTGTCTCGTCTTCCGGGTTTGGAAAATACAAAAATACTTATATTTCTCTCAAAAATGAGTACTCCATAGTGATAGAGGTACAATATATCATATAAATGCCTATAGTTTACTTTGGAATGTCTAAAATAGCATGATACAGGTCCTTTAAAGTGAGGGGTAGAAACATTCATTTGGGTTACACTGTTACACTTTTAACAGTGTAAAAAAAGATAACAAGCTTTCACTTTCATCTAACGGCGTGCTGGGGAATCCGTGAACACACTTCGAGTGCAGAATGGGTTCAGCGATGGATTAGGCGCTTTAATGCGAGATGATTTATCAATGTTGAGATAGTACTGCTTAAAGGGAGAAAACTAAGTAACTCGTGCACCCTAGAGGCCATAAGAACCACAAGTGTAACATGACCAGTGGTATTGGTATATTAAATTAAACAAAAGCCTGACAACGCCATCCAGTGTAAACTGGAAAAAATGTGCTTTAAGGCACACAGGTTCGACCCATAAGGACAGAGGCAGAATGTTCCTTTAACACAGTTTAGTTTATTTCTATGTTTTACTTTTGTTGTATCTTTCTGTTAGGATTTCATACTTTGACATTTCATTTCACAAGTATGTTACATTTGTTAGCCGACAGTAGCTTTCGGTTAGCACAGTTTATACACAACACAAAATTGGAAGCAAGACAGCAGGGGTTAGATCCACCGTCGCACATCTAGCTCAAGTCGGCCGGTCCGGTGCTTCGATAGCACCCCGGTTACGCGAGGTGCCCCAGCAGACCCCGAACCATGCACCAAGAGCAATGGACAACAAGGAGTGGTGCGCGTTGAGGCCAGTGGGGGGTCCGCCCCCTTTGCTCTGAAATGAGTTGTGATAGTGGCAGGCCGTGGTATTGCACCCTACGGCTCAACAGCCTTTTTCGCCATAGACAACAATGTAAAAGGAGCAGCCTGTAAAATGGTCCACGGGGCATCTGGAGTTTCAGACTAAGGCAAATATATTTCTTTAAAATTACTATTTTTAGGACATGGACTTTTTTTCTTCGTAAAAAAATTGTAAAGCATCAAAAACTATTTTTAAAAAGTATTCCAATGACGTGACGTCACCAGTGCTGTGGACGTGCGCGAGCGTGTGCGTGAAGACTCATGAACGAGCAGAGGTCTTCCCCGTTAAGCGGTCTGAGAGCCAAACAGACAACAATACGGTAATGAACGGGACTGGACTAGGATAAACGCTAACAGGCACCTAAAGTAAGTTTTTTCTTTACCCATCCATCCATCCATCCATTTTCTTCCACTTGTCCGTTGCCGGGTCGTGGGGGCAGCTGTTGGAGCTGTCCAAATCACATTGCACCAGCCTCTATGGCTCCTCCTGCAGGTGGTGGGTCCACAGAAGGACGGCCTCATGGTTCTAACCGGGCCTGTTGGTCTCTCATAAGGGGCTTCTTTACTCAGTACTAAAATGTATTGCGAACCTACACATGGCAAGCGTGTTTAAATGTTAAAAAGTAGGCCTATTAGCTAACATGAACAACAACAATTTAAACTAATGAAGACGTGATCGTTTTTCTGATTAGGCTGCACGGCTTTGAAAATAGCTTTTTGGTTCGATAATAAAAAAATGGTAAATCATTTAAGTTACTTCAGTGGTGATGTTTATACCTTTCTTTTCAGATAACGTAGGTACAGTACCAATAAAACCTATATTGAAACAACAAAACATGATTTCTGCATCTGCCCTGGATCCAGTACAGATAAATGCTGTACTGGTACAGCATTTACTTCAAATTATACTAATGATAATGCAATATAGAACACTTTCTTAGTGCTCCTTTGTATTTCAGCCAAACAATTCTAGTGGTGAGGTTATACTAGCAAATACAGTGAAGTAAAAACTCGATTTTTATCATTTCTATTGCAATATGAAGACGGCCAGCACTTACGAAACTTCTCAGAAAAGTGGCCGAGCGAGAGTACATTAGCGCGGCGACGTACGTTCGAAGGGCCGCTGTAAGTTACGGTTGTTGTAAAAGAGCGGGGCTATCTAGCTTATTAAGCCCTGCACTGACAAACTGACCCCACAGATCATCTTAACATAGTAACTTAATCGCCTCAAATGGCCTTAAAAATTCATTTTGTATTTAAAGTACGATTATATCAAGAGATTTAACTTACAGCGTAATGGCGTCTGCTCCGCTCTGAGGCTTCGTCGGCAGCTGTGCGCGCTCCCGCTGCTTTTACCCACTTGGGCCGTAGGGAGCATAGATACAGGTGACGCGTCATACGGGTACTATGGGCCGTTATGGCGGACGAAACTGGTTTCATGCGCCACTAAGCACCACTATGTAAAGAGATAGGAGCTGGGACAGCATGCCTCTTCCATCTATATAATTCAATGGTTGAGGCTCTCAACCACCCGCGACGCTGGACCCGTGGAAAACGGCACGCACAACCCTGGGCCCAGCCCAACCAGGCCGGAAGACGCCAGTGAGGAGACAGAGGAAGTGCGTGTGAACCAGGGTGGCTTTTATACTAATTAAACGCTAGCGCCCTCTGCTGCCCGTGTTGATATTTAAAATATCAACCACTGCAGATAAGTTTAACATTAAGTAAATAGTATGGCGGGTAAGCAATTATATTTTTTATATATAAATATTTTGTATTTATCTATTTGACCTTTATTCAACCAGGAAAGTCCCACTGAGATTGGGAATCTCCTGGCCCCAGAGGGAATCTGTTGTATTTATGTAATATGTAAACTTATTACATAAATAAACTTAAGTCCCAAGATTGACCCCTGGGAGTCCCCCAGGGGTCAATCTTGGGACCCCTCTTATTCAACTTGTACATGCTTCCATTGGGTCAGCTAATAAACAGCAACAATGTGTCGTACCACAACTAACAACTTTCTCCAACTAAACTCAGACAAAACTGAGATCATTGTCTTTGGCCCACAGACACAAAGACAAAGTGTTATCAGTCACCTTGAGTCTCTCGCTCTGAAACCAAACAAAATCAGGTTAGAAATCTAGGAGTAATCATGGACTCAGACCTGAACTTAAACAGCCACATCAAAGCAATAACATCATCAGCTTTTTACCATCTGAAGAACATTGCTAAGATCAGAGGAATAGTGTCAAAACCAGACTTAGAGAGACTCATCCATGCATTTGTCTCCAGCAGGTTAGACTACTGTAACGACTGCTCACTGGCCTTTCTAAACGAGCTGTTAGAGCTGCAGAACATCCAGAACGCTGCTACTCGAGTCCTGACAAGAACCAGGAAATACGACCATATTAGTCCAGTGCTCCGGTCTCTGCACTGGCTTCCTGTCACTCAGAGAATAGAATTTAAAACAGCTCTGCTTGTGTACAAGTCTTTTCATGGTTTAGCACCAAAGTACATCTCTGACATGTTAGAGCCGTATGAACCATCTCGGGCCCTGAGAACTTCAGGGAGGGGTCTCCTGGTGGTTCCCAGAGTCAATAATAAACACGGTGAGTCTGCGTTTCAGTTTCATGCAGCTAAAATCTGGAACAGTCTTCATGAGGATGTGAGACAGGCCTCAACTCTGACAATGTTCAAATCCAGGCTGAAAACAGCTCTTTTTACCCGTGCATATGAAAACTGAAAGTATTTTATCTGCACTCTTGCCTTTTACTGTCATTGATTAACTTTATGTTGATGTTTTATTGATTGATTTGATCTGTTTTCTTGTAATTTTTTCTGCAACTGTGAAGCACTTTGAATTGCCTTGTGTATGAATTGTGCTCTACAAATAAACTTGCCTTGCCTTGCCTTGCCTTACCCTAAAATGTGTGTATATGTATGTATGTATGTATGTATATATACGGTATATGTATATATATATATATATATATATATATATATATATATACAAAAAAAAGCCATATGTTCAAAGTTGGTAAACCAAATGCCCCTTGACACTTGTTCGAGGTGTTAAGATTGTTCTGCTATTGTTTTTGTACTGTATTTTGTTTTGGATTGTGGACCCCGGCTATGTTATTTGTTCTGTTTTTTTTCTTTCGTATAAAAAAAAAAAAAAAACACTGCAGGTGTCGTAGCATGTTACAGTTTTTTGTAACATGCTACGTAACTCATTAATTGACCGTGAGAGTAAATACTACGCTGACAGAAAAGACAAAGGGACAGAGGGATATTGTTCATCCAATTACACAATGGAGATATTTGTTTTCATTCAAACTTGGCTGTAAATACTGTTTAAGTGGCGCTAGCCCACAGTTAGCTTTGCCCGTTAGCCTGTTAGCTTCTTCTTCGTGATTCCATTAGTGTGTATTGGTGACTCCGACCGAATGTGGTTTTCTGGCCAGAGACACCAGGGGCAGATGAAAGACCCCCCAATCATCCCATTAACACTTGTATTACCCCCACAGGGACTACGGAAAGGATTTATTAAGGTAAACAAGTTATTTAGTACTGCTTTAACATCTTAGTTTTTGTTTTGTTTGTTTGTTTTTCAGGAAATCACTGCAACATTGCGGCACTCCCTGGTCTTTCCCACACTTATTCATTCACAAATACTGACATGTTTGGCATCCACGTGTAGCACAAAAGGCGACCAAGATGACGCTGTAATACAAATATGGTCATTTCCTTTGTGGGAGACAGAAGTCGGGAGAAAAGGCAGCACTATAGGAGCATGCGCAAACATACTCAAAATTAGCTTTCATTCCATTCCACTTCAGTTGCTCCCACAGACTCCAAACTTCCCAGTCTTGTATTAAAATACATTTTGGAGTTTGTTTGTTTTTTGTCTGAGGGATTTTTAATAACTAAATCCATGACTGGTTTATTGAATTTTGAACCCCTTTTGAACTTCCAGACGGGGCTTTTCTGTGTGGAGTTTGCATGTTCTCCCCATGTCTACGTGGGTTTCCTCCGGTTTCCCCGACCACTAAAAACATGTACAATAGGTAAATGGTCCAGCCAGATGATACTGACCATCAGCCACATTTGGAGATGGGTCCCCCAGGCACTGCGGTCGCCCACTGCTCCTTACAGGCCCCAGAGGCATCGAAGGATGGGTAAAAATCAGAGGTTACATTTCCCTACAGGGAAAATAAAGTAATACCTTCCCTTGCTGATTTTTTTTCTGACAAAAATCCGATATGAATCTTTGACTAACATTACCAACAAAATCAAACCATGAATTAAAACCTGGCTCAATCCATTTTTTTAGATTAAGTCAATATAGTCATTTTTAGCCTTTTCTTTCTTTCTTTTGTTTAAAATATAAAAGCCTTAAAGGAACAGGCCACCGTTTTTCCATACTGTGATATGTTCTTACCTGAGCTTAGACAAGTTGATGCCTGTCTGGTCTTTGTGCCCGTGGAAGAGCATGGTCGCTTCTAACTTCACCCCCGTTTGGAGCTGTATAGGAATATGCTGGGAGAGGCTAAATGTTAACAACATCTTTGGTCTTTTTGCGTGACTGAGCGCATGCAGAAAGACCAGACAGGTACAGTATCAACTCGTCTAAGCTCAGGTAAGAACATATCTCAGTATGGAAAAACGGTGACCTGTTCCTTTAATTTATTTTTTTCATAACAAAACATAAAATGACGGGAAAAACATGCAGTACATTTCTCCCCCCTAATATTAATGTCAGTAATCTACGGCAGAAGTTTCAAATGAGTATCTAAGTTATATATTTAGTGTCTCGTTTTTCATCAGCAGAAGAAGAAACTACCAAAATTGAAGTGAATTGTTACTCCGGGTTTGTTTACGGAACAACAAATGTGAAAGGAATATAAATAGAGATATACACTCACCTAAAGGATTATTAGGAACGCCTGTTCAATTTCACATTAATGCAATTATCTAAACAACCAATCACATGGCAGTTGCTTCAATGCATTTAGGGGTGTGGTCCTGGTCAAGACAATCTCCTGAACTCCAAACTGAATGTCAGAATGGGAAAGAAAGGTGATTTAAGCAATTTTGAGCGTGGCATGGTTGTTGGTGCCAGACGGGCCGGTCTGAGTATTTCACAATCTGCTCAGTTACTGGGATTTTCACGCACAACCATTTCTAGGGTTTACAAAGAATGGTGTGAAAAGGGAAAAAATCCAGTATGCGGCAGTCCTGTGGGCGAAAATGCCTTGTTGATGCTAGAGGTCAGAGGAGAATGGGCCGACTGATTCAAGCTGATAGAAGAGCAACTTTGACTGAAATAACCACTCGTTACAACCGAGGTATGGAGCAAAGCATTAGTGAAGCCACAACACGCACAACCTTGAGGCGGATGGGCTACAACAGCAGAAGACCCCACCGGGTACCACTCATCTCCACTACAAATAGGAAAAAGAGGCTACAATTTGCACGAGCTCACAAAAATCTGACAGTTGAAGACTGGAAAAATATTGCCTGGTCTGATGAGTCTCGATTTCTGTTGAGACATTCAGATGGTAGAGTCAGAATTTGGCGTAAACAGAATGAGAACATGGATCCATCATGCCTTGTTACCACTGTGCAGGCTGGTGGTGGTGGTGTAATGGTGTGGGGGATGTTTTCTTGGCACACTTTAGGCCCCTTAGTGCCAATTGGGCAACGTTTAAATGCCACGGACTACCTGAGCATTGTTTCTGACCATGTCCATCCCTTTATGACCACCATGTACCCATCCTCTGATGGTTACTTCCAGCAGGATAATGCACCATGTCACAAAGCTCGAATCATTTCAAATTGGTTTCTTGAACATGACAATGAGTTCACTGTACTACAATGGTCCCCACAGTCACCAGATCTCAACCCAATAGAGCATCTTTGGGATGTGGTGGAACGGGAGCTTCGTGCCCTGGATGAGCATCCCACAAATCTCCATCAACTGCAAGATGCTATCCTATCAATATGGGCCAACATTTCTAAAGAATGATTTCAGCACCTTGTTGAATCAATGCCACGTAGAATTAAGGCAGTTCTGAAGGCGAAAGGGGGTCAAACACAGTATTAGTATGGTGTTCCTAATAATCCTTTAGGTGAGTGTAGATTCCTTCAAAGAACACAATAATGAGGCACATGCTTGCAAACACGACTTACAGCCTGACAGACCACACTTACCACACTTACGAGCATTTGGATTGGTCCCAGGTTGGACTCCCAGGCGAGTTGACCATTATTTTCGTTCTCGTCTATTGTTGCGAGCGAGTGGGCCGTGCTTGGACATAAATACATCTGAAACTTGGTGACAAATAAATGGATGAGCGTGACAGAGTGAGCAGATGGCCCAAACCAAATCTGTTCATCTCCAAACAAGCCACTGAAGTTACTTACCGAGTGTATGCTGATGATCATTCATATACGGAACGGCTTTGAGTTGTTGACAATTGGTTACGTGCCGTAGATCCGTGATTGTTGCTGCGATCACCTGGTAATCACTGGACAGTCGATTTTTTGTTTCGAATGTTTTTTTTTTTTTTTTAGCACTCTGCCCCCCTCTCTGAAGAAGGTCCTGCTGTATAAATGTGCCAAGAACAACACTGCCCACCTCAGGATGTTTTTGTTTTATTAGCTCAATCGAAATACAGCAATAGCCATCCCCGCCTTTGCTCTGCCCGATCGCGTCAGACCTTGGAAGCTAAGCAGGAAGGGCCTGGTCGGTTCTTGGATGGGAGACCGTTTAGTAACACCAGGAAGCCTGGGGTGAATGTAGTGAGTGAATGAGTGGTAGGTGGTGGTCGGAGGGGCTGATGGCGCAGACTGGTTGCCTCGCTTCCGTCAGTCTACCCCAGGGCAGCTGTGGCTACAACAGTAGCTTACCACCACTGAGTATGGAGTGAATGAATAATGACGACAGTGTAGCGCTTTGAGAAACTTGGTAATACAGGCTTGTAAAGCGCAATACAAGTGCAAGACTTTTCAGTTAGAGAAAGGGTTGTCTTTGCAATTTTGTTTATGTTGATGCACTTTCATTAAATACAATAAATATATATTTAAAATATATTTACAGTTTGCCATTATTTTGTTTAAAATGGGGGAGAAAAAAAATCGAATCGAATTGTAAATCAAGTTTTTTATTTTAAAAAAATCGCTGATTTTTTTTGGGGGGAAAAACGCCCAGCTCTACTGCACAGAGTACTTCATTTCATGACTTGGGTAAAAGTACAGAGGCTACTGGTTAAAAAGCAAAAGGGGCACAGTTCAAATGGGAATTAACCTGTGACCCCACACTTTAATCAAGCGCATTTTCTCCAGTTTGGCTTTACCCAAATCTTAAAGCTTCTCGGTGCCTACAGGCCGTTGTGACGTCTCATTTGAAAGCTAAGGCCTGCATGACTGATTGGAACTTTTTTTGTCACTCGTTTTTGTCTCTTTTTCATCTCTTTCTCTTTTTTTGTGTCTTTTTCATTGCGTTATCGTCACTTTTTAGTCACTCTTTTGTGGCTTTTATCTTGCCTTTTCATCACTCTTTAGTCGTGTTTTTTTTTTAATTTTGTTATTGTCACTTTGTTGTTGCATTTTCATTCTAATTTTGTGTTTTTCAAGAAGCTTTTAGATCTGGGTAAAACCGACCTGGAGAAAATGTGCTCGGTTAAGGTGGAGGTTTCACTGTAGGAAAATCCTGCACTGTCGCTCAGAAAGTTGTTAATTCGGGTCTGAAGTCCCGTCATGCACGAGCTTAAAGGGGGGGTATTATGTAAAATCGACTTTTTCAAGCTTTATATCATGTTATTATGTCATTCCCTCATTAAACACATGCCTGGAGTGTTGCCTTGGCTCATTCACATATTTTTGAGTAATCAGTAAAAACTTAGACGGCAGCCATTTTAGGTGTAGCTATGCCTCAGTCCTCCTAGGAACGCCCCCACCTCCTGGAGACGCCTCTGGTCCTTTTGTCACCAGCCAAGCCACCAACCACTGCTCCTCAGCTCAGCAGAAGCCCCTCCCCGCACAGTAGTGTTGTTTAGATGCCACAGCAGTGTGCTGAAGGGGGCGTGTCGGAAAGCTTCTTAAAGAGACAGAGGCCTATTTCAAGACGTTCAGTACAGCCATTTTGAGAGAGCAATTTTATTCAAGGCAGTTATTTTAATTTACTGCATATACAGACCAACAGAAGGTTACGTCATCATTGTAGTATGCTATAGACTGGTGCTATGTGATTGAAAAAAGCATAATACCCCCTCTTTAACATAGAGACTGCAGTTACACGTGAGACCAGAGGTGGCAGTAGTGAGTATAAAAATGACCAACCTGCATCTAGTCCCTTTCAGTAGCAAATGACAAATTATTTTCATAAAGCTTTGCGGTTTCAAAAAGATCACAAGTTAATCACTCGTACGGCAACACGACGGGGACAAATCTTCCTGGCTGTGACAGTGAAATTTAGAACGGACTGGAGCAAAAACCAAACCATAACTGTTGAAGGCATTTTGACAAAATGTCTTCATCAGGGGATTATATGATGAAGACATTTGTCGAAACACGTTAGCGACGTCCTGGTTAATAAAGGACTTTTCTTCCACTATGTTTGTAAACAGTCAGTGTGCCTCAGACCTCTTGCTTTCACGCCTCCAACAGTTATGGCAAGGTTTCAGCAAGCTTCTTTCAGCCCACTCCTGTATTATTACTCAAGAGCCAACTGAAGCACTTTTAAATATTTATCTACGTTAAGACTTATTATGGCCTACTTCTTCCTGAAACCATAAGGAAATACCTCTTTATTGTAGTTGGCTCCACAGCAGGTTAAAATGAGCAAAATCCCATTATAGTGAATGAGGCTAAAGTTCCCCTGGACCCGGAAGTGGAGCGATGACATCATCACTCGACACCAACAATCCCATTGTCGAAGCCGCACGCCCTCAGTCCATTTTACAGCCTATGGTTGTGTCATTAGCATTACAATTGCACAGCGCCACCTACTATTCGGCAGTGTGCATTATAAGGCTAAAAAAATGGGACAAAATATGTGGCAATTGTCTCATGTAAAGCCCTTTGTGACCTTTGCTCCATCCGAAACCAGTAAATTGGTAAGAGGTCTTACATCAAACCGGATGTGTGTCAGCGTCCGCCATGATAAGAAGCGTCCGAATTGGGCTGTCGGTTAGGAAGGAGTTAGAAAGTGGCCTGTATGCTAACTATCATAGCCACTTTAGCATAGGGACCTCTGATGCTAACTCACTGGTGATTAGGAGCCATGTGCCATCCCATAAGCCACTGCGCCAATCTCTCCACCCCCCTCGCCCCCACCCTTGAGTGATTCATGCGCAACCACTGTTGATTGACAGGTGCACATTTGATAATAAAAATAATACAAAAAATAAGATTCTGCACAAGCCAAACTTTATAAAAGTGACAAAATACATGTTGTCGTCCCCACAGCTCAGTCACATGGTGTTAAAGAGCCTCCTCAGTAAATGGCCTAAATGAAGCAGTTTGTGCTTTTGCTTCATTTAGTAGAAACTTAAAGAGTACCTAAACGGGCGTGCCAAAGCCTTTCCCCACCCACAAACAAAAGTCAAAAATTGCAGCGGAAGAGGCGGTCTCTGAAGTTTGGGGGTGACATGCGGGGGATGAGTGTGTGGGCCACAATCACAGCAGACTGATTACGTGGGAGGGACTTGGTTATAAACCACAGGTACAGGGGCAGGACAATTGGCAGCACCTGATGACGATGTGTGGAGCTGGTGCGGCTTATGATGTTCTGTGGAGGCCGTGGACACGTCTCCAGCCAATCAGGAAATTCTAATTTAGTAGCAGAGTTTACCCTGAAGGGGGCGCCACCCATTCGTTTTCAGGCCAAAGTTAGGATTTTACACGTTTGCGCTATAATGTCAGAATAATGTCAGGGACCAGTGGACAACACTATGAGACACCCATTGAGACAGTTTATCAGTAAAAAAAAAACGTGATTTGGTGTTTAGTTGCTCTTTAAGCCACATGGCTAATTTGCATACTGTAGCTTTATGAAACCGCTGTTGAGATAAAATAAAGGGAAATGTGAAGGATCATTTGGATGTTTCTTTTTTCCCCCGCCTTAAATGTCTTTATTTGGACACTATGTTGTTGTTGGACAATATACAGTAGGTGGCGGCATGCGCTTTTGTTGATTTGGTGATGTCACTTCCCCTGGGTAAGGACGGTGGAATTGGGCAAATGCTGCTGAAGCTCTAGTTCACTAACTGCATAGAGATCTAACAGTTGACCTCATGAAAGGTTAAGGATTAGTTGCTAGTGTTAGTACTTAGAGGCTATCTATTAAGGGTTTCGGATGCAGCCCATATCTGTCAATTCTAATTCTTCTTCTTCTTCTTAAATCTACAAACTAAGTACACAACTTACTTGTCAACAGGAATGAGGAGACATTTGGCAGTGTGCAACTTTTGAGTCACTTTGGATCATATTAGTTTTTTTTTTTTTGAGGAAAGGAAATTGAGAATCATCATCCCTCTCAAATAGATTAAGATTTAATGCTTTCCAGTGTCGTTCTGAAGCGCGTACTCTACACGTACACACAGGCACTATATACGGCCGACTGCACAAACCCTTGTGAAGGTCACACGATCCCGTAAAGCCCGGTCGTTGAGTAGATTAAACTTTTATGAGCGTGTCAAATGCTTACATAAGAGAAAAGAGCAGGTACAGAAGGACAGGAGGCGGCAGCACTTTACTCCAATCTTTATCAGCGATGTCGGAGAACACAGTGTAGCTTATTGGTACATGCTTGAAATAAAAATGTAAAAAAAATCAATAAGAAAAACAAGTTCAAAACGGGCTGGGTCGATTTATTTGATCTATTTCTTTAAACCTACCTACTGACCTCGACTTTGTTTATTTTCTAAAAGCAAATCGAACCAACACTTGCAATACAGAACAAACCTTCGGGGGAACCTTGAAACGAAAAAAAAGGTTGAGAGAGTTTTTTGCCAGACATTGAAACGTCGAGTGAAAAGAAATAAAACTCCCAAGTGATGAAGCTTTACGAGTCTGTATCTTACTCACGTACCCAGCCCTTTAACTCTGAAAGCAAAACAAGAAAACATTAAACATACGATATTATTGCACATTTGTACATGGCCTAGTACTTTACAATTTGGCAAAAACAGAGTATCTATATTAGTAACACCTCGAGTTAGTTCCCCCCCCCTCGAAAATTAATTGTTTTTTAAGACTAAACCATTCACAGGCATCTGGTTCAAGTGAAATAATAAGGCATGAATCATGACAATAATGGTAATAAAAAAAGCTTTGATTCAACCTGAAAGTGAAGAACAATAAAGAAAGCAGTTCAACATTATGTATTTTAACATGTCAGCGCCCTCTGCTGGTAACAGGGGTAAATAAAACCACTCCAGAATGTTTAGCACATGAGGGAACGGCACAAATCTTTAAAATGATGGAATAAAAAAAAGGTTTCTCACAGAGCGCAGCGTGAGGACGGGCAATAACGTTGCTTTGGTACAAACATCGTGTGTTATATGGCAACCAACAAAAATGCATTTAAGGCAATGGAGTGTCCGTTTTACTAGAATTAAATGAGACGGGATTAGAAATATGGCTAAAAGTTGTGTTTGAACGCTGACCACATGCTACAAAAAAAAAAAAAAAGAGTAATAAATACATTAGTTTAAATGACTTGAATTACAATATTCAATGTGTTTCTTGGTATGGTAAGCTTATTTAAAGCCACACTGCAGAAGATTCCGGTTCACGTCACAAGAGCAACACTGAGAGACTGGCTGTGTCCAAACGGTTTAACTATATACTGCTGCAGAACAGTGGACTCATTCTGTTGATGATTCGGACACACAGCTCGCTCGTTTCTCTTCAGTGCAGATCACGTTTGGGCTGTGAACTGCAACATGGAGAAAGTAGTGAGTGGCATGTCCGAATCTCCAACAGAATAAGTGACTACATCTATTTTAAGTTCATGGATTTTCAAGAGAATGGCCTGGATTATTGCCTTTCTGCCTGACATTTGACAGCTCAAGCTAAAGGTCAGCTGCAAACGTTAATGACTTCATCATAACAATTTATATTTTAGTGGTTTATACATGAGAAATATGCTACACATTAAAGCTGGGCTTACGCTGTGTTAACTTGGCAAGAGCCAGATTGATATCAGTGCTAATAACATTAGCGCTGATATCAATCTGGGATCGCTCCGGCTTGAATCGTTCGTTCTTGAAGCAGCATTTTCTGCTGATTAGATCAAGCACATCACAAGTCCATTAAATATAGAGTATTGTTTGTGAGTATTCCAATGTATTTTATTATATTTGCTGGGGAAATGTACTTGAATTAATATGTAGGCAATCCAAAAGCAAATTCCTGCCATGGTAGACAATAAAGTTTTTCTATTCTATTCTATGCTTTAGTAGCACCTCGTGTTTTTGTCATTGTCATTGCGTTGTTGATTAGTTTCTATTTGGCCCAAACCACTTTTGGTTCAGTTTTGAACGGTGAAAGCGGAGGCGGTTCAAGTTGTATTCTCATGTGTTTGTGAACTCATTAATACCGTGAGAATTCAGCTTGCCGTAATGGTAAACAATCTGTGATTTTGGCACCAGTTTCAATCGCACAATGAAGTCGTACGATCTGTCAGCTCCCTGTGCGTCTCTGTCGTGCAGTGTTTGGGGCTACGAGCCGCGATTAGCCACGAGCCTCGATTAGCTACGAGCCTCGATTAGCTACGAGCCTCGATTAGCTACGAGCCGCGATTAGCTACGAGCCGAGATTAGCTACGAGCCGCGATTAGCCACGAGCCTCGATTAGCTACGAGCCTCGATTAGCTACGAGCCTCGATTAGCTACGAGCCGCGATTAGCTACGAGCCGCGATTAGCTACGAGCCTCGATTAGCTACGAGCCGCGATTAGCTACGAGCCGCGATTAGCCACGAGCCTCGATTAGCTACGAGCCTCGATTAGCTACGAGCCGCGATTAGCTACGAGCCGCGATTAGCTACGAGCCGCGATCAGCTACGAGCCTCGAAGCTACGAGCCTCGATAGCTACGAGCCTCGATTAGCTACGAGCCTCGATTAGCTACGAGCCTCGATCAGCTACGAGCCTCGATTAGCAATGAGCCTCGATCAGCTACGAGCCTCGATTAGCTACGAGCCGCGATTAGCTACGAGCCTCGATCAGCTACGAGCCTCGATCAGCTACGAGCCTCGATTAGCTACGAGCCTCGATCAGCTACGAGCCTCGATTAGCTACGAGCCGCGATTAGCAACGAGCCTCGATCAGCTACGCGCCTCGATCAGCTACGAGCCCGATCAGCTACGAGCCTCGATCAGCTACGAGCCTCGATTAGCTACGAGCCGCGATTAGCTACAAGCCTCGATCAGCTACAGCCTCGATCAGCTACGAGCCTCGATTAGCTACGAGCCTTGATAGATACGATTAGCTACGAGCCTCGATTAGCTACGAGCCTCGATCAGCTACGAGCCTCGATTAGCTAGAGCCTCGATTAGCTACGAGCCTCGATTAGCTACGAGCCTCGATCAGCTACGAGCCTCGATTAGCTACGAGCCTCGATCAGCTACGAGCCTCGATCAGCTACGAGCCTCGATTAGCTACGAGCCTTGATTAGATACGATTAGCTACGAGCCTCGATTAGCTACGAGCCTCGATTAGCTACGAGCCTCGATTAGTCCTCGATTAGATACGATTAGCTACGAGCCTTGATTAGCTACGAGCCTCGATTAGTCCTCGATTAGATACGATTAGCTACGAGCCTCGATTAGCTACGAGCCTCGATTAGCTACGAGCCTCGATTAGCTACGAGCCTCGATTAGCTACTACAACGAACATACAACTGAAGATCGTACCGAGTCCAAGGCACACTGACTGAAAAATGAGTTATTTTATTTTACACAGGACGCGTTTGGTCAGTGGTTACATGAAGACTGTTTGATCTTAGGGTTTTTTGGCATATTAAATATTTGTCGTGTGGTCCTGGCGCTGTGGTTGTGCTACAGTGTGGGTTGATGTTTAATTTAGCATCTCTAAAATCCCAGCGTAAGCCCAGCCAACACCTGTTTTCATTCATTTCTTTTTGAGTTTAGTTCACAGATCAGTCGCTGTCGGCTTTGGCCCGGCGTCCTGTGACCATCACTGTCCACTGTGGGAATGTTTGAATTCACGACTGGACATTCAGACACCTCTCCACTTTAGGGAATAGTGTGGACATTCAGACATTTTTACTAAATCACTGTTTGAAATGTTCCGCAGAGTGGCTTTAATGTTCAGTTTTGCTGGTTGATGTTGTTTCATTACAAACTAAACTAGACAGACACATCCTAAAGTTACATGATTGAGACCTAAAAGGATTCAAAACTAAGTCAAAACACGAAAATGAGCATTCATATTCTAAGTTCAAGTCATTTTACCCAGATATTAAGTTTTGAGCATAATCAGACCCCACCCATAAAGTCTCCACATGCATCAGGACATTTAAACTTGTCAAAAGCACTCTCAACCTGCAGCTGCCATGAGTATAAACTACCATTCTGACTTTGCTATTAAAATAAATCATGTCGTACCCCATATATATTGGCATCTTGCCCTCTAGAAGTAACCTATGTGTAAAATTAAACTACATTGATCTGCAAAAACAATAAAAATAGAAATAAGGGCTTTCTCCATAAGTGAAACGACCTTGGATTCAGAATCTTGGTTTGAGTAGTTTCCAGATTTCTTTACTTAATGCAAGGGAAACGACAAAGTGGAGTGAGATAGATATCACGGTGTCGGCAGAAATTTAGATTTAATGCCAGTTTCAATCTGATTTAATGCTTCTGAATTACCTTTAAGGCCTTAATTTTGTCATAATTCACTTAATGACTTGTAATGCTTTAAAGTGCCCCGTGGAAACCCTGGATCTATTTCATGTCCTGTGTTCGTACTTCTAAGGAAAGTCATATTTCAGGAAAGCTGTGTGTTAGTTTGTGCCCATAAACCATGTTAGTAAATTATATATTTATACATTTTAATTAACCTGGATTTAATTGCCTGGATATGAATATCGAAGTATTATAAAGAAAGTTAAGCCTCTAATGCATCATTGAGCATTGACTACAGTAAGTTTTAGTGTGTTTGGAATAAATTTTGTGTGACCTTAAAGTGAGGTCAGCTTGTTCAAGTTTTTCATGACTGGACAAAAATAAAACGTTTCCAATGTTAATTGATCATAGATTACATATACTGATGTATACATGTTTTTTACTTTAATTTTTCCTTTTTCCTGTCAATCTTAAGTGTATGACTATAGGCAGATAGTTTCTATTTCTACATGGTTATACTGAGCTTATACATATGGGTATATTTGGTATAGTAGGGCCGAGCGATAATCTCTTTCATTCTGATTATGAACAGAATGAAAGAGAGATGTGCCCTGGTATAAGTCTTAAGTACCATACGGTGTATTTATTTTGTACGACCGTAAATGATTAATCCTTTATTTATTTTTGTATGACTGTACATGATAAATCCTTTATGACACTTTGTATGATCATAAACGATTTATATTAATACATACAGTAAGCACAGACTCATGCATTAGTTTCTTGCATGAGTGTAGCTGAAGGTTTATGTGATGTTATTTGAATGAGAGATAAGGGGGAGGTTTATTATAAGATCTTTGAACTTTTTCCTACTCCTTTTGAGCACAAAGTCTTGTTTTTGTTTTCCTCTGTAAAAAAAATGCTTGAAATACTTGTCTGCTTAAATGAATAAATAAATGAAAAATGAATGAATGAACCTCTTAACCCCCGCCTGAACCGAGCACATTTTCTCCAGTTTGGCATTACCCAAATCTACAGTACTGAACCCCAACTGAACAATGGAACTGGATCAACACTATCACTAACTGCATGGACTATCGGCTGCAGTAGGACCGTATCAGTATCAGACGGGGCCTTTCTGTGTGGAGTTTACATGTTCTCCCCGAGTCTGCGTAGGTTTCCTCCGGGTACTCCGGTTTCCCCTACCACTAAAAACATGTACAATAGGCCAGGATGAATGACGGTGGCACATGTGTGCAGTCGTGGCAGCGCTTCTGTCAGTCTCCCCCAGGGGAAACTGAAGTTACATTCGTAGTTTACCACCACCGAGTATGGAGGGAATGTAAAATTGTCTCATGTAAAGCGCTTTGTGACCATGTCTGTGAAAGTCGCTATAAAGTCCTTTCCTTAAGAGGTTAAGAAACAATAAAATGTTTAAAGTTTAACAATTGATATTTACATATTTTATTTGCCGTATCGCACAGCCCAAGCTAATCTTACAGCTCTGTGTAAGTGTGTGTGTCAGTCAATGGCCGCTGGCTGCTCTGCTTTACGACCGCAACACTGGAGGCTGCCATTGCTCCGCCATTGCTGTAGTACCTCCATGTAGCCGCTAGTCTCCCATTGAAAAGCATTGGACTTTAGACACGTTAAAAACAACTTCAGCGCCTGGTTTCTATTTTTTAAACACTTTCTACGGCTACATATTCCTCCTGAGATAACGCTGGGTTAGTCACAATTAAAGAAACCAGGCTGGTTTTCGAAAGAAACATTTTACAAATCTTGTACTTAATGAGGGCCGGACTGTTAGCATTGGAGCTGCGCGAGCTACACGTCACGCAAGGGCCGAGTCTACAGTGAAGATCCCGCCCTTATGCCCTTATTAGGAACATGCTTCGTCAGAGCTGGGGAGGAGTGAGGAGGAGCTGTCTATTCTTTTTAACGGTCTATGGTGTCAGTTCATGGCTCCTCCACTGCTCCTGTCAGCTCAATGCTGCTTTCAAGTGTTGTTCATCTGTGGCTCTCTGATAGAAAGTGGCATGATAACAGCCTCTGAAGGGTTTTTACAGGTGGCAGCAAGTCAAATGTAATGCTTTTTGACGCCATTTTAATGCCTAGATGCTTTATTTTTAATGCCACAAATGCAAAAAATCTCGGCACATTTCATTTTGTAAGATTCAAAAACATTCAATCAATCGACGAATAAGCGGAAATGTTGATATTCAAAACTAAATTGGACAGACTGAATTTGTTAAATACCATAGTTTTTGTGTTTTTGACAAAATGTATGCAGTAAAAATAGTTGAGCAATGCCACTGTGGTGTGTTCTGTCTCTAAGGAAAAGTTTAGATTCAATGCCAGTTTTAATCCGATTGAATGACTTTTAATGCCCTGTGGAAACCCTGCTTTGTCTAAGTTGGATAAATTTGGTTTGTGGAAGAAACACAAACCGTCCCGAGTTGTGACGTCGGGACTTTGTTGGTGGAAGACAAGAGCGAGTCCAACACTGAGTGGGATTAATATAATTATTATGAAAGGTTCTTTAAGACGGTGGTTCCTAAAGTGCGTGTTGGTCGCACAGATGATATAAAAAAGAAAAATATTTAACATAATTATTTCAAAAACAGAGAAGATTTATGAACTGAGGTTGAGTATGTAAATATGTGTCACTAATCCAGATTTCTGCCTGAATGATCTGCATTATTCATTTTGTCGGCCATTTTGGGAGTCGTGGCCTAAAAAGCTTGGGAAACCCTACTTTAAGATAAGAACCCCATATGCTGAACATGCATTTAAAAGCAGCTCTAACCCCTGTGGCACTAAACCCTTCTTAACTTTGAAACTACTCAAACCAAGTCGTGTTACCCCCTGTGGAGATCCCCCCTGTTTGCGGCGTGTCAGTAGCAGTAGTAAAGTTGGGACCGCAGCGCCCTGAACGTGTCCTCCTCTTGCCCAGCGGCGCCGTCCCCTTCGAACAGCATGGAGTCTGGCAGCACGGCGCCCTCTAGTGGATCGGGCTGGCAGAACTCCACGATAAACTCCTCCTCAGAGTCCAGCAGGAGTCTGGACCAGGCGCCGGTGTCCAGGTCCGCGGCGGTGCCTCCGTACTCCGGCGGCAACACGGAGCGCGGGACGTGCCGATGCAACGAGCGCAGGTCTGAGCCGTGCAGGACGTACTGAGCGTGGAGAATACAAAAGAGTTACATTTTAGATGATACCGCCCGTGTTCCTGTGGTGTTTACATCTGTTCTACTGCTTATTCTGTGATGTGGTTGGATAAACGTGGCAGTGGGAATGTTATTTTATTAGTTTATTATGGCGGGTTTACACTAGGGGTGGGAACCTCTGGGTACCTCACAATTCAATACAATACACGATACATGGCTCAGGATAACGATTATCTCACGATACGCCGATACTGCGATAATCGATATATTGCACAAAAATAATCTACGATACATCACTTTAAAAAAAACATGCTACTTTTAACATACTACATATTATTCATCATTTACATTTCTTTTCATGTGCTTTGTACCACTTTTATAAATGATCCCCGACTTACTCACTGAAAATGGGTCATAGATCTGTCAGTGACTTCATTTACATTTAAATAAACAAGAAACCACAGTCCTATTTAAAAAGGAATAAATCAACCCCAAATTAATCTTCTTTATAATTATAAAAACTATCATTAAAAGTGATTAAAAGTTATTTGTGTGACAGTGTTTGGTCCAAGTGCTTAAAACTGTAGTGCTGCCCCCTGCTGTCCTGACTGAATTCTTCATCATTATTTGCCTCTATTGACTGTGAAAACAGTGGAGCACTGCTGCCTCATTAATATGCATGACATTGCTCTTTAATGACGTCTTTAATGACGTCATCAAAAGTATCGATATCGGAATAAA
Source organism: Neogobius melanostomus (assembly GCA_007210695.1). Lineage (NCBI taxonomy): Eukaryota > Metazoa > Chordata > Actinopteri > Gobiiformes > Gobiidae > Neogobius > Neogobius melanostomus. The sequence goes on from VHKM01000438.1 coordinate 866,618, forward strand.
AAGTATCAGTATCGTCCCGCAAAATATCACGATATATTGGAAAACCGATATATTGTCACACTCCTAGTTTACACTGTGCGACGTACGATCACTAGTCGTGAGAAAAATCTTAGGTCGTACAGTGAGACAGGGAGAAAGATTAAAAATAATAATACATCAAACTTGTATAGCGCTTGTTTGGATACTCAAAGACGCTTTACATGTGGAATAAGCTAAAACAAAAAAGGGGGTTTAAGGGAAAGCTAGTTTGAACAGGTGGGTTTTGAGTACTGATTTGAAGTTTGGTAGTGAGTCAGAGTTTCTAATGGGGGGTGGCAGTGAGTTCCAAAGGGTGGGGTCGGCGATGGCGAAGGCTCGGTCCCCCAAGGTAAAATAGAACCGCCGTAGACACTGCACTGTAGTCTAGGAGAAAAAAATCTAGAATTAAACTTTTTTGGTTCCGGGATGTTTAAGCAATCATGTGTTTATAATACAAGATGTAGGAAACATATTAAATTAATGAACATACCACTCATGTATTGTGCATTTTCTTTTTTAATTAAATAAAACAAGACTAGCGCAGCGGTTAGTGCTTTTGCTTCACAGCTAGAAGGTCCCGGGTTCAATTCCCACCTGGACGGGGCCTTTCTGTGTGGAGTTTGCATGTTCTCCACGTGTCTGCGTAGGTTTCCTCCGTGTACTCCGGTTTCCCCTACCACCAAAAACATGTACAATAGGCCAGGATGAATGATGTGTGTGAGTGAATGCATGGAGGTGGTCAGAGGGACCGTTGGCGCAGACGTGTGCAGTCGCGACAACGATTCTGTCAGTCTCCCCCAGGGGAAACTGAAGCTACTAAGGTAGTTTACCACCACCAAGTATGGAGTGAATGTAAAATGCTCTCATGTAAAGCGCTTTGTGACCATGTCTGTGAAAGGCGCTATATAAATAAAGATCTTCTTCTTCTTCAACTCACATATTCAACCATGTGCTGTTTGTCATATAAAAAAAATGTTTGCATTAAATTTGCACTGTAAGTGTATTTTGACATATCACTTCAGGTAGAATCTTGGCCTTATAAGTTTAAAAATAAAAAGGTATGCGAGTTTTTAAATTAAGGAAACAAGATGACCGCTGTAACCGAACTGTACTTAACTAAATTGTAATATCTTCATAATTAAGAGATTTTGTCAGGACATTGGCACTGTATATAGCAGGGGTAGGCAACGTCAGACCCTTCATCATAGATCCACTGGCCCTCAAGATGGTTTTGATGAATATTATTACAGAAATCAGATGCCTGTTAAAGAACTCTAGAAATGTGAAAAATACTGTCATTTAAATTTTGAATTAGCAGAACACCCATTTAGTCCATATACATAGATGTACAACACTGGCATTTGTAGAAAGTGATGCTTTACTTCAGCCTACAATTGGACAGTACGGCCCTTGGTCTTTTGACAATGAACAAACTTTGCCTGCCTCCCCCTGGTATATAGACTTCATCAACATGAGAAAGCAGCCCATAAGAAGCTGGCCCCGTAAAAATACCTACATGCTGTGACCAACATTTCTCGCTGAGATCGTTTGGAATGAGTAAGTGTGAGGTTGTTTTTGAAGGTGGTTGAACAGGTCATTGGCACAATATCGCCAACAATATCTGTAATTATCTGAAAAAACTGTAAATATTTATAGAGTTGGACATAAACTACGAAAAATTGTCTAGAACTCGCTTGATGGTAATTGTAAATATAGTTTTGAAAACAAGAATAACAGACTAAAGGGATTGTAAAGTTACAAAGAGGCAGATACTTACACAGGTAAGTGTGGATACCTGCTGCTCTAAGGTCCATAAAATTACATGTGGCGTGCCCCAGGGTTCGATTTTAGGCCCAGTGCTTTTTAACCTGTATAACCTGCTCGCTCTTGGTGATGTCATCAGGAGACATGGAGTCAACTTTCATAGTTACGCTGATGATACACAGTTGTACATCTCCATGTCTCCTGATGACACCAGGCCAATGGACGCACTTTTTAACTGCATTTTAGATCAAATCCTGGATGGCAGAAAACTTTCTCCAGCTTAACCAGGACAAAACTGAAGTTTTAGTCATCGGTCCTGAGGCCCAGAGAGAGAAACTTTTACCCAAACTACAGTCATTGTCTTTTAATCCTTCCTCACAGGTGAAGAACCTGGGTGTGATTTTTGACTCTGAGCTGACCTTTATTCCACACATTAAGAATATCACAAAGATAGGTTTTTACCATCTAAAGAACATAGCCAGAGTCCGCCCCATTCTCTCTCGGGCCAACACGGCTAATGCATGCTTTTATCACCAGTCGTATGGACTACTGCAATGCCCTGCTTTCTGGCCTTCCCAAAAAGAGTATCTCAGGTTTACAACTTTTACAAAATTGAGCAGTTCGTGTCCTGACAAAGACCAGGAGGCGGGACCACATTACACCGGTTTTACACCGGCAGGAGTCTCCTGGTTATTCCTAAAGGCGTTGTTCCAGTGTTACGCCCCTCGCCTCTGGAACGACCTGCCGGAGGAGCTCAGGACCGCAGAGAACGTTCATGTATTTAAGAGCAGGCTCAAGACCCACCTTTTTAGCTTAGCTTTTAAGTGATATTTATTCTTGCTAGGCCTATTTATTTATCTCAGCACCTTATAATTAAGTTAATTGATGTTTAATTGTTATTAATATTTATTTTGTATTTATGTATTTTACCTCTCGGTCTTATTTAGTGATCCTATTATTCAATTTTACTTTTTATTTATTTTAACAATTTTTATGCTCTCCCAGTTTCCTCTGGAGGAGCCCTCTGCCTCGGGAGCGGGGATTGGCTGTGGCTGCTGGGGTGCTGTCCTGTGGGTGTATGGATGGAGGTGTGGTGTTTCTACCGCGCTTTCTCCGGGCGCCCTGTGTTAGTTTCCTACTAATACTTTTAAACGAATTAAGATGGAATTTGGCACTAATACAATGATCAGATTCAATGTCTGTGGATTATCCTTCTTCTTTTTGTTTTTTACATTTCTTATGTAAATGCCACCTAATTTTATATCGGCTCCTTCTCCACCTCAGAGGGACACAGTTATATTGCATGCAAACAATATTAATAAACAAACACAGAACTTACCCTCTCTGCCATCTTCTCTTTCAGAAAAGGTTTAATTATTGCGAAGATTCCTTTAAATATCATGGGCTCATTGATAATGTTGACAGCTTTGATTCTGATGGGAAACCCGTCCTGTGAAGTAAAGACATTTATCTCGGTTATCCTGACAGAATGTATAAAGGTAAACTCTAGAATTACATACAGTATAATAAAATCGCGTATCGTCGCTCACCTGCAGGATGCTGACCACCTTCTTGGCGAGGAAGGGGCCCGGGTTGGAGGCCTGGGACATGCCGACTCCAGTGTAATCGGCCAGAATCACCACTCCGTTCACCTGCGTCTCCTCGGGCTGGATCAGCTTCTCCAGAGTCAGGTACAGCGCCCGCACGTTGTCCACAAACGGGTAATCATTGGGCTTCCATTTCCCTGGAGAAAAATCAAAACCATCATCAGTCTTCGAAGCATTGAAACTGAAGCCTATTGAATGTGATTTTCACAATTCACATTTCCTCCCTTTCCTAATTTAGTTCAATAAAAGCTCAAGAGCAGAAGAAAATGAGTCACATAATATTTCCTGATAAGATTTGCAAGTGGGAATGTATCTCTGCTCACTTGTACAGTACATTACAGCTGTGTCCTTGAGCCAGATACTTCTGCCTGTCTAGTCTGGACTGTTGTATGAATTATACATACAGTATTTTATTTATTTACTTTAAAGGGACATTGCACTTTTTCATCCACTGTCTCTGGAGCGTTTCAAGGTCACAAAACAAAACATGAACATACATAAAACAATGAACAAGACTATGGGGCCGATCTTGTGTTCATAAACAAAGACTATAGCGTAACCTTTTGCACTTGGTAGCAGCGCACTGTGACATCTTGCAGCTCCAGACCTGCCGCATTAAGTAGGCAGTACTGAGGCTGCCATAGGAGAGGATCGCTCAGTGCTGTTTGTAATAAACCATGCCTCAGTCGATCGCGCCACATGGAAGATCACTCAGTCAGTTTGTCAGCATCAGAAACCCCACATCTTTACAGCGGGGGACCAGAGGAGCAGCTCGAGGAGACTGCATAGTCCCATTTAGGAAAAGTGCCTTTAGTCAGAGCGCCTTTTCTGTAACTGCAGCCAAAGACTGGAACTCCATCCTAGCAAACATCAGAGATCTGTCCACATACTGTTTAAAAAAACATCTGAAGAACTGGTTCATTACACAACAGTCTTGCAGTCATTAAGCCCCGTCTGTATATGTATCATATGACTCTTTTATTGTTTACACTGTTTTTGTATTTAACCTGTATAGTGTAGTGACTGTGTCCTACTTTGTATTTTATTGCACTGACCTTGAATATTTTATTATCTTAGGGAGACTATTTACATCTGTCCAGGGACTACGGATGAAAAATAGCCTTTTGGCTAATTCCGGTGCTTTTACAGAAATGTTGATTAATATACAGTGTCCCTGTCAAATAAATAAATAAATAAATAAGATAACCATTGCGTTTGGAGCAGCGCTGTCCTTGCACCAGGCTGGAAGATCTGGCCCAATGTGCCTTATAGGGCTGGACAATTAATCGAATTTTAATCTAATCACGATTTTAATAAATGTCGATCACGATAACCGTGTGGTGCTTTTTAATCGAGGAGATTTGGCCAATCCTGTCGCATTCTGGAAAAAAATATGGACGGCGCAATGCTGCAGCGCCTGTCAGGTCAATCCCAGGGAACACTGGGCCCAAACAAACAGAAAGCACAGCATGGCACACCGAGAGCAGAGGACCTGGTGATGTTAAGTGTATAATCAGCTGCAAAGTCACGCTAACTCGTCAATGGGCAAAACAGAAACACACGAAGAGCCGTCAGAGGACCAGGACGTGCACACGGATGAAAGGTTTACCTTCAAAGAGGAAAACTATCGATCGCCATTTGGACCATGTGGACTATTTTTGAGGCTGCAGCCGTGGATTAGCTGGACTCTAACAGTGAATTGTAAGTTTGATCGTCTTTTATACTTATAAATCCGCTGTTTAGAGTATTTCTTTATGTACATAGTAAGTTGTTAGTGCTTCACTCCGTCAGTCGTGGCTTTGTGGCTCTGCACTGAACACCAAACCATGCGCTAACTCTCGCTGACATTCTTCAAACATTCACTTTTTTGCGTCTCCTTTGCAGATTTTTGTGTTTTGTTGTGACGGGATGTTTTACTGTGAAGTCCAGCAAAGGCCACATTTATTGTTTTTTCTTTAAAACACAAAAAATAGAGATCGATCAATATGGGGGAAATAATTGTGATTTTCTTTTTCCAAAATCGCTCAGCTTATACCACAATATCCATTCCAGCAACATTTCAGAGAAGGTCTTTATAAAGCTGCACTCCCTGAATCAAACCATGACAGTCGGAGGTAGTTGAATAATGTCTCTCAGATGTGCCTACAGTTCTACCTCACAGACCTTCCCGCACATCCCGATTGTTCACTTGAGTTAATAATTAGAAGCACGCCTCAGCTGGAGTTCATAGCGAGACAGAGTTGAGACGTGTACAGGTTGGATCCCCAAAGCTTTAACACTAATACCAATTTAGCCTCTGACTTCCTCATTCACACTGGTGGAAAATGTGATTTGTTTAGACACACAACAGCGCACATGCAGCTGAAGTTTACTCTACTCTAAGAAAATAATTGGATTACCACGGATTTAAGAACAAGCACAACATGACAATGACATTACCATTGAACAAGTTAAATGATTAAGACGATATGGAACGATCAAGACGCTATCGTTCCATATCGGCCAACCAGAGACTCCGCTCTCAAAACTCAGGGCTACTAGTGATTCCTCGAGTCTCCAAAATCACTGTAGGAGGAAGAGCCTTTAGCTCCAAGCTCCGGTTTTATGGAATAAACTCCCAGCTCATGTTAAAGAAGCAGACACAGTCCCTACATTTAAGACTAGGCTAAAAACGTACCTCTGAGAATGAGCTTATGATCAGGTCAGTTAGGTAAAGCTCTAACCCTCAGCCTGAAGTAAAGCTGCCTTAGGAGAAACACTGCTGTGGGAAGTACGGTACACTGAGCGCTATCCTCTTCTTACTGCAAACTTTGTCTTCTTATGATACACTATTTATTTTATCTGTAGTCTGTTCATTACTATTCACATGGTGTCTCCTGTCCCCCTCAGGAGTGCCTGTCTAGATCGAATGGAGGAACCCGGCTGAACAGAGGAACCCTGCCTACTGGATTGACAACAAGGACTGGACGGTCTGCGATCTTGGCCTGTCTGCTGAGGGACTCCCATCGGCCCTGGGTCTCTATAGCCTGTCCGTCCATGGGAGTGGATCTCTCCTTCTGTGGTTCTCCCCAAGGTTTCTCTTTTCTCCCACTGGGTTTTTGAGTTTTTCCTTGCCGTGCTGGAGAGTCTAAGGACAGGGGAACCCGCACCGCTCGTCCCACCCACTGCTGACGCTTATTTGGACATTTTGTTTGCCTGGATACTTGATTCACCTGAACTTTACATTGTCTTATTGATACAAAACCATTGATTGATTGATTAAGAGGATGCATGCTTGTTTTACATGTATTATATGTGACCATTTCCCAAATAGAAGCAGATATTGTGTTCCACTCATTTGCTGCTCAACCTGGCGCTTCTTCTCTGTGCTACAACACACTCACTTCTGACTACACCGCTTGTGTTGTGACAAACAAACCCAGGGCTGACTATCAAACATAACTTGACATATTGTGTGAGCGCATACAAATGTAAATGGTTTCCTTGGCTTCTCGTTAAAAGGTAGAAAAGGAGTTTATCGTTGTAACCTGGTCGGAGGCAGAGGATGTATCTCCCGTTTGGATCGGGCCGGGGCAGCACCGTGAGGAAGCCCAGGTCCAGCACGTGCTTCACTGACGACGGCTTCAGGTCCTGGAAGAGCTCGGGCCAGGCCTTCCTCCCGCCGTGGTACTTCAGCAGCAGCTGCAGAGCGCGGTCGTAGTCGAACTTACGAGCCCGAAGAAAGCGCAGGAGGAAAGTGTCGTCCAGCCGCGTCCGGAGATTCGGCTGCTCCTACGGGAAGCAGAAACAGACCAGAAGACTCTAGTTATTTAGATTCTAGAAACAATATCTGTCTTTACAGTAAATCTAAAGAGCATCATGTACTGATTATTACTACACAAGTCCTAACTATCTGGAAAGTAAATGTTTGTTAACATCGGGACCCATCATTGCCCAAGAATGAAGTAAAATGTATCTGGAACCCATAAAGGTGTAATCTTGTTAACAAAAAACTGTATTTTCCCACAGAGTTGTATTTATTTAACCTCTTACCCCCCGCCCCAACTGAGCGGCATTTTCTCCAGTTCAGCATTACCTGAATCTAAAAGCTTACAGCCTATCGGGCCAGTGTAACGCCTCATTTGAAAGACCTTAGCATTTTTGTTGTGTTTTTCGTAGGTTTTTCTTGTCGTCTTTTGCTGCTTTTCATTGCTCTTTTTGTTGTGTTTTGTCTCTCTTTTTTATAGTGTTATAAAATGTTTTCAGTGCTTTTTCATCCTCGTTTTTTTTGCTATATTGACACTTTTTTCAAGAAGCTTTTAGATTTGGGTAAAGTCGAACTGGAGAAAATGCACTCGGTTCAGGTGAGGTCCAGCCTTGAATAAACCTGTCAAGCAGAAATAATGGTCCAGGTCCTTTGAACAGGCTCAGGTAGTGCTCCCTTGCATAAGTCTTAATAGTTAATGTCTTAATAGTATATTTAATTTCTATTTAGTTTATGTGTAACTGTAACACGTGTGGCGAGCTGCTCCTCCTCAGGCCCTGTGTTGTCAGGCCGCACACATGACTGACAGAATTATCAGCCAATCAGAATAGGTTGCGTTCACGTTTTAGGATTCTATTTCAGTCGGAGCAGGTGCCAATACAACTCTATGGAGGCAAAACAGTTTTTGAAAGAAATTTCCAAAATGAAAATGTCCAAATGTTTTTCCTGATCATCACTTAATAGTGATTTGATTCACAAACCTGTCATATATTTTTTTATGGCTGAAAGTCCTTTTTACCGGTCAAAATCACAAATATGTTTTTTAATATTGTCTCACTGTTGGACGCCTTTATGAGGAAATAATTAGACCATAGTTCATATGAGCTGAAAGAGAGGACTTTAGGGCTGAAACAACTAATCGATTAATCGACGACTAATCGATTATTGAAATAGTCGACTATTTTAGTAATCGATTAATCGTTTTCTGGTTCACACAGACTCAAATAGAGCTAAAATGACATGAAAATGTAGTATTGTTGATGAAAACCTACTTTGTTTTTATAGTTAGCGTATGTAGTGATTTGTTCATTGTAAATTTCGTGAATATCTGTCTGTGTCTTATCTAATCAGAAAGCAGAATTAGCACCAAGAGTCTCCAACAAACATTTACTTTAAGTTTACTCCATCAACACGTCCTCAAGCGGTGCCACTTTAGCTATGGAATTCTCAGTTGACCTCCACCTCAATTTTACACTATGTGCTCTTTAGAATGTTGTGATATCACATGAACGCAACCTATTCGATGTACATTGACCTACGTTTTCTTCGCCTGGGAAAACCGCTAATGTAGCCGCGTATGGGCAAGACGTTCCAGCCACACCGAAGAGAACCAGATAAACAGATATTCCTCTTGGAAACGTCCGAACGAGGCAAAATGAAGTGGATTTACTGATCACGGATATTTTGCGCCCCTTCATTATGAAGAGCTTCGAGAGCAAAACAGCGGGAACGACAGGGAAAGGGTTTCCCCGTGTCCATGGCCGTCGGACTGGGGGGTAAAGGGGACTGAGTACCCAGGGCCCAGAGCAGTGTAGGGGCCCTCAAAAGTGCTGCAAAAAGCGTTCTGTATTGTTCTTTCTACATTTCCTCATAATTGATATAAGAATTGAACACAACAGGGCTGAAATACAGTGGTTACTAGACAGAATTTTGCACAAACAATAATGATGGATGAATCTCAGGGCCCTGACACCCCTTTAAAAATGTGCCAAATGGTTCAGCCCACACACCGGCGTTCAGCACCGCGCGCTTCAACTCAACAGTGTGTTTGATGAGGTGAGCTCTGCAATGCAATGACACAGAGCTAGGAAAGAGAAATATTAGTCTTGCTTTGCTCTTATGTGCTTTTATTTAACACTAGCCTATTCTAGCGGACCTTAGATGCAACTTTCTGACAGTTAAACATGTTTCCACGTTATAACGCGCTCGTCTCCGCCTGTCATGTGTCGTGTTTTTCCGTATTCTAGCACGAGAGTTCCCGAAGGTGTTTGCTTTAGTTTGGGGGCGGAGGCACCGCTGCTTTGGTGATACATCCTTTAGCAAACAAGTGCCACGCAACAAGGCAGTTTTATCCATACGCCTATTGTCAATAAGTTTATATGCGTTTGACTGCGTGAACCCATGTTGCTATTGAAGGCCCTGACTGAAACCCCACGGCCCGCCACTGTTCATAACCAAACAATCAAATATGAAATTCCTACTGAAGTAAACACAGAACTTGATGAACTGAAGGAAAGTTGGGCCTGAAAACAGAAAAGGCCTGTCATATAACGATTAGGTACAGAAAAATGTAATTCTACCAGGCCCTAAAATTGTATCCGTGAATAATAGAATGAGGTTAAAACTGGACTGTATTGCGAAACAAAAGTGACAGCATTTAAAGCACAAACCTTGAGGATCATATCTCTGAGAGCCTGCACATCTCGGAGTCGCCACTCGGGTTTCTCCTGGAGCTCGTCCCGGGCCTTGGCCTCCAGCTCTGGGGTGAGTGTGCAGGAGTACAGCGGCGGAGGGGGCCCCGGGAACCAGCCGCTCTCTGCTTCAGGGGCCAACGGGGGAGACCGCAGATCAATGGACTCATGCTGATCGGCCATGGACTGAGGCTGGGAGGAAACGATCAATAACAGAGAGAGAGAGAGCAGCACGATGATGTTGGGAAATGTCTACAGGGATTGTGTGATTACTTTTGTGATTTGGGTTTTTGAATCGAGACCCAGAGATTTCAGCGTGTCCTTGAGCTTCACTATCTGAGAGAAGAAGATGGCTAAGAATTACATACACTTTAGATTTGGTTTAAAGAAGTCTCAACTACAGGGTTTGAAGGATTTATAGAGACAGATAACATTGCACTGTAGGGCTAGGGGTGGGAACCTCTGGGTAGCTCACGATTCAATACGATACGCGATACATGTCTCACGATAACGATTATCTCACGATACGGCAATAATCGATATATTGCACAAAAATAACCTACGATACATCACGATTTAAAAAAAAACATGCTACTTTTAACCTTTATTTTAACATACTACATATTATTCATCATTTACATTTCTTTTCATGTGCTTTGTACCACTTTTATAAATGATCCCTGACTTACTCACTGAAAATGGGTCATAGATCTGTCAGTGACTTCATTTACATTTAAATAAACAAGAAACCACAGTCCTATTTAAAAAGTAATAAATCAACCCCAAATTAATCTTATTTATAATTATAAAAACTCATTAAAAGTAATTTATTTGTGTGACAGTGTTTGGTCCAAGTGCTTAAAACTGTAGTGCTGCCCCCTGTTGTCCTGACTGAATTCTTGATCATTATTTGCCTGTATTGACTGAAAACAGTGGAGCACTGCTGCCTCATTAATATGCATGATGTCATCAAAAGTATCGATATCAGAATAAAAAGTATCGGTATCGTATCGTCCTATGTAGGGCTGGGCATTTTATCGAAATCGCAATCTCTACTTTGGTCAATCGTCATGGGACTTTATAATCGACAGGTTTACAGCCATTTCTTTGGCACAAACAGTACCTAGTTTGGGAGTTTGGACGAGACAATGGAAGACTTGATGAAAGCATTTGTTTTTGTCTGAGCTTAAGTTTGAATAAAAGATGTATCTAATTTTATGAATCAGCGAGATGTATTTAATTTATTATGAAAAAATTAAATCGAATATCGAGATCGATCAATATGGGGAAAATAATGGTGACAGGTCTGTGTCAAAATAACACATATTATATCAAAAACTGGAGCAAATATACACTGTCTATACAAAATAAACATGCCATTTAAATAAAAAAGGTAAAAACTAGTATTATGGTCCAAAAAATAGAACTTTAACCCCTTAACATCCACCTTTTTCTCCAGGTTTACCCAAATCTAAAAGCTTCTTGATTTGGCTGAAGTGTTTACAGCCAGTGTTGAAAGACCTGCAAAACTCATCTAAGCTTCTTCCATGTTTTTGTTATCGCGCTTTTCTTGCGTTTTCGTTACTTTTTTTTTTAGTCCAGTTTTTGTTCCATTTTCTTTTATTTTTATTGTAGCGTTTTTGGCCACATTTAGTTTGTGTGTGTGTGTGTGTAATGTAACTGTGATCAAGCCACAACATGCAAGTGAGGAAAACGTGACAATCATAACGAGGAAGAAGCTTAATTAGTTTTATCGGCCTTAGCTTTCAAATGAGGCGTTACACTGGCCTATAGCCTGCAACCTTCAGCCGAGAAGCTTTTAGATTTGGGTAAAGCCGAACTGGAGAAAATGCACTGGGTTAAGGCGGGGCCGTTAAGAGGTTAATAATTGCGTCACAATCACTCCAAACCATATACACGCTCACTGCAAATTAAAGGAAAAAAAAAGCAAGAAAAAAAAAGCAAAGGGTTATCATTCTGGACTTTCCTGATCAGAGGCCATTCACATTTTTTTCTGTGTGTCACTCATTAGAACAATCCTGGGTGGGGAGAAAGCACATTGCCCTTTTGTGACTCTTCTTTTAATAGTGATTTCTTGACACTACAGGAATTGTTAAATGTACTTATTTGATTGTAGACAGCCTGCTACATGGAGTTGAGGTGTTCTGGACACAGGAAAACTCCATCCATCATGTGCGTTTTTGGTTGAATGACATATTTCCACGTGCAAATTATTTATCCCAATCATAACGTTTACATTTGCTAATTATTTTTATACCAATGTAATAGAGTTCACAGATGCAAGAAGAACCGATGCGGAAGATTCAATAGGCAAAATGATATCAACATTAAAGCAAATTAAACAGATCTTTACGGGCTACAGTGAATATAAAACACGTTCGTGTATCTAATATCATGAATTGCTCAACTGAGTGTGAAATTGTGCAAAAATAACGACGTGTAAATCAAAACTGACCTGTGAGGAGAAGACGCTTTAATCACTTCCGTGTTGGGGTAGAAAAGCCTCGTAATTGGTTCGAATTGAACACGTGACGTGACGCAACGGCATTAGCGAGCATACGAATCCTGCATACTACTTTTTCAACTTGATAAATTGTATTTAAGGTAAATATTATTAATGTAACGCGACAAAAAAAGCTCTTCATTACTACATATATGTACTGCCTGTGATAAAAAAAAAATCATATTGCAATTGAAATGCAACAGACTCGTCTGATAATTTTAGCTAGGTTTAGTCACGTTCAATAATTTGCAACACAAAAACAGCTTGCACAATTCAACGTTATTGTGCGTTTGGATAATAATGTTACATAAAAGCAAAAATGTGCACACCTGTTGAATTTTGGCGCTTGTCGTTGTTGCCATTATGAATTTGAGCACACGGTGGCGTTCCAGGCCTTTGTTTTCTTCATGTTGAGTCCCCAGACCTACAGTCTATGCCCCAGACATGTTAATAATGTCAGAATCAGAATAATTTTTATTGCCATAACTAGGAATTTGTTTTCGGTACAATCGTGCAACATGAAACATGAACATAAAACATACAAACACATAATTTAGATAATAATAAACTATAAAAAACTTTAAAGCTATAAAACTATAAGGGCATGCGTGAAAAGATTCAAATAAACTATGATAAAGACCAAAACAATTTGACATACAATAACAGAATGAGCATATTCACAGATGTACAGGTGCATTAAGTGTTAGCAGATATGAGTGTGGACATACCACAGAGTGCAATAGAGCAGCGCAAATGGCTGGAACAGGTTATTACATTCATGAGTCTGATACAGAGTTATTGGGTCTTTTTTGTTTGTTCATGAGTCTGATGGCGGAGGGGGAAAAAACTGTTCTGGTGGCGGGAGGTTTGGGTCTGTACGGACTGTATGGACTGTAGCCTCCTGCCTGATGGGAGAGGGGTGAGTAGTCCATGTCCAGGGTGAGAGGGGTCAGCTGTGATCCGACCCACACGCCTCCGGGTCCTGGAGGTGAACAGAGATGGGAGCTCACAGCCAGTGACCTTCTCAGCAGCATGCACGGGCTACCACACGGTGATGGAGGAGGTGAGGATGGACTCCATGATGGCCGTGTAGAACTGCACCAGCATCTTGTTCAGCAGCTTAAGTTTCCTCAGCTGCCGCAGGGAGAAAATCCTCTTTAGTTACCGCTGCCCGTAAGAAAAGTGTTTTGTATTGAAGTTTAATTCTTCGAAATATGTCAGATTATTTGTTCAACCAATACAAAACAGAGCAAAATGCCACTCAATGAGAACGTTGACTACCTCAATTTAATCAAATAAGATTATACGGTTCCATATCAGACATACGACATTGGAGATGTTTTGACTCTATTGCTTAATCTTTTTGCAGATCTACAGAAGAGGCTTTTGTTGTACGGCTCCTGCTTCTGTGGATGCCTGTGAGGATCTTTAAGTAAGTAAGTAAGTAAGTGCTTTATTGTCTTTGTACAAGCGTACAACGAAATAGTGTTCAGGTGTTAGTCCTGAGCTGCTGCGGCTAAGCCGCGCTGCCACTGTGGGTTAATCTGACCCGCATGACCTTGGAGGTCAGGGGAACTGTACCACTCGGAAGAAACCTGGCTGGATGCCCTATCTCGCTGTCTCCTCTGATCCTCTGAAACGGTGCACCGCCTCCTGGGTTTGTCCCTGTTTCAGAGCGTGGTGTCCTGTACTGGTCAGCTCTTCCTCCTTCCTCTTCCTCATGCAGCTCCCTCCAGTCTTTCACCATCTCCTCATTTGTCCCTTCCTTGTTTCCTGTAGCTCCTCTTGTGACGCCTCCTCTGTGCTGCAGCTGTGGGGGCTCTTGATGCCTCTTCAGTGTCTCAGAAGAAGACATTTGTAGGTCTCAAATGGGTTTAGCTGAAAAGCTAGCATTTTGTTTACCTTTAAAAAGCTGCTTTCTTCAGGACCATTTTGGACTCTCAAAGTAAACAAATCCACCAAACCTCCACAAAAACTCGGCAAAGACGTACAAAAGTATCCAGAAAAACAATGTGGAACAGAAACCACAAATGCAGGTCGCAGAAGGTGAAAAAATAAGTTGTACCAGGAGAGAGGGAGGTTTCTTCTTGTTTTCACATCGCCATGACAACAGCATGTGTAGGTAAGATAATAAGATAAAAAGTTCATGAAGTCATACACTGCAAAAAGTAATTAACTAGATATGTCTCAAAAGGTCTCATTTTGAGCATAATAATCCAAATTTGAGTTGGCTTGACTAGTTAAGATTTAGTTTGGCATTTGAACTCAATTATTTCACTTGGTCTGGCATGTTTCGGACTCGTTTCAGTACATTTCCTCCTTACTTCAGGTCATTTTTGCCAGTGGGGTAAGAAAGTTGATCTTATCCTATTGTCAGTTTTACTTTCTTATTTCAAGCATAATTACCTTAGAACTTGTCTGAAATGTCATCAAACAAGCAAAGTGAACTTGCTCTGATCAGGATAAAAGTCTAAATGAGTGAAAACCACTCAAAACAAGATACTGAAATTTTCAAGTAGTGGGATGAAATCTGTATTTTACTTCAGCATATTGCTTTTTTATCGATTGCAAGCTATCGAAAATTACAGTTTTTGTTCGAAATGTGTTAGGACACAACTAATAGTTTGAACCTTTTGCTGTCCCCGATCTAGGAATTTCTGGCTGTGTAGTCTCAAGTTCGGGAGGACATTTAAAGTGAAGTCAAACCAGAGAACCTTAAGTGTGACTTCTTCACAGGTATAACTATTTTGTAAAAAGGGATATAAAAAAGGATATTTTCATTCCCATAACCTTGTCCTTTTAGCTAAAAAAATGTCTTCTCTCAATCAGTGGCTCGCAAACTTTTCACACTCATGAAATATGTAACCTTCAAAGTACATCAGGCTTAGATCGAGATAAAAACTTGTCTAAAACTCACTTCAGTACATCTCAAATTTAAGCAAAGTCTAATATTGCAGATGACCCTGGGTTTGAGAAGAACTGCTCTATAAGTTGCACATCAGCAGGACATTTAAAGCTCGTTCGGTATAAGATTGAATTAACACACTGGTTGGCTCAGTCCAGGTATTTTTCCATCAGAGTGGGTTCCTCTGGAGAGCCATATCTTTCTGTAATGATTTTATGGCGGTTTATCAGTCTGAGGTAACGCTACGTGCTGCTATCAGTACTGCCACGCTGGACCCACGTCTCCTTCCAGAAGTTTATAACTCGCAGCTCTGATTTCAATTTGGAAAAGTTGATACCAGGTAATAGATAATGGCTTATAATAATGCTCAGTATTTCCTCAAAGGTGTTTCAGGATTAACCGATTAAATATCAAGTTATGATGGTGCAAAATCTGGAGAATTGTAGCGGTGGTTTCACTGTTTTTTTGATTGATGGGACACTGAATTCTACTGCACACATTTCTGTCAAAACCTTAAGATCATTCCAAAAGAGAACGCTTATTATTAGAGCAGAATTAGGTCGAATAAATGTCTAACTACTTCTAACACACAACCACTCAAAGCTTAAATTTTAACCTCTTAAAACGCCTACACAAGCACATTTTCTCCAGTTGTTATCCAGGTATCCAGGCATTACCCGAATCAAAAAGCTTCACGGATAAAGTGTCAGAGTAGCGACGAAAACAAGACGTAAATGAGGAGGAAAAAGCAACAAAAACGTGACAAAAAAGCGTCAACAAAGCGGCGACAACACATGGACATGGAAACACAAGGAAAAAACCTTAGATCCGTTATGTAGGTCTTAGCTTTTACATTGAGATAAAGCTGTTGATTTGTATGTAGTGTTTTAGTGCAGTCTTTGATATGATATGATTGAGATATGATTCATTGGTCAATGATTGGGAAAGATTGCTAAATCGTAAACTTGAGGACGTCCACCTGACAACTTTTTGTTGTTAGGTGTTGATTGTTTGTTTACTGGAAAAAGGACCATCTTAAAGCAGTACTAAGTAACGTGTTTACCTTAATAAATCCTTTCCGTAGTCCCTCTGGGGTAATACAAGTGTTAATGGGATGATTGGAGGGTCTTTCATCTCCCCCTGTGTCTCTGGCCAGAAAACCATGCTTGCAACTTGAGTGCCACCGGGGCGAAGCAACCAATACACACTAATAGAATCACAGAGAAGAAGCTAACGGGCAAAGCTAACTGCGGGCTAGCGCCACTTAAACAGTATTTACAGCCAAGTTTGAGTGAAAAAAAATATTTCCATTGTATAATTGGATGTACAACACCCCTCTCTCCCTTCACCTTTTCTGTCAGCGTAGTATTTACTCTCCAAGACATTTAATAAGTTAAAAAATCGTAACTTGCTAAGACACCTGCTGTTGCGCTTATGGCCTCTAGGGGCAAGAGTTACTTAGTACTGCTTTAAATGACACACTTGAATTAAGGTACTTTATGTTGAGTTTGAGTCGATTTGAACTACTCTGAGATCAGATAAAACTGCTAATGCCAATGGATCAAGCAGAAATTCCACTTGAAATCAGACAAATTCACTTTTACATTTAAATATATGTCTTTTTCACTTCAGATTATACAAAATAATCTGGATTACAAAAACATGTACTGGTTCAACAAGAGATTTTATCTTATTTAAAGAGCAACTAAACACCAAATCAAGTTTTTTTTTTTACTGATAAACTGTCTCAATGGGTGTCTCATAGTGTTGTCTACTGGTCCCTGACATTATTCTGACATTATAGCGCAAACATGTGTCAAATCCTAACTTTGGCCTGAAAACGAATGGGTTGCGCCCCCTTCAGGGTTAACTCTGCTACTAAATTAGAATTTCCTGATTGACTGGAGACGTGTCCACGGCCTCCACAGAACGTCATAAGCCGCACCAGCTCCACACATCGTCACTCACCCCCCGAATGGTCCCCCCCAAACCTCGGAGACCGCCTCTTTCGCTGCAATTTTTGACTTTTGTTTGTGGGTGGGGAAAGGCTTTGGCACGCCCGTTTAGGTACTCTTTAAGAAACCAAACCTACTCAAACCCAAATGTAAAAGCTTCTTGACTGCAGAGCAACAGTCTCAATAGAAAGCTAAGGCCTAATTTGGTCGCCGGGTTTTTGTTGTCTTTTTCGTATTATTTTTTTTTAAAGTGCTTTTGTTGCTTTTTATCGCTTTTCTTCGTAGCTTTGTTTTCATCATGTTATTGTTTCTTCTTTTATCACTTTTTTTGTATGTGTTTTGTTACTTTTTCGTTGCTTTTCCAGTTTATGTCGCTTTGTTGACGCTCTTTTGACGCTTTTTTGTTGCGTTTTCATACTTGATACTTTGGCGCTTTTAGATTCGAGTAAAGCCAAACTGGAGAAAATGTCCTCAGTTCAGGCGGGGTTAGGAGGTTAATCTCTTAATCATTTCTTCCTTAAGATGATAATTCTTTTTCCAGTGAGTTTGCGAGTATTGTATTAGGCTTATAAAGTACTAAGTCTGTAACGAATGGTCCAAACAGGGCTTTCCCTTGTTTGAAAGACCAGCAGACACCACGGTTTAATGCCTCAAAAGATTAAAGTCATAATTGTACAAGATTTCTATTTTTGTGCCATATTGTCCGGCCATAATATACATTTCACTGCAGCTATTTAGGTAATGGTTTCTTTGCAAAGCGCTGACTCTTTTTGCAACTGTGTAAAACTGCTAACCCTGTAGTTTATGCTTCTATAAACAAGTTCTTCACTCAAATGTTAAAGGGATACTTTGGGATTTTTGACATTGGGCCTCATTTCCTAGTTATCCAGAGTGTCTGGAGATATTTTTTTCTTAAATTCATGCAGTTCTTATATTTGAAGAGTCTACTGGCGCTAGGCTAGAGCAAGGCTAAAGCATTTCTATGGTAAAGTCTAGCCTGCATTAAAAAACAGTCTGACCCACTCCACAGTGCACCTGAGGTAAATCACTTATAACACCAGACTAACCATATAAATGTCTGTGTCGATAGAATAATTTTAACCATTTTGCATTTAAAATAACTTATATTTGAGCAGCATCAGCTTCGTGGCTGTAAGCTAACGCAGCGGCGGAGTGATCTGCGAGAAAATAGTCCCTCAAAATGCGGTAATTCATGTGATACAAGGTCAGTTATATTTCAAACATTATTCAATTAACACAGACATTTATATGGTTAGTCTGGTGTTATAAGTGATTTACCTCAGGTGCACTGTGGAGTGGGTCAGACTGTTTTTAATGCAGGCTAACTGATACCATAGAAATGCTTTAGCCTTGCCCTAGCCTAGCACCACTAGACTCTTCAAATATAAGAACTGCATGAATTTAAGAAAAAAATATCTCCAGACATCAACAACACTCTGGATAACTAGGAAATGAGGCCCTATGTCAAAAATCCCGAAGTATCTCTTTAATGCTCCTGAATGTGCATTTTCATATTTCTGAAACTAAGCAGCTCTAATGGTAGTAAATCTTCATACAAAATGATCCACTCACTCAAAGTAAAATATACCAACAGTTTTATTATCTTAACTTCACATTGTTAGGCTAAAATGCCCGCTTTGTAAGGCAGTTTCAAGGCACATTTTAAGCCACCAAAAAAAAAAAATGTACTAGACAAAAAATATAATCTATTTTTGAAAACTATTTTTGAAAACGTCCACAACGGGGGCCGCGGCTTTTACAAAGGGGCAGCGTTCGCCACATTTACAAATTCTCTTGTAACAATCTAATGCATTTCTGGCTTATTCCGACTTTATCATTCAGAAAATATTTTGTCTCTAAAATGTACATTGTCCACAGTTGCTATAAAATTCACACAAAACAGTTCAGAAATTTTACACACAATATTAAAAAATAAAAACATTTAAAACGTGGCTTTAGATCGAACTGTCCTGAATGTCTCTTTCGCCGTCCTCCTGTTTCTCGCACTTTACACCAGCAGCCATTTTCTCCCACAGGCTCAAAAGGACGTCACATTAGTTAACTTCTCATTAATATAAGCAAGTATAAACAATATATTAACAATTTGAATATTTAAGGAGAGACACTGCAGGAAAAAAAAAAACTCTCTTTGTAAATGTTCTGAATTTGGGTCAGAGTGCTCCCTTGATGTATAAACTTTAACCTGAAAACAAATTATTACCCACTTCTCACTAAAAGGCGTTTAATTATTACACAATCCCCGTTTCTCCTTAGTTTTATATGGGATATTGTAACCTCAAAGCCTATTTTCTTAAAATGTGTTTTTCTCACATTGTGGTGACTAGGGCTGACTAGGCACGCGATTTTGGCCCAATGCCCACGCAGCTGATGGCCGCGGCCCATAGAAGTGAATATAGCGGCGAGAGATGGTGGCGACGTCCGCTCCGCAGCGTGCTTTTGTTTACTTCTCAGTCTAGTTCAGGTGCGCAGCAGATCCTGGATGTACAGTGAAAATATCAGCGTTTATGATGAAGCCACCGCGAAGGACTGTTGCTTTTTTCTCTGTTAGCATTGCGTTAGCCGTTGCACTAATCACTCTATTCAGAGTCCCGGGCTGCGCTGCCCCACGCTCTGAGACACTGATCACAGAAACTCCCTCACAGAGACTGTCTCTGCCTCCACAGAGATGAAGCTGAGCCTGTGCTGCATGTAAAGAGTTGTTTGCAGCTCAGTTGGGACTTTTTAAAACCTAAAAGGAGACTAATGTTTGGGAATGTTTTGGATGAGAACTTATCTCATAAGCACTGACTAAAACACAATTAAGATGCAAATAGCAAGAAATGATTTAGGCTATTTACAAAAATATTACAGTAGGGTATACAATTATAAAAAGATAAGTAATACTTCTAAAAGTAAGTAATACTTAAATAAGTCAGTTGTAAATTCATGCATGTAAACAAGCCACACCGGATTGTAGTCTTGGGCTAATTTGCGTCCGTTGTCCCCCATGCGCACTCTCAAACACACTCTCATTCATACTGGCCTATTGTACATGTTTTTAGTGGTAGGGGAAACCGGAGTACCTGGAGGAAACCTACGCAGACACGGGGAGGACATGTAAACTCCACACAGAAAGGCCCCGTCCAGGTGGGAATCGAACCTCGGACCTTCTAGCTGTGAAGCACGAGCTCTAACCGCTGTGCTACCGTGCCGCAATGAGCAATAACAGTGTCTCAGTTTAGGCTATAATTTAAGTTATTATGCAACAAAAAGTTATTAATGGTAAATAGGGGAAGGAAAATCGAAATAAAATCGAAATCGCAATATTTATTGAAAAAAAATGCAATATTGATTTTGGCAAACTCGTTCAGCCCTAATGGTGAACGAATTAAAACAAAAGTTTCACATTGATAGATTTTCCTTTAGTTTTTTTGCCCTGCAGTGTCTCTCCTTAAATGGATCCATCCAACATGTTGAAACATTGGCGATCGTCAAGAATCATGTGACTGAAACTCATGCATAGACTTTTAGAATAAATATCAACATAACATCCTGGCATTCTAAAGCTTATACAGTGATTGACATCGACTTCTCAGGCCCTTGATGGAAGGCAGTAGTTAAAATAGTGCCAGTTTTCGTAGTAGTTGTTTGTTAGATGGCCTCTTGTTTGGTGATGGAGGTGGCCTGCCTGCTTTAGATAGTTTTAGCAGTAGCAGTTGTAGTAGTGGTGTAGTGATGAAACCTACTATAGGCATATTTCGTTGAACCATGTATAGGTTGTGTCTAGGGCTGGGTACCTTTCAATTTTTTCTTGATATTAGGACTTTAACCAGGGCCGTTGACCAAGGGGGGCAAACCCGGGCAAGGACCAGGCAGGCCCAGGACCAGGGAGGCCCAGGAAGGAGCCCATTTTCTATTATGAGTTATTTATGTAATTGCAGTAGGTAGGAATGACATGTGAAAACTTCCTGCCCTGAGGTCCAGCAAGTCTGTCAACAATTCCAGTAATGAACAATGAATACTACAGTACTCATGATCTAGAATCATAAAACAAAAGCATATGGTTAATTTCTTCCATGATTTTCTTTAGTACTGCCTCCAGACTCACTCGGCATCAAAACTATGGGGGTCATTAATACAGACTAGGCCTGTCACAATGACAACATTTGAACTTTGATATATTGAGGCAGGAAATCATTGCGATAAACGATATTACTGAGCACTGAAACTAACAAAAACAAATCAGAATTCTCTCGTTCTAAAAGTCCTTATTAACATGTCTTGAAAGGCCCTGTACCTGATATTTTTCCAGGTAGTGAATAATATTTTTTCCTTCCTTAAGTGAATTGTGAAAGAAGACATCTGTGAAAAGACACTGTATAAAAACTTAAAAAGGCAACTTGTTTTCAGCATTATTGTGACAGTGATCCCGAAAAAGTGACCCCGAAAACTGTGAAATGGGCTTATAAATGTGTCCATGTATAGAAGTAACTAGTTATTCAAGATGTTTGAACAATGAGCGCAAATGAAATGATAGAAAAAATCAGATATAGGGCCTTTAATAACATACGAGTTGCATGAAACTAAATGAAACACAATGTACTTCTGTCAAATTGTTCAAATAAAAAAATAGGACAAATAAATAAGGAAAAAATGTAAGTAAATGGACTGACGATGAATATTGAGCCCAAAAATGTTGTGTTTATCTGTCATTTGTTGCACGGTAAGTCGATATAGTCATTATTGTGACAGGCCTAATCAAGACAAATGGCAAGTGCAAGATGGAAAGTATAAAGATAGTAACAAACCTCTTTTGTTTCTAAGAATGTTTGGCGCCACGAGTTTGAAGAGCACCTGGTCATTTGTAAGTGTTTGCTACATTTACTTTCCTTCCTACTACGGTGATCCAGCGAGCTCTTTGCCTTTCCCATAGTATAAAGCTATTTTTGGGGCATGTTGCACCTAATTGACCATTTACAGTTTTAGGGCCCCAAATCTGACCTGTAAATGATAGAATGCTGCGGCTCCACTTTAGTACGTGCTACTCATTTTGTGCAGGAGCAAAGCTTGATAAATGAGGCCCAGAGTATCTACAGAGAAATATGTTTTAGCTACCAGTTTCCGATACTACATTTTTTGTTCAATACCTGACCATACATTAAAGGAGCTATATCATGCAAAATTGACTTTTTTGAGTTTTTAACCATGTTGTTATGCTATTTCCTTCTCACAAACACCCCACAGTTCTAAGTAATCCTCCTGAATCCTGCTCTCTGAGCAGCTGCTCCGCCCTCTCCTGGTAAACGACTGAGTTGTTCTGTTGTGTCGTCACAAAGGAACGGAAGTGCTCGACGTCTGTAATGTAATGCCTTACGGCCTGATTTTAATTTATAAAACAGCTTTTTCATTATTTCTGTTGTAAGAGAGAAATAAAAAAATTGTAAAAAAGGAACTCTCCGACGCGTCTGTGCTGTCCCGGGAGAGTAAACAAACGCACCCCCAGAGGATCCGAACAGAAGTCATGTTTGTGAAGACGGAGCTCTTTCTAACCTACTAACTTACTACTAAATAACCTACTCTTTCTAACGCGAGTCCCATAACCCGATGGGGAGGCCAGGCTGAGCAGCCAGGTTTGAAAAATACCCCCAGAAAATACTTACATTTCTCTCAAAAATGAGTACTCCATAGTGATAGAGGTACAATATATCATATAAATGCCTATACTTTACTTTGGAATGGCTAGCATGATACAGCTCCTTTAACTTTCTTTTTTTTTTTCAATACGATACTGGTTTCGCTTAACGGTTCCCAGCCCTAGTTGTTACACGCTGGCGACATCTGCAGTAATCAGCCTGTTGTTGTTACCCTGGGGCTAATTACCCCTCGGTAGAAATATCCCTACGCCCATTCCTAAGAGCCCCAGCGAGATTGTTTCAGCAGCCACTTCAAGATCTTAAGGCCAAGTCCTGCAGAACCCGGTCACGGTCAGATAAGTAGTAGTGCTTGCTTGGTGATGGCGGGCTGCTTGATTTAAGGCAGTGGATAGTATAGTAGTGGCAGTGGTTGAAGTACTCGAAGTATTATCGTTAAATGGCCTCTTGTTTGGTGATGGTGGGCTGCGGGATGGAGGTGGGCTGTTTGGGCACCGTGGTGATGACCCCGGGAGCCAGTTTGTAGTGCTCTGAGCTGGAGGCGGCCGGAGGAGACGGGATCGGGGTTTCAGGAGTGGCTGCAAAATCACAGAAGAGTGTCATTTATTTTGTTGAGTATCCGGTTGATTTCATGACTTGAGTAAAAGTACAGAAACTACTGGTCAAATATTACTCCAATATCAGTCAGTTTTGTTCCTCCAAAGTAGAAAGAACAAATCTGTTTGAAGTGTTTGGAATAATTACTTCAGAAACATGAAAATTGCAGCTCTTTTGTACGGCAACACGACAGGGACAAACCTTCCATGTTGTGAGTCAGTGGCATTCGACAGCATAGGAGAAGTGGCGTTCGATCCTAACGTATGTGGACCGTTAGTGAGTCGGCTAGTCCAGGAGACTTTTCAATAAAACATCGTAAATTCTGATCGATCCAGATGTTTTCAGCTGTTGTCAACCATCGACCACATTTAGGTCAAAGCCTTGTTATTCATCATTAATGACGTTTTGAGATCTGACTTTAGATACATATTAGCGTATAAAAGTGTCCTCTGAGCAAAATTCTGTTAAGTTTTTGCTTTTTGTGGATCAAATACACATCAAGTGGCCACTAAACATCTCTGTGAATATATGCTCATGCCCTTCTCCTACCCTATGGTTAGTTACATGATATCGCGAGAATAGGGTCATGTGACCGCCTCCCGCCAATCACGTCTCTTTATTATCATCCAGTACCCGGAAGTTATTAGGAGTGCTACAGGACAGCTCTGATTATTTTCGTTCGTGGACACTTTGCCTATATAATTGTTGCGGAATTGTGTGTGATCTCTCTTTGTACTATTTGAATTTCATAATTGTCTTTCAATCGAATGGCCATTCTCAATGTTGTTGTCTTTTTTGTCTAAACCCCCTTTTTACATAATATATGGTTCCATCAAAAAGCAAGTTACCGTCTCTACCTCCTCTCTCCTGAGTCGATACCTAGTCTTCCAGTCCTAGCCCATTCGAAGAGCCTGAAAGTAAATTCTAACCATAAGCTTCCTATATTCTATATAGTGCATTTGCATTTAATTGCAGCATATTGGCTACATTAATGATAAAGAAACCACAGAAAATATATAAAAGGCAAAACGTACCTCACCATACTTTAGTATAGCGCCAGGCTTTTCTATTCATTTGTATGGGGGAGAGAATTCAATTAAAACGGGTCTGGGATTTGACGGCTAACAAAAAGTGTGCATTAGTGTGTGTATTGTGATACCTGTAAATATGGGGAGTGTGGGACGGGCGAGAATGTTTTTAATGTCTTTTTAAATGTAAAGCACTTTGTGATGCACTTGTGTATTTTTTTAACCTTTATTTAACCAGGAAAGTCCCACTGAGATTAAGAATCTCTTTTTCAGGGAAGTCCTGGTCCCAGAGGGGAACCTATTGTACAAACTCCACACAGAAAGGCCCCATCCAGGTGGGAATCGAACCCGGGACCTTCTTGCTGCGAAGCACGAGCACTGACCGCTGCGCCACCGTGCCGCACATGTGTGTATGGAGAGCACTTTATAAATAAAGATTGATTGATGATAAGTTCTTAACACAAATACCACTCTACTGACCACCTCTGGATTATTTGATACTGTGAAGATAAGCTGGACTTTGTTAAAGCCACAGTGTGGAACATTAACACCTCAATGTGGCTTTAACTTACAGTGGAAAATGTTACAAGTTATGCAGCTCTTAAAGGTCCAAAAGGTCAAAAATGAAAGTTAAATATAAATTTAAACTAAATGGTACATAAAATACCATGACGATTTAAAAAGGTTATGTTATTGCCTAAGTCAGTGGTTCCAAAATGAAATAGATTTTGACTTGAACTTCTTATATCTAATCTAATTTAACCCATTGTCCCTGTGTACTTATAATAACATTTTACATTTTATACTTGCAAATTTACCCGGAAAACCATTACATTTTCTTAATATCGTGTGAATTCTTATTATCGGTGACACTTTGGGATATTTGGATGAGTGAATTGGCCGGAAAAGTCTCCAGCCTGGGAATTGCTGGCCTAAATAATTACGATCTGCTAATTGCGACCGTTCAAATCTGGGAATAATCTTGCAACCTTATAGAGCGATAACGTTCATTATGCCGTATACTGTGTCCTACTTACTATACAGTCTTAAACCTCGTCGCTAAACTCAGATGCCGAATAAGCACTTTTGTGAAATATTTGCGAGCATTAAACATGTCAGGAAGAATAACAGTTCTCTTTGACAGAATAAGCCAGATTAGTTTGCCCCGAAGAGCTGAGAGGATTAATACGACTCAAGCCTACATGACTCTGCGGCACATGTGGCCAGGAAATAAGGTCGCGTTTGTGTAATTCTCCGGTCGCTAATACGAAACTCCGTTCTGTAATGACTAAAGAACATTACTGTGGTTCACCATCGTGGCCAGAAAGTGTTGTTTTGTTGCACTGGAAAGCTCAGGGTGTCCAAACCTTTTTCATCGATTGTCACATAAAATAGCGTGTTTGTCTGTTAAGCTCCGGTTCTACATAGGTCTAAGTACTTGCATCTACTCTACCCAGTGCAGGTTAGAGTTTCCACTACACACAAGGCCTGCAGTTGTTGTGGGCGGAGCTCCCACAGATGAGCACACTGAAACAAAACAACGATAAAAGGTTTTGTGAGCCGCGATGAGAACAATGTGGAGAAATTCTGCCTTTTTGACGGGGTTTATGGACTTATTCAGGAGGTGCCAATACTAGAGGAAAGAAGAAGCTAAAATCCGCACTATGAAGGTGATCAACATACAAATGTTATGCTAACACCAGCTAAAGTTGCGCTAACAGCGGCTTAATGCTAACAGCGGTATGATGTGAAATATTAAATTCATATGACCTGCATGTTAATAGTGAGGGCTGTCCACTCTGTCGTTTGCCAATCAGAGACCAGCAGTCTGTTCACGTCACGTCGAGGGCTGGGTACCGTCCTTTTTCCCCCCAATACCACTACTTTTACAATACCTGCTATTCGGTACCAGTGCCTTAACTGTACTTTTTTTCGATACCTGTGTTATTTTTAATTGAATTAAAAATCAGGACACCATTTTCTTTCAGCTAAGCTTTTCTAAACACACCGAAATCACTTCACACGTCAAAGATCTGTTACATAGTGAGAGCGCCCACTGTGTCACTAATAATTTACCAAAACAGTTCCAAAAATGGCTAATGCACAGTGAGCGCTCACTTTTTACACAAACAATCTTTGATCCTCTCCTCCGGGGCAGCCATTTGGTGCAGCTGGCTTGTCACTGCTTTTCTCTTTGTCTAAGAACTCTAGTTTCTTATTCAGTCCTAGTTTAGTCCTGGTTTTTAGCCAGTTTAGTCTACGTCCTGGTTTAGTCCAGGCTCAGACCTTGGCTCTGCCATCTCTAATAATGACCAAAGTGTTAGTAAGTTATAGCTTGCTTCGCTTTAAGAAAACATCTGCATTTGCGCTGAAGGGGCTCTTTATCTGCTCATGAGTTCAGGATGCTTTTTAGACTCACAGCGGATCATTTATTGACGTTTGGAGAGAAAAAGTACAGAAAATTGGCACACAAAAAAAAAAAAAAGATTTTCAATACCGCCCCCTACACAATACTAGTCAGAAAAATCACAACAATCAGTTATTTTTATAGACTCTTGAAGCCCTGTCTTGTGTGTTTAAGTCGCTTCTCTCATAGTCAGGGCATTTTTAGAGAAGTAGCATTTCTATGATATTCTCCCATTGTATCATGGATGGCCCTGTGCTAATTATCACTGTGCTTTGTGTGGCACTCACAGATCTGTCCGTTGTGGATGGGCGTGGGCATGGAGCTGGTCACAATGACGTTGGTGCTGAGGTGCTCCTGGACCAGGTGAGGGTGCAGAGAGTGAGGGGCGTGAGGCGCTTCAGTGGCAGAACCTGAAACGCAGAAAAACTACTCTGTCAGTCTCTGTCAATGAGGAGGCCTGTGTTCCACGTGTCATGAGGCAGGAAAATAAAGCTAATGCTGTTCTAAAACATGAGTTCAAATGGTAAAACCTCTACAATTACATTTCTATTATTAGATAGATTAAACTCATGCAGATGTTGTGTACAAAAGTTATTCTCAAGCTTTTCACAGTAAATATTTGGCTTGAACCACCAGCTCTAGAACAGGGAGGAACAAGGTCTAGATCTAGAATATGACAAAACCACTAAGAAAGTAGTTCTGGACAGGATCTGACCCAAACATTATATCACAATGTTCTTTGGCCCCTTGGTAGATCCATCCTGTTTCAGTCCAAATGAAAGTCATAATATAGAGATCTGGAGGGCCCTTAACAAATTAATGTCACCACAGTTCTTGCTATATATTTTCGAGCAACTCATCACTTAAAAAACAATAAAGGAGTTTTTTCCATCAAAGCTCAATAGATTCACACCACAGTCTTTTAAGAGTCGCATGTGGCAGTCACACAGACACACAAGAATCCGATTACAAATTTCCGATTGCAAAAACAGGAGGAAGAAGAAGAAATAATAACATTTTTCAGTGGGCTTGGTCCAATCAGCAGCAAATGGTGCTCCCCAAACGATTTGAGCTGGAGCCATCCCAGATTGATCAGTGTTAATGTTATTGGCGGTGTAATAACGATCTTGCTCTTGCAGGTTATTCGAGATAGTGGCTGCCAACGCCTGGCCTCGATCACGAGTTTGATTTTCTCACGATTCTCATGTCTATCACCTTTTAGAGGCGACAAAAGCCATCTACTGCTTATGAAAGTCACTCAGTGCTTGAGTGAGCAGCAGGAGCAGAGTGGGGAAGGAGTCCATATTTAAAGACCCGATGCCTGATTCTTATTATTACAAGGAATGAAAGAGGAAGCCACTACTTTAAACTCATTCCTAAATTTCCTAACATATTTGTAGCATCCCGTTTCTTAAAGAGGGGGTATTATGCTTTTTCAATCACATAGCACCAGTCTATAGCATACTACAATGATGACGTAACCTTCTGTTGGTCTGTATATGCAGTAAATTAAAATAACTGCCTTGAATAAAATTGCTCTCTCAAAATGGCTGTACTGAACGTCTTGAAATAGGCCTCTGTCTCTTTAAGAAGCTTTCCGACACGCCCCCTTCAGCACACTGCTGTGGCATCTAAACAACACTACTGTGCGGGGAGGGGGCTCTGCTGAGCTGAGGAGCGGTGGTTGTTGGCTTGGCTGGTGACAAAAGGTCCAGAGGCGTCTCCAGGAGGTGGGGGCGTTCCTAGAAGGACTGAGGCATAGCTACACCTAAAATGGCTGCCGTCTAAGTTTTTACTGATTACTCAAAAATATGTGAATGAGCCAAGGCAACACTCCAGGCATGTGTTTAATGAGGGAATGACATAATAACATGATATAAAGCTTGAAAAAGTCCATTTTACATAATACCCCCCCTTTAACTTTTCACAACTTGCAGGGTGACTTTTCAGAGTGAATCACAGTACGACGATATCACCAAATACGGCTTTAAACCTTTACGCCTCACCTCCCAGTAGCATCTCCTGCAGCAGGTTGTCGATCTTGGCCATCCCGAAGAGCTTGACGAACTGAATCTGCTCGATCATCTGCCACGTGATGCTCTGCAGGGTGGGCAGCAGCAGCAGCAGCTCTCCGAAGCGCCCCCTGCTGTCGTACTGGCGGTCATTGATGTAGTCCTCCAGGCTGACCTGCACCTGATACCTCATCCGTTTGATCTTCCCAGGGTCACTCAGGCCTTTGGCGTCTGCGCAAATACGAACACGCTGTTTACACAAGGATATTTGACTACGATTGTGCCATTTACTCGGGGATGTAATGTCCACCTGCCCCACATTCGCTCAGGCAACAACCAAAGAAAAAACAAATACAAAAAAAATAGGAACTTAAAACTCAAAAATCCAATCCTTTTCGTTGATTCTGAGCGCAGAATCCTAATTTAATTATCAATATTAATATACGTGACCTGAAATGTATCCAGTGTGGCCTTGAACAGCGTTCTGATCTACAGAAAGACAAACCGCGGTGATAGTTTTGCTGTTTGGCTGTGAAAGGTTCAACTCAGGGATTAAATCTAAAGTTTGAGTGTGTTTGGTCTAGTCTTAGATGAGATAAAACAACTTTTTGCCAATGGAACAAGCACGTTTTTCCCAGTTTAGGTTATTTTGTATCATTTCAAGTGAAAGAGAAATATTTTTAAATGTAAAAGTCAATTTGTCTGATTTCAAGTGGGATTTCTGCTTGTTCCAGTGGCGTTAGCACCTTTTATCTTATCTCAGATTAGTTCAAACCGACTAAAATCAAACATAAAATACCTTAATTCAAGAGATTTTAAGTCATTTATCCCATATTTCTTTCCCGTGCAGTCATAAAAGCCTGTCATTTCTCTACACGCTGTACCTGGGTCGAAAAACACGATGGCTTTCAAACAGGCGTATTCGTTCTCGTCGATCTGCAGCTCCTGAAAGGGCAGCACCAGCTCGTCCAGGATCCGCACGGCCACGCGCCCCACCTCCAGCTCGGGGCAGTTCCTGGGAATGATGTGGTCGTTTCCTAGGAGACGAGGAGAGCGATCGTGAGCAAAATGTGGTTGTCGTTAGTCTGTACTTGTGTGCCGTCAGTGAGTCACTAAAGATCAAAACCCCAAGTTCAAAAACCCTGTATTTGCTCTGGTCTGTACTGTGTCTCTTTTCTAGTGTCAACATTTATGTTAACCAGGAAAAATTCCACCTGAGATTAGGAATCTCATTCCCAGGGGAGTCCTGGCCCCAGTGGGGAACCTATTGTAAATGTTTTTAGTGGTAGGGGAAACTGGAGTAAACTAGCCATGGGGAGAACCAATGGCACTGGCTGCTCTGCTTTGTGATGACGACACTGGAGGCCGCCATTGCTGTAGTACCTCCATATAGCCGCTAGTCCCCCATTGGAATCCATTGCACTTTAGACACGTTAAAAACAACTTTAATGCCCGGTGCCTAATGTTTTGGAACGGTCTACAGTTAGATATTCCTCCTGTGATTACGCTGGGTTAGACACAATCAGAGGCTGGTCATCGTAGGATACATTTTAGAAATCTCGTACTTAATGAGGGTCGGACTGTTAGCATTGGAGCTGCGCGAGCTACACGTCACGCAAGGGCCGAGTCTACAGTGAAGATCCCGCCCTTATGCCCTTATTAGGAACATGCTTCGTCAGAGCTGGGGAGGAGGAGTCTGTAAATCCGCCATGATTTCCCCCTCGAACATGGTCATTATGGTAAACAGGGAGGAGTGAGGAGGAGTCGTCTATTCCTTTTAACGGTCATCCCCCGTCCAGGTGGGAATGAAACCCAGGACCTTCTAGCTGTGAGGCACGAGCGCTAACCGCTGCGATTCGTTAACCATTTACACATTTAACTTCCCATGATCAAATACACCTTGTACTTCTTGAATATAAGTGACTGAATGTGTGTAATGTAACAAAATGCTCTCATATGTTACCTAATAGGAGGATGTCTTTATAAAGCATAGATCTCTTTGGCTGCTCCGAGCAGCAGATGTTCCCCGGCGTGAGCGCGCAGCAGCGCCACCTGAAACACAGCATTTATTTAAAATACTTTTCAGCACCAAAATACAGTTCAAACTGAGCTCTGAACAGAAGAAGATGGCACCGCGTTCACACCAGCCTCAGCAAATGAGTGACCAGAGCCCAGTGTCTGCACTGTTAATCATTCTGCAGTTTTCAGAGCGGATATTACTTTTAAAACTCACTGGTCATATTCTCACTTCCACATTCAAATACATTACCTAGATTGGAAAAACAGTACAAGCAATTGTGCTGGCAGGATAACGCATTACTCCAACAAATGAAACATTTACATCAACTAAGATTACACTCGTCATTTGAGTATTTTAGTTTTTAGAAGTTCTAGATTATTATTATATTGAGTTAAAGGCTCTCTACCCAGTTTCTACTCAAACTGGAGTTTTTTTTTTTCCCCAAGACATAGTTGGGGCAGACCTAAACAACCCGGTTTGATCCTTTTAGGAAACTTAAGTAATCAGTAAGTGATCACTTTTAGAAGGAGCAACCATGCAGTAATCAGTACTTGTATGGAGTCGTCCTGATGAGTTTGTAAGCACATGTCACACTGTACCTGGTCATCTAGAGGCAGGTCGCAGAAGGCCGGGATGTACTTGGCCCACTCCACCAACACCAACAGCTGCTGCTTCATGGACTCGCACACGTCGGAGATGCAGGCGATCTTCTTCGTCCTGATGTCGCCGTTTAGGATCGGGGCCGGGGAGGTGATCTGGAGATGGACAAGCAACGTTTATAAGTTACTATAAACGACTTGATCCCACAATATTAATCTAGTTGTTTCAATTACTTGTAATGAGAATCACAATTTTTCACTTTTTTTTTAAGACATTTTCGGGCGGACTATTAGCATTACTAGCACTAACAAATTAAGTCAAGTCAAAACCGGATCATTATGGATGTGTTGTCTTATTCTTGCATTAGAAAAGTAAGCAGATTTTCCAGAAGAAGTGAGAAACCATAGAAATCATAGAAATGTCTTTATCTGAGCCTGTTCCTACAAATTAACACATTTTGTTATCCTCCGAATCACGGATCTGTTTTAAATGTTTCCTTTTCATGGCATTTTTATAATTTCTGTGGCTTCTTTATCAGTAACATCGTATAAGATGATGTTTAGTGCCCATTGGATGTGTATCCGACCCACAAAAAGCAAAAACTTCACTGAAAACTTGATTTGAGTTAGCATTTAGCTCAGGGGACACTTTTACACGGTAATTTGTATCTAAAGTAAAATGTCAAATGGTCTGTACATTCATTATAGAGTTCGGGAATGTGATGTCATACCGCTAAGCATTATGGGATTAGCAGCAATTGTAAACTAATGGAGATTTAAAAAGTAAAAATACTGGAGTTATTGTTCACATTAAAACACTTAGATGTATTTACCAGCAGTGACTCAGCAGCTAACGCAGTTGTTCCACTGCTTTTTTCGCCACTTTTTATATCGTTTTTAGCTAATGTTAGTCAATGGAAATGTATGCTAACAGCTGCAAAGATGGCAGATCTCCATGGTAATTGTGGAATTTCCCGAACTCTATTGATTTATAGTGAGGCTTTGACCTCGGTTGATGGTTGACAACAGCTAAAAACATCTGTATCGTTCATTATTTGCGATGTTTGATGTCTAATGCTAATGGCTATAGGGAAAACATATTGAGCTAATGCTAACAAACTCGGAAAAGTTGCCGGGACTAGCCCATTGACAGTATATTTTGAATCTAGTCAATGGACTAGCCGACTAATATGTTAGGATCGAACGCCGCTTCTCCTTTTTATTTCTTTGTACAAAACCAGCACTCAAAGCTAGCCGTTAGCTTGTAGTATGAAGCTAACATTAGGATTATGATGAGCATTCTAGGTTGTTTTTAGGCCGTTGAGCATTTACTCCTCTCTGTGTCTCTGTAACTTTATTTGGTAGAAAATCTATCATTCAACTTTTGTAGTTGTGTAGTTGTTAAATATATTATTATTTAGTTTGAAATAAATGGATAAAGAAACAGTTTAAAAGAAGCAAAACAAATCCAAACCAACCTATACGTTTGTTAAGTGGTGACGTCACAGCTCTACTTCCGGGTCCGCAGAAATGACAAAAAACTCTTTAATACCACAATCAATATTTCTGAAATTCAACAGAGAGTTACTGAACATACTTATTTATCAGCCCCATTAGCCAAAAATGCTGCACCTACTGCTATAAAAGTAATATTTACCAAAATCGCTACATCCGGGTTAGCGGAAAATGGGGTGCATACCTATGTTCTCCGGGTCCTATGTTCCCCGGGTGCGATTTTTTTTTCCCTGTAGGTGAGCTGGTACTTCAACCAATCACAAGTCATGAGAGTGAAATGTCATACATATCAAGCAGCTTAACCCTGACCCTGCCCTAGCCACTAACCTTAAGGATAGTGGGCTGGTGCCTAATCTTAATCAATAGAAGTGGGGGAACATAGGTACTGGGGAACATAGGTACCGGGGAACATAGGGCTGACCCCCGGAAAATGCTAACGGCGCAGCAGCTACGCTAAACCCGGAAGTAGTGACTTTAGTAAATAATACTTTTTTAGCAGTAGGTGCGGAATTTTTGGCTAATGAGTCTGAGAAATAAGTAGCTTCAGTAACTCTCTGTTGAGTTTCAGAAATGTTGATGGTTGTTTTTAAGACTTTTTCTCGCATATTTTGCCCGTCTGCTAGGACCCGGAAGCGGAAGTCGTGACGTCACACTTAACAAACGTATAAATCCAATGAATATCAAAATCTACATAAATCTTTAAAAAATATGTTTGAATGTAAATATTTATTCCTGTTTGAATATTGGTCTTTTGCAGTGGGACGCCCTCACCTGTCTGGAGAGCACGTCTGCCTGGATGAGAGCGTTGATGGAGGGTAAACTGCTGTCCTCGTAACTGGACCTCCTGGTGCTGATCCGGTCCCTCTCGTTCTGTACAGCTGCAAACAACCGCACTGGAGTCACATATGCGGTAATTCAGACTAAACCGAGGTCTGGAGACTTTGTACAGGGTTAAAGGGGCCAGACTAGATGACACCCTGCTGTATAAACTTCAGCATTTTGAAGTTCATACAGGTGCATACTGGGTGCATTTAAGGCGAGACGCTGTAGGTGAATAGGGAAAATTTTAAAATGTAGAGATATCAAACTTTTGCTGTAGATTACTGGCATAGATATGACAAAAATGTATTGCAAGTTTTCTGTCATTTTATGTTTTCATGTTTTTATGCATGCTTTTCAGTCATGTGACTTTTGTTGTTATGGCGGCCATTTTGAATACCAAAGTAGAATTATGCAGTACTACAACATGTAACAATATCTCAACTCAGGATGAAAATGAAAGACAACTGATTGACAGTGGTATTTTTATGTCCTCGTAATCATTGCTCATGAAGATAACAGTAAAAACACAGAACCAGAGACACACGTTTATGTGAAGAAACCAGTGAGTCAGTGTTTAAGCTGCTCAAGATGTTAGCATGCTACCGGTTAGCATTTAGCTTCAACAGCTCAGCTCTGACCTCTCCAAGGGAAAGCCCTGAACCACAAACATCTAGCCTTGGATTCAACATGTGACAGAGGTCAGAGCTGAGCTGTTACTGTAGTATTTCCTCAGTGTTCATAGATGTGAGACACACATGTATTTATCGTGTTGAAGCCATTGACAGTTGATGACAGTTGCTAACCAGTAGCATGCTAACATCTTGAGCAGCTTAAACACTGACTCAGACTGAGACTCTGATGACATGACACACTGTAAAAATCAGAGAGAAAGGTTTTCTGTTTCCTCTTTGATGAGTTAATTTAGTCTGAGGCGTGAAGCAGATCTTTAGTAAATCCTGCTGTAGCTCGACAGACAGAGCTGCTACATCTGTGCCACATTTGCTGCTTATATCACATAAACGTGCGTCTCTGGTTCCGTGTTTTTACTGTTATCTTCATGAGCAATGATTACGAGGACATAAAAATGCCACTGTCAATCAGATGTCTTTCATTTTCATCCTGAGTTGAGATATTGTTGCATGTTGTAGTACTGCATAATTCTACTTTGGTGCTCAAAATGGCTGCCGGAACTATGCGTGATGTCATTGGAAATGCATGTATACCTAAAAATGTCCCATATTTTTGGCGACATAATCTGAATAATGGATCAAGCCAGGTTTCATTTATTTTGTTGACATTTTAGTTACAAATACTTTTTCACATGGGATTTTGGATATCAAGCTTTTCATTAGTGGAAAAATCTGTAAATTTTTTTATTTTTGCCTTGTTTTTTGAAATTCAAAACTCAATAAATCAGGTTAGGAATTAGACATTAAAAAATCCGCGCCAATGTGAGACAAAAGCATTTTGAAAAATTGCCCTTGAAATTACAATTTCGCAAATAAATCTATCGCAAAACATTGAACCAGTGCAATAATTAAACGTGTTATTGTGACGATTAAGTGTTTTTTGTTGCCAGGTGAAAGTTTATATGTTAAGAGACCAAACTGGCCCAAAACCTGAAGGGAAAAAAAACACGTGTCTCCCGTTAAAGGTGCACTATGCCGCTTTTTATGTAAAAAATAATAATAATAAATAAATAAATACAAAAATTTATAATATTCAGCCTTATTTTTCATTTTCTTATTTATTTATTTATTCATCCATGTTCATATTTTTCTTTACAGGGTCATACATTAATATGAACAGTACATGGTGAAAAGGAGCATGATGAATGTGTCTCCTGTGATGCTTCGGGATTAATTTTATTTCTGGGTTTCTGTTAGGTTTTCGGAATGGAACGTATGCGTAACCATGGATACGTTCAGTCAGCAGTGAAAACATAAAGAAAGATTATCCTGGAGGCGATGGGGCACTGCTAACCATCCAAGCATCCACTTTTTTTTCTTTACATAAAATGTTGCATAGTGCACCCTTAAAGGAATAGGCCACCGTTTTTACATACTGAGATATGTTCTTACCTGAGCTTAGACGAGTTCATTTGTACCTGTCTGGTCTTCACGCGTGCCCCCCCCCCCTCACGTAAACACAGCACAGACGGCGTTAGCATTTAGCCTCTCTCTTCTCCTCTATAGCTCCAAAAGAGGTGAAGATAGAAGCTACCAAACTCTTCCACGTTTTCCCTATTTAAATATGGTTACATGAAGTGTTACACTATAAAGTATAATTACACAAAATTAAACAATGTGGATTTTCTAACCGGATAAAAAGGGGAACTATATTGTAAGGCGTAATAATACCAGGAGTAATTTGGCATCTGCACAGTGATATCTTCACTTTACTGTGCGCAGAACGAACTATTCCTGGTATTATTACGCCTTACAATATAGTTCCCCTTTTTATCCGCTTAGAAAATCCACATTGTTTAATTTTGTGTAATTATACTTTATGGTGTAACACTTCACGTAACCATATTTAAATAGGGAAAACGTGGAAGAGTTTGGTAGCTTCTATCTTCACCTCGTTTGGAGCTATAGAGGAGAAGAGAGAGGCTAAATGCTAACGCCGTCTGTGCTGTGTTTACATTACAGAAGGCACACGTGAAGACCAGACAGGTACAAATGAACTCGTCTAAGCTCAGGTAAGAACATATCTCAGTATGTAAAAACGGTGGCCTATTCCTTTAAGAGACCAATTTGGCCCAAAATAAAAACGGTTTGGCTTATAGTGTTTCCCTTGAGAGGGGTTTAAACCATCCCCCACATCTTTATTTAGGCTTGGAACTATAAAGCCTGCTCGGTCTCACAATAAAATGTTTGTTTTGAGGTTGTAATTGTGGGGAATTATTAAACTTGCAGTAAAAAGGAAGCGTTAAGTGCAAATTCAACAAGATGCCTGAGGGCCACCCCAGGCCTAAACCAATTCACACCCAAGGCCAGATTATACCCATAGACCGTGAAAATCATGAAAGTAACATCGGGCTCCTCGCTGTAATGCAGTGGTTCTCAGCACTTGCCATGACCTAAATATGACTTATACTTGTAAAATATAATATTGTCTTTTCTTTGAATAGGCATTAAATAAGCCCAAAAAGATGAAATTCTCATAAAAACAACCCGATAACAAACATTTTAACAGATTAAAGTAGTGATTAAAGAAGTGATATACTAACTATACTATACTTTTTCTGTGCATAATTATGAAAAGAAATGTTTTGTGGAAAAGGCTTGCAACCCACTGAAAACGGTTGACTGTTGTAATGAACATTTTTATTAAAGTGTTTAAGTCTTTAAGTCATTTTTGAACACAGGCTTGTCATTTCTACCTCCACACGTTTGTCTCAACACTCGCAACATTGTGTTTTTGTCTTTTCCCTATTTTTCTTTTTATTGTTTTCCTATTCTAAATATAGGAGCTGGTTCGTAAAAGGTGCTTGTCATGTCATTTGGAAAGAGAAATGTCCAATTTACTGCTAAAATTCAGTCACAAAGTGTAAGAGTGACATTAAGGGGAACCGTCATGAGGATTCCTTAAGTTGTACAGATGAGGCAAGTTCAAAAGTTATTAAAAGTTGCACAACAATGCATTAAGTTATTTGCCAGGAAATACTTTTGTTAATACTCTATTTGTTTCGCATTAGTTTCCTTCACAAAGGCAGACCGCAGGGTAATTTAAAAAGAAAGATCGGTCCTCCAAGGCTGTCGTGTTTATCGGTATACGGCTGTTATTGCAGAGAAGTGTTTGCTCAGAGTCGCTCTGAGGCGCTGCTTTACTCAGTGAACATTAACAAAGTCTCTGCTGTTGCAACATCACGACTGAGGGAGAGGAGTCAGTGACAGCGGAGTGAGACGCGCTCGTCAAACCCAGCTCAACCATGTTGTGTTTACTTAATATGGCAAAAAGTAAGATACATATTCTCAATTCAAGTCATTGAAACCCATGATCAGTGCCAATACATGGAGAAATCAGTTAATCAGACTGGATTATTATTTGTCCCTAAAAATTCTGTTGGTCAGAGTCAGACTCCCTACAGTGTACTCTGTGACAAATACAAACACACAAAGCTTGGACACGTACCTTCTTTTTTCATTCCAGCGCGGAAACACTTCTTCAGCCTGCAGTATCGGCACTGGTTCCTCTTGTCTTTGTCTACGATGCACTGTCTGTTGAACCTGTCACATACAGTTATAGAGTTACATCACGTCTAAAATTAAAATGTAAAAAAGGATTTGGACCCTAGACTAGTTAGACGCCTTTATCAGTAATAAAGTAGTTCCACTGCATTTCTCTCTACACTTTTTTATATTGTTTTTAGCTAATGAGAGTTAATGGACAATGTTCCCCAAAAGGCAGATTTCTTCTTTCTATGACCAACTATGGAAAGTCGAAAGATGCATGTTAAACACATCAATAAATGACAAAGCATAACTCATATCACTACTGTCATATTCTCTCAAAATATATGTTTTCAGTTGGGAGAATACGAGAAGATTACAGTAGCACTAGTTTGTACAATGTAGGCACATGATCCCAAAGCAGAGGAGCCAAAACAACCTTTGAGTTTTTCAGTGAGAGCAGCTCACACATCTGGAACATCAGGAACATTACAGCACTGAGAACTTTCAGGAGATCAGTAAAACCCTGGACAATCAAACCTGCAGTCACAGCTTGGCCATGCACTTAATTTACTGCATGTCAAGGTTTTGGTTAAAGTGTACTTTATTGATCCCTGTAGGGCAGTGGTTCCCAAAGTGGGGTCTACAAAACAAGTACATTGGAAAAAAATTATAATAATTTTGTAACAATATCTCTACTCAGGATGAAAATGAAAGACAGTGGCATTTTTATGTCCTCGTAATCATTGCTCATGAAGATAACAGTTAAAACACGGCCCAGAGACGCACGTTTATGTGAAGAAACCAGTGAGTCAGTGTTTAAGCTGCTCAAGACGTTAGCATGCTACCGGTTAGCATTTAGCTTTAACAGCTCAGCTCTGACCTCTCCAAGCGAAAGCCCTGAACCACAAACATCTAGCCTTGGATACAACATGTGACAGAGGTCAGAGCTGAGCTGTTACTGTAGTATTTCCTCAGTGTTCATAGATGTGAGACTCACATGTGTTCATCGTGTTGAAGCCATTAACAGTTGATGACAGTTGCTAACAGGTAGCATGCTAATGTATTAAGCAGTTTAAACACTGACTCAGACTGAGACTCTAAAAATCCAAGAGAAAGGTTTTCTGTTTCCTCTTTGATGAGTTAATTTAGTCTGAGGAGTGAAGCAGATCTTTAGTAAATCCTGCTGTAGCTCGACAGACAGAGCTGCTACGTCTGTGCCACATTTGCTGCTTATATCACATAAACGTGCGTCTCTGGGGCCATGTTTTTACTGTTATCTTCATGAGCAATGATTACGAGGACATAAAAATGCCACTGTCAATCAAATGTCTTTCATTTTCATCCTGAGTTGAGATATTGTTACATGTTGTAGTACTGTATAATTCTACTTGGGTGCTCAAAATGGCCGCCGGAACTATGCGTGATGTCATTGGAAATGAATGTATAGCTAATTGCCTTGACAAGAGTAAATTATTATTACTGGGGGGCCCTGAAAAAGAGTCAAAAATGTGGCAAAAAGTGGAAA
Organism: Neogobius melanostomus; assembly: GCA_007210695.1. NCBI lineage: Eukaryota > Metazoa > Chordata > Actinopteri > Gobiiformes > Gobiidae > Neogobius > Neogobius melanostomus. The sequence goes on from VHKM01000438.1 coordinate 906,201, forward strand.
AAATTGGACAAAAATATGTGACGAAAAAGAGACAAAAATGTGACAAAAATTAATGACAAAAGGAGAAGCGGCGTTTGATCCTAAGTTAGCAAGTCGGTTTGTCCGGACAACTTTTCAGAGTCCGTTAGCATTAGCCTGCTCAATGTGTTTTTCCTATAGCCATTAGCATTAGCCTTAAAGATCGCAAATTATAAACGATCCAGACGTTTTCCGCTGTTGTCAAACCCATCGGGCCCTAAGAGAATGTCTGATGGATCAGCCACGATGTCCCGGATTTTGAGAATAGCTGCTGTAGGAAAATTCGTTGTGTGCATTTGACGCATCAGAATTATTCAAATGATCATGAACTCATGTCCTTTTACCTCATGTCAATGTTTTAGGCGTATTGAAACATTGTGAAGTGGAATAACAGCCTGTATTTCTGACCTGCAGGAGTACATGTGGTTCTTGCGTACGCTGCGCCTGAAGAAGCCCTTGCAGCCGTCGCAGCTGGAGGCGCCGTAGTGTTTGCCCGTGGCTCGGTCTCCACAGATGGCACACAGGCTGCCGGCCACCAGGTGCCCCACCGTGCTCATGGTGGAGCCGTCAGGGGGAGAGGAGTCTGCGACGGGTGAGAGAGAATGTTTTTGTTATAAGGATAATAACTGTTCATATTTGTACAGTGTCCTGGAATAGAGGGATGAAAGTGAAAAAAAGTCACCAAAAATAAGGTCCCACGCTTTAAGATTTGGGCATCTTTAGCTTTGATTGCAGCTCATTCACTGTGGCATTGTTTCAATAAGGTTCTGCAATGTCAAAAGATCCAATGTTGTATTAATTTTCACCAAGATCTTGTGTTGATGACGCACATCTGTAAATACACTCACGCTGTTGTTCTATGTCAAATTGTTGTCGTCTTTATCATGGTTTAAATTTAATCTTCTTACGCAGGCCCTTACAGTCTTATAGCCTTATAGTTTAGAGCAGGGATGCCCAAACTTTTTGTCTCCGAGGGCCAAAATGAAAAAGTGCCTGTGGGTCGTGGGCCAAACACGGCGATGTCAAGCGTGAAACACATATAACTGCAAATAATAATAGTTACTTTATTTTATTTTCGGTACACATTTGCATTTGATTATATCTATGCAAATAACATACTATATTAAAACAAACTATGGCAAAAGCCTAGTTTTAGAAGAACAAAACCAACAATTGTAGCAATATGTAAAATGTAAACAACACCTTATGTACAGCACCTACATTGACTTTACCTCACTCATTTGTTAACTCAAAGAAAATGCCACATTAGATCATTTTGAAAGTGTCTGTTCAGCATAAAATTCTTTTATAAGTCATTTTTTAACATGACCTATGTTGATGTCAACAACCTTTGCAATAAAAGTTGAAAAACTGGGAAAGTTGATGCTACAACACTCTGTGATAAACACCAAGACACCACAACAGTGTTTCCTTAACTTTGCGAAAGGAGGGAAACAGCGCCCCCAATTTGACGCTGGTGGACAAAAAGTGTACTGCATCCATATTTACCATTGAGAATGAATGGGAGAGAGTTGGTATTAACCAGATGCGGCGCTAAAGTAGGTCACTCTATGGCGGGCCGACATAATTGTTTCGGTGGGCCAAATTTGGCCCGCGGGCCCCACTTTGGGCACCCCTGGTTTAAAGTCTCTATTTATCTAAAGTTATAAATTGTGAGAGTGCGACCACTGCGCGAAGCCTTCTCCAGCACATCTCAAAGATTCTCAATGGGGTTAAGATCTGGACTCGGTTTCATGTTGCACAAATGCTCCAAACAAAATTCCTTTTTGTTGAACCGGTTCACTGACAATGAAACCAATTCTGATTCTGATCACACTCCCTGATCCACTCTTTCACAATGTGAGCCCCATGAATCCTGGCATCTTGGAATATGTCCGTGCCATCAGGGAATAAGGACTCCATTGATGGAATAACCTGGTCATTCAGGATGTTCAGCTGATCCCATTCTTTGGCGCATAGTGTCGCTTAGGAGTGTGACAATATATCGATTTTCCGATATATCGCGATATTTTGCGGGACGATACGATACGTTTTATTCCGATATCGATACTGTTGATGATGTCATGCATATTAATGAGGCAGCAGTGCTCCACTGTTTTCACAGTCAATAGAGGCCAATAGTGATCAAGAATTCAGTCAGACCAGCAGGGGGCAGCACTGCAGTTTTAAGCACTTGGACCAAACACTGTCACACAAATAAATTACTTTTAATGATAGTTTTTATAATTATAAAGAAGATTAATTTGGGGTTGATTTATTCCTTTTTAAATAGGACTGTGGTTTCTTGTTTATTTAAATGTAAATGAAGTCACTGACAGATCTATGACCCATTTTCAGTGAGTAAGTCAGGGATCATTTATAAAAGTGGTACAAAGCACATGAAAAGAAATGTAAATGATGAATAATATGTAGTATGTTAAAATAAAGGTTAAAAGTAGCATGTTTTTTTTTAATCGTGATGTATTGTAGCTTATTTTTGTGCAATATATCGATTATCGCAGTATCGGCATATCGTGAGATAATCGTTATCGTGAGCCATGTATCGCGTATCGAATCGTGAGGTACCCAGAGGTACCCACCCTAGAGTTGCTGAACCTAGACCTGACTAGAGCTGGGTTACTAAGACAACAAGATTCCCCTCATTCTCCTCTGTTTGATGGGATGTTTGCAAATCTCAACTTATGCGTATCATTATTCCGTCTGTGGTAATAAAGATACAGTAATTGTGCATTAAAATGGGGATGAAAAAGCATAACATTAAACACAAACCCGATTCCATTAGATTAACATTACTGTATTGTGAGGGTCAGCTGACAGAGAGTCGTTTCGGTCGGGGTGTGAACGACTAATGGCAGCGATCATTTTCGGCTGATCAAACGCGGTGTTTATACATGACTCTTCTTTACAGCCCGAGTCCGTCACAGAGTCAACACGGCGCGAATAAACGACGAGGGTTTGATCTGCTCACTGGAGACGGCTTTATTTACCCGACTCCCAAAGCAATCAATCACCGCTAACGCACGGCACACTGTGAAAAGAAGGAATCGACACCAGTTAAACAGATTTCATTTCAATTATGTAAATCTGGGCTTTTATTACACTTAAATTAAGGGAAAAGATCTCATCGCACTGAAAAAAATGACATTAAAAAATCTTACTTTACGTGAAATAAGTTTGTTGTTGATGCTTTTACTTAATTTAAGTGTAGAAAAACTTCCCTCGTGGACAAATTTCTTGAAAATAGTCGCTCAAATCAAAGACAAATGTGCGTATTTCCAGAAGATTTCTCTCATTTCTACTTTCTACTACCTTTTGCGTCTGACTGTTGTAAAATGTGCGTATGGTCAATTTTTTTTTTCCTTTTGTTTGGACACAAGTCAATGAAAAAAAATGAATTTCGTACAATTTTTATTTATTTAACCTCTTCATACGTTTTCTCCAGTTTAGCTTTACCCAAATTTAAAGCTTCTTGAAAAAAAAGTGTCAAAATAGCGACGAAAACGAGGATGAAAACACGACAAAAATAGACATAAATTTGATGAAAAAGTGGAAAAAAATTGACAAAAAAATAGACGAAAAAGAGACAAAAATGTGACAAAAGTGGAAAAAAATTGACAAAAAAATAGACGAAAAAGAGACAAAAATGTGACAAAAAGTGGAAAAGATTTGACAAAAAAAGAGACGAAAAAGAGACAAAAATGTGACAAAAAGTGGAAAAAAATTGACCAAAAAATAGATGAAAAATGTGACAAAAATGTGATGAAAATTAATGACAAAAGGAGAAGCAGCGTTTGATCCTAAGCGCAAGTCGGTTTGTCCGGACAACTTTTCAGAGTCCGTTAGCATTAGCCTGGCTCAATGTGTTTTTCCTATAGCCGTTAGCATTAGCCTCAAACATCGCAAATTATGAACGATCTAGACGTTTTCAGCTGTTGTCATCGACTACAGCACATTTAGAAATCATTCATGAATGTACAGATGTTTTGAGATTAGTCTCTAGATATAAATTAGCATCTAAAAGTGTCCTCCGAGCTAAATGCTAACTCAAACTCAGTGAAGTTTCTGCTTGCCAATGGCCACTAAACATCATCTTATCATATGTTAATGATAAAGAAACCACAGAAATGAGATAAATTTCAATTTAAAACATGGCCGGTATTTCACGGCAAACAAAATGTCCATTTGTAAGAACAGGCTCAGATAGGTAAAGGCTGTGATTTATTTCCATGGGTTTCCTGGATGTATTGTCTGCGTAACCATGGGGACGGGTCCATCAGCAGTGAAAACCTACCAGAAGACCTTAAAAACAATTGATCCTGGAGCAAATGCACCACGCTAACCACCCATACTGTCACTAAGGGTCACGGAACAGTTCCATAATGCACTTTTTACGTTTTTTTGCGGCGTTCACATTCACAACGTTTAGATTAAGAAAAAAAAAGAAAAAAGAGGTGAGTTCAAGTTTTGGGAATGGTTTCGTTTTTGCGCTTTGGAAAGACGAGTGAAAGTCACGGGAGAGTGCCTGGATAAATACAGAGGTCCTGTTACATTTAGAGACATCTTTTTTTCTTTTTTCCCCCCCCAATCGGAACTGTATAGACTGGAGTTTTCTGTGGGAACTGACGATACGTAACTTGATAGATGAAACCAATACTATGAGCAAAACCCACATTTGTCACAACTTTTCACATAGAGCTCGGTTTGCACATTTTCTACTCAAACACCGAATAAAAACTTTATTAAAAAGTGACAAAACAACAAGCCGAAGATCTCAGAAAGTTGGCAAAATAGAAAAACAATGGCTAGTTTGGGTACAGTTATTGCCAAATGGTTTTGTTAAAATGTTAATAGTATGTATTTTCCTCCCCCTACTGTACATGTTCCAGCCATGTCCTGATGTGTATATGAGCCCAGACCTGTTCACCACAACTGCCTCGAAAATCCTGCACTGTCACTCAGAAAGGTGTTTTTTCTTTATTCAAGTAAAATAAAATGTATTTCTTGAGCGCAGTTCTCATTGTAACATGATCGAAACAAGGTCACATGATAGATTTCGATTTGTTTTTGCACCGTGGTATATGTGACATTTCAAAACGTATTCAACTTCAGCTCCTCACTTGAAACAAAACGATCTTAAGGAAGAACAATGACATACATGAACTTGATTTAAGAGATATGGATGTGACTCTTCTTTTAGTTCAGCAGTTTTTACGTTTCCTCCTGTATGTCCTTCTTAAAAGCACAATAGTCGCCACATTAATCACACTGAGGTCTTCCATCTGACGGAGATTTACATATTATTTTGCAAACGCGGCCTCCTGCACTGGGAAAATGACAGTAACTGATTGAATTAAGGCGTTTTTACATTGAATTTGATCAAGTTTGAACTAATCTAAGGTGAGATAAAAATGCTAATGCAAATGGAACAAGCACGAAGACCATCAGGAAAAAGATAAACATAATCTGAATGTTTTGTTTTATCTAAGACTAGACCAAACCTACTCACATTTTATATTCAATCTTATAATTCAAGAACATTTATGTCTCTGTGCGTGTTCAGTTTTCTTTATGTTAGACCTGATTCAAGTCTTGTTTTGGCATAAAAGAAACAGTATTTGCTTTGGTTTAGCAACACTGGAACTAACCCATCTCATCTTGGAGAAAAATGACGTAACAGTGCTTGAATTGTGAGTAAGTTTGGACTCTTTTATCGCCAATGGAACAATAATTATTACTTACTTTGACTCATTTCAAGTGTTTTGTCTTATTAAGTTAAAGCTTGTTCCATTGGCAATTGTATTTAAACACAGCCCGAACACTGCAAAAAGAATATTTTACCCTCACATGAGTCATTTTGATTTGCATTGACATTTGATTTTGTGCCCATGGAATGAGTAGTTAACCTCTTAACCCCCACCTGAACCGAGCACACTGTCTCCACACTGCAAAAAGTAACCAACTAGATTAGTATAAATGTTTCAATTTGAGCATAATAATACAAATGTGAGTTGTTTTGGCTAGGTTAGATGTATTTGGCCATTTGACATAGATTATTTCACTTGTTCTGAGATGTTTCTGACTCGTTTCAATACATTTTGTCTTTATTTCAAGACATTTTCTTTGCCAGTGGGGCAAGAAAATCGGTCTCATCTCATTGGCAGTTTTACTTTCTTATTTAAAGCGAGCTTTAACTTAGAACCAGTCTGAAATGTTCTCAAACCAGCAAAGTAAACTTGGTCAGATCAGGAAAAAAGTCTAAATGAGTGAAAACCGATCAAAACAAGATACATTTCCTCAATTCAAGACATTTAAGCCAATGCTCGATATTTACTTTTTGCAGAAAGCTTCTTAAAAAGTGTCAAAATAGCAACAAAAAAAGAAGCCACAAAAACCCAACAGAAAAGTGACAAAAGCAATGAAAATGTAGCAAAAATGCACCAAAAAAGCAATGAGAAAATTGTCACACACAAAATAAAGTGACACCAATGCAGGGAAAAAGTTTTATAGGTCTTGTTTCATGTGTGGATGATCTTACTGTACTTACTCAAATCAAGGGCAAATATACTTATTCCATGTTTAGATTCCTGTTTGTTGTGAATCTGCTCAAAACGGCGTTAAATATCTTAATTCAGGCCATTTTGTGAAGATAAGATGGCACTTTTTTTCCAGTTGACATATCGCGATAATGTCAAGATGGTTTTGGAAAATCGCGATGTCGCCCACTCACCTGCGCCCATGGAGAGCACCTGCATGTTCTCGAACTCCAGCGTGGTGTACGCCGGGTCCAGGGCCTCGCTGTAGTCTGCCATGTCCATCTCTGCGCCAAACAGTCAGGAACAACTCTTTACCTGCAGCGCTTTCACCTGACAGTGACAGGCCGAGCGAGAGCCGGCCAAAGACGAGCGCTTAGATCCCCCCTCCCTCCCTCCTCCTCCTCCTCCTCCTCCTCCTGCTCCTCTTGCCCCGCCTTCAAATAACAGGGAAAAAAAGAAAAGAAAGGTAGCACCCGTCCCGAGCGCCGAGCTGTGTGGGGTGATGGACAGCGGCTGCACGAGAGGAGGAGCGTCTCCGGGTTGATGGTTAACCCGGAGCTTCAGTGCCAAATCACAGACTTGTTTCTTTTCTTTTTTTTTGTGTAAAGATAGTGCTCTGATACGATTGCACTTGTCAATGTCTCGGTCAATACAGTCTTTAAAAGTGAGTGGTTTGTATAATGAGGCTGATCGTCAGTCGAATCAAAACCCAGATTAGCACAACGGCTCATTTTCATCCATTGTTTCCGGCGGTGTGAGCGATAAACACTCAAAGAGAGAAAACAAACAGAAGGGAATACATCAACAACGTGAGGTCACAGTAAACTACATGTGAGTGCAGGCCTGACTCACTGCAACAAGTCATCTAGGAATACCTGTAGGTGACATTTTCTTGAGTAGTTTTACCCCTGATTTGTGTGACTCATTTCGAGAAGTTGTTTACAATTAAATCAGCTGTTGGGGCAGCTGGGTGGGGGTTTGTTGATGGGGAGCTACTGAAAAAGTATTTTAAGAGTTTCAAGGCATTTTCAAGGATTTCAAAGATTTCTGCATTAGATCTATTCCGCAGTCAATCGCAATGGCAAAAGTTTCTAGCTTAATCTTATTTCTCTTGATCACTTCCTGCCTCCAGCTGATGTCACTGATGATGTCACTGATGATGTCACTGATGATGTCAGCAGTTAAAGGGTCTTCCTAACCTCTAACCACGGCCTTAACTGAGCCCATTTTCTTCAGTTCAGCTTGACCCAAATCTAAAAGGTCACAGGCCAGTGTAACGCCTCATTTGAAAGCTAAGACCTACAAAACTCATCGAAACTAGTATTTTTTCTAGCATTTTTTTGTCACATTTTTGTCGCTCTTTTGTTGGATTTTCATCCCCGTTTTCATCTCATTTTTGTCGCTATTTTGACACTTTTTTTAAGAAGCTTTTAGATTTGGCTAAAGCCAAACAGGAGATAATGTGCTCGGTTCAGGCGGGGGTTAAGAGGTTAACCAAGCCCATTTTTACCAGTTCAGCTTTACCCAAATCTAAAAGCTTCTCGACTGGAGCTCACAGCGTTTAGGCCAGTGTAGAGTTGGGCGATAAATCAAATTAATTCAATGAATTCATGCTTTTAAAAACAGACGATGTGGAAAATGGATAAATCGTAAAAATGGTGTCCGCCGCTGCATGTGCGCCTGATGAGCTCCGTGCTGCCGACAGCAGCGTTTCAGACGCTCCGTAGCGACTCTTTTCGAAAATGACACCAGTGGAACCAACTCCGCCCCTTTGCCCTTGAGTCTCCATGGAGACGGTTGTCAATCACAGCTGAGCTCGAGGATGATAAAACTAAAGGCTTATTAAGTTTTACTTTTGAGAGCAGACAAAGAATATTTAAAACAGAAATAACAATTTTGAATGGGCCTAATTGTCGGCTATATTATGAATCTAAACATTAATGAGCAGAACTCTGTGCAGTTTTCTACATATGAAAGATCAGGAGACCTTTTTTAAGTTTATTTCCAATAAAATTGATTAAAATCGTAATCGTCCAACCTGAGTAGAAAAATCGAGATTTTATTTTTTGGCCATATCGCCCAGCCCTTGGCCAGTGTATCGCCTCATTTGAAAGCTAAGACCTACAAAGCTCATCTAAGTTTCTTCCTTGTCATGATTGTCATTTTGGTTGTGTTTTGGTCACATTTTTGTGGCTTGATCAGTTACATTACACGAAAAAACCCCGAATGAAAACATGTCAAAAATGTGGCAAAAAAGCAACGAAAACACAACCAAAAACTTACAAAAACAAGGGAGAAGCTCAGATCAGTTTTGTAGGCCTTAGCTTTCAAATGATGCGTTACACTGGCCTATAGCTGTAAGCGCCAGTCAAGAAGCTTTTAGATTTGGGTAAAACTAAACTGATTAAATGGAAAACTTGCCTCATGGACAGACTAGAATCGGGGTAAATGTATTTATTTCAAGAAGATTATCACTGTGTTTTCCGCTGTGTAGATCAGTTTAAATTCAACTTTATTCCTGACTCGTGGTGCATTAAAAAATGAAATAAAAAGGACTAGAATGGTGCTGTAATCAAAATGTGTCCAACCAAATATTAGAGCCTGTGACGAATGATATGATGAGCCTGAGTCAGTACCACACTTTGAGAACCACTGGTTTAGACAATACAACAGGCTCATCCTTGCAACAAATATCTTTTCCTGACGGGGGCTTAATATACATAGAATAGGCCGATATTACTAATATTTGACTAAACCCTTGCATTACACTATGTTTAAGTTGAACAATAACCATAAGTAAAGAAGTGATTCATCAAATTGTGTCGAAACAGGACTTGAAAAAGACTTAATCTGAACCAAAACGATGGGAAATGGAAGTAAAGTACAGTTTGTTTAACCTCTTTCCACCCGCCTTAACTGAGCGCATGTCCCCCAGTTCGGCTTTACCCAAATCTAAAAGCTTCTCGACTGGAGCTTACAGCCAATAGGCCAGTCTGACGCCTCATTTGAAAGCTAATGCTGCGTCCACACCAAGCGCCGCCGACGCCTCCAAAGCGTCAGGTTTACATTTTTAATACATGGAGGACGCGCCTCAAGAGGTCCCGCTGCGCCGCACGCGCCTCCTGTGTGGTGCGTTTTGAAGATTTTTGCGCGTGTGAAGCTTTTGACGCGCCTCCCGTGCCTCCAGCGCGGCCGACGCTAGAGTTGGAAATGTTGAACTTTTTGGAGAAATTCGCGAGCGTCGACCAATCAGGAGCTTTCTCCAACAGTGACGTGCATTGTAGCTGAGCCACCGTAGGTCTGGGGCAGATCCTCTGCCGGCCCGCAGATGTAAACAAGTCATGGAGGATTATTGTGAACCGGAGCTACAGCAGCTCTGGGACTTTTACAAAGACACACATCAGTGTTTCATTTACCTAAACACCCAGGATTAAAAGCGGCGACAAGAAAACTTATTTGGGTGGCTGGATCTGCGCTGGGAATGTGTTTGGGCCTTGATGATGCACAGAGCAATATCAAAGCTAATGCTACAAGCTAAAGCTCCAATCGATGTGAAAACGAGAAATATGCACGAATAAAGTCTATTAAGCCCCATCTACATAAAGCAACCGTGTAACAATGATCACACACTGAGCCAGACTTTTTGATTTTTAAGTTTATTGCTCACATTTTATCTACAACGGGCCGTAGTCGATCTGTTTTCTCTTCTATTTCTATTTCTATGCTAGCCGCTTAGCAGCAGGTAGCTCGCATTGACCCCATGAAAGGGTTAGGGTTAGGGTATTATGCACTAAAAATGTCAATAAAGCCTTTAACTACACAGAACAGCCTTTATGATGGTCACACACTGAGCTGGGCTTGACGCATTTGTGGTTTATTGCACACTTTTTTATCAACAATGAGCTGTAGGCGATCGCAACAAGCTAACCGGGCTAACCTAGCTTATAGCCACTTGCCACCAATGTCCCTTCAACCGTATGTATGGACTGGATATGAGCTTAAATACTGGGGAGATCCTGCGTAGACCATGGGGGTATAGTTAAAGATCCATAGGACATGGCAGGAGCAAAGAGGGAGACTAGCAGGCAAGAGCTGCTTCCAAGATGGCTATGAACAGACTCTGAGCTGACGCGCGGCCAGGGCGTCTTGACCCTCGGTGACATTTGTGACAAGGGTCTGACTTCAGTAAGCACAAGCGTCCAACTACGGGCTTGAGGTGCGTTTTTGACGCCCGCAAGGCGTTCGGTGTGGACGCAGCATAAGACCTACAAACGGATCTAAACTGATCTTTTTCCTTGCGTTGTTGCCGTGTTGTTGTCACTTTTTTCACGTTCTTTTTCATTGCATTTTTGCCACATTTTGTTGCTTTTTTGTTTTGCTCTTTCATGACTATTTTTCCAATTTGTGTCACTTTTTTTGATCGCATTTTGTTTCTGTTTTTTTTTCACTTTTATTTTAAATCTTTGCCACTTTTTTGTTGCACTTTCATCGCTTTGTTGTCATTTTTGTTTCATCACATTTTTGCACATGTTTCCAAAGTACTTGAATAACATTCGCAGCCTCAACCCGAAGTAAAATGAATATAGTTGAAAGTTAAATGTGCTTAGTAGATATAGTGTGATACAAATTCATACAAATGCTTCTCTGTATAATGTCGACTAAATGTAAAAAAAAAAAACCACACACATTTTGTCAGACACCGCGTTAGAGAAGCTGTTTGTGTTTTCATCAACTTTTGTTTGTGCATAAGAGCTGCGACAAGTGGAACATTTTAAATAAATAAATAAACGAATGCACAAGTTGATGAAAAACACAAAATAACAGATCATCTACAGTGGGATGAAAATGTATGTGAACGCTTTGGAATTTCTCGCATTTCTGCCTAAATTGGTCATAACATGTGGTCTGGCCTTCATTAAAATCATAAGAATGAATAAACAGTGTCTGCTTAAACTAATACCACCCAAACATTTACATTTTATCATATTTTTATTGGCCGTAACATGTAAACATTCACAGGACAGGGAGCAAAAGTAAGTGAACCCAGGAATCTCGCTGAACTGCAGCAGTTTTGTAAAGAGGAACGGTCCAAGATGAAGTCCTGATCGTCTAATCTCCAACTACAGGAAAGAAGAATCAGCAGCTATTTAATACAAGGGTTCACTTACTTATTCCGTGCATGTTGTGAATGTCTTAGGTCTTTCTGCAAAATATCTTCATAAACTTGTGAATTAATGTTTCTATTGATGAGAGCACGTTGTTCAGGCCTTTGGTTTACGAAAGAGCACATGGAAGCTCCAGTGCACTACTGGATAAATATACTGTGGACTGATTAACCCAAAGCTGAATAGTTTGGGAGGACAAATGGAACAGCACATCAACATCAAAACCCTCTCCCCACTGTGGAGTCTGTGACATCATCAACAAAAACATTAATTCACAAGTTTATGAAGATATTTTGCAGAAAGACCTAAGACATTCACAACATGCACAGAGTAAGTAAGTGAACCCTTGTATTAAATAGCTGGCTGACACTTCTTTCCTGTAGTTGCAGATTAGCAACTTTAAAAAGGTCTACAAAGAATTATTATTTATTAAATACGAAACAATTATTGTGAGTGTTGTAGTATATTCTTTTGTTGTTGTTTCTTTATTTTGCTGTTGTATTATTATTGTTCCTTATTATTTGTTATTACCTTGCCTTATGTTCCTTTGTTTGATTTGTTATCGTGCATTACTTTCCTTGCTTTGATTGTTAATGTAAATATTGTTTTTAATTTTGAGCAGACTTACTTACTTACTTACTAAATAAATAAATAATAAATAGACGCTCAAACGATCAGGACTTCATCTTGGACCATTCCTCTTTACAAAACTGCTGCAGTTCAGCCACATTCCTGGGTTCACTTACTTATTCCACGCTGTCCTGTGAATGTTTACATGTTACGGCCAATAAAAATATGATCAAATGTAAATGTTTGGGTGGTATTAGTTTAAGCAGACACTGTTTATTCATTCTTATGATTTTGATGAAGATCAGACCACATTTTATGACCAATTTAGGCAGAAATGCAAGAAATTCCAAAGCGTTCACATACATTTTCATCCCACTGTAACATTTTTGAGGAAAACTGCACAAAAACAATATTCAATGTGTGAGTCAACAGTGTTTTACATGATCAGTTCCTATTGTGAAATATGCTCAGATCGATCCCTTTACTTTAATGCCTTTTGTCACGTTTTAAAGGGGGGGTATTATGTAAAATCAACTTTTTCAAGCTTTATATCATGTTATTATGTCATTCCCTCATTAACCACATGCCTGGAGTGTTGCCTTGGCTCATTCACATATTTTTGAGTAATCAGTAAAAACTTAGACGGCAGCCATTTTAGGTGTAGCTATGCCTCAGTCCTCCTAGGAACGCCCCCACCTCCTGGAGACGCCTCTGGACCTTTCGTCACCAGCCAAGCCACCAACCACTGCTCCTCAGCTCAGCAGAGCCCCCTCCCCGCACAGTAGTGTTGTTTAGATGCCACAGCAGTGTGCTGAAGGGGCGTGTCGGAAAGCTTCTTAAAGAGACAGAGGCCTATTTCAAGACGTTCAGTACAGCCATTTTGAGAGAGCAATTTTATTCAAGGCAGTTATTTTAAATTACTGCATATACAGACCAACAGAAGGTTACGTCATCATTGTAGTATGCTATAGACTGGTGCTATGTGATTGAAAAAGCATAATACCCCCTCTTTAAACACTAAGATTTGAGAGAAAACTGAAATAGGGACAACTTTGATTGGATTAATTCACTTAGAGCATGACAAAGGTTGACCAATAGGAGGAGGGAGAGGGGAAAATGTAGAATCCACATGTGTTTAAAACAAAGAAAAAACAAAGAATCATCTTAATTTGACTGGCCACAAATCGATTTTTCATGCCGTCATATATTATGGCCCGTCTCTAGATCAAAGCGAGGGACGTTTTTACTCTTGGAAACAGACTGTCCCCTCCGTCCAATCGGGTTGTTTTTCCATAAATAAATAGAGTTCTTGCGCAAACCGTCCGCCTCCTCATGCGACGGAGCAAACAGTAGCCGTGTATTTGAGGAGAAAGTGTGGTACACGGCAACAGGTCAACGATCCCGGGTTCACCCAGACCTCGCCGCCCGTAAACCGCGTGCAACAATGTGCTCAGATTACACGCGACGTCCCATAAAAGACATGACACCCAGGAGCAGACACTAAAACATGACTGGAAGGAAGCACGAAGCGGAGAAAGAGCTTATTGGTAATTTATAAAAGTCTCACTGCAGAACATTATGAGGCTATAGAGAAACTGAACTTTGATAAAACACCAGCGATATCAAACATGCTTTTTGCAATGGGATATCAAAATAAAAGCTTTTGGGACCGAATGTTTTTTGGATACACTCAGTTTGTGGATGCAAAACAACTTTCTCCAACTAAACTCAGACAAAACTCAGATCATTGTCTTTGGCCCACAGACACAAAGACAAAGTGTTATCAGTCACCTTGAGTCTCTCGCTCTGAAACCAAAAAATCAGGTTAGAAATCTAGGAGTAATCATGGACTCAGACCTGAACTTAAACAGCCACATCAAAGCAATAACATCATCAGCTTTTTACCATCTGAAGAACATTGCTAAGATCAGAGGAATAGTGTCAAAACCAGACTTAGAGAGACTCATCCATGCATTTGTCTCTAGCAGGTTAGACTACTGTAACGGCTGCTCACTGGCCTTTCTAAACGAGCTGTTAGAGCTGCAGAACATCCAGAACGCTGCTGCTCGAGTCCTGACAAGAACCAGGAAATACGACCACATTAGTCCAGTGCTCCGGTCTCTGCACTGGCTTCCTGTCACTCAGAGAATAGAATTTAAAACAGCTCTGCTTGTGTACAAGTCTTTTCATGGTTTAGCACCAAAGTCCATCTCTGACATGTTAGAGCCGTATGAACCATCTCGGGCCCTGAGAACTTCAGGGAGGGGTCTCCTGGTGGTTCCCAGAGTCAATAATAAACACGGTGAGGCTGCGTTTCAGTTTCATGCAGCTAAAATCTGGAACAGTCTTCATGAGGATGTGAGACAGGCCTCAACTCTGACAATGTTCAAATCCAGGCTGAAAACAGCTCTTTTTACCCGTGCATATGAAAACTGAAAGTATTTTATCTGCACTCTTGCCTTTTACTGTCATTGATTAACTTTATGTTGATGTTTTATTGATTTGATCTGTTTTCTTGTAATTTTCTGCAACTGTGAAGCACTTTGAATTGCCTTGTGTATGAATTGTGCTCTACAAATAAACTTGCCTTGCCTAATGTGTTTACCTCTTAACCCCCACCTTATTTATCCGAGCGCCTTTTTCCAAATCAGCCTATAGGCCAGTGTAACAACACCCCATTTGAAAGCTAAGACCTACAAAACTGATCAAAAGTCAAATTTTTGTTGCACTTTTGTTGCTTTTTTGTCGCTTTCTTGCCGTGTTGTTTTTGATTATGTAATTTTTCTGGCATGCCTCATTTGAAAGCTAAGACCTTGTCGTTTCTGAAATAAATCAAACACAACTTACAGGTGGTGGATGGTAACTGGTTAAACCTCATGTTTGGCGCGACCTGTGTCAAAGCAAAGCTGCTACATCTCCATGGAGACGAGCTGGTAATGTCCCGCTCCCAGCGAAGTTACGAGTCAGGTCTGAGGAGACCAGAGCTAAACATTATTTTACTCAAGTAGGAGTAACTTTACTTTTAGCGATGTAACGATTCATTCAAGCCCCGATTCGATTAGATTTCCGATTTTAAGTTCCTGATTTCGATTTTTTTTCCAATTTTTTTACCCTTTTTTAAGAAAAGAATATGACTCATTCATACCGATGTTTCTTTTGTTTTAACATCTGCATTTTTGTCCTTGTAACAAACTGCAGCTGTCTCAGTGAGAGAACTTTACATTACAAACAATTACAAGGCATGAAAATGAACTATAATCATTTTGATATGAGTGCTTGTAAATTTACATGTTTTCAGCATAAATAAGACGTGTAGCAAAGAAACATTTTGAGATTATATTTATTTTACCAAACCTTTTTTGTTCTTTTTTTGCAGTTTGAACATAATACTACCATTTAGAACTAATTTTACAGAGCAGTTTTTTTCACCCTGAACGCCTCACAGCCTCCCGGTGCAGCCTTTGTAAACATAAGGAGGATAAACACATGACAGCTCCTGTAGGTTTTGGATTATTTGACAAATGGACATTTGATGAGGATTTCAGCAGAATCAGAGCAGGTCGGTCAGATGTTTGTCAGTTTACGATCTTTGGTAAACTTCTGTCAAAATGCTAAACTCTGCATTAGCCGCTAACGCTAATCTCGTAGCCGCTAACTTTAGCTGCGTCTGCTGCTTCGATGCCTACACGTGTTTGTGTTTACATGGTGAGGCGTGTGTTGGGGGTGAGGCGGGGGAGTTGTGGAGCTTTGAGAAAAAGTTAACGTCGTTAGAAACAACGAGTTATGTTCTGGTCTATTTCGGTCACGCAAAATGGAGCAGCTGAGGGCGGCTTTAAAATCAATTATTTTATTTTTTACATCGATTCACATTTTACGCAGATTAAATCGATATTAAATCGATTTTCGATGAATCGTTACATCCCTATTTACTTTGAAATGATTACACTCAAGAAGAAGTAAAAAGTAGTGACCAAAATAATTACTTAAATGGACTAGATGCTACTTGAGTACTGCGAGTGAGTAACTGTTTGAGCGTAAAAATCTGATTTAGGATTCAGTAGTGACATAGAAACAAAACATAGAAAATGCCACAAAAATATACAAAGAAGAATAAAGCACACGTAATGCAAACTACATCTATTTAATGTGTCACATGGAGCTTTTGCCGCTTAAAGATTTACTTACTGTGGAATGAGTAACTTTTTTTTTTACTCAAGTAATCCAGTCCACTTTATTTACATAGTGCGTTTATCCGGCATTACCCAAATCTAAAAGCTTCTTGAAAAAAGGGCCAAAAACAGCAACAAAAACAAGACAAAAATGTGACAAAATCGCAGCAACAATACAAGGAAAAAGATCCGTTTAGATCAGTTTTGTAGCTTTAAATGAGACGTTACACTGGTCTATAGGCTGTAATCTCCGAGCCTGGTGAGACCAGAATGGTATATGACCAAAAATCCTGCGCGAATATTAACGCAAAACTGCTAATGACTCCAGACTCCCGCCCTTCGCTGATTGGCTGGCTCCGCTTCCTGTTCGCTCGCGTATGCACCGCTGTGGGAAATGGAATGGACGCAGTGGTGAGTCTGGTTCTCAGGCTAGTGAGCTCCAGTCGAGAAGCTTTTAGATTTGGGTAAAGCAGAACTGGAGAAAATGTGCTCGGTTAAGGCGGGGGTTTAAAGGTTAAGTTGTGGTGTCCATGTTGGAGGGGCGTCTCTCACCCAGCGGGGTTTGGGGGCGTGTCCAGCCCTTCCTTTGTTCGGCCTGTTCTCCGGCCATTATTACTGTGGCTTTGAAAGAATAAAGTTGACTCACTTGCAGCTCGCATGTGTCCTCGTCTTTCTCGCCACAAAGTATAGTACAGATACTTCATTATGTTATACCTCAAAGTAGAAGTAAAAAGTACCAGATGGTAAAACTACTACAAGAAGTACAACTGCTTCAAAAAGTTACCGTAATTTCCTGCCTATACGGCACTACTTTTTTCCCACGCTTTGAACCCTACAGCCAAACATGACGGTGCGGCCGATACTGTATAGAGCTCGCAAACGCAAAAGTGAGACGGGACTTCTAATCTGCTCTTGGCTGAGGAACGGTAGATGAGTAACTTTTAAAATGATGACGGCTCACTTTAGCCTAAATGTGGAAGGGCTCTGTTCTCAGTCGCCCATTGACTTTTATGGGCTCTGTAAAATTACAATGTTGATTTTTGCATTATACATGTATGTGCACGGGACGTGCACGACAAGAAGAGTGTGTTAGTGCATGTTTGAGAGGAGGAGAGCGCTTCGCGCTCGTTTTGTGTGTTTTGTTCGCACTTTACAATGTTCGTTTTCTGATACATGTGCACGTGCACGGAACGTGCACGACGAGAGGAGTGCGTTAGTGCATGTTTGATGCATGTTTGATGCTTCGCTCCGCGCACTCTATACGGTTACAAGAGCCCCTTCGCCAGCCCTGATGGCGCTCAGGCCTAATAATAATAATAATAATAATAATAATAATAATAATGCATTAGTCTTATATAGCGCTTTCCACCTGGATTTAACTCACTGTTCTGATCTGGGGTTTCTGCAGTTGGTCAGGTCTAGGTTCAGCAACACTATGAGCCCAAAGAATGAGATCTGAACATCCTGAATGACCAGGTTATTCCATCAGTGGGTTTCCTCTTCCCTGATGCACAAGCATATTCCAACATGACAATGCCAGGATTCATGGGGCTCACACTGTGAAAGAGTGGATCAGGGAACATGAGATGGATCGGCCACCGTAGAGTCCAGATCTTAACTGGAGAAGGCTTTGCGCAGTGATCACACTCTCCCATCATCAATACAAGGTCATAGTGAAATGTAAAAATAAATAAGAATAATTTGGAGATGGAGATGAAACGAGGTTCAAACATCAACCCGTTCAAATATAAATTCAAGCAAAAGATTTTTTGTAAAGTATAGAGAAGAAGAAATGAGTTGCCACTAGGGGGCGCAATAGGTGGAGTTCACGATTTAGAATGTGATGATGTCATAATGTCAGGTGGAGGGCAGGGGCCAATACAACTCTATGGGAGAAATACAGTTTTTGTAAGAAATCTCCAAAATGAAAATGAACAAATGATTTTCCTCTTCAGTATTTGGTAGTGATTGGATTCACAAACCTGACACGTTATTTTATGTCTGAAAGTCCTTCCTATTGGCCAACATCACGGTCATGTTTTCCAATATTGTAACCACTTTTGGACGCATTTATGAGAAAATAATTAGACATTAGTTCATATGTGCTGACAGAGGAGACAATGAACTTTGAGACAGTTTTTGTTTCATGTGGATTCTCCCAGTAATGACTGAGATATAAACCAAAAACTAAGACAAATAAAATCTGCAATCGCCAGTTACCACAGTTACCATAGTTACTGCCATGGAATTTTCAGTTGCCCTCCACCTCAATTTTAAACTATGGGCTTTTTAGAATGTTGTGATGTCACGTGAACGCAACCTATAGGATCAAATTGCTTTTTTAAGGAAGAATGTTGTTGCTCTCAACGGGTGTCATTCTATTGCTCAAAATTACAAATAGAGAATTAGGGCAGGCGAGCTATGGATCTGTTGAGAGGGATCCTCCCAACGGGCTTGTAATCCTCGTCTTTTAACGCACCACACAGCATAGGAACATCATCTATAAAATCAGCTAGTTAGGACAGCTGGGTAGGGGTTTGTTGATGAGGAGCTACTGCCCTCTACAACTGGCCCGCTCTACACCTGGCTTTTAACGCACTACACTGTGTAGGGCTTACATAACAATGGACATAATAATATTCATGGAGTATAATATGTATATTAATCTGTCTTTTTAACATAAAACTAGTGACTTTTGGTAATGCTAACAATGTTACCATGGTAACCTTCTGAAAGAAATGTAATGATGGCCTTTGTTACTTGCTTTGTACTAGACTTCGTACTTGAAACTAGACCGTTGTTGTAATTGTGCTTCTTTTCTGTTGATGTACGAACACTTCAAACAGTGTTTTGTAAGTTATAGTTCTTTGTAAATAGTTTGTAAGTATGTGGCATTATCATAGTTGTTTTGTAATTAGTTGTTACGTAATCAGTATTGCTCCGTTTTGGGGTATGGTCGGATGCTGCGGGTGTGTAGGGTCTATTTTGTTTTGCTGTTTTGTTCCTTTGTTGTTCCACTATGTTCTTGTGAAATGATGATTTTAATTGTATTGATTTTGGGGGCGGGGCTTATAAGCTCTTGCTTCAGCCCACTCCTTTTGAGCAGAGAGTTTGCTGCTCAAATAAACAGATAAATTAAACTAAATGTTAATGCAATACTGGACTTAATGAAACACAGAATCGTGCTGTAATCAATGCTAAAGGCAGTCCAAACCAAACATTAAAGCGTGTGACCTTTTTTTTTTTTTTGGTCAGGCAGTATATTATAACAAGCCAAAAGCTAAAAAAAAAAAAAAGTCTAGCTTAATATAACGCTTCAAAATCCTGAATCAAAGCCATTTTAAAAAGCACAAGCTCCTCTTTTTTTTGTGCCTTAGTGTGTACAGAGGTCACGAATTACAACATTTTGCTTCTGCCTTCGATTTGTCCTTCTCCAGTGCTATGCTCATATTTGCACAAGATCATTACTGCAAACCCATAAGCAGAGGCAGGAGGGGCCGCGGGATGAGTCACTCGCCCCCAAATCTTATCTGCAGCGTCATTAAAGGAGCTGTTATCGCGGCTCTCATTCCGCACGGCTGTGAACTCCTCAAGGAACAGCCGTATATTGGACAATAAAGCGTAATCTCCCGAGTTATGGCCGTCTTAATCATGAACTGACAAACTGCTCTGATGTGGGAGATAGAAGTTCAAAAAAAATAAAATACTCGACAGTTATCGGCGATTCCAGGGCGCTCACTTTAACGTTCCCACGGTGAAAAACGAAGCTGTGAAACGCAATAATCCTACACTTAGTTTGTAAAATATTGCGATACGGTGACGTTGCAATCGCACAATATCACTGTGAGCTTTGAGATTTGACTTTTTGTCCAGCGGCGCTTTCCATACACACACTTTCAGCTTCATCTCCCAATGCACAGGTGCTGTCATCTGCTACATTTCCTTGTTAACTGGAGTGTTGTTGATTTCTGGAGATTTTTATTTTTATTCATGCAGTTCTTATATTTGAAGAGTCTAGTGGCGCTAGGCTAGGGCAAGGCTAAAGCATTTCTATGGTATCAGTTAGCCTGCATTAAAAACAGTCTGACCCACTCCACAGTGCACCTGAGGTAAATCACTTATAACACCAGACTAACCATATAAATGTCTGTGTTAATAGAATAATGTTTGAAATATAACTGACCTTGTATCACATGAATTACCGCATTTTGAGGGACTATTTTCTCGCAGATCACTCCGCCGCTGCGTTAGCTTACAGCCACGAAGCTGATGCCGCTCAAATATAAGTTATTTTAAATGCAAAATGGTTAAAATTATTCTATTAACACAGACATTTATATGGTTAGTCTGGTGTTATAAGTGATTTACCTCAGGTGCACTGTGGAGTGGGTCAGACTGTTTTTAATGCAGGCTAACTGATACCATAGACATGCACTAGCCTTGCCCTAGCCTAGCGCCACTAGACTCTTCAAATATAAGAACTGCATGAATTTAAGAAAAACATATCTCCAGACATCAACAACACTCTGGATAACTAGGAAATGAGGCCCTATGTCAAAAATCCTGAAATATCCCTTTAAGCTACGCAGCGGCGGAGTGATCTGCAATTAAATAGTCCCTTAAAATGCTGTAATTTATGTGATGCAAGGTCAGTTTTATTTCAAGGATTATTCTATTGTTAGTCTGGTGTTATAAGTGATTTGCCTCAGGTGCACTGTGGAGTGGGTCAGACTGTTTTAATGCAGGCTAACTGATACCATAGACATGCACTAGCCTAAGACTAGCCTAGCGCTCTTCAAATATAAGGAATGCATGAATAAAAAATTAAAAAAATCTCCAGAAATCAACAACACTCTGGAAAACTAGGAAATGAGGCCCAATGTCAAAAACCCTGAAATATCCCTTTAACGTGGTGGAGGGGTTTGAGCCTGAATGATCCTGGAGCTCTGTTGTCGGGGGCTTCGTGCCCCTGGTCTCCCAGGGCAAACAGGTCCTAGGTGACGGGTCAGACAAAGAGTGGTTCAGAAGCCCCTTATGAGAGACCAACAGGCCTGGTTAGAACCATGAGGCCGTCCTTCTGTGGACCCACCACCTGCAGCAGGAGCCATGGGGGCGACCCGGCAACGGACAAGTGGAAGAAAATGGATAGATGGGTTTAAATGACTTGAATTGAGAAAAGTTATTTTGTTTTGATGCACTTTTTAATCACTAGTTTTAAGCGATGCATAACGTACGGTCTGAGGTATAATAAATTAACACTTTAATGTCAGGATTTTTTATGTTATGTGCTGAATAAGACAAAAGAAGCACAACAAAGTTTGAAAGAAATGTCACTTAATATTTCTGAGGGGAAATCTCCACTCGACCAACCAACAAAATGGTTTGGATTTTGTCACTTACAAAGTACTAGTTAGCATTGATATTTGTTTAGTAATGTTCATTGTGTCCACTTGTAGCATTAATATTCATTTGAATTTGTATTCTATCTGGGTAAAGATGCTAGGTTTAACAATGGGTGATTAGCACTCATTAGCACTGCATAACAAAAGGCTTCTTCTGATGATTTAGCGGCTGGGGGAGGGGTGTGCTAATGTGGAAACACTGCCACAAATATTACTCCTCATCACTTTGAGCGACGAAAACGAGTCAAAAATACGTCAAAAAAAAGTGACGACAATGCGGCTACAACGCGAGGAAAAATCTTAGATCAGTTTTGCAGTGCTTAGCTTTCAAATTACGCATTATACTGGCCCATAGGCTGTCTTAGCTCTGCAGTCAAGAAACTTTTCGATTAATGCCGAAACTGGAGAAAAGGTGGGGTTTATTGTCCTCTGAAAACAAAAACAAAAACGTGTCTCCATGGACGTCGTGTATTTATATAAATGTAGCTCACCCTGTAGTTTAGAGCTCTACAAACGTGTACAGGTGAAACTCGGAAAATTAGAATATCGTGGAAAAGTTCATTTATTTCTGTAATTCAACTTAAGATGTGAAACTAATATATGATATAGACTCATATGTCAAACTCAAAATCAAAAAAAGAAAATTAGAATATTACATGAACTCAATAAAAAAATGATTTTAAACAGAGAAATGCCGGGACTCTGAAAACTATAATCATGCATATGTGCTTAGTACTTGGTTTGGGCCCATTTTACTTGAATGACCTTAAAGGAATAGGCCAACGTTTTTACATACTGAGATATGTTCTTAGCTTAGACGAGTTCATCTGTACCTGTCTGGTCTTCACTTCCATAACGTAAACACAGCACAGACGGCGTTAGCATTTAGCCTCTCTCTTCTCCTCTATAGCTCCAAACGAGGTGAAGATAGAAGCTACAAACTCTTCCACGTTTTCCCTATTTAAATATGGTTACGTGAAGTGTTACACCATAAAGTATAATTACACAAAATTAAACAATGTGGATTTTCTAAGCAGATAAAAAGGGGAACTATATTGTAAGGCGTAATAATACCAGGAATACTTCGGCATCCGCACATTAAAGTGAAGATATCACTGTGCGGATGTCGAATTACTCCTGGTATTATTACGTTTTACAATATAGTTCTCCTTTTATCCGCTTAGAAAATCCACATTGTTTAATTTTGTGTAATTATACTTTACAGTGTAACACTTCACGTAACCATATTTAAATAGGGAAAACGTGGAAGAGTTTGGTAGCTTCTATCTTCACCTCGTTTGGAGCTATAGAGGAGAAGAGAGAGGCTAAATGCTAACGCCGTCTGTGCTGTGTTTACATTACAGAAGGCACACGTGAAGACCAGACAGGTACAAATGAACTCGTCTAAGCTCAGGTAAGAACATATCTCAGTATGTAAAACGGTGGCCTATTCCTTTAATGTGGTTGCGTGGCATGGATGCTCTCAGCCTGTGGCTCTGCTGAGGTGTTATGGAAGACCAGGATGCTTCAACCAGAGGACTCTGACATCTGAAGCCCACGTCCAGGATCCGTCTGTGTGTGGAGGCTCTTGATGCTCTGACTCCAGCCTCAGTCCACTCCTTGCCCCCTCACACTTTTGAATGGCCTTTTCCTGACAGTCCTCTCCAGACTGCGCTTATCCGGAGATGTTTCTGAGATGTTTTATTAGGAGTTTTTACAAGCTGTGAGCCATAATCATCAAAATTAAAACAAATAAAGGCTCACTTTACATGAGTCTATATCATATATTCGTTTCACATTTTAAGTTGTATTACATGAAAGGATCTTCCGAGTTTCACCTGTATTACTTTGGCAGTTTGAGTCGTCTCTCACATGTTAATGCTCTTGACGTGTTTATAAAGTTCTCTGTCATTTTAATCCAATCACAATCACTGTCTGAAAAAGTAGATAAGATGACAGTAAATTGAATCCTAAATAAATCCTGTCCCCATCCCACATTCCTGCTGTGTCTTACAGAGCAATAACGCTGCAGTCGTCGGTGTGTGTGACGGGCCTTGGGAGCATATATCCGTATAATCAGTCACCTACTCCTCTGCCCCGGGGCTAAAAGTCACCACGGCTCAGGCCTGATGTAACAGCAGCCGCCGTTCTCCCCTTTGAAACTTCAAACTCCAGTTTACGAACAAAGTCCTGTCCAAGTTCTGCACAGGAATCTTCGACCACTGACCAAACTCCATCTATGACTATTTCTACCTTCTCCACAGCCGCCGCTTCCCATTCGGGTCAAGCAGCGGGACGTCCGCGCACCACACAGGGGGCGAGACATTAAACAAAGCAATACAGAAATCTCTTAAACGTTCCAGAATTAGAATGGAATACAGCAATGAGGACTTTTTATTCCTCTTCAAAAGGAGCTTGACGTGAGCGGGACGGAGCGGGGAGGGAACGCGGTGACTGTGGGACGTGAGTGAGGTGAGTGGAGTCATGCCACACAGACCTTGTCAACAGATGACTATCTGCAAACAGCTTGTGCAAGCTCCCACTGCGGCCTCGGCTGTCGGCGATGTCACAGCGCGTGGAGGTCCCGGGGCAACGGCAAAATGATTCAAAGATGGAGGTTTTGTAAAGATATTTGTGTAGGTTTTCAGGGGCTTTGTACAAATAGGACTAGAATAAGGCCAGTTCTGCTTCAGGCCTGCAGTTCACAATATCACTATCTTCAATTTAAAGATAATGCTTTAAAATATATGACTTGACACTTTGTATTTTTTCATTTGAATATACATAAGGACCATCTTAAATCAGATAAATGACTTTTAACCGCTTGAATTAAGGTTCTTTATGTTTGATATGGACCGATCTGATATAAGATGAATCCCACTTGATTGATTGATATTTGTATTTCGAGCTACACAACACAGGCACAAAAGCCAGAAAAAATAAGAGAAAAAATAAATAAATAACATTGTAGCTCGAAAAGGAGTGTGAAGAAGACAGGCTTATCGACTCCCGGCCCTGTTCATACACTTAAATAATAATGTGGTTGCAACAATAGCAATGTTTAGTTCTTATTGTCTTACTAAACTATTAAGTTGGTCACACATTTACAACATTAAGTCAACATTCACAGTATGTTAGACTTTAGAACAAGTGTATCATTTAGTTTCCTATACCTTTACTTCACTTGTACATTTAAATTAGGGCCGGGACTTTTTTCGATTAATTGCGATTAATTAATTACATGAGGTTTAGTGCGATTAAAATTAATCACACTTTGCTTTCCACACTTCAGTTTCCTTTTTTCTTGCAGACGCACAATTAATGTCAATATTGCACTGGTCTGTTGGAATAATAAACAATATTTTGTGGCTTAAGCTTATGTATTCAGTCATTATTCAATGGTAAACTAAAAATCCTTATGAAAAAACTTACTTCTCACTGTTCTCAGGTCAAATATGTATATGCGATTAATTTCGATTAATTAATTACAAAGCCTCTAATTGATTAGATTCATTTTTTAATCGAGTCCCGGCCCTAGTTTAAATATATGTCTTTTTCACTTGATACAAAATCACTTGAGTTAAGAAAAGATGTGCTTGTTCCATTGGCAATAAGAGGTTTTGATCTAATCCAAGACGAGACCAAACTTTAGGCAAGGCAACTTTATTTAAACCGTGCATTCCGTACACAAGGCAACTCAATGCAACTCTCTCCATTCAAAACAATCTATGCCATTTCTTCCTAAAGATTATCAACAATGAACAATCTCGTGGTACGCAATATATTTGACCCTAATTTGAGTCATCTCATCATTTTTTTCTGAAATCAAGGGGAAAATACAATCATTTCAAGAAAATCGCACTTATTTCTATATACTGAACTTCTTACCGATTATATCACAATGCCAGTTCGTGTTTAGGTTCAGAAAACATGTTTTACCCTCATTGTTTTTGCAATTTTTTAAACAGAAATACAAATATGAAATCAACAAACACCATGTAACTTCTCCTGAGACAGACCCGGCATCTAATAGTTACAACTTTCTTCTTTAAGCCAGAATCACGTCCACTTCACAACCTCAGGGGCCTCAGAGCCGTCTGACCTCAGCCTGTAGTTTTAGTTTTATTCATAGTTTCATTCATAAGATCCTTCTTTGAGGTCAAACGACTGCCAGCGTTACATTTGAAGCCAGTCTTATGCTATCTATGTGTGACGTGCCTTTTCTTTGTCAGATTATTCTACTCGATCCGCGCAATTTTGCTTCCTATTGCAAAAGTATAGCTAGAGAAAACAATCCGCCGGTGCTCTCTATCTCCCTAACTCGTTGATTTCATTATCCCTGTTTTCGTCTTAGGGCCCCGTCGGACCGGAGGGAGAGAGAAGGAAAAAACCTCAGGTAGCCTCTGTGCACCAAATAAGTAAACAATTGCATCAATAAACACGCAGGGCCATGCAGGACGTGAATCAATCACAGCCCGTGATAAAGCGCGGCAATCATTAACCATGTTTTTGCTGAGAGTTGGTTTTTGAGAGTCGGCCTCTGTCAGCAGCTTTTATCTCTCTCTATCTGCGAGCTCCGCCGTCGTCAAACTCTGCACACGGGTCACCAGCGAAACCAGGCCGGAATGATCCAGACAGAATGCAAAGGCTTAAAGGGATATTGCAGGATTTTTGACATAGGGCCTCATTTCCTAGTTATCCAGAGTGTTGTTGATGTCTGGAGATATTTTATTTTATTCATGCAGTCCTTATATTTGAAGAGTTTAGCGGTGCTAGGCTAGTGCATGTCTATGGTAACTAGTAGCCTGCGTTAAAAACCTCTTCAAAATCATGGGGTCCAAACGTTGCCATATCTGATTTGTAGAAAGCTCCTTTGTGAATTCCACGTGTAGTAACGCCGACCACAGGTAAACAAACTACTGTAGATCCGGTAACCTATAGCAGATCACTCCGCCGCTGCATAGCTTAGAACCAGGAAGCTGATGCTGCTCAAATATAAGTTATTTTAAATGCAAAATGGTTATATTTAAAACATTATTCAGTCAACGCAGACGTTTATATAGTTAGTCTGGTGTTATAAGTGATTTGCCTCAGGTGTTTTTAATGCAGGCTACTAGTTACCATAGACATGCACTAGCCTAGCACCGCTAAACTCTTCAAATATAAGAACTGCATGAATAAAATAAAATATCTCCAGACATCAACAACACTCTGGATAACTAGGAAATGAGGCCCTATGTCAAAAATCTGGAAATATCCCTTTAAGTTGTGAAAGACCCCACTGAGAATCTATAGGATGTGCTGGAGAACGCTTTGCACAGTGATCTGACTCTCCCGTCAACACAATGCTCCACAAGAGTCAAGTTGACATTAAATGAACGCTTAAAACCTTGACTTCAAGTAGGCATTTCTTTCTTTTTAATATCTTATTGCATTAAATACTTATTAACCTCCTGATCCACCTGAACCGAGCACATTTTCTCCAGTTTGGCCTTGTCCAAATTCAAAAGCTTCTTGAAAAAAGTGTCAAAACAGAGACGAAAACGAGGATGAAAATACAACAAAAAGAGTGACGAATGATGTCACATGACCCAGTGAGGGGAGGAGCCAGTTGTTCCTATTAACTGCATTACACTTTCACAAGTCGTAGCTAAAAAGAAAATCCATGAATTACAAAATGATCATTAATATCAGTCACTGGGTCCATGATCTCTCCGTACAAGACCAGAAATGTCCTCAAAAACAAAATAATTTCACCTCTATATAATATTATAGGCACTTTTCTGCCACTCATACTCAGGTGCGACTTATATATCAAAATATATCATTTCAAATGTTTGTTATTTTCATACTGACGGCCGCTAGAGCCGGGAGAGGCTTGTCAATGATGCAGTAAGGCCTCCATGCCCAGGTAGTTGCCAAGGCTGGAGCGACTTATATTCCGGAAAATATGGTAAATCTGACCTTTTTTGTTTTGTTTTGTTTAATAAAAACAAAAAAGTTACCCACTACTTGAGTAAACATACTGATACTACTGGTCAAATATGACTCAAATAAAAGTTGCTCAGTCAAGTTATTCAATGAAAGTACAAAAGTATTTGCTGTTGAAAGCACTGAAGTATTCAAAGTAGAAAGTAAAGTGTTATTAATAAGCTTCAAAAACATGTACATTCCACCCTAATTCCCCTCCTGTACGGCAACACGACAGGGACAAACATGTGGTATTTGACAGTACATCTCCACAGCGCCACCTACTGTTCATACTGTGTGCATTATTAGGCTTTTAAAATGAACAAAATACATGGACAAGTGTACTTTTTACTTTGGAGCCCTTATAGAAATGGAGTAGAAAGTGTTTATATTTCAAATGCAGTGGAGTAAAAGTAATACTTTCTCAACAAAAATAATACTCAAGTAAAGTACAGATCCTCAAAACCTCTACTCAAGTACAGTGCTTCAGTACATTTACTTTTTTTTTCTTCACATGTTTCCATGTCAGTCTCAGGGCTCACACTCACTGCTCAATGCTGCCCTCATGTGGACGGTCACAGTATTACAACTACAGAGCAGCATTCACTTTCCAGAGAAGATAAGTCACATTATTATAGTGTAGAGACAGGGGAAGTTAATCAGACTAAACCAATCATGATTTAGATCTTTGTCTAAGCTCTGTCTTGTCCATAAACAATTCAAATATTAGTCAAATCCATATTGATTTATTAACTGTTAACTTGTATTGCAATATTCTAAATTGATTGATCACATTTTTTGCTCATATCCTGAAGCCCTATAGTCCCAGGTCCGATTCCCTGGACCGTTTCTGTGTTCAGAAACATGTATAATAGGCTAAATCCTCCGGCTATACACTCCTGACTAGGGCTGGGTACCATTAAACGATACCAGTATGGTATTTAAAACAGGTACAGAAAAGAATATATCTTTAGAGAGAGAGAGTTTTGATGATGTTGTTCCAGGGACAGCATTAAATGAAGTAACTTGGTTGTTTCAGCTCAATAAATTATATGGATTTAAAAGAAATGTTATTATTATTGTTCTGTTTTATAGTTCTAGATGACAGATATTTAGACCCGAGCGCCATCAGGGCTGGCGAAGGGGCTCTTGTAATCGTATCCCCCAAAGTGCGCGGAGTGCACAAAACGAGCGCGTAGTGCTCTCCTCCTCTCAAACACTCACTAACACACTGTTCTTGTCGTGCACGTCCCGTGCACATACATATATAATGTAAAACTCAACATTGTAATTGTACAGAGCCCATAAAAGTCAATGGGCGACTGAGAGCACGATGTGCCCGTCAGTGACCCACAAATAAATTACTTTTAATGATAGTTTTTATAATTATAAAGAAGATTAATTTGGGGTTGATTTATTCCTTTTTAAATAGGACTGTGGTTTGTTGTTTATTTAAATGTAAATGAAGTCCCTGACAGATCTATGACCCATTTTCAGTGAGTAAGTCAGGGATCATTTATAAAAGTGGTACAAAGCACATGAAAAGAAATGTAAATGATGAATAATATGTAGTATGTTCAAATAAAGGTTAAAAGTAGCATGTTTTTTTTAAAATCATGATGTATCGTAGATTATTTTGTGCAATATATTGATTATCGCAGTATCGGTGTATCGTGAGATAATCGTTATCGTGAGCCATGTATCGCGTATCGTATCGTGAGGTACCCAGAGGTTCCCAGCCCTAATACAGATTACTCGCAGACACAGCTCCAGCTCTGTTTTTGACGAGAGAACAACCTTGTAATGTGGTTAAAAATGGTACTAATGGTCCCGGGCGGGTCCCCTACCTGTGCAGGTGAAGCGCAGAGTCCCATCCTGTCCATACATCCAGCCGGACCAGGCCGCGGCACGGACTGAGGCAGGAGCCCGGGGGCCCGCTCAGAGCCAGGGGCCCACAGAGGATAATCCACTAATGCCTGTCACAATGAGCTTTGATTGGAGCTGAACACACGGGTTTAATGCGGCCCAGGCCAAACGCAAACACAGAAAACGACCGAAAACGACAGAAAAGTTTCCCCCCTTCACCCAGCATATTCTCCCTAGTTTGCCTTTACCCAAATCTAAAAGCTTTGTGAAGTAAGTGTCAGCATAGCAACAAAAATGAGACGAAAAAGTGACAAAATGAGATGAAAACCCAACAGAAAAAGTGATGGAAAAATAATGTAAAAAAAAGTTACACTGGCTTCAGTCGAGGAGCTTTTAAGATTTGGGTAAAGCCAAAACGGAGATAATGCAATGTAGGTAAGAGGTTAAACTGCTGTCGTGCCAACTGCGTGCCTTATATCAATGTGAAATGAGTGAGTCAGGAAGAACAAACAAAAGCGAAACAATACAATAAAATGTTTTAAATGAGTGAGTCAGAATTCTATGGGACTTTCCCGCTATGTTCTCTCTGTTCTTCCTAACATTTCTGCATCAAATCGCTGCTAAAACTAAAGGATGTTATTCATCAAACTATAATAATTACAAAATGATCAAACCCGGTCATATGCACTTGAAGTACTTTCTACAGCAATTAAAGCAGCACTAAGTAGGGCTGGCGATAAATCGAATTCATTCAATTAATAAAAAAAAAAAAAGTAAAATCGTGTCCGCCGCTCCATGTTCCCCTCACGTGCGCCGTGTTGCCATTTTAGCAGCGTGTTCAGCCGCTCCACAGCGACTGTTTTCTGAAATGTCACCCGAAGAAAAACCAGAGACTTTCTGACGATCTCTGCTGCTTTACAAAGGCATTGTATTTTCGGAGTGCGCAATAGAGTTTTCTTCCACTAAAACTGAGTTTTCCCCAGTCTGATCCTCTTCCTTCTCTCACCCTGATGCTCTGAGCGGAGGCACAGTAGCAGCTTAACTCCGCCCCTTTCCCCTTGAGTCTCCATGGAGACGGTTGTCAATCACAGCAGAGGCATGAGGATGAGGAAACTAAAACGCTTTAGAAAACTCCATGGCTTATTAAGAAGTTTTACTTTTGAGAGCAGACAAGGAATATTTAAAAGAGAAATAACATTTTCTAATGGGCTTAACTGTGGGCTATATTATGAATCTAAATATTAATGGTCTGGACAAAAAGGAGACAAAAAAATCGATTAAAATCGTAATCGTCCAAACTGAGTAACAAAATTGAGATTTTCATTTTTGGCCATATCGTCCAGCCCTAGTACTAAGTAACTTGTTTACCTTAATAAATCCTTTCCGTAGTCCCTCTGGGGGTGATACAAGTGTTAATGGGATGAGTGGGGGGTCTTTCATCTCCCCCTGGCCAGAAAACCACACTTGCAACTTTCCTGCACCCAGGGCCGGGACTGGCCATATGTCCATTCTGGAAGAGCACAGAAGGGCCACCGGTCCGGCCTTCTTAACCTCTTACCCTCCGCCTTAACCGAGCTTTACCCGAATCTAAAAGCTTAAAAGAAAAGCATCAGAATAGTGACGAAAACGAGGATGAACAAACGAGGAACAAAAATGTGCCATGAAAAGCAACAAAAAACTTGTCAAAAACATGACAAAAAACGGACAGAAATGTGACGAAAATGTGGCGACATGACTAAAAGTTATAATCACTTTTGTAGGTCCCAGTTTTCAAATGAGGCTGTCGCTCTCCAGTCTAGAAGTTTGTAGATTTGGGTAAAGCCAAACTGGAGAAAATGCGCTCGGTTTAGGCGGTTGTTAAGGGGTTAAAATATGTCTTTGTGGAAGAGCTCATTTACGCTAATTTGGGCCAGGCTGGTCAGAGTCCCGGGCTGTTTTTCAGTCCCAGTCGGCCCCTGCCTAATAGGCTATATGCACACGAGCGTCACGTGACTTCCGAGTGGATTCTAAGTAGTCGTTTGTTTATCCTGTCTCCGTTATTTCCCTATGAGGTCTTGTCTAAAATAATAAATAGCTGAAGATTCCATGGCAGACGGTGAGTTACTGGTGGAGTCACAGCATTATGTTAAAAACATCACGTCAGGAGCAAAACATTCACTGGAGGAAACTTCCGTGCTCATCACAGTAAGTGTTTTTGTCTTGAAGCTAACGGCTAACACGAATTAAAAATGAAAATAGCTACAAGATTTTAAACGAGCCGCTCAAAAAATAATCCACCTGTCTTTAGTATAAATACTTTTTAGATGTTTAATTTTTGTGGTGGTGTTTTTTGATGCTAGCCGTTAGCGCTGAGATAAAAAGTCCTACCTAAACAAACACAGACGTTTCCTGCAGTTAAGAATTTACATCCAACGTAATGTTTTTAACACGTATGAGTCACTTCAGATCAGTATCTCACTGTCAGTGATGTTTCCTTGAACTATTAATTTATTTAGACGAGACCTCATAGGGAAATAACGGAGACAGGATACGGAAGCACTGACTTAGGATCCACTTGGAAGTCACGTGTCATTTGCATAGAACCTATACACGCTAATAGAATCGTGAAGAAGAAGCTAACAGGCTAACAAGCTAACTACAAAGAATTATCTCCATTGTGTAATTGGATGAACAATATCCCTCTGTCCCTTTGTCTTTCTGTCAGCGTAGTATTTACTCTCACAGACAATTAATGAGTAAAAAAACACAACATGCTACGACACCTGCAGTGGCGCTTATGGCCTCTAGGGGCATTAGTCACTTAGTTCTGCTTTAAGTGCACATTTAAAGAGGGGTATTATGCTTTTTTCAATCACATAGCACCAGTCTATAGCATACTACAATGATGACGTAACCTTCTGTTGGTCTGTATATGCAGTAAATTAAAATAACTGCCTTGAATAAAATTGCTCTCTCAAAATGGCTGTACTGAACGTCTTGAAATAGGCCTGTGTCTCTTTAAGAAGCTTTCCGACACGCCCCCTTCAGCACACTGCTGTGGCATCTAAACAACACTACTGTGCGGGGAGGGGGCTCTGCTGAGCTGAGGAGCAGTGGTTGGTGGCTTGGCTGGTGACGAAAGGTCCAGAGGCGTCTCCAGGAGGTGGGGGCGTTCCTAGGAGGACTGAGGCATAGATACACCTAAAATGGCTGCCGTCTAAGTTTTTACTGATTACTCAAAAATATGTGAATGAGCCAAGGCAACACTCCAGGCATGTGTTTAATGAGGGAATGACATAACATGATATAAAGCTTGAAAAAGTCGATTTTACATAATACCCCCCCTTTAAAAGAGCAGCTTTTACTTTTACTGGAGTAATATTTAAGTTGTATCTGTGCTTTAACTCAAGCATTGTATTTTGACCGCCTAAACACCTCATTATCAAAATGTCTCTGGGAAAGTGGAGAGCGCTTCCTCATCGGAGACACAGAGCGATTAATTACCCAACGGTCGAGGCCTGGGCAAACGGAGCGCAGGCTGTTGGACTCACAGGACGAGTGTAAACAACGCCACAGCCGCGCTTCTCACACACAGACGTGGAACATAAGGAGAGCGAGTGCCACTCCACGAGGCGGGGGATTAGGGCTGCAGGGCCATTTAGGGAAAAGGTTCAGCCTTTAGGATCCGCATTTCTAAACCAGGGCTTTGACACAAGACTCCATGGAGATGGTTAGGATTCTGCTTCGGGATGTTGATATTGTCACTTCCCCAGTTCAGTGGTGGAAAGTAACAAAGTAAAAAGTACAAATTATAGGTACTTTTACTTTACTTAAGTACATTTTATGATGAATACTTTTTACTTTTACTTCACTACATTTTAAAGCCTGTATCTGTACTTTCTACTACACTACATTTTTAAATCGGGTTAAAAGTAAAAGTATTTTATTATTTTATGTACAAACAAACATTTATGAGGCTCACCCCTCCTAAGATATGACTGTAAACTTTACCGGGAGTGGGGACGTCTCCAGCTCGTCTCCATGGAGATGTGACTAAAGGCAGTAGAATTTGAGATTTAAACAGGTTAGTGTCGATTCTATTATTACACACTGCAGTAATAGTATTTTCTGTGTTGAGCTGGTCATGAGGAGCATGTTTTGTTTTGCCGGCAATAGTATAGTCCAAAGTGTTACCTTTAAAGTGCATATGACAGATTTTAATGCTCTTGAAAATATGCCTTATTTAGATGGATTACATCAGTTGCATAGTTATCATTTTTTTCAGTGAAGCAGCAATTTTAATGAAGAAATGTTGGGCAGAAAAATTATTTTTATTTGAATTTTTAAGTTGCTGACAGGAAGTGACATAAAAGAAGGAAACATTCCAGAGCAGTTTGACTCATTCATTTCCCATAGGTTTGTTAAGTGTGACGTCACGACTTCCGCTTCCGGGTCCTGGCAGACGGGCAACTATGCGAGAAAAAAACATAAAAAGCTCTTAAAAACAACCATCAATATTTCTGAAACTCAACAGTTACTGAAGCTACTTATCTCTCAGACTCATTAGCCAAAAATGCCGCACCTACTGCTAAAAAAGTAATATTTAAGTCGCTACTTCCGGGGTTAGCGTAGCTGCTGTGCCGTTAGCATTTTTCTCCGCTAACCCGGAAGTAGCGATTTTGGTAAATATTACTTTTATAGCAGTAGGTGCAGCGTTTTTGGCTAATGGGCCTGATAAATAAGTATGTTCAGTAACTCTCTGCTGAATTTCAGAAATATTGATTGTGGTATTAAAGAGTTTTTTGTAGTTTCTCGCACATCTGCGGACCTGGAAGTAGAGCTGTGACATCACCACTTAACAAACGTATTGACTTAACATGGTCGGCACGGCAACAGTTTAAAATTGTTTACCTTCTTCGATGTCACTTCCTGTCGGTGTCCAATAAGGAAGTGAAAACATAAACATCACAAAAATGGTCAAACTAAAGAAAACTGGGAATAATCTTTAGCAAAATCTTAAATATAATCGTGTTAACTGTGTTTTAGCAAAAATTGTGTCTAATGTGTCAGATGCAGTTTAAGTGCTTTCTCCAGTTCAGCTTTACCCAAATCTGAAAGCTTCTTGACGAAAGCTAAGACCTACAAATCTGGTCACAACTTTTTTTGTCGTGTATTTTTGTTGTTGTGTTTTTGTATTTTTATCATCGCTTTTTCTCACTGCTTATCTGATGCTTTTTTTTTTTACATGTTTTCGCCACTTTTGTTGTTTTTTATTGCTCTTTTGCAGCTTTTCGTTCCGTTTTCATCCTCGTTTTTTAAAGAAGCTTTTAGATTTGGGTTAATATCTAATTCCAAGCCTGATGTATTGAGTTTTGAATATCAAAAAACAAGGCGAAATTTCGATTATTACAGATTTTTGTATTTTTTATTTTTATCTGGCTGCTTCTTGAAGTTTTATGTAACTGAAGCACTTTCTGTGTGGAAATAAACTTGCCTGGCCTTGCCCCAAAAAATGATTATAGGATTTACAATACTGTGAGTCTCTCCACAAATGTGACAAGCTACAATAAATAGTACTCACTGTGAGATCTGGATATTTTACACAATTTGTCCATCTTTTCACTGACATAAGGCTCACAGTTTGTTGTCTGTTTGACTTGGCGGTGAAGCACAAAGCCTGTACAGTGGCCTATAGTCTGGAGAAAACAGGACGTTTATGTTGCTAATGCATTCTTTGGCAGCTACAGCTTTAAGCCTCTTTTTGGCCCACATTGTGCTCCACTTGTGCTCAGGCTTTGGACAAACAAACACCGAGCACTGGAGCGTTCCTTCAACAAGCTCTGACCCACCACTCAGATGTGTTTCAGAAGGTCTTTTGCTTCTCATGTTTAATGTTGTCAAAGTGGAGAGAAGAAAGACCAATAATGTAACACGACTTTTTAAGCACCAAAATTATGAGAGTTGTGACAATATATCCATTTTCCGATATGTCGCGATATTTTGCGGGACAATACGATACTGTTTATTCCGATATCAATAGAGTCAGTCAATAGAGGCAAATAATGATCAAGAATTCAGTCAGGACAGCAGGGGGCAGCACTACAGTTTTAAGCACTTGGACCAAACACTGTCACACCCACACATTACGTTTAATGATAGTTTTTATAATTATAAAGAAGATACATTTGGGGTTGATTAATTCCTTTTTAAATAGGACTGTGGTTTCTTGTTTATTTAAATGTAAATGAAGTCACTGACAGATCTATGACCCATTTTCAGTGAGTAAGTCAAGGATCATTTATACAAAGCACATGAAAAGAAATGTAAATGATGAATAACATGTAGTATGTTAAAATAAAGGTTAAAAGTAGCATTTTTATCGTGATGTATCGTAGGTTATTTTGTGCAATATATCGATTATCACAGTATCGGCGTATTGTGAGATAATCGTTATCGTGAGCTATGTATCGCGTATCGTATGGAATCGAATCGTGAGGTTCCCACCCTTAGTTGTGACTGTAACAGATAGAGGCTTCATAGTGAACAGAGCCATTTTACCGATACGCAGATTTTTCAAATTGCGTAGGGCCCCCGCAGCCACAAGGGCCTCACATCTCAGTTAAATTACGGTGATTTGCTGTTTAGTTTAGTTTATTAGTTTATTTGAGCAGTAAACATTCTGCTCAAAAGGAGTGGGCTGGAGCAAGAGCTTATAAGCCCCACCCCCAAAATCAATACAACATTTACAATATAGCATCTACATAAAGACATTACATGACAGAACTATAATAATAACTTTATCCTATTGCAATTACATTATCAATCATACAACACTTAAATGAAGAGATATCATTCAAAACCTTTACTGCAGTTTACTGACATAAATATGAAGGAAAAATGTGTCACAAGTTATTTTATGTTTTCATTTGAAAAATGAGGAAATTGATGCGTAAAAACAAAGTAAGCCTGTATTTTATATGGCAAAATCTGAATGATGGATATAGGTTTGAAAAGTATGGGTTTGTTTTGAGACATATCAAATTCAATGATTTGTTCAGAGGGGATATTGTGTATCTTTTTTGATTGAGCTAGTTGTGGAAAAACCCCAGAGCAGGTCAGTAACAAAGTACATTTACTTAAAGGTGCATTTATGCATCTTTTTATGTGAAAAAGATTGTATTGTGTATTTGACCCAGTGACCC
The DNA here is from genome assembly GCA_007210695.1 of Neogobius melanostomus. Taxonomy (NCBI): domain Eukaryota; kingdom Metazoa; phylum Chordata; class Actinopteri; order Gobiiformes; family Gobiidae; genus Neogobius; species Neogobius melanostomus. The sequence goes on from VHKM01000438.1 coordinate 943,096, forward strand.
AGTGGCTGTATGGGTGGTCTACATGGTGCCTTTACTTTCCATCCCAGTGGCCTCGAAGACGCTCCAGTTCCAATTTTATTTCAGGATTTTTTTTTAGGGTTTCTGGATGTAATGGAAACGTAACCATGGACACAGTTCCATCAAGCTGTGAAAACCTACCAGACACCCGAAAAAGAATTGTTTATGGAGCTCCCTAGAGGCCACCAGGATGGAAAGTAAAGGCGCCATGTTGACCACCCATGGGTCACTGAACGATACTTTTACCGATACCTATACTAAAATATTCATCATCTAGAACAAGAAACAGAACAATAATGTGTGGAAGATCTGCACATTTACAATAACGGGTTCATCGCCAATGTCAAGAAATCTGTGACAAATGGAGAATCATTTGGTTTAAAGAAGGGAAAAAATAGGAATAAATTGGGTTGAAATGGGGAAAATATTAGTTATAAAAATGTGCAAAAATGAGCAGAACATGTTGGTAAAACGAGAAAATATTCAGGCAAAAATATGGAAAAATGTGTAAAAAAAAACATTTTAAAACAATGGGAAAAATAGAGAAAAATATTGTGCAAAAAATGGAATGAAAAAGGGGGGGAAAGTTGTATATTATATGAGCTGAAACAACCAAGTCACTTCCTTTAACCTCTTCAGAGTCATCATCCATGTAGGAATTAATGATACGTCACTAGAGAAATGGGAACTTACAAAAGAACACTTCAGGGAGCTTTTCAATGCCCTCAAACCGTGGATCAGCAATGGTATGTCTGTCTTCATTTCTGGCCCCATTCCCACTGCTGGGAATCCTGGCTCCAATCTGTTTGCACAAGTCTGGATTTAAATTATATTGACAATTTTAACTTGTTTTGGGGTCGTTCTTCCTCCTTTAAACCGGATGACCTCCACCCAAATAGTCTTGGTAGTCAGATCTTAGCAAGTGATATGCTGCACACAGTTCACCACTTTCGAAATACCAGCAAAATGACTATTTACCTCATGTAACCGAAGTACCAACTCTGTGACTGCCTCTCGGCCACAGTGTGTTTTTCCCATAAAAACTCAGGTTAGAAAAAACCCTAGACCTAATGTAAAAGCTACTGTAAAAGGAGTACATGTTTAACTGACATTAGGCCTACTGTCGTGCCTATAACAAATGTTATACAGTCTAATGTTGATAACTCTATTTTTGATTTTAATATGGCAAGTTTTAAATCACAAAAAGGCCTTGGTGTGATTCACATGAATGTCCGAAGTATTTGATCAAAAATGGACTTTATTCAAATATGGGCTACAAATATGGGTAACAAGCTACCCCTGATATATTTGTATGCTCAGAAACATGGTTGTCTTGTAAAGTCTTAGATGCTGATATCTCCTTAAGTGGATATAATGTATTTCGCTGTGACAGACCTTCTAAGGGAGGAGGAATTGCAATTTTTGTGAAAAACTGTTTTTCGGTATCCATCATTTAAATGTCTCTGAGTCTAAAAGTTAGACGGTTCCATTATTGAGAAAGTGCCATGTTATAAATATCTTGGCATCTGGATTGATGAGAGGCTCTCATTTGGTAAACATGTTCAGGAACTAACAAACAAACTTAAAGCAAAGCTGTCTTTTTCTACAGAAACAAAAAATGTATCCCTCCTAACAAGAGGCAAACGTTAATTCAGGCTACGTTGCTTTCTGTTTTGGATTACGGTGATATCATATATATGCATTCCACTGCAACTGTGTTAAAGCCTCTGAATGCAGTTTTCCATTCAGCAATTAGATTCATCACTGGAGATGGTTATAGGACCCACCACTGTAGGTTGGCAATCTCTAGAAGCAAGGAGGGAGCAGCACTGTCTGCTGTTTATTTACAAAGCTCTTCTTGGTGTCCTTCCTGATTGTTTGTTAAATGTTTTAAATGTCAGTTCAAAGCTTGTCAGCTGAGGTCTCAGGACATTTTGACTCTTGAGTCACACCGTGTAAAGACAGAATGGGGAAGAAGGCCTTTACTACAGTACTTCGCACCAAATGTCTGGAATGAGGCACAGAAAACCTTTTGTGTGGATAATCTTGTGACCTTCTATCTAGGGCTGGGCGATATATCGATATTTAAGATATATCGATATATTATTGAATGAGATATGGAATTAGACCATATCGCGTATATCAGGATATTTCAAATTCAGATAAGTCATTAAGTTAACAAACACAAACATGTAATCTCAAGAGGATTTTTTTTTAAAGTGTATCTTATTCTTAAACCGAGCACTTTATTTCAATTCAAGATTCAAGATTTTTATTTGTCAAACCATGTGAATGATTTGACATTAGATTTCTTTCATCCTTGATTGTGGAGTTGGGGGTGGTGGAGGAGGGGTGGGAGGGAGGGCAGGGAGTTCAGCTTCCCGATGGCCTTGTGTATGAAACTGTTTTTAAGTCGACTGGACCTGGCCCAGTTATCTCTTTATATATAAATGCTGCTCTATTTTATTTCTAGGCAATTTTTTATTTTTATTTAAATGTGCACCTTACAGAGCTTTGTTATACAGTGTTTATGTTTACATTTCATAGAGAGTTTTCAATAAAACTACTCGTATTTGACTTTGACTTAACATTTCATTTCACAGCTCTCACTGCAGAAAAAAATATCGGGATATATATCGTATATCGATATTCAACCAAAATATATATGACTTTTGGTCCTTATCGCCCAGCCCCACTTCTATCAGTTTAAATCCCTTGTAAAGGAGTGTCCTCCATGTGACTGCTCTTGTTTTTAAGTTTTATACGTTTTCTTAGTATTGTGTTAAAGTTGCTGTAATCGTTCCACTGTTGTCTTATTGTTAACTGTTATTTACCTTGTATGTTTTAACAGGTCTCTCTTGCAAATGAGACATTGAGTCTCAAGAGATCACCTGTATAAATAAAGAATAATAATAATAATAATAATAATAATAACCTCTTAACCCTCACCTTAACTGCATTTTCTCCAGTTCGGCTTAACCCAAATCTAAAAGCTTCTCGACTGGAGTATACAGCCTATAGGCCAGTGTTTAACGCCTCATTTGAAAGCTAAGACCGACAAAACTGACTGAAGCTTCATCCTCATTATGACGTTTTTGTCCTTTTTGGATGTGTTTTAGTCACATTGTTGTCGCTTGATCACAGTTACATTACACACACAAAAAACGACAACAAAATGTGGCCAAAACGCGAGTCATAAAAGCAACGAAAATGTGAGGAAAAAGCAATGAAAACGACTAAAACTTGAGAACGAAAACAAATGTGAAGCTTTGATGAGTTTTGCAGGTCTTAGCTTTCAAATGAGTCGTTACACTGGCCTTTAGGCTGTAAAATCTCCATTCAAGAACCTTTTAGATTTGGGTAAAACTGGAGAAAATGTGCTCGGTTAAAGTGCATATGACAGGTTTTAATGCTTTTGACATCAGCTGCATAATTATCGTTCTATTTCAGTGAAGCAGCAATTTTAATGGAGAAATGTCGGGCAGAAAAGTTATTTTTATTTGAATTGTTAAGCTACTGACAGGAAGTGGCATAGGTAGTGGTAAAGCTCCAGAGCAGTTAGACTCACTCATTTCCCATTGACTTAACATGGTCGGCAACCATTTAAAATTGTTTGCCTCTATCTATGTCACTTCCTGTCGGTGTCAACAAGTGAACAAGTTTAATAGAGATTAGAGAAAAGTTGTATTTACACAAAAATGTACAGTCTGGCTACTCTTAATATTGGGTGGCCTTGGAATATTATGGGAACTATTGCCTTTAAAGTGCATATGACACACTAGACACAATTTTTGCTAAAACACAGTTAACACGATTATATTTAAGATTTTGCTAAAGATTATTCCCAGTTTTCTTTAGTTAGACCATTTTTGTGATGTTTATGTTTTCACTTCCTTATTGGACACTGACAGGAAGTGACATCGAAGAAGGTAAACGATTTTAAACTGTTGCCGTGCAACCATGTTAAGTCAATGGGAAATGAGTGAGTCAAACTGCTATACGTTTAAGTGTGACGTCACGACTTCCGTTTCCAGGTCCTGGCAGACAGGCAAATATGCGAGAAAAAACATAAAAAACAACCATCAATATTTCTGAAACTCAGAGTTACTGAAGCTACTTATTTCTCAGACTCATTAGCCAAAAATGCTGCACCTACTGCTAAAAATGTAATATTTGCTAAAGTCGGTACTTCCGGGCTTAGCGTAGCTGCTGCGCCGTTAGCATTTTTCTCCGCTAACCCAGAAGTAATGATTTTGGTAAATATGACTTTTATAGCAGTAGGTTCAGCATTTTTGGCTAATGGGCCTGATACATAAGTATGTTCAGTAACTCTGTTGAATTTTAGAAATATTGATTGTGGTATTAAAGAGTTTTTTGTAGTTTCTCGCACATCTGCGGACCCGGAAGTAGAGCTGTGACGTCACCACTTAACAAACGTATGGAATGTTTCCTTCTTTTATGTCACTTCCTGTCTGCAGCTTAAAAATTCCAATAAAAATAACTTTTCTGCCCAACATTTCTTCATTAAAATTGCTGCTTCACTGAAAAAAATGATAACTATGCAACTGATGAAATCCATCTAAATAAGTCATATTTTCAAGAGCATTAAAATCTGTCATATGCACTTTAAGGGGTAAATGCTGTCCCTGGACCAACAGCATCAAAACTTGGATCTAAAGATATATACGATTTTCCGTACCTGCTTTCAATAGTTTCATTTTATTTTACTACTCAACAGCTACTGTTTATACCCTCTACATTGACGTATCAGCCAAAATGTCTTACAAGAACTATGACGTCTGCCTTTCTTTTCAGCATCGATGTTAATACTTTTTTATATGGGTCTACTTTCAGATCACCACAGCTCTCCACAACAGCATCACCGCTTCCCTCGTGCCTCATCTCCAACAACATCTTGTAATATTACATCCAGATCTCCTCTCCGGGACACTCCTGCTGGAACTAACAAGCCCGTACGAGTCCACACAGCGTTGCATTCAGGCCCAGACTTTGCAGTAACACGCCTGCCCCAGAGCAAACAGCTGCCACCCTCGCCCTCTTTCCCACCTCCTCCGATGACAACAAAAGCTCCGCACTCACCGTAGGGACGCTCCGCACGGGCAGGCGCCTGCGAATTGACCATTTCCTCACCCGAGTGGTTGGTCCCGTGGCCCGTGGTGAAGACCGTGCGGCGTGAATGAGGCGTTTCGGGGGTTAGTTTGGCGTTGTGTGGAGGGGGAGTAGCTGCAGGTGAAGGCTCTCTTCCCGTCGCCTGCTGCTGCCGCTCTGCGTTATCTTATTGATTTTCCTAATCTGGGCGCGGAGGTTAAACAGTAACTAAAGGCCTCGTATGGACACCCATCTATACAGCGGCGGTCACCACGGCAACGCGATGATAGAAACTCAAATAGACATAAAGTTATAACGCGCTGTCGCCGCCCGAGCAGAGATGGGGAGAGATGGTGTTCATTTGGGACTGTGAGGAAAAAATGTCAACTGAAAGTTATGTAGCCGATATTATGACATTTTCCCACCAAATTTCATATTAACAGAACTCTTTTTATACTTAAACTTATTTCGCTCAATTAAACCCCGCCTGAAACGCCTGCATTTATTTCCAATTATAGAAAAAAATATATTATCAGTGTTTTTGCTTTCAAGCTGATGCTAAATTAAGTGGAGATTGTTCATTTATCTGTAGCACAGAGTACAGATATAGTTTTAGGTATGTTGCTAATTAGTGACAACAGGCATAAATACATCAGCTCACTGCTGCTGCTGCTGCTGCTGCTGCTGCTGCTTTCATCACCTGATGTAGGGGGAAAAAAGCACTTTAGAAAAGTGCAGACAATTTATCTACATAACATAGACATGTCACCATTTTTATTACTAATTATCATATTTTACTCCCTTTTCTGAGGTTTTATTATTCATTGTACATAAGATACCTCCATTTACCATTACTTATTTACAAATTATATTATAATTGCACGTTATTTTCAGACGGTGGAACTCTTGTTTGTGGTCCAATAGGTCCACCTTGTGGTCGCTTTACATACAACATGAACGGTTTCATATAGTTCTGTGTAAAATAAGGGATACATTTTATATATATCCTTGTATGTTATTGTTACAATGATTATAGAAATTCACTAGAATGGCATGTTCGGTCACTGTGGCCGTATGCCACCAGATGGAGCTATTGCATTTTTCCATTATGGCCTGACGTCGCTAATTCGCGACGTACCTAAATCATCAAACAAACAAACAAAACTCCATCACACAAAGTTCATTCCAATAAATAATCTAAAGATGGAAACGATGAGCAGCTACATAATTTTATTTTAGCACAATTCACCTTACATTTGAAGATTTCATCGAAGTTGCAGCCTCGATTTGCAGAAATGCTATTTCCGCTAAGTAGCTACCATGACCCGGATGTGGTTCCTTCTCTAACCGGTCCTACGAGAAACTAGTGCTGGCAAAAGGTTCCTAGGTACGGCATGGATGTGCGCAAACAGGCATCAAGGGAAAACATGCATTATTTTAGCCACAGTCTTGCAAGAAGAGGTATGGCACTAATTAGCCATACCTGGCGTTAAGGGGTTTTAATATGAAAACATTAGATAGAAAACCAGGAAACCAGGAAAGTCCAGCTGAGATTCAGAATCTCTTTTACAGGGGAATCCTGGCTCCAGAGGGGACCCTAATGTACGTGTTTTTGTGATGGGGAAACGGGAGTAACCCGAGAAAAACCTACGCAGACACTGGAAGAACATGCAAACACGGGCAGCACGGTGCCGCAGCGTTTCTGTGTCAAACAAAGACAAACAATTCGTAACAATTTCAACAGTTACAATACATTTGAAAAACTAACACCAAGACCGGATTACAAAACAACACAAATACAGTAGACAGTCTTGACTAACAACAACAACACAGCACTTCAGCATAATGCATTACAAAAATAAAAATAAAAATAAATAGTAGTAGCTTTAGTAAATGAAAAAAAGATTATTAAGGATTATTAAGGATGCTTATCTCACGAAGCAAAGCAAACTTCTTTTATGCCACTGAGATTATTTTCCCGTCCCATTTCACGTGCCAATGGCTCAAGCTTTTGCCTGACATAAAGACAAACCGCGCTGTGTGATGATGTCATCAGGCCGCGCTGCTCAGTTTACTTGCGCAGGTGTGAGGGCTGGCCAGCAGGGGGCAGGTGTGAAACAGAGACCTCTCCTCAATCGAGGCACACTTGAAATCATTTATACTTTCATGACTGTTCAGAAAACAGAAAATATTCAGCATAGTTTTTTGATTAATAAATAAAAACTTTTTTTTAAAGGCAACAAATAATCGTGATTTAAATTATGACTAAATAATAGTTTTTTCAATAATTGAGCAGCCCTAGGTAGTACTCATTTACATTTACTCAAGTATAATTGAGTAACTTGTAGTTGTATTTCTTATAGTAGTTTTAACATGTGGTACTTTTTACTTCTACTTGAGAAATGTTATAATGATTCTTACTTGAGTAAAAAATACAAATCCACAGTGGGTAAATCTTTAGGTGGCAAAAGCTTCATGTGACATATAAAATACAGGCGCTTGTCATATACAGTAATTAGAATATCATGAAACTTCAACTGTGAAACTTTGCATATTATGATATAGACTCATTACATGCAAAGTGAGATATGTATAGCCTTTATTTGTTATAATTTTGATTATTATGGCTCAGCTTGTAAAAACCCTAAATTAAAAATCTCTTAAAATTTGAATATTTTAAAAATGGACTGTAAGCAACAAAGGCTTGACATTTGTCACTTTGCATGTAATGAGTCTATATCATATATTAGTTTCACATTTTAAGTTGAATTACAGAAATAAATGAACTTTTTCATGATATTCTAATTATATGACGAGCACCTGTAGGTGTAGTGTGTGTTTCATACTTTATTCTTCAGAAAAAATATGTTTCTATATTGTTCTGGCATTTCCTTTGGGAGTACTATAGGATTTTACGAAATGTCATGTTTTGTTTCTTATAATTTATGTCACAACTCAATCATAAATCAGACTTTTTTGCTCGAACAGTTACTCCGTACTTGCAGTATGTTGTGTCCTTTAATGGATGAAAAAGAAGACGGAGGCCCGTTCTATTAAGATCAAAATTATTGTTTTATTCCCTAACATTACAACCTAAAACAAAAGTTATGCGAGCGCTACATCTTGTGGTGTCTGCCAGCAACGAGGAAGCAAGAAGAGACCACACCTTTTGTGCACGAGTACTTTATAGGAACAGGAAGTAGGCGTCTCCTTGTCGAACCAATCAGTGCTCTTGGAATGTTCTTCTTCTGCGCAATCTGTATCCTCATTCTAACACACTGCCCCCTAGTGGATTCCAAGAGTAAAGACAACAACAATAAAATGAAAACCCCAGTTGCAAACGAACCTTAAAGCACAGCTTACATCAACACAGTTTCATATATAATCATTAAAGCCTAGTATGATAGAAACATATATAGAAATATTTCCACAAGTACTCAAGTAGCATTTGCCCCAGGCCCAGAGTAATCATTTGGCCCTTTTACGTATACTTGAGTAAAATTATTTCAAAGTAAAGATGAAGCTTGAGCGCAAATTCAACCTGGAGACGTACCTGCAGCTTCACTCATCTTTCACGGCTGCTTCACCAGCATCCAATCACGGCCCGATTGCAAGCGCGCTTTCGCATCAGCAATCAGCGCAGCGCTGTCCCGCTCAGCCATTCACAGTCCAGGATCCCCTTCATAAGCTCCCCGGTCAATCACTCGGAGTTTCACAGCGTGCAGCAACCCTCCTCCGCCCCTCCTCCTCCCGGGCGTGGCCCGTCACATCTACGCGCATCGGGTCCCGTTATACCACCACCAGGTCCAGGCTCCGGGGGAAGATGCTGGCCATCATCATCAACACCAGGCAGTCCGTATCGTTCGGCCATCTTCCGCCGGGGTCTGAGCCCCAATCTCAATTAAGTTTGATAAAACTTTCTAACGCAACACGTCTCTGTGAGTCTTTTCAGGTTGAATTACTCTTATGAAAGGAATTTGGTCGGGAGTGCTGCACTGGGTCCGAACACAGTCTTTAAAAATGTTTAAAATACTTAAAAATCAGGTGCTCTTCCAGGATGAAAAACAAAACTAGGAGTAGGAATAAACTTGGGTAGTGGAGTACGCGTGGCAAAAGAGATCCGAGGTACTCTGATAAGGATAAAAGTCTATTATTTATTTAGCCACAAACCGGTCTTCAGAGCATTGTGACAAACAATAGCAACACAGGTGGTACAAGTATCTAAGTCAGTTACTCTTACTTGAGTAAATATTTTAGCTACTCTACCTTCACCAAACTCCACTCAGATCCAACATAACTTATTCCCTATTCACTTAAATGGGATTATACTGATTTGAACCTTTAGCCTCAGAGCTTTGTACAACGCTCTTTTTAAACATCTGATCAAACAGAAATATTACATTCACTCTGCATTTTCCTTAGCAACGCTTTTCTAACATAAATGATCAGATTACTTTTTTTCAAGGAAAACCAACAGTATTTATATGTTTGGTAAAGAGGGAACTCCTGAAGCAGTCGTAAGCGTTGAACTAGGTGTAAAACATATTTGTAAATGAACGTGAAGAGAAAGTGAGAGGAGGAGCGTCCTGAAGAGGCGGGAGTGGAGCATGTACTCAAGGTGTAAGTGCGTCTTTTATACGAGCTGCCAAGTCTCGATCTGAATTCAGCAGAAACGCCCACTCGGCCCATTCTTCCACGCGAAAGGTCAATATGTTCAGGTTTGTATTTGAATCATTTGTCTAAATAAAGCCGAAATATGTGTTTCAGACTACTTTTGTGTTTTTGTCCATCAAAGACTTTTAGCACAGAACTGTTTAGTTTGAGTAATCCTGCATATTCACACAGACTCACAACACTTGATAACACCTGATGATGTCATGAGGTGGTGCCCTCAATCTCCAGGAAGTTTCATGTTTCTAATATCCCAGTGCTTGTTTTGATCTTACGTTTATCCTACACTATAAAAAAAATCTGTCAATTTAACGGTAAAAAAAAAAAAAACGTCAACTGAGTTAATAGTTTTATACTGTAAAATCTACAGTATAAAACTGTTAACTATTAACAAAATAAACCTGTAATATTTATAGCACATTTATGTAAAATATACAGTTCTGTCTCAAATTTCAAGAAAAAGCCATTCACTGTAAATAAACAAGCATTTGCCGTAAAACCTATTTATATGAAGGTTAATTTGTGTTTTTATCAGTGTTTTTATACACTGAATTTCTGTAATAGAATTTTTTGCATCTGTATTTCACCAACCATATTGAAAAAAAAAAATCAGTGTATTTTTTTCCCGCTGCTGTAAAAAAAAAAAAAAAAATTAGCAAAGAAAAAATACACAGAATTTTTTTTCCGCAGAATTTCTTTTTCAGCAGCACATACACAGTATTTATACTACGTGCGTCTCTGGTTCCGTGTTTTAACTGTTATCTTCTTGAGCAACGATTACGAGGACATACAAATACCACTGTCAATCAGTTGTCTTTCATTTATAACCTGAGTTGAGATATTGTCACATGTTGTAGTACTGCATAATGCTACTTTGGTATAAAATGGCCGCCATAACAACAAAAGTCACATGACTGAAAAGCATGTATAGTTCCAAGTACCCCTGCTAGGTCCTCGAGCCCCTGGTTGGGAAACACTGCTGTAGACCAGGGGTAGGCAACGTCAGGAGTGGGGGCTAAAAGAGGCTCTCCATCATAGAACCACAAGCCCTCAAGGTGATTTTGAGGAATAATATTATTACACAAATCAGAAATCAATGCCTGTTAAACTACTGCTGTATGAGTGTTGAGTAAAATATGTGTTTCTGTTTAAATATATTCACACCCCTCCGTTAATGTCTTACACTTTGTTGGACAGAAAATGCGATATGGATCTTAAACAAAACATCCAGTAGTTTCACTTCCTGGATATTCAAGTGAACTAGTGCTAAGCTCCTTCCACCCCCTCTCCTCTTGCTCCCCCTTGCTGTGCAGCTGTTTCAATAAAGAGAGAGGGGGGGGGGGGAGGAGGGGGTAGTCCTTTGTGGCCGTAGTGAAGCTATGGCGAGTGTTTTTACTCCACGATGAGAGGATGAAGCTTAGCAAGTGACGGAGAGGTGGGAAAAGCCTGTAGGACCTCAGGACAAGCTTTTTGGAAGATGGATAACCTCGAGGGACGGTTCGAGGATGAGTCAAAGATGCGCGAGTGGATCGACACACAGAGAATAGTACCAAATCGTTACCCTGTGCTTGTATTCTGCTTCTCTGTGGAAAAGTGAATAATGTTTCAGGTCATAAACGTGAACAGGTTTATGGTCGGGGAAAGTCTCGAAGGCCTGACGCGCAGATGTGAGTGAACAAACACCAGCCGAGCGCATCTCCGAGTTTACGGCCTGTATTTATGGCTTCATTAATTCTGAATAAGTCAATTAGACGGCGGCAGAGGAACAAGTACAGTCAGCACAATACAGGACAGAAGCCGCTCTAATAAAAAAAAAAGTTTTATTTCTTATGAAGCAGCAGTTTGAAACAAAGTCTACATTTTGTATCCGTTTTATGGCAAGTTGTGAGAAATGTCAGGACATGCTCGAGAAAAGAACATTTGCATTAGATAAAAGCTGCAATAGAATCATTTCATTTGCTATATTTGATTGATTGATTGATTGATTTATTGATTGGATTTATTTGAGTGATTATTTACATTAACATTATTGCAGTGCAGAAAATAAATAAAGTAACAAAAACTCAAAAGGAGTTTGAGGCCGAAGCAGGAAAGCTTATTATACCTACCCCCATATCCAAGATTAATTTACATTCTGGATACAGTAATACAACATCTCGTGTTTTCATACAATATAACACTTTACAAATTCCTGAATTACACAATTACAATTGTCCGCATTAATTTTACATACAGCAGTATCGTTAAAGAAAAGCATTTCATGTTTTACTAGAAGAAAATCACAGGATGTTTACAAGACTTCCAAAGTAAGAAGACATAACACGAAGATAGAAATGTATGTAGTTTACCAATATATATAAACTTTTATTTTTATAATATTTTTATATTAACTTATTTTCTTTTTCCTCTTTCCCATTCACATAATAACCATATCCAATCTTAACTTATAAACACCAGTCACCATTCTATTGACCATTGATTTAGTTATAAGTATTACATGAATTCCCATTTCCACTGTAAACATATTGGTTATGATGATTTCCTTAAATAACACTTAAAGTGCATATGACAGATTTTAATGCTCTTGAAAATATGACTTATTTAGATGGATTTCATCAGTTGCATAGTTATAATTTTTTTCAGTGAAGCAGCATTTTAATGAAGAAATGTTGGGCAGAAAAGTTATTTTTATTTGAATGTTTAAGCTGCTGACAGGAAGTGACATAAAAGAAGGAAACATTCCATAGTTTGACTCATTCATTTCCCATTGACTTAACATGGTTGCACGGCAACAGTTTAAAATTGTTTACCTTCTTCGATGTCACTTCCTGTCGGTGTCCAATAAGGAAGTGAAAACATAAACATCACAAAAATGGTCAAACTAAAGAAAACTGGGAATAATCTTTGGCAAAATCTTAAATATAATCGTGTTAACTGTGTCATATGCACTTTAAAGGCAATAGTTCACATAATATTCCAAGGCCACCCAATATAGACAGACTGTACATTTTTGTGTAAATACAGCTTTTCTCTAATCTCTATTAAACTTGTTCACTTGGAAACATTGAAAACGTGGGAGATTATGGGACTGTTTTGCAGCACAACCAATAGAACTGGTCACATTATTATCCTACAATATAAGGGGGGAATAGAACATTTCAAAGTGTTGAATAAAAACTAAAGTTTCATTATGACAAGTACAACAGCAGACCCACTCATTCAGGGTTAAATGAGTGAACGTGGAATGAATTATGTGATCGGGTGGTGCGCAGTACCCCTGTTTTTTCCCTCTTAGCCCCAGAACATAAGCCTAATAGTTCAAACTGGGTCACCCTGTATGTCTTTATTTGCCCTGACATCACACCTGCAGTCGAGAATAATGCTGCCATTCACCTAATATTTGTACAATTTGACGTAAATCTTGCTTGAAATATAAATAGCCCCCTCCAGGAAAAGGTCACGGTCAAATTTATTTATAAAGCACATTTACAAACAGCAGGCACTGCCCCAAAGTGCTGTACAGGTTCATAAAATAAAACAATCAACATTTAGTACAAAATAGAAAAATAGAATAAGCATGAGAAAAGTATTGAGCTCAGGTCTTGCCCAAGGCCAGCGCAAAAAAGGTGAGTCTTCGGCGAACACTTGAAACTCTCCAAAGATGTGGCAGTTCTAATATCCAAAGGGAGAGAATTCCACAACTTAAGGGCAGCTACAGCGAAGGCTCTGTCCCCTCGGCTTTTTTTTACCCGTGGAAAGACTTTAAAAAAAACGCCCAACAGACCACGGACCTGGCAACCCTACGCTCATTGCTCTCAATCTATTGTGTTATGTTTTTGTTTTTTTTCTTCAAGTTTAAGTCCTTGACACAGAAATGAACAGCCACTAAGTCTGTGTAGATTTATTAAGAATAAAAAAAATAAATCAAATTTACATTTTTAGTGTCAGGACTCAATATAACAAAATAAAATACAGGAATGTGACTATACTACTCGAACACGGTTTGCAACAGGAAGAGCGTGAACACATTCACTCATGGCTGGAGGACGCAAACACTGAAAGACTGAAAAACATCACTGCACTGAGAAGTGTCTTGCTTAAGGACACAACAGCTGTGTAAATGGTCTCAATTTATATCGCGGAATATAGGAACCACTCACCCATTCATACACCAATGCACGCAGACACTGGAGGCAAGGCAGGTGAAGTGTTTTGCCCAAGGATACAACAGCAGTTATCGGAGTGAGCGGGCCTCTGCTCAGGACTTTTTATGACTCTGTGGTAGCCTCTGCTCTCCACTACACTGCCGTGTGCTGGGCCCCGGGCCGCACAGAGCGGGACAAGAACAGACTGAACAAGCTGGTCAGGAGGGCCAGCTCCGTCCTGGGCTGCCCCCTGGACTCTGTGGAGGAGGTGAGGGACAGGAGGGTATAGCGGCTATATGGCGGTACTACAGCAATGGCGGCCTCCAGTGTCGTTGTCACAAAGCAGAGCAGCCAGCACCCATTGAGTAATACTAAGAGGGTATTGAACATGTTCTGGTGATTTTTATGTTAAGATTTTGTACATTATTTTATTTATTTTTTCGGGACAGAAAATGCCCATATTTTGATAATGGCCCATATTTGTGTGTGTGTAAAACATCATATCATTATCAAAATACATATTAACTTGATTTTAAAATGTTTTTCTTACCTAAAGTAGCATAAGAGGCAATAACTTTATACAACGGGGTCCCGTGTTATGTTCACGTGTCAAATTTTGGGAACCACTGCACTAGAGGACGCCACTTCTGCCGCGCCATTAAAAACACGGAAGTGGCTCTGAACGGTCGCTCCTGATTGGCTGAACGCGGTCATGTCGTCACAGGGATCCCCGGCCGGAGTCACCGCGGTGTCAAACATGGAGCAGGTCATTGTGAACAAACTGTTGTCTTTTTGGAGAAGTCCGGGCTCCAGGCGCTACTTTCCCTGGATGTTTTTAATCGTCTCCGTCGTGGGCTCGTTGCTGAAGGAGGCGCAGCTGGTGCCGGACACGTATTTCAGCAGCAGCAGGAACATATTCAACTTGTAAGAGCAGTTGTGTGTGTTGTGAGCTAACTTTGCTAACGAGCTGTCATCCTCATAACTGACCGACTGAACCCTTTTTATATCCGTGCTTTATGGGTTTACAGAGAAGGATACGTAAGTGCTGATACGTTTCCGTTTGGGTCAGTTACTAAATTAATTCAACTTTCTCCTTCGCTAATTTCTCAGATGAGGGCTGTAGCTTTTGCTCTGAATGAATCCCAATGTTAGGAATGGGAGGTTTAAGCGTTTATTTTGTGATACATTTTTTGTTGTTGGATTTTGGAGATCTCTAATTTTGCCTTCTAGGCTACGATAAATAATGAAAAAAATCCATCTGGGAAAAATATTTAACCTCTTAACCCCCGCCTGAACTGAACACATTTTTCGCCAGTTTGGCTTTACCCAAAACGAAAAGCTTCTCAAAAAAAAAAGAAAGAAATGGCGACAAAAATGAGAAGAAAAGGAGGAAAATGCAACAAAAAAACATCAAATAAATGCAACAAACCAAATTGACAGAAACGTGACAAAAATGTAACAAAAAAGTGACAAAGGAGCGATGAAAGAGAATAGAGTTCGGTAAATTCCACAGTTGCCATGGAGATCGGCCATCTTTGCAGCTGTTAGCATACATTTCCATTGACTAACATTAGCTAAAAACAGTATAAAAAGTGTAGAAAAAAGATTTTGCTAAAGATTATACCCAGTTTTCTTCTAGTGATGTTTATAGTTTCACTTCCTTATTGGACACCGACAGGAAGTGACATCGAAGAAGGTAAACAATTTTAAACTGTTGCCGTGCAACCATGTTAAGTCAATGGGAAATGAATGAGTCAAACTACTATGGAATGTTACCTTCTTTTATGTCACTTCCTGTCAGTGGCTTAAAAATTCAAATAAAAATAACTTTTCTGCCCAACATTTCTTCATTAAAATTGCTGCTTTACTGAAAAAAATTATAACTATGCAACTGATGTAATCCATCTAAATAAGTCATATTTTCAAGAGCATTAAAATCTGTCATATGCCTGAACCGAGCACATTTTTTGCCAGTTTGGCTTTACCAAAAACGAAAAGCTTCACCAAAAAAAAAATGGCGACACAGACGAGAAGAAAGGAGGAAAACGCAACCAAAAAAAAACATAAAATAAATGCAACAAAAAAAATGGACAGAAACGTGGCAAAAATGTAACAAAAAAGTGACAAAACAGCGAAAAAAGAGAATAGAGTTCGGGAAATTCCACAGTTGCCATGGAGATGCGCCATCTTTGCAGCTGTTAGCATACATTTCCATTGACTAGTGTTAACATGAGCTAAAATCAGTATAAAAAGTGGAGAAAAAAGCCGTGGTACAGCTCATTCCGCCTGTGTATTGTCCAGGTATTTCGTCAAAGTCTCGTGGGGCTGGACGCTGCTGCTCCTCTCTCCCTTCATGCTCCTGTCCAACTCCTGCTTCAGTCGGGACGTGTCCTTCCTGACGCGCCGGCTGCTCGCTCTCCCCGTCGCCACCGCCATCTGGTACGTCTTCACCGAAACCTTCTTCTACATCGAGGACGTGTCGGGCACCTGCTTCCAGACCATCGCCATGGACGCTATCCAAGACGGATTCGTAACCAAAGTGGCCTGCAGACGCGCCGGCTTCCACTGGTTTGAAATTCATTTGCATACAATTATAAAGGCAATAGCAGTGCATAGATTAACAATGAGAAAAAAAAAGATAAACAATATTTGGGGTCAGAATTATCACGTTATCTCATTACTTGTGGCTTAAATGAATTGCAGCATATGGTTTGGTCTCACTCGCTCCCGTATCATGTTGCTTCCTGATCGCAGACGGGTCATTACCAGGTTCCTCTGGGAGCCGCGCTCATGTCAGGGCATCAACTTAAAGCGCAGATTGGCTGCTATAATCCTGTGTAATGATGCTTCTAAACGTGTCAGTGGTGAACTCAGGACATTCATGTTTACAGTAGTAGGTACTTCAAAGGGAATCAAAAATCGGCACATTCCAAAACAAAAAAATGGTAAGTCTCTGTCTGGATTGATTCCGAAATTATATGAAAAAGTCTGCAACATAAAATCTATAAAATCGTCGGGCCCCAGTTACAACAGCAGCTAAAGGGCCTTGCCCCAAATGAAATGTTTTGGTGTAAATTTACCTGAAGTACAGTGTGTGTCCACATGTGACACGTGGAGCGTATTTCATTACATGTGGCCATAGACATATTATTAATAGACCGTCATTCCTCACTCCTCCCCGTTTACCATAATGACCACGTTCAGGGGGGAATTCATGGCGGATTTACAGGCTCCTCCTCCCCAGCTCTGACGAAGCATGTTCCTAATAAGGGCATAAGGGCGGGATCTTCACTGTAGACTCGGCCCTTGCGTGACGTGTAGCTCGCGCAGCTCCAATGCTAACAGTCCGACACTCATTAGTACGAGATTTGTAAAACACATTTTTACGAAAACCAGCCTGGTTTCTTTAAATTAACTAACCCAGCGTTATCACAGCTTTAAAGTTGTTTTTAACGTGTCTAAAGTGCAATGCATTCCAATGGGGGACTAGCGGCTATATGGCGGTACTACAGCAATGGCTCCAGTGTCGTCGTCGCAAAGCAGAGCAGCCAGCGGCCATTGCATGTGACGAAACAAAATGCCTAGACTTGAATTAAACTGAAACTAAAAATTATTTGGGTTTTCATTTATGGCCTGTGAATTATTTGGCAAAGTTGTTCATAAATTGTGCTTAAAATGTGAGTGTCGGCCTATTATTAGAAAAAAAAAAATATATATATATATTTCAAATAGCCGTGATTAGTCATGATTTATCCAATTTCAAAAATGTGAGTTAATCTTTTCTTTTTTTAAATCTAATAATAATAATAATAATAATAATAATAATAATAATACAAACAAAAAAATAAGGGAAAAAGACAGAAAAAATATGCCATATACGGTAGCAACTGTATGCTGTGGGAGTTTAAAGGTTGTCTCAAAAATAAAGCAATGGAAAAAGCCATCAAGTTTCTGTCTTTTTCTTGTGCTTATGAATGTGGAACTTTAAACAAATGCCTTTTCCTTCATTTAGGTTCGGCTACGACATCTCCGGACACTCCTTCATCCTCACGTTCTCCACGCTCTTCATCATGGAGGAGACGGCGCCGATGGCCTACTTAAAAACGACGAACCTGTCCGCCTTCCCGCGCCTGGTCTTGAGCGTCCTGTACGTGGCGCTGAACGGGCTGATGCTGCTGTGGCTGTGGATGTTCTGCTGCACGTCCGTGTACTTCCACGGCCCTCTGGATAAGCTGCTGGGGACGCTCTGCGGGCTGCTGGGCTGGTACGCCACGTACCGGCTTTGGTATCGCAAGCCTCTGTCGCCCGGACTCCCGCCGCAGCCGCACGCCAGAGCGCAAAAACAACACCCGTGAAGAACGCCGTGCTCAAACTGTGGTGCGTGGGACTTTGTCAAAGGGGTGCGTTTAAGGCCGCCTGTAATTTCCTAGTCTAGCTATTTAATGCTGTCCGTGCTTTTGAGTTCTGGTTTTGTCCAATATTAGAGGAGATTAAAGGAGACGTGTAAAATAGTTCTCTCGTCAAAACAAACCTGGAGTGGCAAAAAAATCCCATTTTATCTCAAACAATGTGCTTGAATTAACCATTTTATGCTGATTTTGAGGAGGTTCTGACTGTCTTGAAATAAGAGCTCGTAGAACAGGGTTTAATTTGCTTAAAATAAGAGAAATTAACTTCAACAAATAAGTGTTTTTTTTGCTTCATTCACGCAGTTTTAACTTTGAAGTGCTACAATCTGTACTTCCTTGATTTTATTGATGAAACACAAAACTGTCCTCCACATTTGTAAAGCTCATAATCCAACTTTGGATCAGTCCTGAGCAGCTCTGAGCTCAAAGAGTGTTATTGCGGCTTCTACTTTGTTTTTCCTGTTCCATTCCCACTGCTGCCTACAAATCCTGACCAGCCTTGAGTCTTTTTGTCACTCATATAAAGTACAAAACTGACCCGATAATAAAACGGCACCTCCGCACAGTCAGTGATGAACTTTAAAGCCTCTCGAACAACTTGAACAATGGACAAACACGCCTAAACTAACAATAATAAAACAACGGCAAAATGAGACATAGAGTCCCGTTTGCCTCCGGGTCCATATTGTTTTAAATGACTCTATTTTTTGACAAATGTCGCTAATGTTCTCGATGACAGGCTTCGTAATTCTCTGTCGGCAGCCGCGCTTAATGAAATAACCGATCGATTGTGCAAATTCAATGGCCTAATGTGTCTAAAATAGTTCATTTCGTTGCTCGCCTTTTTGCAGATGCATCCAGTTTCGCCTTTAAACCGATACATTGTTATTAATGCTTCATAAAGTTTTCAGTCCGATTTTAATTATGTATATTTTAACAGACTGTCCTACACTCACATCACACCAGTTTATTTTGTATTGGTAAAACAAACACACCTTACAGTAAGTTAAAATGTCAACAAAATAACATGGGATTAAATGGAAACTCCCAGAACCCTCTGTATCTCTGTAACGTTGCTTTTTTTGCAGTTCATTTTGCCTGATGTTGCTTTGGGAAAGTTGAAGAATGTCAATCTGCTAAGTTTAGTTCTCAAATCTTTTCATGGTGTTAATAGTTTTACACAAGAATCTACCTGATTTATTTTATTTGGAAACACTACTTGGTTTACGTGGTTCGTATCATTTACATACTGTGTGCCAACAATGAATAAACTATTGGTTTACAAACTTGCGTCCAGCGTCGTGTTCATATTTCTGTAAGATCTTGTATTGGTGATGGGAGAGTGTGACCACAGCGCAAAACCTTCTCCAGCAAAGAGTCTCAGTAGGGTTAAAGGATCTGTATCATGCTATTTTAGCCGTTCCAAAGTAAAGTATAGGCATTTATATGATATATTGTACCTCTACCACTATGGAGTACTAATTTTTGTGATAAATATAAGTATTTTCTGGAGGTATTTTTCCAACCCGGAAGACAAAACGCTTGGATTCAGTAGTAGAAATAATATATATATATATATATAATCACAACAAAAAGTGAAGTTACTTCATGATGCAGTTATAAGGAGTTGACATGTGCAACACAGTTTCATAAATGGCTAACACGTGTTTTCATTAACTCACCGCTCAGCCTGGCTTCCCCATCATCGGGTGTTTACATTCACATTGGTTATAAAAGTTAATCCACTTTGATTCTGGCCAAGGTTCACCAAGCATCCATCAGTGACGGTCACAGACAAACACTATTTTGGCTGATAGTCGCTGAATCCCGGAGGGAAATTCCAATTTGGCGAGTGGCCTCTTCTTTAGGAGGGTTGAATGTCCTGCACCTCTCACAGCCAAACACGCTTTTCTCTGTGACATTATCTTTGGGTAAGAAAAAAGAACAGGTGTCCAGACTCCAGAGTAATAATAATAATAATAATACATAAGTCTTATATAGCGCTTTTCAAAGAATACAAAGACGCTTTACAAATGAGACAAACAAACAAAGATGAGGGTGCTATTGTAGGTTGTAGGCGAGCTGAAACAAGTGGGTTTTTAACAGATTTTTGTAGGTGGTTAGCGAGTCTGAGTTTCTGATGTGGATGGGGAGTGAGTTCCAGAGGGTGGGGGCGGCGATGGCGAAGGCTCGGTCCCCCAAGGTAGGTTAGAAAGAGCTCCTTCACAACTTTCGGTGCAAACATGACATCTGTTCAGACGCTCAGGGGGTGTGTTTGTTTACTCTGCAGGGGCAGCGCGGACGTGTCAGGCACTTCCTCTTTTTTTTTCTTACGACATAAATAATGAAAAAGCTGTTTTATAAATAAAAATCAGGCCGTAAGGCATTACATTACAGACGTCGAGCACTTCCGTTCCTTTGTGACGACACAACTGAACAGCTCAGTCATTTACCAGGAGAGGGCGGAGCAGCTGCTCAGAGAGCAGGATTCAGGAGGATTACTTAGAACTGTGTGAATGAAGCCAAGTGGCCAAGTCATTAGGGACTTGTGGTACAGTTAGTGCAATACAACGTCCTTTCTGTGTGGAGTTTGCATGTGTTCACCCGTGTCTGTGTAGGTTTCCTCCGAGTACTCTGGTTTCCCCTACCGCTAAAAACATGTACAATAGGTTAATCCGGGTGTATCTGACCATTAGCCTGGCTCCAGATCATGAAGCGCCGGCCCACACTGACAGCTCGCTGCTCCTACAGGTCGTCCCAGCGGCTTTGAGGATGGGTTAAATGCAGAGAATGAGAGAATTTCCCTACAGGGATTAATAAAGTATAACTTAACTTTAACCTTAACTTATAATCAACTCACACATTGACAGTGAAACACACATCCCTGTACAAGTGGCTCAGACACTTTGTCCATCTGTGGGGGAAATGATGGCTCATGTTTCCCGAACCACTCGACCAACAATTTGATCCCAATGACTCCGAGCATTGTCATCTTGGAATATGCCTGTGCCATCGGGGAACAAAAATCAATTGAAGGAAATACAAGGTCATTCAGTATTTTTATATTACTAGGGCTGGGACAAAATATTGTTTTGCAATATATCGCAGTACGTCTTTGTTGTGATAGGTGTTTCGTATATCGCAATACTTTTGATAGGACTCAGTTCTAGGAAAATGACAGAAAGGTTTATGACTTAAAGTTGATCTGGTTAATACATGTTTTTGGAGCTGATTGGTTTAAACAAAAGAGGAAACTTTTAAAATGTGTCAGCATTTGCAGTTTTCAAAATGTTTTACTCAATGACTGATTTGTATTTATTATTTAGGCTGGGACGATCCACTTTTGCCACGATTCAGTACGTATAAGCCCAATTTCCATCTCGACTGCGCATGCGTGAGTCAATCAGCTCCTAATTTCAGCCCAAACAAACCACACGGCCATTGAAATGTGTGAGTTCAGGTAGCGGAGCGTGAACACTGAAGTATATTGAGCCATAACCGTGAACTATAAGGCTTACGGGCATTGGTTTACAGACTATAAGTCTCAAGTGACATTTCTTGCAAATATTTAAGTTGTCAATATCTTGAAAGGGAAAAGTCAGGACGGCGGCTCCGTAGGCAGGAGCGGACCATCGCGGACAGGGGAACGACAGGACCTGGGATCAGCCCGACACAGACACCCTCACTTTTTAAATCATTTGAATTCGTCTTGTAATCACAGGGAAAAGTTCCAAAACGGTGTTGATGTTAAATATAGTGGGTACATTTCCGTCTGTCAGATTAGTGACCGATTAGCTCTGTTGTTCCATCAGATCACTCTTAAAAAAAATAAAGTACATTTAGATGCATAGTCTATGTGTGTATGTGGATCTCTCTGGTCACAATTAAGAAAAAGATTTCGTCTACTGTCCACCTCCTTATTGACAAAGAGGATTCTATGTTTTTATTTCTCATTTCAGTTTAAATGTTGTGAATATCGGCGACATGAGGCCACAGTTTCAGACCCTGGACTTTGTCCAACAGTCGCCTTCAAGGGTCACAAATGTTTTTCTCACATAGTTATTCCATAGTTATTCCAACTATATGAACAAGGACTGGTCGTCACTTTTGAAGCATCTCTTCGTATGAATGGCAGTTTGGTTTCTGTTTATCTCCGTACGCAGCCCTGGTTGTAAAAATAGACTTTAAGCTAATATTGTAACAGTCTCCATGGCGACGACAAAAACACTTTAAATCATCAACTTTCCAGCGGTTAAAACGCTCCAAATCAGAGCTTTCTTCTGCTTTACGCTAACTATCATTATTGTTTGGTAGCCAAAAGACATTCCATTACCCATAATGCAACGGGCGAGCCGAGATGGGCATTGGGCTTATTGCGATACAGTAAGTAATTATGATAAGTAATATGTTTACCTTTAAAATGTGTAAAAAGAAAACAATCATGTGTCAAAAGTTTATAAACCAAATGCCATTTAACATTTAAGATGTTAAGATTGAAAAGTGCATTAACTCAAAATGTAACAAAGTGATGTTACTGGAAAACAAAGGAGTGCATGATAAAAATGCCTCCAAACACAAGTATTTTATTTATTTATTTGTTTATTTGAGCAGTAAGTTTGCTCAAAAGGAGTGGGCCGAAGCAAATAGCTTATAAGCGCCCACCCCAAAATGATTGCAATACTATTGTGATAAAGTATCGATACTTGGTATTGCAACAGAAAGTAATGCAATCCGATATTTTGTCTTAGCCCTATTTAATATAACCTTTGCAAACTCCGCTTGTGCTTTCTTATTTAATTCATTCAGGGTATATTGCAGTTCGTTATGGCAACACGTATCGTATCGGGATATATATTGTATCGCAGCAAAAGTGTATCGTCCCAGCCCCATTAATCACTGACTTCTATGGACACATAATGCTCCTGAACCTACACCTGACCAACTGCAAACACAGATCCAGGTGGAGACATTTTTTGGACTATAAAATTGGATTCAAACTGACATTAAGTCTAAATTTCTTGGAAAATAATGACATTTCTCGACGATTGTTACGTCATAGGTTCGTCAACAGGAAATTGAGTGGCAAGTCAAAGAGTAACGTTGCATACTTGCCACTCAATTTGCTGCTAATGTTCCCTGCAGAGAACAAATGCCCCTGTGTCTCCATGGGATCAAACTTTGTATAAAACCTTCAAAAACCCGACCCACCTTTAGCGGAATAAACTCCCACAATTCACAGTAAACATGAGCCAAAGAAGACCAAACGCAATAGAGCTGTAATTCCATAATTTATTTTCTTAATTGATGAAAACTGAATAAAATTAAGGCTTATGAACAGACATGAACAAACATCGTAAAAAGCACCATAAATAAATGCATTTGTAAATATAAAAGAAATGAAAAGTAAAAAATTAAATATATACTTTTGTGTAGTATTTATATGGCCACTTTTATCACAGGGAGGGTTCTGTTTGAGTGTCTGGCAGAAAGTGCAGTGACTTTAGGTCGTTTTCAGACCTTGGAAAGCGTCCTTACTCAGACGGAGGCAGGAACAGGTATTTCTGATGCTGGGTTGTCAAAAAAATAAATAAGCAACATGAATTAGCAACAAGGTCCATTCTCTCGCCACACCTTAAAATCTGCAAAGGAACAATAGACATTTCACCTGCCCCCATCTCAGCTCAACACAACAGGTTTAAGGTATTTCGGAGTGATCGTAAAGCGATGGTGAGTGTTAGGGCTGCACAAATAAGCTCTCGGAATGTTTTGGCTAACTTCCTGTTGGCCAGTGTAGGCAAAGACTACTTCCTGTCGACGTTTCAAAGTAAAGTGAAAAGAAAGACAGATTAAATAAACACCCAGCTGAGTGTGTTTCATGAAAATCATTTCAGATAGTGGTGATATTTACATTTGCTAGCGTCAAATTAGCGTTAGCCTTTTGCTGCGTTCCATTTGTCTGGAGCTGGTAAGGATTAATGAGTGTGGATATATTTACAGTATAATCTACTAAAAATAATGACTTATTGTTTAGAGAGAGCGCTCTTAGCCCGCGGCGGAGCAACATTAGCATCGTAAGTGACAGACAGCAGAGTGGGGTTGCCAGGTCTGCGTTTAAACTGCGTATTTGGGCGACTTTATAAGCCTTGCCTTGTTGGAAGAACTGTCTGCGTTTGTTTGCCTTGCTGTTTTTATCTTCTATATTTATAAAAATCACTATTTCTAATGACAAAACCTCAAACCCACGGCTCTAGAGCAGCTGTTTTAGAGAAAGATGGAGAAAGGCGGTTTCTCATCGTCGCAGGAGCACATGGCTCTGTAAACTAGAACAACTCCAGCCGCGCCGTATGTCCGCGGATTTTGGGCGGTTTTTCCGATATTTTTGGGCGGGTATGGCTGCCGAGACCTGGCAACCCTGCAGCAGAGTACAGCTAAAGGGTTAATGGTAAGTTACAGGAAATTGGTAAATCTCGGACCTCCCACTTGGAAAAAAACGCCTTGGAACGCCGCTCGAATTGCTTATTACAACATCTAAACTCGGAGTTCGGATACGAGATGAAGACAGCAATGATTAAACTTAAAAAAAAAACTACTGCACCGGTGAAGTGAATGGTACTTTTGGTCAAAGTTATTTAGCATGTTTTGAATTATTATTTATGTTGAGAAACGTTCATTTAACGTTAGCATCTTGTTAACTAACTGTGGTAGCATTAGCCGTTTTGTAAGGTTTTGTAGGTCGTAAGTCGTGATTTTTGAGTGAGAAAAATACTAGTTACCACTTGCCTGGAACCATAAGAACACCAGAAATTTAACAATATTGTATTTGGGTGTTTTAATTATTTTGTTTTTTCCTAAACCCTCCTGGAACCGCCACCTTAACGTGGTGGAGGGGTTTGAGCCTGAATGATCCTGGAGCTCTGTTGTCGGGGCTTCGTGCTCCTGGTAGGGTCTCCCATGGCAAACAGGTCCTAGGTGACGGGTCAAACAAAGAGCGGTTCAGAAGCCCCTTATGAGAGACCAACAGGCCCGGTTAGAACCATGAGGCCGTCCTTCTGTGGACCCACCACCTGCAGGAGGAGCCATAGGGGCTGGTGCAATGTGATTTGGGCAGCTGCCCCCATGACCCGGCAACGGACAAGTGGAAGAAAATGGATAGATGGATGGATGGATGGATGGATGGTTTTCCCCAACTCTGGGA
The DNA here is from genome assembly GCA_007210695.1 of Neogobius melanostomus. Lineage (NCBI taxonomy): Eukaryota > Metazoa > Chordata > Actinopteri > Gobiiformes > Gobiidae > Neogobius > Neogobius melanostomus. Next base: position 968,643 of record VHKM01000438.1, read on the forward strand.
TTGTCCAATTTTCTCAGTGGGAAACTCCGATATCAGGGGATGTTCCAAGGGTGACCAGACGTCCCAATTTACCCGGTACAGTCTCAGTTTTGAAGCCTCTGTCCCCTTAGATTTGTCCAAAACCAGTGATTTGTCCCAGTGTCTTTTACTTGAAACTTGATGACGTTTGGCCACGTGTGTTGTGCATAAACATGAAGTTTCCAATGTGAATGAACCAATAAAAAAGCTCAAAAGTCTATGGCCCATTTAGTTGACACTGGACTTTTTCCATTCAACCTGGGGGGAGAGTCACATTTTAGCTTCTGCCACAAATTCCCTTTGTGCCCCAGTTTTTTAAAGTGGAAAATCTGGTCACCCAAGATGTTAAAATTTCCACCGAGTACAAATGGAACGCACCATTTAGCTCCAAGGCTAAAGAGGCAACAGAAAGTCTATGTGAAGTATTTATATCCTGTGTAACTGTTTTAACATTAACTACTGCTTGTTTTCTGCCACGTACTGCTTAAATATTTATTTATTTCAACAAGACACAGTCGACGCCCCCCATGAAACAGACAGGAAACAGTCGTTACCCTATAGGAAGTTAGCATCACAGAGCCTATTATCGCAATAGGAAATCCCAAGACTCCAAACATAATACGCCATTTTAGCCTCATGTTTGTTCTAAATTAGTTTTTTTTTTACATCTTTTCTTTTCTTACAATTTGCTTGCGTAGTGTGTTGGAGTTTTTATCGCAATATTCAATGCAGCAGTTAAAGAATATCGCAGTTTTTTCCTCATACCGTGCAGCCCTAGTGTGCGTCAGTGCGTTGAATCCAAAGTAAAGTCTCTTAAATATGACGCGATAGTTATGTTTATGATAATCACGTTACTTCGAGTGTCCCTTGGCGTCTTCCACTGTCAGGGAATACTGATACAACTACTCGTTTTTGTGCTACTGCTGTCTACATTTCTTGCATATACTTGGCATGCCCTGTCCATTTAGAGTATTACACAGAGACACTGATATTAAAGGAGCTTTGATCGTCTTTGGTTCGACAGGGCCGTTACGATGGGGCAGACCAGAAGGGGTGGGGGAACTTAGGGGCTTGTTCAGCTTTTCAATACGGCCCACAAACTTTGTTCACACTCGGTCAACTTGAAGCGAATTCTGGTGCACATCCCATAGAAAAATCTGCCTCTTCTTTTGCGCAGCTTGTCTGGCCTTTATTTGCCCAAACCAGTGATGGAAGATAACCACGTTAAAAGTTTTAAAAAAAGAAAAATGTAGGTACTTTTTAGTAAGAACTTTAACCGTCACTGATTTTACTCAAATAGAAAATCTGATACTTTTACTTGAGTAAATGTATCAACACAGACAATCTGAAGCAAAGACTGTGATGATTAAATTTTAAACGTTCCAAACAGAAGAAGAAGATCTTTATTTATATAGCGCCTTTCACAGACATGGTCACAAAGCACTTTAACATGAGACAGTTGTACATTCACTCCACACTCGGTGGTGGTAAGCTACATTAGTAGCTTCAGTTTCCCCTGGGGGAGACTGACAGAAGCGCTGTCGCGACTTCACACATCTGACCACCACCATACATTCACTCACACACACAAATCATTCATCCTGGCCTATTGTATATGTTTTTAGTGGTAGGGGAAACCGGAGTACCCGGAGGAAACCTACGCAGACACGGGGAGAACATGCAAACTCCACACAGAAAGGCGCCGTCCAGGTGGGAATTGAACCCTGGACCTCCTAGCTACCGTGCCGCCTACAGAGATGTACTGTCATTTTGCTTCTACGTCTTAAAGCAGTACTGAGTAGCTCATGCCCCTAGAGGCCATAAGCACCACTGCAGGTGTCGTAGCATGTTGCGTTTTTTTACTCATGAATTGTCCATGAGAGTAAATACTACACTGACAGAAAAGACAAAGGGACAGAGGGATATTGTTCATCCAATTACACAATGGAGATCATTTTTTTCACTCAAACTTGGCTGTAAATACTGTTTAAGTGGCGCTAGCCCGCAGTTAGCTTTGTCCGTTAGCCTGTTAGCTTCTTCTTCATGATTCTATTAGTGTGTATTGGTGACTCCGACCCGGTGCAGAAAAGTTGCAATTGTTTTCTGGCCAGAGACACACCAGGGGGAGATGAAAGACCCCCCAATCATCCCATTAACACTTGTATTACCCCCAGAGGGATTTATTAAGGTGAACAAGTTACTTAGTACTGCTTTAAGTTCCCTCAGCAATGGTGCAAATCAGGATCAGGTGACAAATGAAATGGCCAAAACATAGACAAAAGAAGCAAATGACCCCTACACTTCAAGTGGAACAAGTGTGAACGTGCCCATGGATGCAGTTTTAAATTTGGGAAGTCTGGTCCCAGGCCTAAAACTGAGGTCGACAAAGTTGGAAAATTCGTTGTGACCTGAACAGTCAAGACTAAGGTTTCCTCTACACAAAGGAATTAGTCTGATGTCTCGTACGAAAAGGTGTCCCCTTCAACTGATGTCAGAGAATAATATGAACATACAGGGCCCCGGCAATATCTATAAACAGCTTCCCTCTCGGCAGCGTGTATTTTGTAAAGTCGTATCGTTGTTGTGACAGAATGCAAATCCCATTCAAATCAAACGCACACACACACGACGGCCGAGCGCAAACAGAGAAGAGCACTGCCTCGAAACCAGCGCAGTTCAACACGACCCGAGAGTTTGATCAAAGAAAGGCTTTCACAGACTGAACAACAAAAAGAGAAAAATACATCTTTCATGGCGAACCAAAAAGGGAAGATTTCTCCCTCGTCATTGTCCTGAATGAGACAGCAGTTTCCCCTCGGCTCCCCCTCGCGTCACCGTCACAGCCTCATGAAAAATTCAACGTGGAAAAATAATCATTGTGAGGACTTAGAATTAAAACATCAGTCTAAAAAAAACAAAAAACATCTCTCAGCTGTTGGGAGGAGGAAAATCAGTGCACAAGATTCAACACAATATCAGGAAAGTAGAAACATTTTTTTTTTTGGTAATTGTTGTAAACTTTGCATCTGGGCAAAATGCAGTAAAGTGGACACATCAAGCATAATTGAGGCTTAAACACTCTTTTGGGTTCCTCAGCAGTGATATTTCACAAAGGCACAGTAAAACATCTCTGTGGAATCGGCCTGGAGCGCCCTCTGCAGGCCGTAGTGGGAATAATAAAGGACAGTTGTATGTATAACCAGACTTTTCATGGCCACAACCCCAGAAATTGTCACGCAAACAACCCAGGACCACGACTGTAAAACGCTTCTGCCACTTCAGAGTATAATATGTATTTAAACTGTTTATTTTGATATTTTGAGTAGATTCTATTAATTATATATGGATTTCAGGGTTCATCCAGGCAGGACCATGTCAAATGAAATGCTTTTAGACGCTCAAACACTATTATTTTAATGCCACAAACGGAGGGGGGAAACAAAGCAGCATATTTAATTTCTTAAAGCAGAACTAAGTAATTCATGCCCCTAGAGGCCATAAGCGCCACTGCAGGTGTCGTAGCATGTTGTGTTTTTTTACTCATTAATTGTCCGTGAGAGTAAATACTACGCTGACAGAAAAGACAAAGGGACAGAGGGATATTGTTCATCCAGTTACACAATGGAAATATTTTCTTTCACTCAAACTTGGCTGTAAATACTGTTTAAGTGGCGCTAGCCCACAGTTAGCTCTGCCCGTTAGCCTGTTAGCTTCTTCGTCGTGATTCCATTAGTGCAGGGGTCACCAACCTCTTTTCGGCCGAGGGCTACTTCAAGAGCATTGAGTTGTTCGAGAGCTACCAGTTAAAAACAAATCCTAAAGACTTAAACGTACACTGTTTACTTATAGGATATTGACCCATATTATATCAATAGCTTTATTTTAAAGTCGTACTGAGTCACAAGAACAGAAATATTTGTATTTTTAAGAATCAGATGCAAGAAAATGAAGAGTTTTACACCTTAGAAAAAGTCTCAAGGGCTACTGGGCATGCCCCAAAGGGCACCACGTTGGTGACCCCTGCATTAGTGTGTATTGGTGACTCCGACCCGGTGGCAGACAAGTTGCAATTGTGGTTTTCTGGCCAGAGACACCAGGGGGAGATGAAAGACCCCCCAATCATCCCATTAACACTTGTATTACCCCCAGAGGGACTACGGAAAGGATTTATTAAGGTACACAAGTTACTTAGTACTGCTTTAAGATTTACAAACATTTCATAAAACAGGGGAAAGAGAATTGGATGAAACGGCAACAAGATGTGAGCAATTTCAGCCAAAACTAGAACTGATTTGGTATTTTTGATGAACTCATACAGTAAAATTGTTGAGCAATGTCAAAATGTTCCAATAAATTTAGATTTAATGCGAGTTTGAATCTAATTTAATGCATTTTAATGAAATTTAAGGCCTTGATTTTGGCCATACTCATTTAATGACTTTTAATGCTTTTTAATGCTGTGCGGAAAGCCGTTTTTCATTTTATTCCATCTTAAAATCATCTTGGGACTCCCAACAGGGCCGTGCGACCTATTAGAGGGTCCCTACTAGGAGTGTGACAATATATCTATTTTCCGATATATCGCGATATTTTGCAGGACGATACAATACTTTTTATTCTGATATCGATACTTTTGATGACGTCATGCATATTAATGAGTAACGTCATGCATATTAATGAGGCAGCAGTGCTCCACTGTTTTCACAGTCAATAGAGGCAAATAATGATCAAGAATTCAGTCAGGACAGCAGGGGGCAGCAAGGGAAGGGAATCTTATTTGTATAGCGCTTTTTATATGACACAAGTCACACCCAAAGCGCTGCACACATGAAAGGGAGGGGGGTTCATTCACTCCATGCTGATGGTGATAAGCTACATTTTGTAGCCACAGCTTCCCCTGGGGTAGACTGACAGAAGCGAGGCTGCACACATCTGCGCCAACTGTCCCTCCGACCACCACCAACCACTCACACATAGGCATTGGGTGAAGTGTCTTGCCCAAGGACACAACGACAGTCTGCATCTGCAGGAGCCGGGATTCGAACCCCTGTTTAGTTTAGTTTAGTTTAGAGTTTTTATAATTATAAAGAAGATTAATTTGGGGTTGATTTATTCCTTTTTAAATAGGACTGTGGTTTCTTGTTTATTTAAATGTAAATGAAGTCACTGACAGATCTATGACCCATTTTCAGTGAGTAAGTCAGGGATCATTTATAAAAGTGGTACAAAGCACATGAAAAGAAATGTAAATGATGAATAATATGTAGTATGTTAAAATAAAGGTTAAAAGTAGCTTCTTTTTTTTAAATCGTGATGTATCGTAGCTTATTTTTGTGCAATATATCGATTATCGGCGTATCGTGAGATAATCGTTATCGTGAGCCATGTATCGCGTATCGTATCGAATCGTGAGCTACCCAGAGGTTCCCACCCCTAGTCCCTACCCCAACTTGGGGAATCTCTGCTCTATGACACAATAGGTTGCGTTCACGTTTAGATAATTTAACATGGAGGGCAGGGATTAATACAACTCTGTGGTAAAGAAACAGTTTTTGAATCTCCAAAATGGAAATGGACAAAATGGCTGAGAAGACACTGAACATTGTGACCGTTTTTGTTTCATGTGGATTGTCCCAGTAAAGGCAGAGCCCAAAATCAAGATAAAAGTTACCATCATATAATTATGATTTCAATACCACTTTTCTTATTTCTAGATTATTTTCTGCCGTCTGCTACTCCAGGTGTGCTTTTGACGATGCAAAACCGTCGATTTTGCAAGATACGTCCACTTTAAGCCCTCACCCTCGTACATACACACACCACTGTAAAAGGCCCGAGATGCAAACTTTACACAGATCGATCTTTCTAACGTGTGAGGAGGGAATCTCGGGTTCGATTCCCAAAACCGCGTGGTCCCTTTCGCGTGGAGCTTGCATATCATCTGTGTGTCAGGGTGCTCCGGGTTCCCTCATTAACCTAAAACATGCACAATAGGCTAATGCTCCCAGCTACAGATCCTGGCTCCAGATCTGGAAAAGGGTTTGATTTATAACCCAGAAGAATGGCCCAACTGTGAAGTTCTCTACTGACTTTATGACGTAGTGACTCTAAATTTACAAATCTAAGACTCCTTTTTCCTCTGGCAGTTTATGGCAGCACGGGCAATTATTATTCCTATTCAAAACAAAATGTGCAGTGTGATTAGAATAGTGGCCACTCAATCGCTCTGGCTGTGCAGTGAGTGTCCCTTTAACTAAGACAAAAATAAATGAATTTAAACTGCAAAAATAAATATCTACATAAATAAAAATGACATTTCAGGATCAATTGTTCTGACCAGTGTAGATTCATACTTAGGCTATTGGGATTAGGCTTTGTGCATGGGATGTTTTTGTCTAACTTCCTGTTGGCCAGTGTAGGTAAAGACGACTTCCTGTCAATGTTTTAAAGCGTTAAAACGTAAATTAGAGATGAAAATAAGATTTACAAAATAGAAGAAAACCTAAATAAACGTCAAGCCGAGTGTGTTTCATAAAAATGATAGCAGATAGTGGTGCTGTTTAAAAAAAAATAACGTCAAATTAATGTTTTTAGCTCTTTGCGTCAAGGCTAAAATAGCTACAGTAATGCCGCGTTCATGTGGTCATCTGGAACCAGAGTAAGAAAATTGCTAATGAAATGCCCGACATCAGTGCTAGCAAAAACTAAATTTACGTGATTTTTTAAAAACTCGCCAACTAGAGTTTAGCTTTTGAGATGCTAAGCTAAGCGCTATCAGTGATAAAAGACATAATTATTTCATGACATAAAATCCCTATACTTTCCCTCCTAAAAAGCACATGAACACAAACCAACTGTGGGCAGTGATGTCACATCTGGGGAAAACGAGCACCCGGTTCACATGAACGCAGCATTATAAACACAGACGTCTCCTCCAGTGACGTATGTACATCACATGTAAAGTTTGTAACATGTTTTAAGTTATTATCGAAAAGCTGCACGTTTACTGCCATGTAATATTTTACTCAGGATATAAATACTTTACTGGACTAACACCTGAACTCAATTTTGTTGTATGCTTGGACAATGACAAATAAAGCACTTAGTTACTTATGTACATCTGTGTTTATAGATGTGTTTTAGCCTTGAAGCTAAATGCTAACATTAATTTAACAACAAATGAATGTTAAAAGAGCACCACCATCTGAACTTTTTTTCTTTTTAAACACTCGGTTTGACCTTAAAGTGCATATGACACATTAGACAAATGTTTTGCTAAAACACAGTTAACACAATTATATTTAAGATTTTGCTAAAGATTATACCCAGTTTTCTTTAGTTTGACCATTTTTGTGATGTTTATGTTTTCACTTCCTTATTGGACACCGACAGGAAGTGACATCGAAGAAGGTAAACAATTTTAAACTGCTGCCGTGCCGACCATGTTAAGTCAATGGGAAATGAATGAGTCAAACTGCTCTGGAATGTTTCCTTCGTTTATGTCACTTCCTGTCAGCAGCTTAAAAATTCAAATAAAAATAACTTTTCTTCATTAAAATTGCTGCTTCACTGAAAAAAATAACTACGCAATTGATGAACTTGCAACTGATGTAATCCATCTACATAAGTCATATTTTCAAGAGCATTAAAATCTGTCATATGCACTTTAAGTTTTCATCTGTTTTCTTTTATTTCTACTTTAAGTTAAGATGTAGACAGGAAGTAGCCTTTAGCCTACACTGGCCAAAAGAAAGTTAGCCAAAAAAAAAAAACATTCCTTGCACAGAGCCGACTTTGTAAAGCCACACTGCGGAACATTCCAGGATCTATTTTGCGATGTCACTTGTGGAATTGTTGCAAAACTGTGATGTTTTATTTCACCAATAAAAACACCAATAATGAAGTAAATGCTTGTAGTTTATTCTGAAATGATCCGCAGTGTGTCCTTGGACGAGTCTGGTCGTGGCACAGATTAGCAGCCACGTGTCCGTCTTTCAGCCCCAGGACAGCTGTAGCTACAGAAGAAGCTAATCCCGACTGAGGAGAGAAATAATATTTTGCGCAAAGAGGGGAATCCTGGAGGGCGTGCGCTTTGTGTAGAAATACAAGACATTTTTAAAACAAAGTCGGCTGAACTAAATCAATATGATTCACCAAAACAACTTAAAATCAAAAAGTAAATTCAACAAAAAAATGTTAAACTTCATGTCAGCTGTGGCAGAATGTCCGCACTATTCTCTAAAGGGTGCGCTATTTTGTAGTGGTGTTACCAGAGAGAAAAAAGTAATGCACTAAAAGTTTTCCACAATGCAGCTGGAAAAGTAATGCATTGCGAGAGTGGGAGGAGAACAGCCGACAGCGACAAACACGACTGAATCATTTAACAGCTCAAGCTAAAGGCAGGCAGCTTCTCACCATAATGGTTTATTTAAGCTATTTATAAACAATATGCAAATATAGACTGTGAAAAACATGGACAGAGCGTCGCTATCAACTGCTGAAGCCTAACTGGAAACAGGAGCCGACTCCAGAAGTTCATCGCTGTAATGGACTTTCCATTGAGTGTGTTTACAAAGGCTCGAAATTCCCGGTTATTCGGTATATTCCGGTTATGGCAGTTTTCAGGATTTGGTGTTTATATGACACTGAGAAATCGGGAAACTCAAATTCCTTGTTTACATGATCAAATAATGAAACCCATCTTTTCGAATTTAAGCTCTGTCCGCGCAGGCGCATACGTTACATTTCTGAGCACAATACGGTGAAAATATTAAAAGCATAAATGTGTGGCTTATTGCGGGGCTTGTTCTCAATGTTTTGCTCGTCCTCGACATCCTGAGCTACAACAGTGACGGCAGATTGTGGATAATTCCTGACCTTTACCCGTCCTGGGTCTGTCTTTATCACCGAGTGGACCAGGGAGCTCTGGGAGAAGGTTAAAGCCGGGGCCGGGTGTGAGAGAGTGGAGCTGATGGAGTTCACTGATAGTTAGTGGATGAAAAACTTAATCCGTCCCTGTGTTGTGGTCGACTCCTCTCTGCGTCCGGAGGAAAACCAGCCGCCTTCAAACGGTCGCCGACAGTTTTGCATAATTCCACATTACGATGCTTGTTTCCATCTTAAATATTCACTAATATTCTTTCATAGTTAAAATATAAAACTCCGTCTCCTCTTGACTCCAGACACAGCAGCTCTTCAGACTCACCGCCGCCATGTTTGTTTATGATTAACTGCACATGCGCAAGAAATGGGAAGTTTCTTAAAACCTTCTTTACATGAAGTTATATCCCGGTTACTGACGGAAAATCCCAGCCAGATAATCCGGATTTCTCAAAATCGGGGAAACTGCTATTTTCGGGTTTTTATAATCGGGACACTGCGTTTATATGATCAAAAACAAAACTGTAATATTAAAAACTCCTGATAATAACCGGAAATTTCGAGCCCTTGTAAACGCACTCAGTGAAACATTTACGCCTCTTTAATTCATTATTGAACACAGCGTTTTCATTCTGACCTCCACGTGTTTGTCACAAGCTTTTAATCAGGTGTTGTTTATAAAAAGGCCACTCAAATAAACCGTTATACGTTTGTTAAGTGGTGACGTCACAGCTCTACTTCCGGGTCCGCAGATGTGCGAGAAACTAGAAAAAACTCTTTAATACCACAATCAGTATTTCTGAAACTCAACAGAGAGTTACTGAACATACTTATGTATCAGGCCCATTAGCCAAAAATGCTGCACCTACTGCTATAAAGGTAATATTTACCTAAATCGCTACGTCTAGGTTAGCGGAGAAAAATGCTAACGCTACGCTACGCTAACCCCGGAAGTACCGACTTTAGCAAATATTACTTTTTTAGCAGTAGGTGCGGCATTTTTGGCTAATGAGTCTGAGAAATGAGTAGCTTCAGTAACTCTCTGTTGAGTTTCAGAAATATTGATGGTTGTTTTAAGAGTTTTTTATGTTTTTTTCTGCTAGGACCCGGAAGTGGAAGTCGTGACGTCACACTTAACAAACGTATAGTGAAAAGTCGCTAACATTAGCTTGAGCTGTTACACGATCGATAGCGCCCTCTCTGGCAAACTGTAAGAATACAGGACTTTTTCCTTATTCCATGTGTTAGATAAAACAGATCTGAGTAATATTTATCCATAAATACAGAATGGTCATTTGAATTTGGTCGTTTTTTTTTAATGGCAGAAATCATTATTAGCGAACTTTGTTTTTACCCTTTGCTAGAACGTGGCGAGTGCACTTGGCTTTATCGTAGTGAATGAAGGGGGTGGTCAGGGGTGGACATTCGGACACAGCCGTAGACATGTACAAATCCTGAACTGAAAGTGCTTGAACGCCAGTGTGTGCTGCTGTTGGGTCAATATGGAATGTTTATTATTTCTATCCTTAAAGTTATAGTGTCCTCTATATAGATTTCTGTTTACGACTTCTCCCGCGGTCTTCATAAAACGGTACAGAAAAATAAAACTGAAAGTCGTCACGAGTATGCACAGACACGTAACACAATAAAATCGGCATTCACTACATGTATTTCTTTTTTAAAAACCAGTAAGCGAAGTAGCCCATGCCCCCGAGCGAGCCCATGAGGAAGGAGGCCCGAAGAACGACGGCGGCTTCTTCTTGACCATGCGGAAGGCGTTGGGCAGCACGGCGGACAGTAGCGTGGTGTGGATGTCGCCCAGCACCTTCCGGAAGGCGTATCGTTTTTGCACACGCAGGAAGAACATCTGCAGGTTGGGTCGGCTGCCGTCCTCCCAGTATTTCTTAGAGAGTCCCAAAAACTTGAGCCGGTGCAACAAGGCGCCCAGGCTAATATCGGCTAAAGTAAATACAGGTCCACATAGCCACAGCTCGCACTTCTCGTCTGCAACGGAAAACGACAGGCGACACATTCAGGCGGGATTATGACATTGGGTGCATTACGATGCTTTATTATGATGAAGGCAAGATTGGGATTGGCGCTTTGCTAAAAGTTGTATACATTGATAAATTAAAGAGGGGGTATTATGCTTTTTTCAATCACATAGCACCAGTCTATAGCATACTACAATGATGACGTAACCTTCTGTTGGTCTGTATATGCAGTAAATTAAAATAACTGCCTTGAATAAAATTGCTCTCTCAAAATGGCTGTACTGAATGTCTTGAAATAGGCCTCTGTCTCTTTAAGAAGCTTTCTGACACGCCCCCTTCAGCACACTGCTGTGGCATCTAAACAACACTACTGTGCGGGGAGGGGGCTCTGCTGAGCTGAGGAGCAGTGGTTGGTGGCTTGGCTGGTGACGAAAGGTCCAGAGGCGTCTCCAGGAGGTGGGGGCGTTCCTAGGAGGACTGAGGCATAGCTACACCTAAAATGGCTGCCGTCTAAGTTTTTACTGATTACTCAAAAATATGTGAATGAGCCAAGGCAACACTCCAGGCATGTGTTTAATGAGGGAATGACATAATAACATGATATAAAGCTTGAAAAAGTCGATTTTACATAATACCCCCCCTTTAAAATAACTGGAATTAACTCATTGACTGCCAATTAGGTTTTTCAGTGGGGACGAGTGCATTAAAGCCTTGTGCAGCTGCGGTGTAAATATTGAGTCAGCAGGGGGCAGCAGTGCTCATTGGATGCGATCACGGGTCAGGTCACAGTTTAGAAGTAGTAACCACAGCAACTTGCTTTGGTCTCAGACGAGGGAAGGACTATGGTAACGGGAGTAGGAGAAGATCCAGAGAGAACGGCCAAACGAAAAAATCCCCTGACTAGCATGCTAAAAATGCTAACCCCGAGACCGCATCCGGACATAGCGTCCCTGGCGGCGCCTTTTATCACAGCGCACACGAGAGAGAAGCAGTTTTTTTTGCTTCTCTCTCGTGTAAGAGAGAACACGAGAGTGTGCTTCTGTTTTATAGATTGAAACCACGGTTCAGATGTTTTAAGTGTCACTAAACCAGCATTTTGGGGTTACACCTCCCCACTCCGACATTGAGGTCTAATTGTTTCCACTTTTTATCAAACGTCCCGGCACTTCAACATTTTTTTACCCCTTTGTCGGAGTGGTGACACTTTTATCTTTTGTGCAACGTTCCCGCCATTCCGACACATGTTAGTTCGTTAGTTTACAAACCCTAACCTTAAGGACATATTGTCTGAATAGCGGTGTCAAAAAAGTGTCGGAATAACGGTGTGTCGCAATGGAGGGGTGTCAGAATGACGGGCCGACCCCCATTTTGGGTGATTTCACCTATTTTCTACAGACTATTACTAAAGAATGGAGAGCGGTACAAACAAATGTTTTTTTTAGATGAAAGACAAGAGTCTAATCTTTCTTTTGGTGGGTTTGGTGTTGACATAGACCTAGAACTGAATGTTCTGTGGGTCTTGAAAAAACAGTCAAAATCCTGAAAAACCTCTGGCAGTGGGAAAATGGCTGGCAGTCAATGAGTTAAGAGGACACATCGATTTGCAATTTTTATATTTGATACATTTAAATGCTTAAACTGCTAAAATCATGAGTGAAAGAAGTCAACATCTTCTTGTTCACATTGCCCCACATTAGAACAATACACAATAATCTACTTTCAAAAGTATTTGGTGTTCTGTGGACAGCGCCCTCTTCTGGAAGAGTTTCCCCGACATTCAGAGTACCTCTGGGGACAGCCACGTGACTGAAATAAGTCCAGGTTGGAATCACAGAGCGTCCAAACACTTTAGAATCTGCTTTAGGGAAACTCAGACAAACTTTTATCTGTTGCAGCTGAACCTGAGATCAGAAGCTCCACAATTCTGATCTGTGACATCGAACACTCAAAAGACCGAAGAGAAAACAGCCCTCAGCCTCTCGAGGTTGACCATTTTGTACGTACCTTCATATTCTATTTTCCTTTTCTCCAGTTCAGCCTCCACTTGATCTAAAACCATGGCTAAGTCTCCCAGGATCTTCTTCAGGTAGTTCACGTTATCGTGGTCTAAGATTTTGGCCTGTGGGAACAGGAGGAGATCAGAGACAGATCAACATCTCAGTTTGAGCAAATGATAATCAGTCGATGCTTGAAGTGCAAAAACAACATTTATTTATTCCGTCCTCCTTACGTTTTCTAAATAAGAATGTCATGGAACATATTATGCATATACGTACATACATATACCGTATTTTCTGGACTATAAGTCGCACTTTTTTCATAGTTTGGCTGGGAGTGCGTCTTATACTCCGGAGTGACTTGTATGTGATTTTAAAAAGATTAAAAAAGATTTTTTTAAATTCAAATATATAATTTCACACGCCGCTAGAGGGCACTGCAGGCTAATCGAGCAGCAGAAAGAAAGTTTGCAGTGAGCGAGAGGTCACTCTTACCGCAATGAAGAAAACAAACAAAGCTAATCACGGCTAAAAGCTCGATGGCCACAGCGAGAGGAACGAGTTCGCAAATGAGAGCTTGAAAAACGTGCTGCCGGGAGAGGCTCGTCAACGGTGCAGTTATGCCTCCGTACCCAGGTAGTTGCCATGGCGATTGTTCAGAAGTGACACAGAGGAGGAAGATTTCAATGGATTTAGTGATTTGGAGTGAGATGGAGAGTTTGGTATGTTCTTTATGCTATAGTTATCTGATCTGTTTATGTGACGTTAACATATCAGACACCTGTTTAGTTAGTTTATGCTTCATGTAGCTAACCATCAATGTGTTAGCATACCGTACGCCTATACAGCCTGTTGTTTTTCTTCATTAGGCAATGTTTGACTAGTGCGTCTTATACTCCGGAGCGACTTATAGTCCGGAAAATACGGTACTGGCCAAAAATAGTGGCGGTGCATATCGGCATCTGCCTTAGAAAAGCTCTTATCAGTCGACCTCTACTCAAGATCAGTGTTGTTTTTGGCAGCCCTTTTAGTTTTAGTCTTAGTCTTAGTCTTTTGGACGAAAATGCTTATAGTTTTAGTCACATTTTAGTCATTTCTAAATGTGATAGTTTTAGTCACGTTTTAGTCAGACGAAAATTTAAAAGGTTTTAGTCAAGTTTTCGTCAGTTTCATTATAAAAAGTTATAATTAATTTAGGTAACTATTGGAAATTGGGATAAGTAATAGTTATCTATTGGCTTTATATCTTTTGACAAACAGATTACATCACAATAGGCTCTAGTACAAGTGTCATTGTGAACAGGACTTTCCCCAAAAGCGCCCGCTCTCCTCGTCCTCTGATCAACAGCGCTGTCTGCACATACGTAGCTTACCATGAGTTTACCTCAACATGCTTTCTGCGTTCAGACGCTACGGTATTAAAAACTGTCCTGAGTTCGATGTCCCTGTGACATCGATGTCAGACGCGCTCCGTGGAGGATGTACGCTAGCAGTGCACTGCACGCCACAAGGAGAGAGGGAGAGAGGGAGAGAGCGAGAGAGAGGCGCCGCTGCCCGGCCTCAACATGAGAGCTGACGGCGCCGCTCTGTTTACCGGTGTGTTCTCCCGCTCCGCGTAGAAACTCTGTTTGTGAACGATCTGACGAACCACTTTCACCCATTTTAGTCTCGTCTCGTCTCGTTGACGTAAACTCATAAACGTCTCGTCAGGTTTTAGTCTCCAAAGAGCTATTTTTAGCTCGTCATCATTACGTTATCGTCATTAAAAAAAGGGGCGTCAACGAAATCATATCGTTATCGTCTTCGTTGACGAAAACAACACTGCTCAAGATGTCCTAAAGGTGCATTATGTAACTTTTTATGTAACTTTTTTTTTTATATATATATTTGTGTGTATATGACCTTGTAGTGACCCAGTGGCTGTATGAGTGGTCTACCTTGCTTTACATTTACTTCCTGACATCCCGATTCTTCGATTCTTCACTGACATTGGGTCTGTTCTCTGACTCCGCGCTCAAGCAAACGTCTAACGAATCACTTCCTAAACGTCTTGTAATGTTCTAGTCAGAAAGTTTTAGATTCGCTCGTCACCGTCACATTATCCTGTCCTGAATAAAAGGTACGCCAACAAAAGGACATGGCCTTTAGCAGCGCATCAGTGCTTCCGATGAATGTGCGATGAATACAGTATACTGCACGGAGGTTATCAGCCACCTCCCCGTCTCTATTTTAAGATTTTTTTTCTTTATCGACTCCTTGAATGATTTTAGATTGGAGTAAATCAATCACAGAATAATAATTTACCATGAGCTTCTTCTGCTTGGACAGATACGGCTCCGTCAACTGCGGCTCCTCGTGGTCCAGCTTCATCAGCTCCGTGGCAGCGTTGACCAAATGTCCTGGATGTGAAAACAGAGGGACAGCGGTTTATCAGCTCGGACACTTAAGTCCACACAGTTACTAAATCAGGGGCGCCCAAACATTGTGTTTCCGAGGGCCAAAATGAAAAAGTGCCTGTGGGTCGCGGGCCAAACACGACGATGTCAAGCGTGAAACACATATGCAAATAATAATAGTTACTTTATTTTATTTTTCGGTACATATTTGTATTGATTCTATCTATGCAAATAACATGCTATATTAAAACAAATGTTAACTATGGCAAAAGCCTAGTTTTAGTAGAACAAAATCAACTATTGGAGCAATATAGTGCAAAATATAAAAAAAAAAAACAACACCTGTATCTACAGCACCTACAGTGACTTTACCTCATTCATTTGTTAACTCAAAGAAAATGCCACATTACATCATTTTGAAAGTGTCAGTTCAGCATAAGTTAATTTTTAACATGACCTATGTTGATGTCAACAACCTTTGCAATAAAAGTTGGAAAACTGGGAAAGTTGATGCTACAACGCTCTGTGATAAACACCAAGACACCACAACAGTGTTTCCTTAAAGAGGGGGTATTATGCTTTTTTCAATCACATAGCACCAGTCTATAGCATACTACAATGATGACGTAACCTTCTGTTGGTCTGTATATGCAGTAAATTAAAATAACTGCCTTGAATAAAATTGCTCTCTCAAAATGGCTGTACTGAACGTCTTGAAATAGGCCTCTGTCTCTTTAAGAAGCTTTCCGACACGCCCCCTTCAGCACACTGCTGTGGCATCTAAACAACACTACTGTGCGGGGAGGGGGCTCTGCTGAGCTGAGGAGCAGTGGTTGGTGGCTTGGCTGGTGACAAAAGGTCCAGAGGCGTCTCCAGGAGGTGGGGCGTTCCTAGGAGGACTGAGGCATAGCTACACCTAAAATGGCTGCCGTCTAAGTTTTTACTGATTACTCAAAAATATGTGAATGAGCCAAGGCAACACTCCAGGCATGTGTTTAATGAGGGAATGACATAATAACATGATATAAAGCTTGAAAAAGTCGATTTTACATAATACCCCCCTTTAACTTTGCGAAAGGAGTGAAACAGCGCCCCCAATTTGACGCTGGTGGCCAAAACGTGTACTGCATCCATATTTACCATTGAGAATGAATGGAAGAGTTAGTATTAACCAGATGGGGCGCTAAAGTAGGTCACTCTTTGGCGGGCCAACGGAATTGTTTCGGCGGGCCAAGTTCGGCCACAGGCCCCATTTTGGGCCAATGGCCGCTGGCTGCTCTGCTTTGCGACGACGACACTGGAGGCCGCCATTGCTCCGCCATTGCTGTAGTACCGCCATATAGCCGCTAGTCCCCCATTGAAAAGCATTGCACTTTAGACACGTTAAAAACAACTTTAATGCCGGTGCCTAATTTTTTGGAACTGTCTACAGCTCGATATTCCTCCTGTGATTACGCTGGGTTAGACACAATCAGAGGCACCGGGCTGGTTATCGTAGGATACATTTTAGAAATCTCGTACTTAATGAGGGTCGGACTGTTAGCATTGGAGCTGCACGAGCTACACGTCACGCAAGGGCTGAGTCTGCAGTGAAGATCCCGCCCTTATGCCCTTATTAGGAACATGCTTCGTCAGAGCTGGGGAGGAGGAGTCTGTAAATCTGCCATGAATTCCCCCTGAACGTGGTCATTATGGTAAACAGGGAGGAGTGAGTAATGACGGTCTATTAATAATATGTCTATGCTTTGGGCACCCCTGTACTAAATGGACGCTCCAGTTCTTGCTCAGTTCTGTGCAGCCCTGGCGCGTCCTAGAGTCTAGACTTTGCCGCATGCAGACAGAGGGATGCACAGCTCTGCAGTGAGTCTCCTGAGAGTTCAACCTCAGCTGTGGCTCTGAGGGAGATGAGCTGCGTTCTCCCAGCGTTGAGCTCACAGTGCAGTGTCTGTGATGAAACTGAAGGAGGCTTTGCACAAATGCTGATATTTTGGATGTTTCAAGGCATTTTCTATTGTTTATTGTGTGTCAATAGATTTAACTATAAACAGTGGCAGTCGGTCTCGAGCTGCCAGAGCAAGTCACCACTGAAAAGTAAAACAATAGAGTTGTAATGACACGCATACAAAGCTCAGAGTCGCTTTACACTTCACAGTTTCATGACGCGTCTGCCCTGGAGGTGACTAGGGGTGGGAACCTCTGGGTACATCACGATTCGGCTCACGATAACGATTATCTCACAATACGCCGATACTGCGATAATCGATATATTGCAAAAAAATAAGCTACGATATTTTTGTGCAATATAAAAGTAACATGTCTGTGCAATAAAACATGCTACTTTTAACCTTTATTTTAACATACTACATATTATTCATCATTTACATTTCTTTTCATGTGCTTTGTACCACTTTTATAAATGATCCCTGACTTACTCACTGAAAATGGGTCATAGATCTGTCAGTGACTTCATTTACATTTAAATAAACAACAAACCACAGTCCTATTTAAAAAGTAATAAATCAACCCCAAATTAATCTTCTTTATAATTATAAAAACTATCATTAAAAGTAATTTATTTGTGTGACAGTGTTTGGTCCAAGTGCTTAAAACTGTAGTGCTGCCCCCTGCTGGTCTGACTGAATTCTTCATCATTATTGGCCTCTATTGACAGTGAAAACAGTGGAGCACTGCTGCCTCATTAATATGCATCGACGTTGCTCATTAATATGCATGACGTTGCTCATTAATATGCATGACGTCATCAAAGGTATCGCTATCGGAATAAAAAATATTGGTATCATATTGTCCCGCAAAATATCGCGATATATCGGAAAATCGATATATTGTCACACTCCTAGAGGTGACTCTCAATATTAGAGGGTACAAGATGCAAGGCATAATTTTGGAGAATCTGGCAAATATCTGAGATGATATCGAACAAATGAAGAGCAAGAGGATCCAGGTGTTAAAAGATTGCGTTCACATAACGCTACAACAGCCTGTAGTTTATAATGGAGTCAGTGCAGCTAAGATTTCTATTGTCATAACATTGTCAACCGTCAAAATGCTGAATTTGGGACTTGGTTTATGGTTAATCTCTCTGTAACGGACGGCTGGGCAATGTTGGACAGAAAAGTTATTTTTATTTGAATTTTTAAGCTGCTGACAGGAAGTGACATAGAACAAGGTAACATTCCATAGCAGTTTGACTCATTCATTTCCCATTGACTTAACATGGTTGCACGGTGAAAAGTTATAATATTTTTATGTGAAGTTATGCCTTTTTAGCTATTGAGAAATGTTAATCAACAGTCTGTACAAATGTTTCAAAATGACAGGAAAACCGTCTCTAACACACGAACTCATAAAATGGCCGCCAAGGGCGGAGCCAAACGTCACATGACGGCTTGGGGACCAATGGAAACAACGACACGTAGTCTAAGGCATGATGGGAAAAATGTGACGTTTGCTCGTCTACCCCGGGAAGCGGGCACTCTCTCCCCGGGGGAACGGAGGCGGGCAGACAGGGAAATGGGGAAGCAATGTGTTGTGCTTAGATTCCAATTGTGCAGGGAAATAAATCTTCGTGAGTTAATCTTCTGAATCCGTGGTCATCTTTATAACTGGTATGTGTTAATTAGCTGACCGCTCAGTGTGGACGATGCATCTGAACTCCCCTTCCAGTCATGGATACGCAGTGCTGTCCGGATGTTGGTAAAAACTTACAGGCAACAGGCATTAAGATGTATTTGTTATTAACATGTATCCGTGGACAGCATTGTTAGGAATAGTATATTCTTTCAGTGGTGACCCCGAAATGCTGAAGGGGGCAGTTTGGAGCCGTCTTTTTGGAAACTTTGCGGAAAGCTTTTGAGGCATACCAGAGATGGAAGTCCAGATGAAGGTAAGACGACTCTCAAAGGGCGTCTATGGGCATGTTGTTCCAGAATTTAGATTAATCTTTAACGAAGTTGACTGTTGAATGGTGGAAATCTGTAAATTGATGGTCTGTGTAGAATATTTCTTAGTACTTAAGTCTATTTCTGTTCAAATGTTGTGCAGGCTAGTCAGGCCTTGTGGTTAGCTGTTAGCCGCGTTAGCTCGGCGATCGCTAGCATCTCATAGTTGATAAAAAGCATTTAAAACCGGGTGTTAAGCATATGTGTTGGGCGTAGCTTCGTGTGTGATCATTGTGATGGCTGCTTTGTGGGGTTAAAGGCTTTATTGATGATTGTTCGAGGTGCTTATCTGGTCAAAGCATGTTTGGTTAGGGTGCTAGGCTGCTAAGCTAGCTTGAGAACAATAGGCTAACATTAGCATTAGCTTTCGCTGTAAGCTCTTAGTGTTAATAGGTAGCTGGACATTAGAATTCATTCTCAGCGGAAATCTAGCCTGTGTACATTGTTTTGTCATCGCTTTGGATATTGGGTGTGGAGAATTAAAGAAGCATCGTTTGTTTTTCTCTGTTGCGGTTTATACAGTAATACCGGTGGTGGCCATCTTTGTAGTCCAAAACACATCGCGGCCATTTTAGGAGTATGAGCGGCCACTAAACCAAATCCATTCCGTAAATCCATTTCGGGTTTTGAGTTACCACCATAGCGTGCCTGTTAAATCCATTGACTGTGAATTGATGGACTGCGTGTTAGCCTAGAATCCATGTAACCATATAGGAAGTGGGAGGCGGCTCCTACGGTCTTACGTCCTATGGACGTTCCATTGAAACTTTTTCTACTCTCTCTCAGTCAATATTGAACAATGGCTTGTCATTTTCCCCCCACGTGTTTGTTTTAAAACGCGCTACATCGTCCGATTTTTTTTGTTTCGCTATTTTCGCCCTAAATCTAGATTTTAACAAAAATAACTGGCCAATCAGGTGCCTTCTTTCATCGAGGTCCGCCGCGGCTGGGTTTGCTAACCCACGCGTTGCCATAGCGACCCCACCCCTCCCCTCCGTGCTGCTCCAGAGCCCAGGCGGCTGCTATTATTAGATCCACGCTGGGAATGGCGGACACGAGAGAAGAGCGGCTGAAGGCAAAAGCAACTTTTAAGAAGAACCTGGACACTTAACATGCACACTTTCTCAAAGCTAGGGATGTTATGACTCGTGACAGTTATAAAGTTTGTAATTATGTCACGTCTGTCGTATTTGACCGCAAAAAAAGTACTTTTTGCTCGTAGCTAGTTTTGCACAATGGGATTTTCAGCCGTTCCCTGGATCTAACCCCACGACCAAAAAGTGACTCTGCGTTCTTCCTGCTTGTAAGAAACTACGAGTTAGGTGAGTAAAATAACAATCTTGGCTATTACTTTAGTGGGATATATTCCTAAAAACAGTTGATATGTTAAAACGTAACCATACGTGTTAATTACTTCGAAAAGCTAAGCTTGTGAAATGAACGTGTATTGTCCTACAGAGGAAGGAACTACAGGCCAAAAGTTTCCTTTGGTATTTGTTTTGACAGTCAGTGCAGAGTTCTGTTTCAAATTAAAGTTGCTAAGCATCATTAAACAGCGTGTAGGGAAGTACATTGTTTAACACTTATGTAACACATGGTAAAGTCAGTAAAATGTCCACACCACCATTGCAATGTTTATTGATTTAGAAACTTGTACATGGATTACATTAAAACACTTGACCTTACTCCTTCAGGAGGAAGCGTCTGGGGAGAGCAAGAGACCTGGAGGCGGATGTGTTCTGAGGATACAACAGGATGTGAGTTGAACCTTTTGTGCACCTCTTAACCCCCACCTTAACTGAGGGCATTTTCTCCAGTTCAGCTTCACCCAAATCTAAAAGCTTGTTGACTGGAGAGCAACAGTGTAATGCCCAATTTGAAAGCTCAGATCTACAACAGTGATCGTAACTTTTATGTCACATTTTTGAAGCTTGTTTGTCTTGTTTTAGAGGCTTTTTTCATTGCTTTTTGTCTTGTTTTCATCATGTTTTTGTTACTTTTTGTCACAATTTTGTTGTGTTTTCATCCTCATTGTTGTCGCCATTTTTAAGCTTTTAGATTTGGATAATGCACAACTGGAGAAAAAGTGCTTGGTTAAAGCGGGAGTTAAAGGAATAGGCCACCGTTTTTCCATACTGAGATATGTTCTTACTTTAGCTTTGACAAGTTCATTTGTACCTGTCTGGTCTTCACGTGTGCCTTCAGTAACGTAAACACAGCACAGACGGCGTTAGCATTTAGCCTCTCTCTTCTCCTGTATAGCTCCAAACGAGGTGAAGATAGAAGCTACCAAGCTCTTCCACGTTTTCCCTATTTAAATATGGTTACGTGAAGTGTTATATTATTACGCCTTACAATATAGTTCCCCTTTTTATCCGCTTAGAAAATCCACATTGTTTTGTGTAATTATACTTTGTAGTGTAACACTTCATGTAATCATTTAAATAGGGAAAACGTGGAAGAGCTTGGTAGCTTCTATTTTCACCTCGTTTGGAGCTATAGAGGCCAGACAGGTACAAATTAACTCGTCAAAGCTCAGGTAAGAACATATCTCAGTATGTAAAAACGGTGGCCTATGCCTTTAAGAGAAACTACATTTGCATGTTCCTATTAAATGGTAAATGGTCTCAACTTGTATAGCACTTTTCCACCTACGTTAGGCACTCAAAGCGCTTTACAGCAAGGATCCACTCACCCATTCACACACCAATGTACGCAGACACTGGAGGCATGCTGGGTGAAGTGTCTTGCCAAAGGACACAACGACAGTGCACCTTCAGGAGGCGGGATAATAAACTGCATCTCATGGGTTAAGCTTTTTTTTTTAATCTTCGGAGGGGATTTGTCTTGCTTCGTGTTTCTCACTTCATATTGAGATTAATCATTAATTTACTTTACACATGTGCCTGTGCTGTCATTCATATTGGCGCAGGTTCTCCGTGTTTGGGGCCTTATTTAGTTTTACGTTTTAAAAGCACATCATGGCTGCATATCACTTTAAGTGTTTTGTTTTTAAATCTTTCTACAGGTCATGATTATGATACAGCGCTGATCTCCTTCGGACTCCTCTCCTACAGAAAGTGTGGTTCTTCGCTCTCCTCTTCTGCGGACAGCCTGATCCTGAGCCGCTGACGAACCATCTCCTTCATCCTCCTGCTTGGCCTGATATCACAACATTCAGTCTTTATAATAAAGTTTTACAAACCATGTTGTGCTATTTCTTTCTGCTGTTAGTGATTATGGGTACTGAAGATTAATGAATTTGATAAGATACTAAAGGGGTAGTATAACCTAAACTTTGTCAAACAGTTTAACTCGTCTCAATAGTGTGCACTTGGTTTAATCAGTCTTGTATCTGCTGAAGCTTGTTTCTTGGATGAGTATGTTCATCTCTTCTATAGGGCATCCTGACAGCAGCTGTGGACACAAACAACAGTAATAGTAAACATGCCAAAGATTACACGTGTATTACACATACATCCTTTCTAAGACTAATATTCATGGAAGTAGTGTTTGGATACAGCGAGGTTATGATATGAAGGCCTACAAAAGATAACAAAACAAACTCATAGACTGCAACCAAAAGAGTGTATGTACAGAACTCACTTTATTGTGTAATGTGTTTAAGTATTATGTTTGTATTTATTTTCACTACATGACCTGAGCATTAGGCTATTACAATTTGAATGTACTAAAGTCTGTGTTCATTGTTGATTTGGCTAAACCTTTCCACCTGCTGAAAGACGTTTTAACACTTAAACACTGATAATGACACATACATTAAAAATAAAATAAAAATGTGTGTTTATCATTGTTTAACTATTACAGAACATCCACAGAAGTAACTTTAGGCGATAGCGTTAGCCACGTTATGCTAACATTATTTACTGCTTTTATCAGTTTACAAAAGTATTTAAAAAAGACATGGACAATGAAAACTTAACCCAATATTGTAAACTGAAAAACAGTGTAGCTCTCACCTGCAGCAAAGCTCCGTTTGCCCGGAATGAGGAGCAGGCAGCCTCGTCTGACACGTTGACAGTGAGTCTGACGCCGAAGGAACAAACCGGTGCGGGAGGGGGAGGGGGCGCGTACGCTCAACAACCTCGTCACTGATTGGCTCTGTGGTGTCCTTGGAAACGTGACTCGGAAATTCCAAATATGGGAGCTGGCTCCACCAAATACAACAGGGCCGCGCCCATAACGGCTATACTGCTAGCCTCAAAGAGCTACATTCTACTCGCGCTGAATGCTATGGGGCGGCCATTGCTCCCGCTGTCCATTCTAAATTTACAGTCAATGGTTAAATCCAGTCCGAGTCCGTGTTTTTTACGGATCCAGTCCGTTTTTTGACTTTGGCTTTTGTTGTGAGCAGTGGTTTCGCTTGGGATAATTTCTCTCCTTAATTTTGACGGGCAGGTTTAATGGATCCGTCATGGGTTGTTTTTGTCCTTAATGAATTAATCTCACATTGTAGGCAATTTTTGGGGACATGGGCTGCATGTTGTGTGTGCTGCGGGGGGTTAGTGGAGCTTATTGGTTGCCCTCTCTTTTAACGTTAAGAATAATAAACCGCGGACGGTGTTTGCCGGTTCGCGCCGCGCACAGGGACACACGCGCGGGGGAGAGAGGAGAGGTGGACGGGCTCGTCCTCGTCCTGAGAGTTACGGTTAAAGTTAAAGAGCGGCTTAAGATGAGAAGGATATTTAACCGTGTTTGGATCGTGGTTTTCTTCCCCGTGTGGTTGTTAGTGACTAGGACGTTACTGTAACTAGCTAGGCACTGATACAAGTGAATCAGTGAAGCTGCGTTTAGAGGGAGAGAGAGCCCCGCGCGCTCTGGGAAAAAGCAGCTCTGCGTTTTTATTTTAATCACGGCTTGATTTTCAATCTCTTGGAGGCCAGCAGGGAGGGGGAGAAGAGTCTTGTTTTTGTGTTGTTTTTGTCTTGTTTTTGCCTTGTTTTTGCCTTGTTTTTGTTTTGTCTTTTGTGTTTTATTGTGTCTTGTTTTTGTCTTGTTTTGTCTTGTTTTGTCTTGTTTTTGCCTTGTTTTTGTTTTGTCTTTTGTGTTTATTGTGTCTTGTTTTTGTCTGGTGGTGTGTTGTTGTAGGGGTGACAAAATAGAATATAACATACTGTGTCTTTTATTGTGTAAAAGGTTAATCGGAGCAGATGGCTTTGGAGATCGTACGACGGTCTGATGTCACATTGCTCAGCCCTAGATGTTGGTGAATATAAAAAGATACCGAACGGGAAAATAAAGTAAAGTTAAATTCTACAGTTAAGTGTGTCGTGGTTAAAGGCCTAGGATTGGGAATCCTTAAAGATAAAGTGCGCTGGAGTTAGAGTCTCCAAAAGGGTTAGAGGCCCAAGGATCGAAATAAGGTCCTTAAATTCTAATAATTGACACTGGGCTTAGGGCCCCAAATTAAGTACAGGACTACGCGTTGGGTGTTTCCCTTTAAAAGCTGAAAAGTACGTAGGTAGGACTTCCCAAAGGACGCGGACGCGCGGACTGAAAATAAGCGTTGAAATAGTCGTTGACAGGACTTGGGGGCTGTCTAAAACTCTGGTTGGAGGCCATAGGATCGAATAAGATCTTAAAATTCTACTAATTGGTGAAATATAAGAGTGGTTGGAGTCCCTAAAATCTAAGATCTTTAAATTCTACTAATTTGGTGAATTAATGTTCGGTTTTTTGAAATGATAAAGAATTATGTTATGATATCTGCGAATATTCTACTGGTCAAATGCAAATGAGCTCTTGTATGGTCAGGTTAGATATTTGGGATTATTGTAAAATTCTGGTGTCTTGTCTTGTTGTCGTTATGTGTTTATTGTGGAGTGACGAGTGTGTGACGAGTGTGGAGTTTGTGTGAACGGACGAGGAAATGAAAATTTGTATGTAACGGAAAAGCAGTTTGTGAGTGGCGTGGAGGCAAGAGAGAGAGATTTGGAAAGTATTGAAAAGTGTTTGGTGGATGCTGAAATGGCATTGAATGTGGTTGGCTATTTAATAAGGTGTGTGTAAGTGGAAAAATGAAGGTGGAAATGAAGGTGGTTGCAAGTGACGGAAAGTTATAAAATAAGGGAGTTCCTTGCTCAGAAGAAATCTGTGCATGTGAAAGTTTAGAGATGTTACACGGGTAAAAAAATAAATAAAAAAAAGAAGGGTTGTATTTGCTCTGTCTGCATCAGTGTGGATGGAGCAAAGAAGGAAAACTGAGAATGATTAAACGGGAAGTCTTGATACATTGAGGAGTGGCCAATCGTCTCTGTATCCGGGCACCCATGTGAAGGAGGTGTGGAGGAAATAGCTCCCCCTCCTAAAAAAGGGAAAACATCCTGAATGTATAATAACGAAGTTATTATTTTTTTAGACATTTCTGCTGAAGGCAGTGCTATGTCAATAGCATAAAATTGCTATTTTTGAAATATCCAAAATTAACTAATGTGTGATAGATGCGATTTTTATTTTTTGTGTGTCTGTGGTGAATAGAACATTTTGGGCCCCTGAAAGAGAGGTTACTGACAAATTAGAATCTCTCTCCACTGTGGTGACATGGAATGAGAACAAAAGTGTTTATAGGTTATAATTTTGGAGGCATTGATTTGGAGTACAGACCGATATCCATTTAAAGTTTTTTTGTTTAGGCACCGTCTTGGATGCATTACTAAAAGTTATGAAGAAGCAATATGCAAAATTTTGAATTGTTTTTAGGAGACCAAATAAACAGATTTAATAAATTAATGAATACATTTATGGTACATAATATGGTGTACGCCATTGACCAGAAGTGAGAGCAAGCTGAATTAAAAATAAAGAAAATTAAGTGCAACTTTTAAAGATGCAGCTTAAAGAAGTAAGCAACAAAATTTAATAAAGAAAAAATCTAAAAAGTTTACCTAAATGTGGAGCGATTTATGGTTGTGGTGGTTTTGATGATAATTGTGGTTAAGGTGTTTTCAGACGGCGATCCAGAACCAAAATTGGACCAGCAACGTTCGAGAACGAGGCGGTTGCAACAATGCTGGCTGTAGGTGTACAGCCATGGCAGAAACTGTTGCCAGTGAACAGACATCTCTCTTGGCATGTTGGTGCAGACAGGTGAAACACATCTGAACTATAAGAATGTTACCAGACACCATATTAGTGGGCTTCTTGGAAGAACCACAGGGTCTGTGAGCTGCCACCTAACCAGTGCCTATAATCTCGCAGGACGGACTCTAGCATACATATGCAATAGAGCCTTAAAGATTACTGTTTCTGTCCTTGGAAATGAGGGACATGGATGTCTTGAGACATCCGTAAGACCGTGGTTGCTGACGCTTGAACTGGACCCACCACAAATCATCTCTGCATACCGCCTAATCACCCGTAAACTGCTACACAAAATTTTATTATGACAAATTAAGATTAGGTATATAGAGAAGCTTTTAAGGCTAACTTGAAGGGACGTAAATGTTACCTTAAACCAACAAAATTGCAAAAGGTAAACACGGTGTGACTGCAAATTGTTTACACCTGTATTGACAATAATATGAAATGTCTTGTTTTGATTCTCATTTGCTCTCTCTCCTGGGCAAACAGGCTAAAATTAGGCCCCATGGTCAAAGTGCTGAGTGAAACAAAAGTTTTGTAACATTTTTTGACTTTTCCAAAAGTCCTGTGCTCTTAATCTGTGTCTTCCTATTTTTTTGATGTTAATGCTAGACTTGTATCAATTGTTTCAACATTCCAATTCATTCCACGACACAATGGTGGTGGAGAATCATTTACACTAGCTGAAAATATCTTTAAAATGCACCAAATATATAGTGGTCCTTAAGACCTGATGATGCTGGCTTATTTACTAATAATTAATCAATTATCTTTAAAATTACAACTAAATTCAAAGAATTAGAATACCTGAATACAAAATTTAAATGTGAAGCCTTAGAGGGCATTGTTATGTTGGAGTAATAGAACTCTATAATTAGAAATTGCCTAAATGGTCTTAGACTGAAATCAATTGGGCTCTGGCCCTTACTGCTGCTCTGTTCTCGGTGCTTAGTCAACCAGTTACTCTTATGAGTTTTTTACTGGCCGATTGATGCCTGGATCCGGCTCCTCTTTACTCATGGGACTAAAGTGGACCCTGATTTGACAAGATTGTATGTTTTATCGGAACTACGTGTACTGATTTAGTTTTTTAAGTTTATTCACCCAGAATCTGAATTCCCGGGAGCTGCGGAAAATGCTCCTTGCCAACCTTGCCTGTATCTGGGCCGGAATTGGACTGAACAGAGTGGGTCTGATCGTTTCTGGAGTTATGGACTGGACCTAATACGATGTTGCCATGGTCCCAAAAAAACCAGACGAGTGGTCCCACACCTATCACTCGCCCTGTTGAAACACAGTGACTCAGTAAAGCCAAATAGAATCTCCATGGACTTGCCCTAACATTTATTAGTTTTTATTCATTTTTTCTTTTGTGTTGATATATGTATTGTGTTAGTTTTGCAGATGCCGCAAGTATTAATCTCCAGTGAACTTTTGAGCTGGTTTGCTGTGTTTCCTGTTCAAGGATAAGAGGTGTCGTCTATGGAAGGTTGTTTTTACGTGTTTACAATGATTTTTGGTTGGACTGAGTTTTCTCAGTCCAAGAGGGGGTGTTAATTGTGGGACGATTATAATTTGGCTTATTTTGGGTATGGGAAAGAACAAACGCAAATATGGTAAATCTATCTAAAATTTTATGGCAAACTACGATATAAGACATACGTTTCAGATATAGATACATTTTATAATGCTCTGTTTTCGGCATTTGTTGCAGTTCTGGGTCGACACTGAATTGTGCAAATGTGGAAAACCAGAAGCTAAAAAGGAGTTTATTCTCTACAAATTTAGGATTAAGGAAACCTGTGTGCTTATATCCCTGAATTTTTCAGATAAAATTGACAACAACATTCCAACAGATAAATCAAGTTAAATAGTTAAATTTGAGTACAGCCATATTTTATAATTAGCTGGCATGGTCGTTCTCCGGCTCACGGTGAGCGATCTGGATGAGAATTTTTTTTGTGTAACCTTTTTAATGTCTGTTCTTTATGTTTCTGTTACAGAACTCGGTTTTGGTTCCTTGCCTCTGTGGGTGCAAGTAAGTGGTTGTAATTATGAGAATAGTTGACCCAAATGATTAAAAATGATTAAAGGTGCAAAACAAAACACACCAAATAAAAAACACCCCAGTGATGAGTATAATTCTATAGCCCAGACGCTGAAGCTGCACGACAGAGGCAACAACAACCAATGACTAGCTCAAGAACATTTAATCTGTAACTGTAATTTCATGATAAATATTCAGTTTGATTGCGATATATTAAGAGACGTTGGAAGGATGATTGTTGGCTATTTTTATATATGTTTTTGTTATAGGCTTTAAGGGTAATATGACACTGTGTTGATTGTAATCTGCTGGATGGTTGTCCTTACTGCTGGTTCCACTGGGGGCATCTATGCAAGGAGTGGGGCGACCCAGGGGGACACTGAGTTCGGGACGAGTGAAACGCCAGAAGGGGCGGTCCCAGCCTGTACTTGAAAGGAGTACAGCGAGCCTTGAACTATGAATGGAATGACCTGGACCAGGGGGAAGGAAAAGTTAAAATGTATCATCGACATGGACTACAAACCACCCAAGTTCCGCCTGGAAAGACTAATAAGCGGAAGTTATACCTGGGAAGAGAAGATTTTGAAACCACCGAGCGGCTGGTTGAGCTGTACTTTTGTGAACTAAAAAATATTATGGTTTAAATGATCTCCTAGGAGATCAGAAGGGGGTTGAAAAGTTATAATATTTTTATGTGAAGTTATGCCTTTTTAGCTATTGAGAAATGTTAATCAACAGTCTGTACAAATGTTTCAAAATGACAGGAAAACCGTCTCTAACACACGAACTCATAAAATGGCCGCCAAGGGCGGAGCCAAACGTCACATGACGGCTTGGGGACCAATGGAAACAACGACACGTAGTCTAAGGCATGATGGGAAAAATGTGACGTTTGCTCGTCTACCCCGGGAAGCGGGCACTCTCTCCCCGGGGGAACGGAGGCGGGCAGACAGGGAAATGGGGAAGCAATGTGTTGTGCTTAGATTCCAATTGTGCAGGGAAATAAATCTTCGTGAGTTAATCTTCTGAATCCGTGGTCATCTTTATAACTGGTATGTGTTAATTAGCTGACCGCTCAGTGTGGACGATGCATCTGAACTCCCCTTCCAGTCATGGATACGCAGTGCTGTCCGGATGTTGGTAAAAACTTACAGGCAACAGGCATTAAGATGTATTTGTTATTAACATGTATCCGTGGACAGCATTGTTAGGAATAGTATATTCTTTCAACGGCAACAGTTTAAAATTGTTTACCTTCTTCGATGTCACTTCCTGTCGGTGTCCAATAAGGAAGTGAAAACATAAACATCACAAAAATGGTCAAACTAAAGAAAACTGGGTTTAATCTTAAATATAATCGTGTTAACTGTGTTTTAGCAAAAATGTAAAAGCCTGGCGGCACAGTGGCACAGTGGTTAGCGCTCGTGCTTCACAGAAGGTCCCGGGTTCGATTCCCACCTGCACGGGGCCTTTCTGTGTGGAGTTTGCTTGTCCTGTGTCAGTGTAGGTTTCCTCCGGGTACTCAGGTTTCCCCTACCACTAAAACGTGTACAATAGGGTCCCCTCTGGTCCAGGACTCCCTGAGATTCTTAATCTCAGTGGGACTTTCCTGGTTAAATAAAGGTCAAATAAAATAAAAAGTCAATGTTTTACCACAGTCTGTGTCCGTGACTGTTTCCCATAAGATTCAACAGAGACATTAGTCAAACAACGGAAAGCTACGACATACAGGTATATTTGATAGAATTAGAACTCCTCATAGCGAAACGTTATCTAATTTTGAGTGCGATGAGATCTTTTTCTTAATTTAAGTGTAATAAAAACAAGACTCAAGGACAGATTTGTTCAAATTAGTCTCAAATCAGGAGCAAATTTACTTATTTCGGATCATTTTTTGCTGTGCCTGGAGTTGGATTGTGCGGTTCACGGTCCCAGCCTGTAAAGACGCTACATGTTTTATGGCAAAACATGTAGCGTCTTTAAAATGCTTTCACCCTCAGTTTTAGTTACATCACAATGTAATTATTAGGGCTGGGACAATACACGTTTGTCACGATACTCAGGGGCCGATCCGATAGTATTGCGATACAATCAGTAAATATGATAAGAATTATGTTAAGAAAACAGTCACGTGTCAAGAGTTTATAAACAAATGCCGTTTAAGTGTTAAGATTGAAAAGTTCATTAACGCAAAATGTAACAAAGTGCTGTTACTGGAAAATAAAGGAGTGCATGATAAAAATGCCTCCAAACACAAGTATTGAAAGTATTGCGCTACTTGATAAAGTATCAATAGTTGGTATACTGTATATCGATATGACATGAGTATTTTATTTTTTCTTTATTGGTTTATTTGGTCGGGACAGTGCATGTTAATGAACATACATGGGTCTCATGCATGTAAACAAGCCACACCAGATTGTAGCCTTGGGCTAATTTGCATCCGTCGTCCCCCATGTGCACTCTCACACGCACTCTCATTCATCCTGGCCTATTGTACATGTTTTTAGTGGTAGGGGAAACCGGAGCACCCGGAGGAAACCTACACAGACACGGGGAGAACATGCAAACTCCACACAGAAAGGCCCCGTCCAGGTGGGAATCAAACCCGGGACCTTCTAGCTGTGAAGCACGAGCACTAACCGCTGTACTACCGTGCTGCCCAGCTCTAGTCATAGTAATGATGAGAGAATCTCTTTTTGAAACTCTAATCAGTCGGCCAGTTTATTCTCGAGTCAGCGCTGAAGTCAAGATAATCCAGCTGGTTCCATGTATTGGTTTTATAATTTGAAATGACATATCAGTGTTTAAAGGGAGTGTTTCTGTAACTCTTATGACTCGTCCCCTTAAACGATCACAGAGTTTCCTGCAAATACAGATTTGTGAATTGTGCGACATGTGCTGCTGTGGCCTTGTCTTTGGTCGACTCTCGTTCACCGCATAAACACGGCGTTTGTTTTGCCTGAGATGCGAACACTGCTGCAAAGAAGATGAACAGCTCTGAATTTAAAATGCAGACTGTTTATCGGAGCAGACGGCGCTAAATTTAAGGTCCTAATCAAAGCCGGATGTCGGAGAACAATAAAACTGATGTGCAGTGAGAGGTTTATTGCAAACAAACACTACAGAAAACGATCCTGACCAAATCCATAATTTATGTTCACGCATCGACAATGGCTCAATTTGAATAAAGCAAAGAAAAGTTGATATTAGTGGGTGTTTGACCTTTCACAGACCCAGCGGCTGTATGGGTCATTAATATGGCGCCTGTACTTTCCATCCCAGCTGCCT
The DNA here is from genome assembly GCA_007210695.1 of Neogobius melanostomus. Classification (NCBI taxonomy): domain Eukaryota; kingdom Metazoa; phylum Chordata; class Actinopteri; order Gobiiformes; family Gobiidae; genus Neogobius; species Neogobius melanostomus. The sequence continues at coordinate 1,000,326 of VHKM01000438.1, forward strand.
CTAGGACAGTGGCTTTCAACTAGGACGCTGTCCAGCCCCAACATAATCCAAGGATGGCAAATAAGAATTGAATTTCTCTTACGAATTTCTCTTACGAATTCCTCTTACGTCATGTAAAATACCAGACTCACCGCTGTGCCTGTGTTTGAGTCTGGTTTGAGTCTGGTGACTGTGGCGTTAACCGCAGGAAGTGGAGTAAACCAATCAGGGAAGGGCTGGCGTCGACCTTTGATATGGTGTTAGCGGTTCTGCCTTAATATTCGCCTGGTCAATGTGTTTATGGTAGTTTACTGCAGATTGGGAAAAAACTCTCTCCCGTGCGCCGTCCGTAGATTGTTATTGAAGGGACTTTAACGCCTCATGAGTGATTGTGTTTCCATCAGAGAAAATGCGCATAATAAAGGCGTATAACAGAAGTGAACTTTCACACGTTTCCATCCAAGAGTTTTTGCATATCGCTTTGGTTACCATGGTTACAGCAGGCGGCTGCATGGCGCAATAGGTGGCGTTCACGTGACATCACAACAGTCTAAAGAGCCCATAGTTTAAAATTGAGGTGGAGGGCAACAGAAAATTCCATGGCCGTAACCATAGTAACGCTCAAAATGCAGATTTATGGTCTTAAATCATTGCTAATTTCTCTGTAATTCCTGGGCCAATTCACATGAAACAAAAGCTGTCACAAAGTTCAGTTCAAAGTCATATCTTCCAGCACATATGAACATATGTCTAATTATTTCCTCACAAAGGCGTTCAAAGTGGAGACAATATTCAAAACATGTGCTTGATGTTGGCCAGTAGAAAGGACTTTCAGCCATAAAATTCACATGTCAGGTTTGTAAATTCAGGCACTGTCACATGATGAGCAGAGAAAACATTTTCTTTTTGGAAATTTCTTTCAAAAACTGTTTCTCTCCCATAGAGTTGTATTGGCACCTGCCCTCCAACTGAAATAGAATTCTATAACGTGAACGCAACCTATTGCAGCATTTACCCAGCAGAGGGCGCACTGTACGTTTTTGATGTCACTTGAAGTACGAGCTTTTTAGTATCGTTTTTGGATAAATTAATTTACCATGTTGGAATTAGCTGCTTGTTTTTACTCGTAATGCCATGAATAAATGTTAATTTAGGCGACACTAAAGCTAAGCAAAAGTATATTAACTAACTCGCTGCTACTGCTCTGAAGTCTCGCATGACCTGTAAAGGCTGGACAAACAAAAACTATCCCAGAGTGAGTTTACTACGTTTTCTAATGAGGATCAGGCGGCGTCTGTGTCTCTGGGAGAGTTTTTTGTGGCTAACTTGGTCCATAGTTGCAGACAGTGTTGTAGCATAAATGCTACGGCAGAGACAGCGATGTTTGAGCCTCTGCATCTGGGAAATATTTTTGGACTAGAGACGAGCTGCTACTGATGGACTTTTCCTCTTCACTCCTGTCCACAGGTCGGCTACGCCAACAGGCACGTGTACTTTTTATTCTCTACGTCAAACTTTATGCGAAAAAACTATTTCCATCTTCCAAACTGCATATATGCGCACAAATCAAAAACCACCTCAAGTGAGCGGATAAAGAGCTGCAAGAACAAAATGAAGTCACTTTTGCCTTGTCGTCACGGAACTGTCGTCAGTTACAAAACGTTTCCATGGCTACAAGGCAAAAGTGACTTCATTTTGTTCTGCAGCTCAGGGTGCAAGAACATATTTCTTGCGTCTTGAGTATGAATAGGCCTTAAGTCGCAATCAAAGCAATCTGAAGAATCTATAGACGCTTTAACTGCTGACATCATCTGTCATGTCTGGTTAAGTTCTTTTCTGTGTTATGATGATCTGTTTTATTTTGAAATCTTTGTTTCTCGTTTCAGACTTCCTTCCTGTTTCCCCGCCTGTGTGATTACCTGACTCTCCCCTAATGTGTGACACCTGTGTGTAATTGCCCTCCCCGCCACCTTTAGCATATATAGCCTGTATCTTCCCCTTTGTCTTTGTCAGATTGTCTTTGTCCTTGTGCAGGTAATCATACCATTTTTTGTTCTTGTATGTTTTTGTTTTTGACTGTTTGTTCTGTTCTTTGTCCTTGTGCAGATTTTTGTGGGAGTTTTCTGTTATATATCCTTGTTTGTGACCACTGGAAATAAAGTAACTGAGCATCGCATCTGGGTCCTCTGTGCTGAATGTGATATCATCAGTAACATCATCAGTGACATCATCAGTGACATCAGCTGGAGGCAGGAAGTGATCAAGAGAAATCAGATTAAACTAAAACTAGCGATTTTAAGTGTAAAACTACAACAAAAAATGTGGTTCTGTTGTGGCTTAAGGTGCAAGAACAAGAGGAATGACATTTGAGACGATAAAATAAGATTTATCTGATATTTCCATAAACAGTTAGACATTTGTTTATTGTTACTATGACAACCGCTACAATGGAAATAGATAGGAATCGAGCTTCCTGCCTCCAGCTAAGCCCGGACTGTTTACAAACAATCAAATGTGAATAGTCCAAGCATTCCAAACTTCTGGTGCTGTACGTGAGCCGCCGGGATTCAAACCATCAACCTCTTGGTTACAGGACGACCCGTCTGAGCCACGGTCACCCCAATGGTCAAACAATGGCACAACATCCTAAAACTAATGCAGAAAAGCTGTTCTCTGCAGAGCTGTATGGGGCGGCCCGGCGGCAGGATGTAGCCGGGCCTGTAAGGTTCTGTGAGTTGTGTTTGTGCACTCACGTCGTATCTCTGCCGTGGCGTATTTGGGGATCATGGAGTCTGTGGTGAGCTCCGGGTGCAGGATACAGCCGTGAGTGTAGGCGTCCATGGGCAGCCCGTCCAGCAGCGTTCTGTACTGCTGCACCCGCTCGAACAGAGGCGACGACTGCTCCGGGATCAGCTGGGCAACTGAGTCTGCAGCGAGGGAGAGACAGGAACAGAGTCAGACCCAAACCGAGAGAGTTTACAGAGCGCCCCCCGGTGGAACATCTGTGGTGATGTGAGTGACACTTCCCGGTTTATGGACTAACCTGGGACTGAAAGAGAGACTAAACCAAGAGTAAACCAGAGACTGAGTCAGGATTAAACCAGAAACACAGGACTCAACTAAAGAATAAACCAAGGACAGTTAAATGGTCTTGAACTAAGTGTATGTGCCCTTGATTTTAGGAGGTATGCTTTTGCACAAGGTGAGACACTGCAGGTGAAAACATCGATCTTTGACATAGTGGTCAAAGTTGATAGTTTTCTCAAAATTAGATTTCTTTAAACTCTTGCAACAACATCTCCACTTTAGTTGCTCCGACAGACTCCAACCCCTCCAGTCTTATTTCAGGTAGTGGCCTCAGGAACAAAACAATCCGTCTTCTATATCAATAAAATAAAATTATAAACCTAGTTCAAGCCATTATTTAAATTTCAATACTGAGAATTAGGGATGGGAATCGAGAACCGGTTCTACAAGTGGACTCGGTTCTGTTTGAGCAAAGCATCGGAACCGTACGCCTACTTCATTATCGATCCCTGTTATCGATGCTCCCGCTCTGAAAACACTCTTTCTGCGCCGCGGAGCTAGAAGCACGTGCGTAATGACATAGTTCTCAGAGTCTATTGCTGCCTCGAAGTAAGCAGGGAAATATCGGCCCAATCTCAATTCTACCCTTAGCCTCCGCTTCGCCCTTCCCCTCCGTTTAACGCGTTCACGAGAGACGAGTCGTCAATTAAAACCGTCCATTGTTATAAACGTGTCAGTTCTACGTTTTCGCTTTGCTGCTGCGAACGCTCTGTTTATTTGCGTTGTATTGCCTGACTTTGGAATTTCTTTCCAAACTTTCGATATGTCACTATTGACCTGACACACGCTGTGCTCTGAGCCTGCGTCCGAGACTGACCTGGTCTGAGCGCACCTCGGCAGCCTCCGCTCAGGCCCGGGGCTCAGAGCGGAGGCTGCCTGTCCCCGCCCTGAGCGCACTGTGAGCGAGTCCAGAGCCGTGTGAACGTATATTGGTTAGGCAGTGCTGAGGGACAAGATTGTCCCCAAAATGCTTTTTCTGTGCTTTTTTACCCATTTACTAATAATACTTGCAATACACAAACTATCCACCAAGGGGTGCTGCAGCACCTTCAGCACCCTGGGTTCCCACGGCCTTGAGCGGGTCTACCTCTGCCCGTCCCCGCTATGAGTGCACTGTGAGCAGATCAGCTGATCTCTCGCAGCTCTGGCTAACAGGCTTGTTGCAGTTCACACTGTCGGGGAGAAGGAAAAATAGATGAAAATCTGTAGGGTTTGGGCTGAGACCGAGTCCTGTTGTTTAGGTTTTACAAAACAGCATCAGTCTGTTACAAGTTACAGACACTTGTTGAAAAGTACAAATGTTACCATTATATTTTAGAGGATGCCAGGCAGGCTGAGTGCCAGCAGGAGCCACAGTATATTTGGAAACTTGCTTAATTTAATGAATGAATTAATTATTTTTTTCTTGGGAAAACTAACAATGTGTCTTTTTGATAGAGTTTATCGAAAGCACATTCATTCCTTGCTTTTCCTCAACACACAGACAAGTCAGGTATCAATCAAGATTTTTATATGAAAACATAAAATGAAAAAAACAAAATCAGTTTTTGGAATAGAACAGCTTATCTGTATAACACGTTTCACATGAGACAGTGCAGGCAGATTTGATCTTCATATTTATGTCAGTAATCTACAACACAAGTTTTAAATCCTGGTTTAGTTTTAAGCGGAGTTTTGATGACTCATGTTTTTCAATGGTGCCAATATTAGCGAAGGACACTGTAGCTACAAAAACATCCACGGAAATGCAGTTTGGGTAAAATGATACTTTTGAAACGTCATGCACCAAATCAGTAAAACCAATCTCCGCTCACAGACGCCGGGACTGTGACCTTGCACCACAGCCCGGGAGGAAACAGAGACGACAAAACATCTTTATGATGATTAAGACCAAAGATTCTATTTCCCCGCAGGAGAATATGGAGAGTCCCGAACTTTGGACATGCAGGGCAGGGCTAAGAAGACAGACAGCTTTTAAAAGAAAATGCGTCCAATCAGTTTACAACTTTGCCAAACCTGTGCTTAGTAATTGTTTTTACATTTCTCAAAAAACAGTATAAGAGAAGTGTGTTTGAGAAATATGCTAAAGACATGTGATCTTGTTCGTATTAATTCCAAGTAATTTTGTATTACTGTGAACCTGTTTAACCACATCATTGCTGATAGAACCAATGTCACCAACATCTAAGTTTAAGTCGTTATGAATTATAGGAACTATAATTCATAACCTTTCAACAGGTTCATAAATCTTGTCTTTTTAAATGCACCCCCAGTATAGGGCTCAGAACTGCCTCTCAACAATAACTAGTTAGGGCAGCAGGGTGAGGGCTTGCTGGTGGGGGGCTACTGCCCTCTACCTACTGGCCATATTACACCCTGGCTTTTTAAGGCTCCTCACTAGACAAGGCAAACAACAAAATAATAAAACAATCACAACCAATATTTTACAGTGGAAATGGGAATTACAATAATAATGGGTCGTGTTGACTATGTAATACTTATAACTAAATTAATAGTCAATTAATAGAATGGTGTTTATAAGTAATGATTGGATATGGTTATTATGTGAACGAGAATGAGGAATAAGAAAAAAAGTACAAATTGTAAATAAAAATAAGTAATTCAGGAATTTGTAATGTAAAGTGTTATATTGTATGAAAACATGAGATGTTGTATCACTGTATCTGGAATGTAAATTAATCTTGAATATGGGGGAAGGCACTTATAAGCTTTCTTGCTTCGGCCTTCGGTTTTTTGTTGCTTTGTTTGTTTTCTGCACTGCAATAATGTTGTTGTAAATAATCACTCAAATAAATCCAATCAATCAATCAATCAAATGTTCATAATCAGCACAAAAATCACCAGCAAAAACCAAAGATGATGTTGCTGTGACATTTCTGCTTCCGCTGATTTTCACAGGTTTTGGCGCAGTTTTCCTCATGTTGGAATTGGGCGTTTTTTTAAGCCATTCCGCGGGTGAAAAAAACTGTTGCCTTGCTGTTTTCAATGTAAAATTGGCTATTTCTATCTTATTTTTTGATCAAAATCACTATTTCGAATGACACAATCTCAAATCCAAGGCTCTGTAAGCTGCTTTTTCAATAAGGGGCGGTTTCTGATCATCGCGGGAGCACATGGACTCTGTTTACTGGTAAACAATATTGAAAATTCCAGCCACGCCGTATGTCCGTGGGTTTTCACATATTTTTGGGCAGGTTTGGCTGCCCAGACCTGGCAACCCTGCGACACGGAGCCACCAATACACACTAATGGAATCACGAAGAAGCTAACAGGCTAACGGGCAAAGCTAACTGCTTGCTAGCGCCACTTAAACAGTATTTCCAGCCAGGTTTGAGTGAAAAACATGATCTCCATTGTGTAATTGGATGAACAATATCCCTCTGTCCCTTTGTCTTTTCTGTCAGCGTAGTATTTACTCTCACGGACAATTAATGAGTAAAAAAACGCAACATGCTACGACACCTGCAGTGGCGCTTATGGCCTCTAGGGTTACTCATGAGTTACTTAGTGCTGCATTGAGTTGCCTTGTGAACGAAATGCGCGGTATAAATAAAGTTGCCTTGCCTTAAAGAGAATTTCTTTTTTTTTATCCAAAGTTGTGTTTGATTGTATTCATGTTCATTGTGGATAATTTACGATATCAGATTCAGATTTTGTTTTTGTGACAGGCGTATTCCTAGTATCAACATTTAATCACTATAAGACAAAGCAGTTTGAGATGCACAAAAGGCCAAGTTCAATCTGTCTTTCATGTCAATCGCTGCAATGTGTAAAAAACTGACTCCCAATCCCCGGTGCAAAAAAGGAAAAAACTGAAGGCACATATTTTACACTAAGGCCTTCTAATCCCAGCCCAGTGACCGCAGATAAATCTATCATAGACCCGAGGTTCCCTGGGGGGGTTTCACTGCTCTGTGGTTCGTTACATAAGAGAACACTGTCTCACGTGACCGCTTCATCTTACACAGAGGAAACTGGACTTCTGCGTCCACATTTAACCATCAAAACCACTGCCGTTTCAAACCTGTGTCACAAATGCCTAAACTATACGACCGCTCGAGTGGCTACAACACCAGGTCACATGACGCCCACAAATGGAACGAAGTACAAAGACGTTTACAATCGATCTCTCTCTCACATCTAAAGCCCTTATTATTAGGTATGTATAAGCAAAATTGTACTTCCTTTACTCTCTTAACCACCGCATTAACCGAGCACATTTTCTCACAATGACTTTACCCATATGTAAAAGCTTCTTAGAAAATAAGCGTCAAAATAGCGACAAAATGAGACGTAAATGAGGATGAAAATGCTGTATAAATTAATAAAAAAATAAGTAAATAAATACTTAATAGCTGATTCATGAATAGGACTGGGTACCATTAAATGATACGGGAATTTTTTTTTTTTTTTTTTTTTTTAACGTTCTATTGGTATAGAGAAAAGGAAAGTATCAAAAGCAGGTACCGGAAAAAAAAATCTTATATCTTTAGATCCAAGTTTTCATGCGGTTGACTTGTTTCAGCTCAAATTTTAAAAAAAAATTTTGGCCCCATTTTTCTTAATTTCTTTACAGACATTTTTCTTATTTTTCCTCATTTTTTACCCAATTTTCCTTATTTTTGCAACAATCTCTCCCATTTTTCCCTATTTTTTCCCATATTATTCTCCATGAATAATATTGTACATTTCCAGATCTTACATTGCTCTGTTTTCTAACAAATATTTTAGTGTAGGTATCGGACAAAGTATCGTCCAGGTATCGGTATCGGAAACTAAAGATCGTTAAAGTGCTGGTATCGGAAAAAAAATGTAGCGGTACCCAGCCCTATTCATGACCATTTATACAAACCTCAGCTCAAACAAAAACAAATGCTTTTCTCCAGTTTCATTTAAAGCAGCACTAAGTAACTCATGCCCCTAGAGGCCATAAGCGCCACTGCAGGTGTCGTAGCATCTTGTGGTTTTTTACTCATTAATTGTCCGTGAGAGTAAATACTACGCTGACAGAAAAGACAAAGGGACAGAGGGATATTGTTCATCCAATTACACAATGGAGATCTTTTTTTTTTACTCAAACTTGGCTGTAAATACTGTTTAAGTGACGCTAGCCCGCAGTTAGCTCTGCCCGTTAGCCTGTTAGCTTCTTCTTCGTGATTCCATTAGTGTGTATTGGTGGCTCCAGATGAAAGACCCCCAATCATTCCATTAACATTTGTATTACCCCCAGAGGGACTACGGAAAGGATTTATTAAGGTAAACAAGTTACTTAGTTCTAATTTAAAGCACAGACATCTTCCATTGTCTCGTCCAAACTCCAAAACTAGGAGCTGTTTCTGCCACAGACAAAGCTGCGAACCTGACGATTATAAAGTGCCATGACTATTATTGAGATTGACGATTTATCTATTTGAAACTGCTATTATTTTTCCAAAATCATCCAGCCCTAGATTGTGTTTTGTGTCTTTCTCTGCAATTCCACTAACAGGACTTTTACAGATTACAATTTGATAATGCCATAATCTCCGACGGAGGGCAGCTCGTTGTTTGTAAGTGATTTTCATGGTAATCACACCATTCAAATAATCTTTTTTGTGAATCGTGTTCAGCAGAGATCGGCTCGTTGATCGTCAGGAAATGACCGAAATAGGAGACTGGTCAGAACGTCTGCATTTCAAGGCGGTAGCAGCAGATTCTATACCTTTTTCCTGTCGTTGAAGTCTTAACGGTGAGTGGTATTGGAACCTAATGAACACTCGACAGACTTCTCACAGACCAGAGACTCCCCTGGGGCTCTGTGACCACACGAAGAATCACATCATCTCCATAAAAGGGTCACGATGTACAGCGGTTAACTATGAGCACTGCAACCAGAGGCGTGCTGGCCATAGGGAGAGTCAGGATGTGTCCCGGTGGGCCGCTCGGTTCCGGTGCCTCTGAGCTGGGCCATCAGAATAAAATAATGAAATAATAACAGACTCACAGTTGTGCTATTCCAGGCCTAAAGGCTTTAACTGGGCTGTAGCAGGAGCATGAGCTGCTGTTCCAGATATAAATGAAGTAACACAAGCGTAATTGTCATGGAAGTCTATCAAAAGGGAGGGAGATACCATTTGATATTGAACTAACTCAGAGGGGTGTTTAAGTGGAACACCCCTCCGCTTTAGTTCAAGTTGGTGCAGTCCAATCCAGCGGAGACAAGTGTCCGCGCGAGTAAAGAGAGAAAAAGGCAGTGAAAGGTAGAAAAGTGGACAAATAAATGTTTTTTATCTACATAACTTGTGCTGATTGTGGGTTTGTATCAGGCTCAGACTGTGTGTGCAGCGGCCCATGTGAAAAGAGAAATTGTTAATGTGGTATTTGATCCAGCGACCTCTTGTACTTGAGACCAGCGCACTATTACGGAGCTATAATTCCGGGCCGGTCTTCTCCAAATTCACGCCCTTGCCTGCAACTCATCGAGCGAGGATAGTCTGCACTTTTCTAATGGCCTGAACTTTTCCTACTTTAACACAGTGCCCTCTGTGTCTATATTAGCAGCTTTGATAAATATGAGCAAAGATAAATAATTGTAAAAAATAAGTAATTGTTTAGTGCCGGTTTAGTCCATTAATCTTTGCTGGAGAACTGCATAAGTCACGGCGGCGTGTTCGCTCCGCTCTCTCCGCTCTGAAGGGCGGACAAAATACAGATCAGGATAGTTTCTTGCTTCAGCAGAGTTCGACTGGGTCAAACTCCACAGTTCAGATCGCAACTAAAAACAAGAGCAACATCTGGACTTTGAAAGTAAAAACCTCCACACTGGCTTTATTTCAACTGAATATTTCGTCCTTTTACAAGAGATACAACGATATCAAAATCTAATCAAACAGTGCGATATTTATTGCGATATTGTGGAGAGGCTCACAGTTTTGTATAATAACTCACGATATTGTGTTTATCATGATAATAACAAAACAAAAAGACAAAGACTGTCCTATCCTTTAGTTTACTGTATGTTAAAGTTTTTCTTCAGAAATATCAAAAGATCTACATCGCAAGTGACAAGAAGAGACCTGAACTTTTCGGGATGATGAGTTGTCAGATGTCTCCGCATGTCGGGCTCTAAAGTAAAAGAAAAAAGAAAAGAAAACAGCGCAGTGTGGGCCATGTGCTCGTAAAGTGCTCGTTTCAGTTTCAGCTGAAAAATTCATGGGAACAGAACTTTTAAGTTGGATTATGACCAAGATTGGATTTTACACATTTGTATAATTCACCAGCAGGACTTGGAGAAACCTTAACAGAGCCGTGCAGATTTCATGTGTCTTTGGATCAAACCCGACCAACCTGACCCGAAGAAAAGTGTTTCAGTTTGCCGACCCGAACCCGCACACATAAAAAAAAAGCAGGAGTCATGAGCTGAGGAACCTTTGAAATCACTTATGGACTTATCAGGAAACGAGGAGCAGAAACTATCATGAGGCTTTACTTCTACCACGTCATGGACAACTCTTTCTGTCAAACTAAACCGAGTTTGGACTAAAGTGGAGCAGCCTTAACCTGACGCTACAAGAAGTCGCTCTCCTCAGGTTAGTAAGATGCTGTGTCTTTGTTGTTTTAGTTTTACCTCGCTTCTTGCTGATGCATTATTTTCATCACATGTGCGTGTCACGTATGTGCTTGGGCACTGCTGTTGTGCCACATTTGTAGCGGTGACTAAAGTCATACAGATGCGAGAGGCCAGGCAGCATCTAAACAAAGCATGCTAATGATACATTTACCCCATAAAACTAAACATTCAACGAAACACAGCCGACTTTGTGTGGCATTTATGGATAAGAATGCACTGTTTTTTGAAGGATATCTGCCCTTTTATTATCGTAACACGACCTCGACGATAGAGACACAACGTTAATATCGTTACATCCCTACCTTTTACACAATATAACCTTGATTCTGAGGCGGTCTACAATGGAGCTGAGTGAACATGCGTGTAGTGGAATCAGAGAGTTTGTCGCGTCCCCCAGATCCCCACAGCTGTCCTCCAGGGGGCAGTGTGAGCGGCGTGCAGGTGGTGCGTATACCTCCGGTGAAGTTGGTCTCCAGGTAGTCGATGATGTGGCTGTACTCGCTGATGATGGTGTCTCCGTGGAGAAACACCGGCACCTCCTCCCCCAGGTTCAGCCTCATGAACCAGGGCTCTTTGTGCTCCTGCAGCGGGAGGCTCACGTCCCGCTCCTCGCAGACAAGGCCCTTCTCGCAGATCACCAGGCGCACCTACAAACAGACACGCCAACACGGTTATAACCGAATCACAGCTGTTCGTTTTCACCGAGACTAACTGGCCTCATCTCCTGAGGACGCAGCTCAAGTCTCCAGCTCGTCTCCAGGCCGGTGATATAGGCCTTTATCTTACATCTGTTGGTGCTATGGCGCTATTTTGACCTAGTTTATATGTTTATTTGAGCAGCAAACACTCTGCTCAAAAGGAGTGGGCCGAAGCAAGAGCTTATAAGCCCCACCCCCAAAATCAATACAATTAAAATCATCATTTCACAAGAACATAGTGGAACAACAAAGGAACAAAATGGCAACAAGGAAACAACAGCAAAACAAAACAGACCCTACACACCCGCAGCATCCGACCATACCCCAAAACAGAGCAATACTGATTATGTAACAACTAATTACAAAACAACTATGATAATGCTACATACTTACAAACTATTTACAAAGAACTATAACTTACAAAACACTGTGTGAAGTGTTCGTACATCAACAGAAAAGAAGCACAATTACAACAACGGTCTAGTTTCATGTACGAAGTCTAGTACAAAGCAAGTAACAAAAGGCGATCATTACATTTCTTTCAGATGGTTACCATGGTAACATTGTTAGCATTACCAAAAGTCACTAGTTTATGTTAAAAAGACAGATTAATATACATATTATACTCCGTGATTGATATGATGTACATTTATCATGTAAGCCCTACACAGTGTAGTGCGTTACAAAGCCAGGTGTAGAGCGGGCCAGTTGTAGAGGGCAGTAGCTCCTCATCAACAAACCCCTACACAGCTGCCCTAACTAACTGATTTTGTAGATGATGTTCCTTTGCTGTGTGGTGCGTTAAAAGTCGAGGATTACAAGCCCGTTGGAAGGATCCCTCTCAACAGATCCATAGCTCGCCTACCCTAATTCTCTTTGTAATTTTGAGCAATAGAATGACAACCGTTAAGAGCAACATTATTCTTCCTTAAAAAAAGCAATTTGATCCTAAAACGATTTATGCAAAGATTCCCTTTGGCCTAACGTCCGTGTTGACCTTGACATGCAGCTTAACTTGCTAATTATATGGGTAGGGGTGGGCGATATGGTAAAAATAGAATATCACGATTTTGAATTATAAACTTACGATTTCGATTTTATCACGATTTTTTTATAATTACAGACTGAAGAAGAAAAATACTATACTAATTTATTCAACTTTGTGATAATCAACACAGCAATCATAAATAAAAGAGACGGGTAAGCGGAGAGCGCGTCTTTGGATCATATACTTAAACGCAGGTGCTCTTCAAGGATCCGGGTACAAAAAATGAAGCTAGAGAGGAAGAAGGCGATCCGAGGCAGTCTGACTAGATAAAGATAGATATTTCGACCACATGAAACGCGTCGGCTAAAGCTAAAGTGATGTCCCGATTATAATAAAGGATTTGTATCTAGTCAGACTGCCTCGGATCGCCTTCTTCCTCTACAGCAATCATAGACTTGGACCTAAAGCAAACTCACTTTATGAATGAAAAACACAATAAAATTCCAGATAATGAAATGAGGTTGAAGTAAGTAAAAGAGTAAGTTTGGTAAATGCTTGTTGCCGTTTGGCATCTTTTCTGAGAGGTCCATCTCATGACATCGAGCTGCTGTAAATGTAACACTCTGTCGCACCCTTTCACAATAAGAGTCTTACTGAACCGATAACATGCAGCGACTTTTATGTGTAAAACTCAAACAGGAAGACGTTTGTCACTGTTAGGCGATTTAACAATAATGAAATCAAAGTCACGGTGTTTTTGGGGAACTTTTATATTTTCAAAGACATGGATAAACAGAGCATTTGTGCAGGATTTAAATTAAACAGATGAGAAGGATGCGGCGCCTGACAGAACTGTAAGGACACACTCGCTTCTTCGCACATGTGCCAGGTAAATAAATAAACACACGCTCGCATTAGCGTCTGACATTGCTCGCACGATCCCACAAAAATAACAGATCGTCAGCTCTGGAGATCGTAAGACGGTCTAATATCGTCATATCGTCCAGCCCTATATATGGGCATCAGAAGCTAGTTCTAGTAAGAAAGAAACCAGTGAGGAGAGATGGGCGTCTGTGTGAAGGATACACCAAGGTCCCCGTAGAGCTATTACCCTAAATAAGATTGATGAGCGCGGATCACACGGGGGAAAGAGGAGCTGGATCCTGGCAGAATGGTATTTTTCTGTCGCTACTGTCCCATAAAGTACAATGGATGATTTAGAGACACCGTCGGGACAATGAGACGAGCCCAAATGAGTGGAACGCCAGTGTCAGACAGAAAAGTGTTTCACATAATGTAAAAAATGGTCAAATGGTAATTTCTGGAGCTCAATCAACACAACATGATGAGAGGAGGTCAATGCTTTTAGTCTTAAGGGCCTGTTTCACCGGTCTGGAGACTCGTTGGAGACTCGTTGGAGACATGAGTTGCCGCTGGTCACGGAGATGTGTCCAAGACGTCCCCTGGAGATAAGTTGAGAACGAACAGGTTCGATTTCAGCGAGACTGCATGAAGACTAGTCTCCACACGGTCTCTGAGAGGTCTCCGCGGTCTCAAGCAGTTGTGTTGAGAATACTTTTTGTTCTCCTCAACCTGCGAGACGTTTCTGTGACGTCCCGGCAATGTCTCTGAGACCTGTCGGATACCAGGAGATCTCAAAGAGACGCCATACGACAACATTGCCACAGCTGCTTGAGAACGCGCAGACCTCTTGGAGACGATGAGTAGACTCCGCTGAAATCGAACCTGTTCGTTTTCACCGAGACTGCCCGGAGACTCGCCTTATTGCCAGTGGACGTCTCTGAGACATCTCCGTGACCAAAAGAAAGACATTTTTACCTTTGGCGACAGACAGCCTGAGTTTACGTCCCTGTTGTTTACGCTGCAGCGAGAGGCAAAAACAAAGATTGTTTGTGAGAGCGCTCACTCTTGTACTAGACATTTTTGGTAAATTATTAGTGACAGGGTGAGCGCGCCCACTGTGTAAAGATCTTTGACGTGTGAAGTTGGTTTTGTTTTGTTGCAGCTCGTATTTAGAAAGATGTTGTTGACGTTACGGCCCCAGGCCTCCAGTCTCCCTCCAGTTTGTATTAGTTTTGGTTGTGTGGCTAATTTCCCTTTGTCCTCAATGGAAACCTGGCTGTGTGAGCCCTGGTCTGGGATTGGAGGACTCATTTCATGCTCGGTTCTGGTTGGCTGCTCGTCCCTGGTCCTGATTGGTGCGGCATCTCAACACCTGGCCCCAATCAACCTCCTGCTGCGGCCACGCCTATAAAAGGCCACGCCTATAAGAACATTCAGGGCTGCTGGCCTTTGTGGTCAGTACGCCATTTTGTGTCTGTGTCCGGTTTGTGTCATTAATGACTTTGTGTGTGTCTAGGGACCACTCGAGTTTGGTAGGCTGCTGGCCTTGGTGGCCATTTTGGTTGTGTCTCTTTTGGAATGTTAGGATGTGACGTGGGATCAAGAGACACTCGCTTTGTTTGGTCATGACTTTGTTTGTGTTTAGGCCTACAGTACTTTTGTTGTTTTAGTTTAGGTTACACTTTTGTTAACCTTTTGTAATTATTGTAAATATTCCCTTTTGGTTGAGTGTTTTATCATTTTGTTAAACATGACCTTTTACACTCCTTTGTTATTAAATTACAACTTTATTCATCCATTTTTACATCTTGGTTTTTGTTACTTCCTTTAATCTAGCTGAGCCGGGTCGTAACAGTTGCTTTCTGTGCTGTTTTATGAAATCCTGAATGATACTTTTTCATACCTATGTTATTTTAATTCAATTAAAATAACATAGGTATCGGGAAAAAAAACGGTACCTAGCCCTAGTGTTCTTGGGCTAAAATTGAGTTCAGGCAAAAGCAGATGCTGGAGCTAGAAAGACTGAGATCCTGGCTGCATGGATTGGCTCAGCCTAAATGTTTGTATTTCTCTAAAATAAGCCTCTTCTCACTCCCTCACACATGAGCCACTTGTTTGTTTTGCAGAGAAATGCTTGTGCGACTCGCTGACACCTCCCCCTCCTCCAATACTCTGCAGAAGTGAATATTTAAATCTACAGTTGGTCGGAGGCGCCGGCCAGAGCAGACGGTTGTGTCCTTGGGCAAGACACTTCACCCACTTTGCTGCCTGTATAAATGTGAGTGAGTCGTGGAGGTCAGAAAGGCCTTTGGCACCGACTGGAAATCAAGTTTCTTTCAGTCACTACCTGATTCATTAAGAGCTCTATCCCCACAGGTCGCTGGGACTTTTTAAGGTCACCGTTAGCTCCTTTATGGAATAATAGAAGAATCTTAATTAGTAGGGAATTAGTTGACTGGCAGCAGTGGCGTAAAGGGGGAATCTCAAGTGTTCAAAATCTATTTGATGCAAAGACTAATAGTTATCTAAGTTTAGATCAGATGGTCGCTAAATATAATCTGTCACGCAGTCAATTCTGGAGATATGTCCAATTGCGTAGTTCCCTATCTAAATGGTTAGGAAGCCCTTTCATTTGCCCTTCAGGTAGCCCTGTACATAATATCACTACAATGTATAAAGAAATCAGAAGCAGATTTATTCCGTTTAAGATTATCCACAGATGGCATTGAATCCCCCCAACAGCTCCACAAATGGAACTTGACTCCCACAGACTCCTGTTGTAACCAACATGGTGGATCCATCGCTCACATCCTTTGGAGTTGCCCAGCTCTTCAGGATTGGTGGAAAAATATTATGGACATCATTTTCACAGTATTAAAAAGAGATTTATAATTTCTGCAAAACTCTCTGTTTTGGGTTCAACCACAGAACTTCCAGACTCACACTTTTCATCCTTTGAAAGAAGATGGATAATACTCGCTCTCACAACAGCAAAACTGATTTTGTTAAGACATTGGATGAAAAAACAACAATGGCATCCTATGAGAAAGTCACTTATGGTCTTCTTAATAAGCTACATCAATATGACTGGTCTGCTTTCACCAACTGGCTGACTGTACCTTAATGTATAAGCGGAATGACTAATGGTCGGTGTGGTGTTCTATGTATGCTTGTTTCTGTTTTTAAACAAGAAAATTAATAAAGTGTGCATTATTTAAAAAGAGCTCTATCCCCAAGTCTCCCTCCCCCCTCCACTTTGCCGTGTAGCTATTGCCAGTTTCTTTCTTTTTTTGCATAATGCTCCGCCTCTAAGACAGCTGCAGAACATCCAGAACCCTCCTGCTCGAGTCCTGCCAAGAACCAGGAAACGGGACCACATTACTCCGGTGCTCCAGTCTCTGCACTGACTTCCTGTCGCTCAGACAAGATTAATCTCTTAACCCCCCACTTAACCCCCACGCCTCATTTCCTTGTGTTGTAACTTTTTCATGACATTTTAGTCTTCTGACAGCTGCAGCGCTTCCAGAACCAGGAAATACGACTACATTAGTCCAGTGCTCCGGTCTCTGCACTGGCTTCCTGTGAATAGAATTTAAAGTCTTTTCGTGGCTTAGCACCAAAGTCCATCTCTGACATTTGTAAAAAGGGAAGATGAAGCTGTAAAAATCTTTAAAAATCAGGTGCTCTTCCAGGACGGGAACAAAGCATGGAGTTAGGGATGTCAAGATTAACCGGTTTTACGATTACCACGATTATAAAAAGACGCGGTAGGTTATCCGTAAGAATTTCAGAAGCCACGGTTTACCGCGGAAATTTTTCACGCTGACGCACGAGCCTCTGCACGCCATAAACAGCGCGTAAACTCACCCGTAGTTGAGCGAGGCAGAAGGACGCTCTCCTCCAGTGTTGTATCCACCCAAAAACGATTGAAGTCAGCAGAGTGGGACCTCTTTAGGATCCAAAACATGACCAAGGCGTTGTTGTTGTCGATGGAACATCCGTTATGCAAACCCTGTCGTCAGAAAGTTGCAGCAAAAGGCGCTGATATCGGCTACGTCGAATATAAACAACATCTTGGAGATAATCCTTCGCTGTAAATGTCCAGGTCAAGGTAACGAACTGCATAATTCCCAAAAACGTTGTCCAAATGTTGGGAAATAGCCACAACTGGCTCAGGATGTAAACAAAAAGCTAACGCGCTCCGCTCTGCTTCAGCGTAACAGAAAGGAAAGTGAAACCGCGCACATGTGGAAATCAGCTGTTCAAAAGAGTCTCCTTAGTCATTTTGTAAACACGTTTCATTCTCTGTTCATCAAAACATCTGACAAATAATTAAGCAGCAGCAGAACTTTAGAGAACAGGAAACCTAGCCTAGACTGTGGCCTGATAATATATAGTCAAATAATTATGATAATTATGGTCATTATAAAGAAGTAAAGTTGACATTGTTTTGTATTATTTATTGTAGGCAAATTATTTTAATGCAAAACCATCTTAAAACATTTTTCATTTTTAGAAACCGTGAATGTTTACAAGTTTAAGTATTAAAAAGCTTTTTAAAGACAAAAACTAAAAATATCAGTTATTTCCTTTCATTTGGTCGATAATCGTGAATAATCGTAAAATCGCAATATTTTCTTTCACAATAATCGTGACTCAAAAAATTGAAATCGTGACAGCCCTACATGGAGTAATACGAAACTTGCCTTGGCGGATGCTGCAAGTGTGGCAAATAGATCCGAGGCACTCTGATGGAGATTAAAAATCCTTCAGTAGGAGAAGGGACAACACGTTCCGACCAAAACTCGTCTTCTTCAGAGCATAGTGCATTTTCCTGTTCTTTCCCTTGTGATCGGCCCACGTGACTGACCATTGCACCACCTGTGTTTGTATGATTGTTCACTATGCGCCGAAGAAGACCAGTGTAGGGCTGAACGATTTTGGAAAATAATCTAATTGCGATTTTTTCCTTCAATATTGCGATTGCGATTAAATATGTGATTATTGTTGCAAGGTCCTCTTCTCGTGTATTTTTCACCTAACACAAGCAATAAATCAGTCTGTTTCATAACAAACAATATTGATTAATTTGAAGTGAAAATTGCAACAATAAAGCAAACAAAATTGTTGCCTGACCTATTCAAAATTTGTAAACATGTGGACTGCACTTCTTAAACTGTCTGAACTTAACAGTACAGTCTATAAATAAAAGATAAATTAGATAGATAGATATTTAAAAAAAAAAAAAAAAAGATAAACTCACTGATCCAGTCAGTAACATCACCCATACTAAAGTGCAGGAAAAGTAAGAACAAACGTCTGCTTTAACAAGTTGGAAAAGTTTTAGGAAAAAAACTCCCAATTAATACAAAATAAACTATTGATTAATTTCGGCCAATCAAATCCCGGTCTGAGCTGCGACTCGTAGCTGCTTCAGATGCGCGTTATTGATGGACACGGAGAGGCCAGATGGAGCACACGCCAAAACACACTGGAACTGGGAGCAGCATTTTGGTTTTGGGATGTAACTTTGGACAATATGAAGAAAGAGAAGAACAGTGACGCAAGGAGACGGAGACATGAGGTGCCAAACACAGACACGTTTTAATTTCTCTTTGACTCGCAGCCATTTAGTGACATTTCAGCTTAAACAGCACATTTACTCAGTAAAGACATGACACGGAGTCCTGCCTCGGATCGTAGTTTCCAACACTTTTCATACAGCAGTTTAGTGTTTATATCTAGCGTCTGTACTACCTACGGAGGGCATTATGCGGTAGATGCAAAGGTAAATAAAGGCACATGGAACATCAGGTCATGAACCGTCATTATGCTTTTGAGATAAGTTCTTTATCCACAACATTCCCAAACATAAGCCTCCTAAACTGAGCCACAAACGACTCTTTACTCTTTACAAGCAGCACAGGCTCACCTATATCTGTGGAGGAGACGTGTGAATCCGGAGGTGAGGGAGTTTCTGTGATCATCAGAGCGTGTAGTTGCAGCGAGGGAATGGCGTGATTAGCGCTGAGGCTAACGCAATGCTAACGGAGAAGAAAGCAACAGTCCTTCGCGGTGGCTGCATGATAAACGCTGATATTTTCACAGTACATCCACAATCTACCGCGCACCTTAACTAGACTGAGACGTAAACAAAAGCACGCGGCGGACTTTGCTGCCATATCTCACTGCTCCATTCACTTCCAAAATCGCGTGCCCTGCGATTACGAAATCGCGTTGTGTAGTATCGCGATAAAATTGCAAATGCAATTAATCGTTCAGCCCTAGACCAGTGTTTTGCTCGAAGCGCGTTGTCCCTTCTCCTAATAAAGGACTTTTTGCCACACTTACAGAATCCACCACAGCAAGTTTCGTATTACTACAGCTCTGAGGGGTCTCCTGGTTGTTCCCAGAGGAAAGACTGAACACGGTGAGGCTTATGTTACACTCTGGGACAGTCTTCATGAGGATGTGAGACAGGCCTCACTCTGACAATGTTCAAATCTGACACTGAAAGTATTTTATCTGCAGTCTTTGCTGTTTACTGTAATTAATTATTTGAACATTGATGTTGTATGGACTCATTGAATTACCTTGTGTATGAAAGGCAGCACATTTCAGACGGAGATTTCCACATCTCCTTCTGACACGTGGGAACGAGAGCTCTGCTGGTAACAGATCTCATGTCTGCTCCGAAAGAGGGAACATACGAAATATAATAAAGATATAGACAGATGGAGCCCATGCCTCGAGGTAAGAGCGCATTTAAGAGGCTGGGAAATCGATGCAGACCTGGCAACCCACGAGATTTACGCCTTCGCTGCACCAGGAGGTTTTCACTGCGAAACGGAATATTGGATTTTGACTCAATCTAGTTTTTTCACTTGTTCAGATTTGTTTATTTTAGGACATACAATTTCTTTGGGTCTTAATCGTTGCACATCAAGTTCCACCTCGTAAAATATTTGAACCTTTGTGTATCACTGAGCTCAAATCTGGAATTATCTGGGTATAAAAGGCTATAAAATAGAGCTAAGTTGGACTAAATAATGCTTAAACCAGAAAACACATTACTATGGCAACAATGAAATTACCCCCAATAAAAATGAATGAGGTTTTAAATTGAAGAGTCTCTGTACCGTAGTGCCTCTTAATGTTGATTGAATCTAATGACTAATATAGTCTATTAACTTAAATGCAGTGCCGTAATTATCTGCTTGTGCTCTGACATTAACAGCCTCTTTGTTCAAAAGTTGTTACAGATAAACTGTAGTGATGACAGTTGTAACCTTCTCGTTCTTAGGTAGTTTTAATTACACGCTGCACTAGCGCTGGACAATCAGTCAAAATGAAATCACAATCTCAGCCAGTGGCAGCTGGTGGTTTTTCAAAGATCATTATGTTTTCTATTCTTTATCACAGACCTGAATAAAACTGCACCAACTTTGTTGGTTGTTGGTTGTACGAGACTTTTTGTTCAAATCAAAAGGTTAAAATTCAACAATAGGTCACGTTCACGTTTTAGAACATGAGGTCATGATGTCATGATGTCAGGTGGAGGGCAGGGGCTACTCTATGGGAGAAATAGTTTTTGTAACAAATCTCCAAAACGAAAATTGTTGACATGATGCTTCATGTTAGCATCGTGCTAATGCTAACGCTAGCTAGTGCTAGTTACAACTGCCATTTTTTTCGCTTCTACTGAACAATCTGCTGTGAAAAATATCCATATGGACCCGATTTAGACTTGACTTTATTTATGTGTGATAAATAAGTTCATATTCCACCAGAAAATGGCTAAAAACTGTGGAAAATTGTGTTTCCCAAATGAGTCTCTTTTCCCCGTCGGCAAAGCCACGCCCCCTTCTATGACGAGATGCCGTCTGTATATAGACTCTTTAGAATGTTGTGACGTCACGTGAACGCAGCCTATTGGATTAGGCCTAATATTTAGTGGAAATTAGGCTATTCCATCAGCGACTAAACCTTTCTTGGAAGCTAAGCAGGGAAGGGCCTGGTCAGTACTTGGATGGGAGACCGTTTAGTAACACCAGGAAGCCTGGGTGAATGTAATGAGTGAGTGAGTGGTTGGTGGTGGTCGGAGGGGCTGATGGCGCAGACTGGTTGCCTTGCTTCCGTCAGTCTAACCCAGGGCAGCTGTGGCTACAATAGTAGCTTACCACCACCAAGTATGGAGTGAATGAATAGAGCAATGTAAAGCGTCTTTGAGTGTCCAGAAAAGCGCTATGTAAAACCGATGCATTATTATTATTATTAAACCAAGTCCAGAACAGGGGTTAAACTGGAACAACACAAAGGAGGACAAAACAAAGAAAAGCTTCCATAAAACATTGTTCATGACTAATGGGTGTTACGACCCGTCCTTAGCTTTAATGCCAAGCCTCCGAGCAATTCATAGTCGGCCAATCAGAGGCTGCATTGTAATAAGCCAGCATCAATGGAACTTCACATCAAGCTTCAGCCGCTCTGAGGGACAGGGAAGACCACAATGACACTCCTGATTAACAACTGACTTTCTCACAACATTTAACACACTCTGGTGGATTTATAATGACATTTAATACCGAAATCAGCAAAATAAAATGGATCTCATTTGGCATTTCTTTCTGAAATTTTGGGGGGAGTTCAGCTGCCCTTGTAGTTAATGAGGAGCTGCCACTTGGTCAGTCACGATCATAATCATCATGGGACTTTATAATCATCAGGTTTACACTGACATTTCTTTGGCAGAAAAAACACGAGACAATGGAAGTTTTTTGTGCATTAAAAGAAACTGGGCAAAGCATTTGTTTGAGCTGAGGCTTGTAAAAGAGGTCATTAATCAGCTACATGTGTTCATTTTTATTATGAAATACTGGGGGGCTACGTTCAAGCTCATAAAGGAAACTTTCTGTTTATTGCCAACTTTTCTGTCTGCCCCTGCGGACTACATTATATATGCTGTATAATGCTTTATCTTGGTTTGTTAAACATTAACTCGCCGTGCTCAACTGCTGACCACCAAAACACGGCTCGGTTAATTATGACAAATGTCTGTTCATTTCTTCTTTAGGCTCGTTATATTTGCTCAACTGTGCATTCTCCCTCATCCAATCAATGCATAATCCGAATTGCTATGATTTAGATGAGGAAAGACATTTGTCAGATCAGTGTGTTCAACTCCAGGCAACTGGTAACTGGGATTTTTCCTACTTGAAAACGACTTACGACCTCAGTGCGTTCAGCTGAATAAACTCGTATGTAAAGTTTAAACATGAGCTATTAAAATGTATAGAAGGCAAAGAGGGGAAATGAATATGTGCGGCTCAGGACTAACTCAACACCTGAACGCAATTTCGTTGTACAATTGTACAATGACAAATAAAGCACTTAGTTAGATCTTAGGATTAAAATGATAATAAGCCTCTGCTCAAACAGCTTATTTGAAAGTATATGTTGGACAACATTCTTGGCACTTTGAATATGAAGCATTTCTGCTGATCAGAGTAAATCTCTGTGATGAAAAAAGAGGAGTAAGAAGGCAGCAGCGTGACGGCGACACGTTTCTAATCAAAACACAATTCAGACCCAATCATCTGCCAACGCACATGTTGACCGCACTTCATTTCCCATCATCCCTTTGGCCTTTGTAGTTCAGGTGAGCCCAGGTGCTACGGCCGCCTCGCTCTCACCAGTAACTGGGACCATCAGAGCCGTTTTTCCTATACGCAAAATACGCAAGGTGCGTAGGGCCCCGCAGCCACAAGGGCCCCGCATCTCAGTCAAACTACGGTGTTGTTTCACTGATTAATCAATGCGTTGTTACGGGACAGGCTCTCTGACAGCGCTCACTCACTCTCCGCCTACTTTGTCACATGTAACACTAAAACACAGCAGTCTGCTGAAGTGGATGAGCAGGAGACCGACCGCCTTCTCCCCGTCACTTCCAAGGCGCGAGTGCTTCTCCCCTTCGCGTCCCCGCTTGTCTGTCTGTCTCCCGGTGCTCGCCTCCCCTCCTGCTCGGGCCACGGCTGCATGTCTCTCGTGTCCCGGGCGCTGCTCTCATGTTTTCTCTGCTCGGACTCAGGGCTGCATCGCCACACACTCATTTAAACTCTTCTTATTGTCTCTAGCGGAGAATCAGGACAGTAGTTTGGTGAATAGACGAGAGTAAAGTCGTACACGTGGCCTTTTTGTCTCAAACAGGAGTTGACTCCACACGGTTCTCATGAGCACAGTTACTACAGTAACTCTGGTTCTCTGAATGTGCACAGTCTAAAACAAATTGGGCGACTCACAGGCTAATTCTCAGTGGTGAGACAGAAATAACCGTCAGGTGCAGGTTTCAGTTAGTTTTAAATCAGCGGTTCCCAAACTGTGGGTCAGGAACCAGAGGAGAGAGAATGGGACCATTTGCCATTTAACATTTTAAAAAGTGGGGAAAACAGACTAATAGTCCTGAATCCCAGTCTGACAGTGGATAAGTGGTTAGTGGTTCTCACACAGAGGGGCAGGGTCTGAATTGAAGTCATTATGTTCCACTTCTGCCCCGCACTACTGCACAGTGGAACTGTTTTTGACCGTAAATGGGTTCGCTCTTCGTCGAATAGCCATGGCATGCGTACTGTAGGGCCCCCGTGTGGATTTTTGCTTAGGGCCCCAGAAGGGCCAGCACCGGCTCTGAGGACCATCTAACCGGCAAAGACCGCCTGCAAAGACTGGGCTCGTCTGGCTCATCTTAAACACACCTATTCACCTTATTCCGCCCCACCCTCTTTTTGCCACAGATCAGCACTTCCTTGGTCATGACCTTTCCGGTAGAGCACGAAATCCGTCCATTAAGCGGAGAACGTGGGGAAATGTTAACCTCTATAATATGATGCAGAGTGGATTGATTTGTATAAAATGTCTAATGTTCATTTGCACCAACAAGTCAACACTGCCCTGTTTCTGTGGGCGGCCTGAAAACGGCTTTGTGTCGCTGTAGTAACTGATTTCATCTGGACTTCTGCAGTCCTGTGTAAACTTATAATGGCGGTGCCCACAGGGACTTCTGGAATAAGGTAAAAGAATATAAAAAAGCAGGAAGTAGTTTTCACTCTGCATTTACCGGCATGAACGTAGCCCCCCTCAGCGCCTCCTATTGGCCTGACCCACCATAAACACACTGTCTTGCTCCTGTTGAAATGGGGCTAACGTGTCTTTCTTTCCCCCAAACTGGTCCAAAAGCTGACCGTGCCAGACCCCATCGACGACACACAGTTCCCTACGTCACCTTTTATCGGGGGATAGTGTTGACTTTATCTAAAGTGATGACGGAGAGGCTGGTGTTCGCTTTCTGCTGAGTGACAAGGGTTTTGTTTTTTTTGGCACAGACTCAACATCTCACTTAAAGAGAGATGTGCCTTCAACACAACCGTGAGGAGTGAGCACTTTTAGGCCTTTCTATATTACACATGAGGCCATTTGTTGGGCACATGTTGGACAAGACTTTATGAAGCGAAAGCATATTTTCAATCGATAAGACTGCACTTCCTCCAAGCCCCCTCCTGTCATCTGTCAGCCAATCACAACCTGCTACCTCTGACTCGCAACCAATCAACTCTCTCACGCCATTCACACAAATTACCTGTGTCTCCTCTAAAATGTACATCGGCCCAAAGGAGATATTCACTATAGGGCTGGGACACAATATTGTTTTAATAAGTCCATCCATCCATCTTCTTCCACTTGGCCGTTCCCGGGTCGTGGGGGCAGCCGTTGGAGCTGCACCAGCCCCTATGGCTCCTCCTGCAGGTGGTGGGTCCACAGAAGGACGGCCTCATGGTTCTAACCGGGCCTGTTGGTCTCTCATAAGGGGCTTCTGAACCGCTCTCTGTCCGACCCGTCACCTAGGACCTGTTTGCCACCAAGCCCCCGACAACAGAGATCCAGGATCATTCAGGCTCAAACCCCTCCACCATGTTAAGGCGGCGGTTCCAGGAGGGGGTTTTAATAAGTGTTAAGTGTTTTTGACTAAAGATAGTTTTGTTAATTCCAGATCTGGTCCTGATTGGTTTCAGTAGTAGTAGTAGTGGTAGTTTATTTCAGTCGGTATCTTCACACTGGGTACGGCACGGGACCCTTAATTGGCAGCCCGTGGAGGGACTATAAGTCACCCCTCCCCCATCCATAGACTCAGGGCAGCGCTTTGGGCATTCGCTGAGTACCACATAGCCTCCCTGGTCAGGGTTGCGACGAAGACCTACGGCAGAGTTGGCAATCCAGAATCTATTAGCTGGTATTGGTAATGAAAGTGGATGAGTCACGACCTCCAAAGTCAACGGCTATTATAGGCGGACGAACGGAGGAGAAAGGAAATGGTGGTGATCCTTAGTCCACTCTGCAGAAGGCAACGGCGAATCACTACAGTATTAGCCTAGTCAAACCATGGACACGCCAGTTAAATGTTTTAGGAAAGACAGCGTAAAGGAGGAACCCGTAAGGCAGGGCGGACTCTCGCTGGGTCGGGATACCCTTAGGCAGTGGGGGACCCAGATCATCAGCAAGTTACCACGCCAAATCTTGGAACTTGGAATGTAAGGGCATTGTACCAAGCAGGAAAGAAATGGACAGACTTAAAGTTAAAGGGATATTTCAGGATTTTTGACATTGGGCCTCATTTCCTTGTTATCCAGAGTGTTGTTGATGTCTGGAGATATTTTTTCTTAAATTCATGCAGTTCTTATATTTGAAGATTCTAGTGGCGCTAGGCTAGGGCAAGGCTAAAGCATTTCTATGGTATCAGCTAGCCTGCATTAAAAACAGTCTGACCCACTCCACAGTGCACCTGAGGCAAATCACTTATAACACCAGACTAACCATATAAATGTCTGTGTTAATAGAATAATGTTTGACCTTGTATCTGACCTTGTATCACATGAATTACCACATTTTGAGGGACTATTTTCTCGCAGATCACTCCGCCGCTGCGTTAGCTTACAGCCACGAAGCTGATGCTGCTCAAATATAAGTTATTTTAAATGCAAAATGGTTATAATTATTCTATTAACACAGACATTTATATGGTTAGTCTGGTGTTATAAGTGATTTACCTCAGGTGCACTGTGGAGTGGGTCAGACTGTTTTTAATGCAGGCTAACTGATACCATAGAAATGCTTTAGCCTAGCATTAGCCTAGCGCCACTAGACTCTTCAAATATACGAACTGCATGAATTTAAGAAAAAAATATCTCCAGACATCAACAACACTCTGGATAATTAGGAAATGAGGCCCAATGTCAATAATCCTGAAATATCCCTTTAATATCCTTGGAATAAGTGAAACAAGATGGACAGACAAGGGAATGTTTTCCTCTCGGGAACACAGTCATCTTTTCAGGAGGCATGAGAAAAGAGTGGCCATAGTGTTTAGAGAACATCAAAGAGCCTGATGGGAAGTTTCAGACAGGGTAATGCTTGTGAAACTGGCATCTATAGACCCTGCCTGCAATATAGTAATAATTCAAGTTTATGCCCCAACAGCAGATTGAGAGAGGGTGATATCGAAAACAATGACTGAAAAGTGAAACACTTATCTAAAGCAAAACCCTATGACAGCTTAAATACAACTTAAAGTGCCAAGCATACAGCAGTTTTACAGTCTGCAAGATGAGGACTAATAATTTGTGTCAACTGGTTACAAAGTCAATTCACACTAGTCACACATACATTTCATCAATAGACAAAATATACTGTACACAGGAGAGTTTATATGCGATTTACTTCTAGTGCCGTATAACTGCAAATCACATTAGATTTGAATTGTTTTTAGAATGTGTTTAAGGATGTAGAGTTTTTAAGGTGTCATCCAGACTATTCCGTACATTTACTCCTCTGACTGAGACACATCTGGCTTTGGTGTTTGTTCCAAATATACTTTTTTTTTGATAAACATGAGTTCCTCTTAGATTATAGCCTCTCTGGGTTTAAACCTTTGCCCTTGAATGCTAGGGATGCACCGACACCACTTTTTCTAAAACCGATACGAGTACCAGTACTTTGAATTGAGTACTTGCCAATACTGAATACCGATACGAGTACAAGGCATTTTATTCAACAGACTTTTGAAGTGAATAGACGATTTATAGACTTTTTCACAGCAGATTGGTTAGTAATTTGTTAATTTACTCATTTACTCATTTAGTAAAGGACGCTACACTTTTAAGAGAAATTATAGCATAATTGAATATATGTCTTTTTTTTTTTCATTCAATATCATTATTATTTTTTATTGCACTGTCCATCATAGACAGAACAGCCCATGTCCAAAAGCTCCTCAATGCCTGTGCTTTATTCATGTATCTATTTTTATTTAACAATAGTACTGAGATTGTGACTTATTATTGCAGCTGAATGGTCTCACGTTGCCTTTACTACAGCTCTGTGTGGATGTTGCCGGGTGTTTATAGCAACTTAGCCAGTCGCCTACAGCATTATGATGCTGCAGCTCATTTTCGCTCAATATGTGCATGCTGTTTTTATTATCTGGCTACTTTTTAGTCGCTGGGTTAGAATAATTATAACCATTTTGCATTTAAAATAACTTATATTTGAGCAGCATCAGCTTCGTGGCTGTAAGCTAACGCAGCGGCGGAGTGATCTGCGAGAAAATAGTCCCTCAAAATGCGGTAATTCATGTGATACAAGGTCAGTTATATTTCAAAAAAATATTCTATTAACACAGACATTTATATGGTTAGTCTGGTGTTATAAGTGATTTACCTCAGGTGCACTGTGAAGTGGGTCAGACTGTTTTTAATGCAGGCTAACTGATACCATAGAAATGCGTTAGCCTAGCACTAGGCTAGCGCCACTAGACTCTTCAAATATAAGAACTGCATGAATTTAAGAAAAAATATCTCCAGACGTCAACAACACTCTGGATAATTAGGAAATGAGGCCCAATGTCAATAATCCTGAAATATCCCTTTAATATCCTTGGAATAAGTGAAACAAGATGGACAGACAAGGGAATGTTTTCCTCTCAGGAACACACAGTCATCTTTTCAGGAGGCATGAGAAAAGAGTGGCCATAGTGTTTAGAGAACATCAAAGAGCCTGATGGGAAGTTTCAGACAGGGTAATGCTTGTGAAACTGGCATCTATAGACCCTGCCTGCAATAAAGTAATAATTCAAGTTTATGCCCCAACAGCAGATTGAGAGAGGGTGATATCGAAAACAATGACTGAAAAGTGAAACACTTATCTAAAGCAAAACCCTATGACAGCTTAAATACAACTTAAAGCGCCAAGCATACAGCAGTTTTACAGTCTGCAAGATGAGGACTAATAATTTGTGTCAACTGGTTACAAAGTCAATTCACACTAGTCACACATACATTTCATCAATAGACAAAATATACTGTACACAGGAGAGTTTATATGCGATTTAAGGTTTTAGGTTTACAGGAAGGCAACTCATACTGACCAGTATTTGATGTTTGACTCTAACCATCCACTCCAACACAAAATAGGGGTCATTAGGACACTCAGACATAGAGCTAAAGAGGTGCCTACCAGTGCAGAAGGAAAGACCAAAGAGGAACAACATGTTCAGAGAGCCCTCTCAGACTGTGGCTATCCTAACTGGTCCTTCACTAAAGCACAAAGGGCAGGAAGACCCAAAGAGCAGGACAGACAGACTACAGAGCCCAGAAGAAAGGGAGTTGCAGTGCCGTATGTAGCCGGGGTATCAGAGAAACTTCAGAGAATCTTTAAACAGCACAGGATTCCAGTGTACCACAAACCTGTGAGACACTGAGACAAAAATTAGTTCATCCCAAAGACAAAACTCCGAGCCACAAACAAAGCAATTTGGTTTATTCTATTCGATGCAAAGAAGAAGAATGCAAAGAACATTATATTGGAGAAACCAAACAAGTCTTACAGAAGAGACTTTATCAACACCGAAGAGAAAGCACAAGCGGCCCTCAGTCGGCTGTGCACCTCCACCTTAAAGCCTCCAATCACTCCTTTGAGGACGGGGAGGTCAACATTTTAGCTAAAGAAGAACGTTGGTTTGAAAGAGGAGTAAAAGAAGCTATTTTTGTCAGAAAAGAAAATCCCTCCATGAACCGAAATGGTGGACTCAGATTTAATCTTTCTGCTTTTTACTCCAATCTGCTTCGGGGAAAACCGACAGGACACTGCCAGTCCAAGAAGACGATACCTCAGCTAACAAAAGAACAATAGGCAGGTAATTAGCAGTGATCATCTATGAATAGGACAGGACTGACCGATACTGGGGGGAGCAGGTCGTTACAGACGCTCTACTTCAAAGGTGTTTACCCACAGGTGAGAGTAGCTGTGATTAGAGGGGAGGAGCCGGGCCAACCCCAACTCCTCCCAACTGGTGTTTATCTACGCTGCGTGCTGAGTGTAATCTTGTTCACTGACGAAGCCTTTTGGATGAGAGGCGAAACGTTTGGAGACCTCAACTACCAAGTACAGAAGATGACTCAAGTACCTTCTTTGAAGATGGACAACTCCTGTACGACTGAGAACTTACACAGACATCCCTTTAAGAATCGTCAGAGCTGTTAGCCGCAAGTTAGCATCATTAGCCTGTATCTTGGAAACACTGCAGACTCCACACTAACAACATGTAGCTCTGGTTAAATCCAGCACAGACTCTGATTGAGGGAGTGTAGTCTGTAAAAAAGTCAGCTCTATGTGGAATATTGTGTTTCCACTGAAGAATTCTCCATTTTGTTGCTCTTTTCTCTCCTCAGCAGAGAGCCGCGTCCCGTAAGGAGCCGCACGTCAAGTGGTATCGGTTTCTGGTATCGGGACCACATTAATGAGTATGAGTACAAGCGTGTGGTATCATCCCTATTGAATACATTCAGGTTTTATCATCTATCTTTTATTGGGTCAAATGCTCATTAATATGCATGACGTCACCAAAAGTATCTATCGGAATAAAAAGTATCGGTAAATATCGCGCTATATCGGAAAATCGATATATTGTCACACTCCTAGTCAACACTGTGAACTGGTCTATTGCTCCACTGCCTTCACCAAGTCCTGAGCACATCCAAAACCATGTGAGAGTTGGACCGCCGGGCTCTGCTGGGACGGTGGACGGACAGGGAAACATGGGAACCTGTGGTATGTGGACTTCACTATAAGCTGCTCCTGATTTACCGAGGAATCTAACAGGAGCTGACGGGAAACTGCAAGCTGCTGCCGAGGCCCAGGTGTGATCATTACGAGTGGAGCATATGTTTGAAGAGCGAGGGGGAACACGCTGCTTTTCTGAATTAAATATGGCTATACATGCATATCAAATGACATCACGCATAGTTCCGGCGGCCATTTTGAGCACCAATGTAGAATTATGTAACAATATCTCAACTCAGGATGAAAATGAAAGACAACTGATTGACAGTGGTATTTTTATGTCCTCGTAATCATTGCTCATGAAGATAACAGTTAAAACACGGCCTCAGAGACGCACGTTTATGTGATATAAGCAGCAAATGTGGCACAGACATAGCAGCTCTGTCTGTCGAGCTACAGCAGGATTTACTAAAGATCTGCTTCACGCCTCAGACTAAATTAACTCATCAAAGAGGAAACAGAAAACCTTTCTCTGGGATTTTTACAGTTTGTCATGTCAACAGAGTCTCAGTCTGAGTCAGTGTTTAAGCTGCTTAAGATGTTAGCATGCTACCGGTTAGCAACTGTCAACCAACTGTCAATGGCTTCAACACGATAAACACATGTGTGGCTCACATCTATGAACACTGAGGAAATACTACAGTAACAGCTCAGCTCTGACCTCTGTCACATGTTGTATCCAAGGCTAGATGTTTGTGGTTCAGGGCTTTCCCTTGGAGAGGTCAGAGCTGAGCTGTTAAAGCTAAATGCTAACTGGTAGCATGCTAACATCTTGAGCAGCTTAAACACTGACTCACTGGGGTTACATGAAGTGTTACACCACCAGGAGTAGTTCGGCATCCGCACAGTAAAGTGAAGATATCACTGTGCGGATGCTGAATTACTCCTGGTATTATTACGCCTTACAATATAGTTCCCTTTTTATCCGCTTAGAAAATCCACATTGTTTAATTTTGTGTAATTATACTTTATAGTGTAACACTTCACGTAACCATATTTAAATAGGGAAAACGTGGAAGAGTTTGGTAGCTTCTATCTTCACTTCGTTTGGAGCTATAGAGGAGAAGAGAGAGGCTAAATGCTAACGCCGTCTGTGCTGTGTTTACATTACAGAAGGCACACGTGAAGACCAGACAGGTACAAATGAACTCGTCTAAGCTCAGGTAAGAACATATCTCAGTATGTAAAAACGGGGGCCTATTCCATTAACCGGGCGCATTTTCTCCAGTTCAGCTTTACCCAAATCTAAAAGCTTCTTGACTGGAGCTCGCATACAGCCTATAGGGCCAGAGTAACGCCTCATTTGAAAGGTCCTCTTTTTTTGTCTTGTTTTCATAGTTTTTTCTGTTGCTTTTTCATCTTTTTTTGTGTTGCTTGTTGACCCTTTTTTTGTCGCATTCACGTCCATTTTTAATCACATTTTTGTCACCTGTTGTGTCACTCTTTTGTTTTCGTCGCTATTTTGGAGCTTGTTTTCAAGACGCTTTTAGATTTGGGCAAAGCCAACCTGGATAGAGATGTGCCGGGTTCAGGTGGAGGTTAAGGGGTTCATGTTATTGTGAGGATTACAGCAAAACTCGAGGATCGTGGCTTTAGTGCTGCATGATTTTTGTTGCAATTTAGCTTTTTACTTACATTTGGAAATGATCTGCGCTGGGTACTGTTACATTTCCTTCGATACCGGTTCTTTAACGATACTTGCTTTACGATACCGATACCAGAACGATACTTTTACAACACCTATACTAATACATAAGGTGTCTCTGGACCCAACAGCATCAAAACTCTCTAAAGGTTTTATGTTTTCGATACCAGCAGTACTTAAGTTCCCCCCCTCCCCCCCCCGACACCATACTGGTATCGTTTAACAGTACCCAGAAATGTCGATTAGATTATATCAATATAAAGGTTCAGCTCAGTGAACGTTTCAAACACATGTAGAAGCTTTGACATTTGAGAGACTGAAATATGAGCTGCTTTTGAATAGAACAATGAATCAGGAGTTGGAAAAGTGTGTTGTTTTCATTCAATACGGCCATGAGGAAGCCTCGCTGTAGAGGAGAGAGTTTGAGCTTTACATGATTTGAACTGGCCAGACAGAAACATGGAGGAAAGTGGTTGTGAAATGACCCCACGTTCTGTGAAAAAGTGAATTTTTGTTTTCAAAGTGAATTTTTGGCCCGATCACAAATACGATTGTTACAAAATCAAAATTCCCCTCTTAACGTGGTGGAGGGGTTTGACCTGAATGATCCTGGAGCTCTGTTGTCGGGGGCTTGGTGCCCCTGGTAGGGTCTCCCATGGCAAACAGGTCCTAGGTGATGGGTCAGACAAAGAGCGGTTCAGAAGCCCCTTATGAGAGGCCCGGTTAGAACCATGAGGCCGTCCTTCTGTGGACCCACCACCTGCAGGAGGAGCCATAGGGGCTGGTGCAATGTGAAATGGATGGATGGACAAAATAGAAAATAAAAAAAACAATTCTGATGTTGGTTGGTCATTTTTTTCTTTGTTTGTTGTTTCAAAAAATACTATATACTATATACTGTTCACTTATCCTCCCCCATTTAACATATTGTGTAGAGATCTGGGGAAATGCGTATAAAAGTAATCTTGACCCATTGTTTAAAGTTCAGAAAAGGCAATAATCCATTTAGCTGGATACCGTGAACACTTTAAATCAAAAACAATGAAATGTGAGGACCTTACTGAATTTAAGATGCTCAAATCATGTTCAAAGCCTCAAAAAAGTCGCTTCCTGAAAGTTTACAAAATATGTTCTGCAAACGAGAAGTTAAATACAACTTGAGAGACAAGATGAGCTTCGATAAACAATACTCCAGAACAACCATGAAAAGCATGTGTCCCACGAGACGTGGTGTAGAGGTATGGAGGAATTTAGACCTGCCACATTTTAAAAAGGTTTACAAAGAATCAATTTTTTTTTAAATACGAACAATTATTGTGAGTGTTGTTGTATATTCTTTTGCTGTTGTTTCTTTATTTTGCAGTTGTTTTTTTTATTATTGTTCCTTATTATTTGTGGTTACCTTGCCTTATGTTCCCTTGTTTATGATTTGTTTATGATTTTTTATCTTGTATTACGTTCCTTGCTCTGATTGTTAATGTAAATGTTATTGTTTTTAATTTTGGGGTGGGCGCTTATAAGCTATTTGCTTCGGCCCACTCCCTTTGAGCAAACTTACTGCTCAAATAAACAAGAGAAAAAAAAGAAGAAAAAATGTGGTAAATTGAGCCGCTGGTCCATAAGAAACAACAAATAACAAACTACAGAAGATTTAAATTTACAATTCTATAGTTTTTGCCCGAAGTGGGGCTCTCAGACTCATTGTCGGCGGAACCTCTTCTTGTTGAATTGACACATATCATGAGAGATGGAGCTTCTTTCAACAAGTTTTATAGTTCCACACAATTATCCCTCGATAATGAACCTGTTATTGAGGGGAAAGAGCTGGTTTTAAGGTTCCTCAAATGTCCCATCACTTGGAGCTCCTTCCATCACGGCAGAGATACAGACTTCCTCTTCCGTGCCAAGAAAAATGTGTACAGGAATTATTTTGTGCCTTTTGTCATCCGGGAGCTGAATAAACTGTAATGTCAGTCCGTTTCATTCCTTTTCTTTTATGAGGTAAATCTGCTGCTGTGTCTGCAATTCACTTATTTTATAATATATTTGAATGTATTTTATTATATTTGCTGTGTGTGAGCAAGACAAAGGGGAATTCCTGCCACCATTGTGCATGGCAGACAATAAAGTTGTTCTATTCTGTTCTAAATAAAGATGTGGAGCACGGGTTAAAACTTTGCTAAACACTCAGTTGAAGTTTCCATCGCATTGACCACTGGCCCGTATCCACTTCAACACACGGCCCTGGATGAAAACAGTTTGGACGCCCCTGGGCTATTATGATCATTTATGGCACACAGTTGCTAATGGGAAACATTAAAATGTAAATAGATTTGGGCTTCTTGTATCACTTTATTTTACAGTACCTTGATACATTGTACCTAACTACATTTAGTACAATGTAATGTGCTCTGTAACAATCTGTAATAACTTGTACCTATGGGTTACATACACAATGGAATAACTAGTACTTTGTAGGTACATATTGTAATAGGACCGTTTTGATTTGATTTGATTTATTTGAGCTATTATTTACGGTGCGTTATTATTTACAATATTTACATCATTACATTTACATTATCACAAAAAAACCCAATAAAAATTAAAATTAAAAATAACTCAAAAGGAGTAGGCCGAAGCAAGAAAGCTTATAAGTGCCCACCCCAATTTCAAAATACAATACAATACAATACAAAAGTTTGTGATTTCTGAGTGTATTTACTTAGTTTTATAATTTTCTCTTAGTTTTTATCATTGTTTATATTACCATTCTGGTTATTGTTTAAGTAGTCATAGTGTTTTAGATACACATATATAGACACACATACAGACATATATATACATACACATACATTACTAGCGCACATATTTATTATACATATATTATCATCAGCATAATAACAATGACAATAATATCATTCTCAAAAGTATCATCTTCAAATGTATCATGTTTCTCATTTCTATCAGACCTGCTTCAACTGTAATAATGTTAAGATTGTTCTGTCAGTGGTTTTTGATTGTTTTCCCTATTTGTGAGATGCATTAAAAAGCCAGGGTGTTATGTGGCAAGACCCCACCCTGCTGCCCTAACTTTAATCCTATACTGAGTGGTTAAGGTTAAGGTTAGGGTTATGTCTTATTACATTATGCACAATCTACAAATACATCTTATTCCATTGTGTATGTAACCCATAGGTACAAGTTATTACACTTTGTTACAGAGCATTACATTGTACTAAATTTAGTTCAATACAATGTATCAAGAGTAGTGTAAAATAAAGTGTCACTAAGCTTCTATGAAAGCTGAGACCTGCATAACTGATTGTAACTTTGTTGTCACGTTGTCGCTGCGTTTTTATCCCATTTTTGAAGCGTTTTTTTTTGTAATGTTTCCGTTTCTTTTTCCTCACTTTTTTCGTCGCTCTTTTGTGGCTTTCATGTTGCTTTTTCTTCACTCTTTAGTCGTGTTTTTGTCGCTTTTTTATTGCCTTTTTCATCCGCGATTTTGTCACTGCTTTGACGCTTTGTTCAAGAAGCCTTTTAGATTTAGGCAAAGCCGACCTGAAGAAAATGTGCTGGGTTCAGGCGGTGGTTACCCGGCTCTGGGGGTAAACTTTCTTTTGACGTCTTTAAAACCATAAACTCTCCAGACGACTCTTGAACATGCAAACGGACAGAAAACATCCCAACATGTATGTACAGTAAATAGTCCAACGCTGTGTGTAGAGTAGGAGTGTGACAATATATCGATTTTCCGATATATCGCGATATTTTGCGGGACGATACAATACCGATACTTTTTATTCCGATATCGATACTTTTGATGACGTCATGCATATTAATGAGAAACGTCATGCATATTAATGAGGCAGCAGTGCTCCACTGTTTTCACAGTCAATAGAGCCAAATAATAAAGTCAGTCAGACCAGCAGGGGGCAGCACTACAGTTTTAAGCACTTGGACCAAACACTGTCACACAAATATATTACTTTTAATGATAGTTTTATAATTATAAAGAAGATTAATTTGGGGATGATTTAGGGCTGGGCGATATGGACCATAAGTCATATCACGATATATTTTTGATTGAATATCGATATACGATATATATCCCGATATTTTTTTCCACAAAGTGAGAGCTGTGAAATGAAATGTTAAGTCAAAGTCAAATACAAGTAGTTTTATTGAAAACTCTCTATAACATGTAAACATAAACACTGTATAACAAAGCTCCGTAAGGTGCACATTTAAATAAAAAATAAAACATCTTAATAAAAATAGCCTAGAAAATGTATATATAAGCATTTATATATAAAGAGATAACAAAATAAAGTGCTCAGTTTAAGAATAAGATACACTTTTTAAAAAATCCTCTTGAGATTACCTGTTTCTTTTTGTTAACTTAATAGCTTATCTGAATTTGAAATATCCCGATATACGCGATATGGTCTTAATCCATATCTCATTTAAAAATATATCGATATATCTTAAATATCGATATATCGCCCAGCCCTAGGTTGATTTATTCCTTTTTAAATAGGACTGTGATTTCTTGTTTATTTAAATGTAAATGAAGTCACTGACAGATCTATGACCCATTTTCAGTGAGTAAGTCAGGGATCATTTATAAAAGTGGTACAAAGCACATGAAAAGAAATGTAAGCAGGAAACACTTTGCTTCCTGCTTATCAAGAGTGCAGACGTATCTCTGCTTGCTGCTGCCGCTTGCCTCTTTATTTGCTTTTTAAATCATTCTATTTTTGGGCACATGTCTTGGATATGATTTTATTCTCTTCTTTTAAGTGAACCAAGGCTTTTTACTCATTTTAATGCCATTTTTACAACTCATTTGACGAACCAGCGACGACAATCTTGTCAACATGGCTGAGGGAGGAAGGCAAACATCGCCTTGTGAAAGCTGTCGGATGTATCAACAAGAAATTTCCCTACTACGGGACAAGATTTATGCTCTAGAGACGGAAAGAGGACTTAATGACACGCTCCCTGTGGAACCCGGTAAGAAGACGGAAAAAACTGATACTTGCAACCTGAAGCTAAACGATACCATAACATTTCCGAAACTAAACAGACAACTTGGTGCTAGGCCAAAGCAAAGACAACATGCTCGTAAAAATGCACCTGAAATAAAGTTAACAAACAGATTTTCACCTCTCTCAGAGGGTGTGTATAACAAGCAAAAAATGTCAGAGAAAAACAAGGAACACGAAGTCAAAACAAAGATGGAGAGAAATACTGTTCCAAGTGTCAAGGCCAGAGATACCCTGTTGCTTGGTGACGGAGCCATATCTAATATAAACAATGAGATAATGACTACAGTCACTTATCCGTCTGCTACAGTTTCTGACATCATAGATGTTCTAAACAAGGAAATTACAAACAACCCTGGAATAAATAAACTTGTTTTACATGTTGGTGCTGTGGACACAAGAAACGGAGAGTCTGAAGTCCTGAAAGAAAAGTTTAATAAACTTTTTGAGAGACTTGATTGCCTGGACAAAGACGCGATACAAATTTTCATCAGTGGACCTATCCCAAACATCGACGGGAGAATAAACAAATTCTCCCGGCTGTTTCAGTTGAATACATGGCTGTCAAAAGTCTGTAAGTCAAGAGGACTTACTTTCATAGAGAACTTTAATCTTTTCTGGAAACGCGACGATCTGTTTAAAGGAAATGGCCCACATTTGAGCAGAGGTGGAGTGAGACGACTGACGGAAAATCTCCTCCACGCTCTGCAGAATCCGTGGAGGCCTGAGCAACAAGAGAGAGCAGAGAGGAGCATGAGAAGAGCTCCTGGCTCACCAGCAAAGGTTTCGCCTGCATCCCCAATAAAAGATTCAGTCGCAGCTGCATCATCTGCACCTACAGTAAAGGACTCAGCCACAGCTAAGGATCCAGCCACAGCAGCACCAGCAGCACCTACAGTAGAGGACTCAGCCACAGTTAAGGATCCAGCCACAGTTAAGGAATCAGCTGCGCCGGAAAACATCTCAACCATAGCAGCGGCGCCACCTGCATCTGCATCTCCGGGGAAAAGCTCCGCTTCAGCACCACCTGCATCTATAGTAAATGATTCAGCCGAAGGAGCACTTTCTTCAACTCCACCGCAGGCCTTGAGCCCGACTGGTACATCTACACCCTCCAGAGATTTTTCTGAATCATTCCCATCACCAAAGTCACCTATGGGATTTCCCAGCCATTTTGAAGCCTTGATAAAACAAGGGATTCAAATGACTCCCCGCACTCCAGTCATGTCAAGACCAAGGCTTTCATCCCCGAAGAAGCATCATGCCCTCCCCCACCTCCGATTTCCAGCAGCTTCACTGCTGCTGTCTAGGACATTAAGGGCCTCTGCGTTGCTACCATGCATAGCAAACTCAAAACCAACCAGAGGTCCATAGAGGGAATGTGTTCTTCTGAAACAATTAGTATAGTCAAACAACATAGATTAGATAAGAGGGCAACAGTCAGACCGTCCAATCAAAGAACTCTAATCCATATCCCTTGCAAAAAGATTCCATCCACTCAAACACAGATAAATCTTAAACATGCTGTACTCAATGCCAGATCGTTAAAAAACAAGTCCTTTTTAATAAATAGTTTTATTTCTTCTTATAATCTAGATTTTATGTTTTAACTGAAACATGGCTTGACAAAACACTGGTAACGCAGTTTTGATTGAGTGTAGTCCATCAAATTTCAATTTTGTGTCTGAAACACGCCAAAACCAGAGGGGCGGGGGTGTCTGTGCAATATTCAGGGACAATATAGTCATCCACAAATTGTCATTTGGGGTTTTTCTATCATTTGAGTATGTGTCTTTCAAAATGGAGATAAAACAATCTTCCATTCTTTATATGACTATTTACAAACCACCACAGAATTGTTTTATCGAAGACTTCACTGAATTACTTTCATTTATATGCACTGATTTTGATTGTTTGGTCATTTCAGGTGATTTTAATGTGCATGTGGATGTGACCAATGACAGGCATGCAAAAGAACTTAATGCTGTTCTTGAAATGTTTGGTTTAACTCAGCACGTGAGTGAGGCGACCCACAACAAAGGTCACACTCTAGATCTAGTTATTACAAAAGGTGTTAATATATCAAATGTGAATGTTGTTGATGTTGCTTTATCTGATCATTTTTGTGTCTTTTTGACTTGTCTGTTACACCAAAACCAGTGGTTGGGCCTGGAGTTATTCAAAGAAGACACATAAATGATACAACAAGGACACAGTTTATGGAAATGATCAGATTTGAAAATCCTCCATGTTCAAATGTTGATAATCTGTTGGACTCTTATACATCAAGCGTCTTAAATGTTTTGGATACTATTGCTCCTGTCAAGGTAAAAATGGTTAACAATAGACAAAAGGCACCTTGGAGAAGTGAAGATTCGGTCAGGGCACAGAAAAGGGAGTGCCGAAAAGCCGAAAGGAAATGGCGCAAGTCAAAGCTCCAGGTTCATTGTGAGATATACAAAGAAGTGCTTTGTGAGTTCAACCAGATTTTGCGTGGAGAAAGGGAGAAATACTTCTCTAAAATCATCGCAAACTGTAGAAACAATTCTCGTGTTCTGTTTTCCACAGTAAACAGATTAACTAACCCTCCAGTTTCACTGCCCTTAGAACTAATCTCTACATCTAAGTGCAATGAGTTTGCAATATTTTTTATGATAAAGTCCAAGGCATAAAAAATGCCATAATTTCCACAACACAAATACCAACCCTGCCACCAACTAGACACCTTGAGCTGACACATTTCACACCTGTTACTGGCAAAACAATCGAAGAGGTCATCTCCGGTTTGAGTTCATGTACATGCTGCCTTGATGAATTACCCACTAGATTTCTGAAGTCTGTGCTGACCAGCTTGTTACCACAACTTGTTCAGTTTGTTAACATCTCATTTGAGACTGGAGCATTTCCAAAGGCCTTGAAAACCGCGGTCATTAAGCCTCTTCTAAAGAAGAGCAGCCTTGATCCCAAGGTACTGAACAACTACCGGCCCATATCAAACCTACCGTTTTTAGGAAAAGTCCTAGAGAAAGTAATATATCAACAGCTCACTTACTTTCTCCTATCTAACAATGTGTTTGATACTTTCCAGTCAGGATTTAGGCCCCACCACAGCACTGAGACAGCTCTGATCAAGGTGACAAATGATATCCGTATGAACACCAATGCAGGTAAGGTCTCAGTTTTAGTTCTGCTGGACCTGAGCGCTGCCTTTGACACAGTGGACCATGGGATCTTACTTCACAGGTTAGAAAACTGGGTGGGAATCTCTGGTACTGCTCTAAACTGGTTCAAGTCCTATCTCGAGGATAGGACGTACTTTGTCGAAATTGGCAACTGTGTCTCAGACAAAATTTCCATGACCTGTGGAGTCCCCCAGGGGTCAATCTTGGGACCCCTCTTATTCAACCTGTACATGCTTCCATTGGGTCAGCTAATAAACAGCAACAATGTGTCGTACCACAACTACGCAGATGACACTCAGATCTACGTGTCACTGATGGCAGGTGAACATGGGCCTGTAGATACTCTCTGTCACTGCATCGAACAGATCAGTTTGTGGATGCAAAACAACTTTCTCCAACTAAATTCAGACAAAACTGAAATCATTGTCTTTGGCCCACAGACACAAAGACAAAGTGTTATCAGTCACCTTGAGTCTCTTGCTCTAAAACCAAAAAATCAGGTTAGAAATCTAGGAGTAATCATGGACTCAGACCTGAACTTAAACAGCCACATCAAAGCAATAACATCATCAGCTTTTTACCATCTGAAGAACATTGCTAAGATCAGAGGAATAGTGTCAAAACCAGACTTAGAGAGACTCATCCATGCATTTGTCTCTAGCAGGTTAGACTACTGTAACGGCCTGCTCACTGGCCTGTCTAAACGAGCTGTTAGACAGCTGCAGTACATCCAGAACGCTGCTGCTCGAGTCCTGACAAAAACCAGGAAATACGACCACATTAGTCCAGTGCTCCGGTCTCTGCACTGGCTTCCTGTCACTCAGAGAATAGAATTTAAAACAGCTCGGCTTGTGTACAAGTCTTTTCATGGTTTAGCACCAAAGTACATCTCTGACATGTTAGAGCCGTATGAACCATCTCGGGCCCTGAGAACTTCAGGGAGGGGTCTCCTGGTGGTTCCCAGAGTCAATAATAAACACGGTGAGGCTGCGTTTCAGTTTCATGCAGCTAAAATCTGGAACAGTCTTCATGAGGATGTGAGACAGGCCTCAACTCTGACAATGTTCAAATCCAGGCTGAAAACAGCTCTTTTTACCCGTGCATATGAAAACTGAAAGTATTTTATCTGCACTCTTGACTTTTACTGTAATTGATTAACTTTGTGTTGTTGTTTTATTGATTGATTTTAACTGTTTTCTTGTAATTTTTTCTGCAACTGTGAAGCACTTTGAATTGCCTCGTGTATGAATTGTGCTCTACAAATAAACTTGCCTTGCCTTGCCTTGCCTAAATGATGAATAATGGTAAATGGTCTCAACTTATATAGCGCTTTTCCACCTACATTAGGCACTCAAAGCGATCCACTCACCCATTCATACACCAATGTACGCAGACACTGGAGGCAAGGTGGGTGAAGTGTCTTGCCCAAGGACACAACGACAGCGTGCGCCTTCAGGACGCGGGATTCGAACCCCCCGACCTGCTGATCATGAGACGAGCTGATCATAAAAGTAGCATGTTTTTTTTTTTAATCGTGATGTATCGTAGCTTATTTTTGTGCAATATATCGATTATCGCAGTATCGGCGTATCGTGAGACATGTATCGTGTATCGTATCGGTTCCCACCCCTAGTGTAGAGTATACTGTTTTTACACAATAACCACCAAAGCAAAAAAGTGACTCAACTAGACCCCCACTCTCCCCGACACGAGCGTTCGACGTGAATCTTTCCAAATCAGCTGCAGAGACAGACGACGCACGCGTGGCCTACGGTTTGTTTAGCACCAGGGACACCTCGTTTTTTAATTTTTTCCTTTCAATCAATTATTCACGCGGCCGTGCATCATGGAGGTTTGTATGGGAGAGAGATATGACGAGGGGCAATGCAGTAACACAGACCGTGACAGCCGAGCCAACACGCTATTGACCACCTTTCAGACTCGCACCACGCTGCAGTGCACGGGCAGGACGAGCCTGTGGGCGCGATTTCACACGCGCGTATTTGCGATAGTGGACGTTTTTAATGAGCCAAACTGAGCTCGCGTGCCCATTCATTTGAGAGAAGACTGGAATATTGTCTGATAAACCAAAACACGAGGAGCGAATACAGTGCAGGACACGTTTGCAGCTCTTCTCCCCCCCCCCCCCCTGCAAAATAAACCCCGGGTATTCCGCTGTTTGCAAAAGGCACCGCACTGCTTACACGTCGCCCGGGTAATTGCAAAGCGTTCAAATCGCAATTCCGATGCGATTGTGCAGCCACCTTTATAGCGCAGGAGGCGGGAGCGTGTCGGTATTCCGTGCGCAATCATCATATAGCAGCACGCCGTGGCCACAACACAAACACGGGCTGCTCCATTTCCAACAGCCTGCACATCCAGCGTCTGTGTTGTGTTTTTGCGTGTGTGTATAGGTGTGTGTGTGCGCGCGCGTGTGTACCTTCTGCGAGGCGAAAGATTGCGTCCAGTGGTAGAGCACGAGCCTGTCTTTGTTGTAGGGCTTGGATTCGTTGGTGGGTGTCTCCTCGCCGTCCTCCCCGTCTGTGGTTCTGCTGCTGCCGTCCTCGTCCATGGCTGAGATGGGCCACCAGCTGCAGTTCGTGGGGGTAACATGGTTGGAGGACGCCATGACAGAGCGTTTTGCGCGTGTGGAGGAGAGGAGGAGGAGGAGGAGGAGAGGTGAGCGCGCAGAGGAGGGCGGGAGAGAGTAAAAACAGAGAGAGAGAGAGGGAGAGAGAAGGGAGGAGGGGTTCAATTCAGCGCCACGAGAGCAGCATCGCCAGTTCACGCGCGGACAGCTCCGGTGCTGAAACGAGACACACGCGCCTCTGTGACGCGGGGCTGTTTGTCACACGGGTTGGTT
The DNA here is from genome assembly GCA_007210695.1 of Neogobius melanostomus. Classification (NCBI taxonomy): domain Eukaryota; kingdom Metazoa; phylum Chordata; class Actinopteri; order Gobiiformes; family Gobiidae; genus Neogobius; species Neogobius melanostomus. The sequence goes on from VHKM01000438.1 coordinate 1,043,473, forward strand.
GTCACGCTTTTGTTATAGCCACACTAGGGGGCGCTGTGACTCGATATTGTTATTGAATATTAAGTTTAACATCCGATTCTCCTGCTGCAAAAATGTTTGCATTCGCTCAGAAATACATTAAAGTCGGTCAAAAAACTGTGACGTGGCATTCGGCCCTGGAGCGCACCCTTGTGGAGGGTAGACGTCAGTGTTCTCAGTGGTGGGACACTGAGTGATTATTTACGTTAGCTCCTGCTAAACAGAAGAGTTTGCAGTAAGAAAGTGGTGAGCCGTTGTCACGTGAAAGGCTGCTGTAGCAATACAGACCAAACAATACATACGTTTGTACGGCTTTTCTAGATGGAAAAGATGCTATGGAGGAGAGGTTGAGCAAATTAGCAGAGGACGCCAGTTAGCCTGGCTCTCAGCCGTGGGGCGCAACGATTACCTTTTCTCCGTGCTGCAAACCAATCTACACAACAGGTGTCATATGACACGCAGCCGAAATGGCGCCCTCCAGTGGAGTCGTTGGTCACGTGTCTTCATTTGACCGATAAGGAATTGTCTTTTTTTTAGTTTGGCCAAATTTTTCAACTGTCTGATGTGTTTGCGTTGAAAACTTAACATATTGCAAAAAGCTATAGGCATGTGTATAGACTGTAATGTTCACACGGTGTAAGCAGAATAAAAAAATAATTTAAAAAAAGCTTCATAAAGCTGGCTTACTCTGTAAATTCGGCTTATAAGCACAATAAGCCACGTCTGGCTTATTGTGTTGTCTTTTCGGTTTCATAAACCAGGCTGACTCTGAGTCTGGCTCAGTTACTATGGAAACATAGTCAGAGAACTTAGCCTGGTCCGGACCTGGTCCAGACCAGGCTAAGGGTAGACTGAGCACAAGCTATGTTTCTTCTTCGTGGAATCCAACACAAATGGGCAATGGGCCATCATCTGGCCAAAATGTATGTTGGCCGCAAAATGTGGGGGAAAAAACAACACGATATCACAAAATCAATTACTTTATGCAATCAATTATAAATATACACCAACATTGTCTTTGTCTCATCTGTGAAATACAAAGTTGTGTGACATATTAATGACATTATGTTTCATCAAAAAGCTTGTCCAATAAAAGGAACCGTAGCCCGCAGGACCCGCCCTCATGACCTGCGTCAACAATGTTTTCTTTTTTTTCTATCATGTGTTTGAATTCCTGAAAAAAATGTTTAAATTCATAGGTTCCAATTTATGTTCTTAACAGTGGGTGCCCAGTCCAAAAAATAAAAATAAAATAAAATCAAGGTTGGGATTGAACTCACAGTCTTGTGGTTGGGAGCCCTGCGCTCTACAGTACCTCTGGAGCTTGTGAAGTTTGCTGCGCGTTCACACTCCATGATTTCTCAGTGAACTCTGTGATCGTTAGTGTGGTCTGCTTATGTACCAGCGAGTGCTAATTAGTTGAACCTGTCTTGAATTAGTGAGATTAGCCAAGCTCGGCGTCCCTTTGGTGAAACCCAGAAATCGCAGCTTGAATTGTTGTGCCTAATGTAAGTCAGGATTTGGAGCCTAAGCCGAAACAGCCCCTCAGGTCTGTGGTTTTCAACTGATGTGAGGACTGACTATCACCTTATAGGATGACGAGCCACGGCCCAAACACGATTTAGACTTACACGTTGTCTTTTCCTCAACAATGTTGTTGGATAAGCATTAAATAAGTCAGAGAAGCTTATGATTAAAAACAACACAATAACAGTCAGACTCAAGTAGTGATTCTTTACTTTTTCTGTACATAAAAATAAATGTTTTCTGGGAAAGGCTTGTGACCCACTGAAAACAGTTCCACGACTCGCTTTGGGTCCCGACCCACCAGTTGAGAACTAATGCACAAGATCAGAGCTTTGAATTGAACAGAGAAAGCTTGGCCAAACTTTTTGTCCGATGGTCCGTTTGGGCTGCTCGTCACAAATTGGTTTATTGGTTAATTTAGTCGGGACAGTCCATGTTCATGAACACACATGGGATACATGCATGTAAACACGCCACGCCGGATTGTAGCCTTGGCCTACTTTCCATCTGTCGTCCCCACTCGCACTCTCAAACACACTCTCACTCATCCAGGCCTATTGTACATGTTTTAGTGGTAGGGGAAACCAGAGGAAACCTACGCAGACTGAAATTTTTATTTTTATTCTATTTCGTACTACAGCAGGGTTACTTCACATATTTTAACATTCATACCCACATATATGTTTAGGTCAAATCCACTGAAACCACTATTTAAGAACATTTAACCTCTTAACTCCCACCTGAACTGAGCACATTTTCTCCATTTTGGCATTACACAAATCTAAAAGCAAAAAATTATCAAAAGAGCGACAAAAACGTGCTGGAACCGCAACAATAACACAATAAAGTGACAAAAACACACGTCTAAAGAGAGATGAAAAAGCGACTTAGAAAGTGACAAAGAAGTGACAAAAACACTACAAAAAAACAATTAAAAAAGAAGAAAATGCAACAAAAACACGACAAAATATGACAAAAACACTGCAAAAGAGCAACAAAAAGGTGCCGGAAAAGCAACAATAACAAAGTGACGAAAATGTAACTAAAGAGTGATGACAAAAAAGTCAACAAGAAAGCCACAAAAGAGTGACAAAAATGCAATGAAAAAGTCACCAAAAACATGACAAAAAACCTACAAAAAAGGTTTAAAAAATGCAAAAAGAAACGTTGGGATCAGTTCTGTAGGTCTTAGCTTTCAAATGAGGCATCACCTAACTTTTAGATTTGGGTTAAAGTGGGAGTTAAGAGGTTAAAGGGATATTTTTGACATTGGGCCTCATTTCCTAGTTATCCAGAGTGTTGTTGATGTCTGGAGATATTTTTTTCTTAAATTCATGCAGTTCTTCTATTTGAAGAGTCTAGTGGCGCTAGGCTAGGGCAAGGCTAAAGCATTTCTATGGTATCAGTTAGCCTGCATTAAAAACAGTCTGACCCACTCCACAGTGCACCTGAGGCAAATCACTTATAACACCAGACTAACCATATAAATGTCTGTGTCGATAGAATAATGTTTGAAATATAACTGACCTTGTATCACATGAATTACCGCATTTTGAGGGACTATTTTCTCGCAGATCACTCCGCCGTTGCGTTAGCTTACAGCCACGAAGCTGATGCTGCTCAAATATAAGTTATTTTAAATGTAAAATGGTTAAAATTATTCTATTAACACAGACATTTATATGGTTAGTCTGGTGTTATAAGTGATTTACCTCAGGTGCACTGTGGAGTGGGTCAGACTGTTTTTAATGCAGGCTAACTGATACCATAGAAATGCTTTAGCCTTGACCTAGCCTAGCGCCACTAGACTCTTCAAATATAAGAACTGCATGAATTTAAGAAAAAAATATCTCCAGACATCAACAACACTCTGGATAACTAGGAAATGAGGCCCAATGTCAAAAATCCTGAAATATCCCTTTAAACTTTGTCCAACTTTACCTCAGTAATGGCCACTTCAATGGTATAAAACCATGACTCATACCCATCAAAATAAAAGATAAGCCCTGAAGTAAATGCACTTCACTGTAAGTTGCTCCTGGTTTGAGAGTTGCAGAGGAATATAACAGAAGCTGACAGACACCAGGCTGTCGAGGCTCAGAGGTGACCATTATGAGTTCAAGCATACTGTATGTTGGAAGAGCGAGAGGAGAGCACTCCTCCAGAGACACACTCCTGAATAAACCATGTCCATTGTTTTCAGCCAAAAAGTCCAATAGGCTTTATTTTGTTTTTAAAACCTGGAGGATTCTATCTTTAGGCCTGGATTAATTCTGTTGCAGCTTTTCTTATCATCATCCAGAAGCTTTGACTTTTGAGACAACTGAAAAGTAAGATTCAGGAGATGGAAAAGCACGTCAGCCATGAGGAAGCTTCCTGTATGAGGAGTGAAACATTGACTTTTTTAAACTTAAATCCATGCTGTTTTTGTTTTACAGTTTTTTCCCAGTCACTTTGGTCCATTTCTCAGATCAGAACTGACTTTTTCAAAGGTTTAAATGCATTTCAAACGATTTGTGCAAATGGCAAAATAGAAAATAACACTTGCAGGATCACACCATAGTACAGGGGTAGGCAACGCCAGGCCCGAGGGCCAAATCTGGCCCTCCAGCACAGAGCCTCTGGCCCTCAGGATGTTATGGATGATATTGAAGATTATATTTTTACACAAATCTGAGCTCAAATGCCTGTTATTGTGCTCTAAGAATTCTTTCCAAACAGAACACACAATTAGGGCTGTGTACGGTTCTTTTTTTCCGATACCTGATCGAAACATATACTCAGTGAAAAGTGACGACCTATATGACCTATACTCAAATATTTGTTATCATGAACCATAAATAGAACAATAATGTGTGGACGATCTGCAGATTTACAATATAATGTCCATTGTCAAGAAATGTGAAAAAATGGGAGAACAATTTTTGGGGGAAATGGAGAAAATGGGGAGAAAATTAGTAATAAAAAAATTGGGAAAACAAGAAAAAAATGTGTAGAAAATGGGGCAATCATTGGAGAAAAAATAGAAAAAAAATAGAATTTTATTTTTTTCCTATACCAGACATCGTTTAACTGTACTCAGCCCTAATCATGTACAACACTGGCATTTGAAGAAAATGGTGCTTTACTTTGGGCTAAGATTGGCTGGTCCGGCCTTTGGTCTTTTTACACTGATGAAAATTGGCCCTCTGTCGAGCAAACTACCCCTTCCATAGTAAGTAAGTGCTTTATTTGTCATTGTACAGCCATACAACAAAAATGTATTCAGGTGTTAGTCCTGAGCCGCTGCCACTGAGCCGCGCTGCCACTATGGGCCAACCTGACCAGCATGTTCTTGGAGGTCGGGGAACCTGTAGCACCTGGAGGAAACCTGGCTGCCTTCAGTCTCCTCTGATCCTCTGAAACGGTGCACCGCCTCCCTATTTCAGAGCGTGGTGTCCTGCACTGTTCCTCCTTCTTCCTCCTGCAGCTCCCTCCGCTCCACAACAGTCTTTCACCATCTGCTTTATTCTCCAGTGAACGTCCATTAACCAGAACAATAGTAGGACAGAAGGCATGTGTGGCTTAGCTGTGAGTCTTACCCGGATACCTCCTTGTTTGTCCCATCATCGGCTCAAAATGCTGTAAATGATTCAAATTGCAATATTTCTGTTTAGGAACATGGTCTTCAAAATGTCTTCAAGTTTGCATGCGTTATATAGCCCTAGCTCATAAACCGGGCCTGAGGTTCGATTCCCACCTGGACGGGGCCTGTGTGGAGTTTGCATGTTCTCCCCGTGTCTGCGTAGGTTTCCTCCGAGTACTCCGGTTTCCCCTAAAACATGTACAATAGGCCATAATGAATGCAGTGTGAGTGAGCGGGTGGGTGATGGTGGTCGGAGGGGCCGATGGCACAGATTGGCACCCTCGTTTCCGTCAGTCTACCCCAGGGCAGCTGTGGCTACATTAGTAACTTACCACCACCGAGTATAGGAGTGTGACAATATATCGATTTTCCGATATATCGCGATATTTTGCGGGACAATACGATACCGATACTTTTTCCCGATATCGATACTTTTTATGACGTCATGCATATTAATTTGCGACGTCATGCATACTAATGAGGCAGCAGTGCTCCACTGTTTTCACAGTCAGAGGCCAACAATGATCAAGACTTCAGTCAGGACAGCAGGGGGCAGCACTACAGTTTTAAGCACTTGGACCAAACACTGTCACACAAATACATTACTTTTAATGATAGTTTTTATAATTATAAAGAAGATTAATTTGGGGTTGATTTATTCCTTTTTAAATAGGACTGTGGTTTCTTGTTTATTTAAATGTAAATGAAGTCACTGACAGATCTATGACCCATTTTCAGTGAGTAAGTCAGGGATCATTTATAAAAGTGGTACAAAGCACATGAAAAGAAATGTAAATGATGAATAATATGTAGTATGTTAAAATAAAGGTTAAAAGTAGCATGTTTTTTTATCATGATGTATCGTAGATTATTTTTGTGCAATATATCGATTGTCGCAGTATCGGCGTATCGTGAGATAATCATTATCGTGAGCCATGTATCGTGTATCGTATCGTGAGGTACCCAGAGGTTCCCACCCCTAACCGAGTATAGCGTGAATTATTAATGACTACAGTGCAGCGCTTTGAGAAACTTGGTAACACGGGCTTGTAAAGTGCAGTACAAGCGTACACCATTATTATTACCAATAATGATAATAATATATCACTTTACAACATAGCATAAACATATAAGCACAATTTCACCATCTATGTGCGCACCTTAAGCACACATCATGACAACATAATTAATTCAACAATGTAGATTATTAGAAGATCAATCATTCATGAGCTTAATTTATTTACCTTCTTCATCATTTAGTTTGAGAGGATGCAGAAACCACAACAGTCAGTGCTGTGTTGAAATGTCAAGCTCAAATTGTAGCTGTCTGTAGTGACCAGCAGAGGGAGGTGGCGAGTTTAGATTTTCACAAACACTGTCCGGGCCGGAATGGGAGAGAGATAAACTTTTTTCCATATGTTTTATATCAGCTGATACTTTCTAATATCGTGCAACAGTTTAATAAACAAAGTCCTCGTCAACTTTCATGACGCAAGTAAAGGTATATCTGCTGACATAGCGTGCAAATGTATCTGACTATATTCCCTTCATGAAATAATCACGCATATTTGGTGACAGGTCGCCTCCTGTGTGTGCTTCAGGCGCGAGGCCAGTTGGACAGCACGTACAGACCCCGGGTCCATTTGAATGGTATGCGCTTTTGGAGGGAGCGACACAAGACTCTGGCACGGCTCCTCAGCGGCGGCAGCGGCGCGAGGATTGGGCCGTATTTTTGGAAGTGTGTGCGCGAGCGCGTGTGTCTGCGGATTGGTCGCCTTGTTAGGTCTGTCTAAAATATTTCCAACCGCGTCAGGAGATAGCTGTGTGTGGCAGCAGCAGGGACGAGGGGAGAGGGGCCGCTTGGAGAGCCACCCGCGAGCCATGTAAGATCTCTGGCTTGTCAAGGGAAACAAAAAAAAGGAACAACAAAAAAGTAGTCTATCACTTGTAAACCGAGCTTTGAAATTGATCTAAATTTGTAACTTACAATCGACAGAATCAAGGAACTACCAATCAAGATTACGCACAAAGGATTTACGCATTTAAAAACGTGGCTACAACTTTTTTGAAGAAGATACCAACTCCATTTCTTGCGTAAAGGATCTTTCCAGTTGGTTTAGATGCCAGGTCAAGACGAAGACGCACGCACGGGAGCTTTGTGAGTAAAAAAAAAAAGTGGATATTTTCGGGGAGCCGACACCATGAGCGGGGGTCGCTTCGAGTTCGACGACGGCGGAGCGTACTGCGGCGGCTGGGAGGGCGGCAAGGCGCACGGCCACGGCATCTGCACCGGCCCCAAGGGGCAGGGCGAGTACGCCGGGTCCTGGAACTACGGCTTCGAGGTGGTGGGCGTCTACACGTGGCCCAGCGGGAACACGTACGAGGGCTACTGGCAGCAGGGCAAGCGCCACGGCCTGGGCATCGAGACCAAGGGCCACTGGATTTACAAGGGCGAGTGGACGCACGGCTTCAAAGGGCGCTACGGCGTGCGGACCAACGCAGTGAGCGGCGCCAAGTTCGAGGGGACGTGGAACAACGGGCTGCAGGATGGGTACGGGACGGAGACGTACGCGGACGGAGGTGAGGGACGCGTCAGGGGGAAAGGGGCGATAAAAAGATAATACTGTGTTTGTGAGGTGGCAGGTGGCCTCAGCGTGCTGTCTGTGTGCAGGGCTATAAATATGGGCAACAAGTGGCCAAGGCCGTTTGCAATAAAAAAAAAAAAGCACGGGCTAAAACTAGGTCCAAGCAAAGGGCTGCACGAAACTGAAATAAACGTGTTGTGGTGTATATGTTAGTGAGGCGTCTCTCACACAGCAGGTTGTGGGGTTTGGAGGCGTGTCAGGCCTGACTGGTGTTCGTCCTGTTCTCCGGACATTTTGTTGTTGGCTTGAAAGAAAGAAAGTTGACTCACTTGCAGCTCGCTTGTGTCCTCGTTTTTCTCGCCACATTGGATCACGTCGGGGTCACCAAGGACGAGGACACAAGCGAGCCGCAAGTAGAGAGTAGCCATTTACTCAAGTAAGAGAAGTGAAAAGGAGTGGCCCAAATATTTAGCCTCTTAAATAAGAGTAAAGAAAGTACTCGAGGGAAATGTTACTTGAGTAAGTACTGAGTAATTGAGTAACTGTTTGAGCGTAAAAGTCTCATGTTTCAGTAGTGACATGAATGATGAGAGTAAACATATGAAATAATGTAGAAAAGAAATAAAAAAACATATAAAAGGAAATCAATAGGAAGAATTAACCCCTGAACCGAGCAGTTTGGCTTTACCCAAATCTAAAAGCTTCAACAACAAAAAGTGTCAAAATAGCGACGAAAACGAGGATGAAAACACGACAAAAACGTGACAAAACTGCAACAAAAGAAGGAATGAACCGCTTAAAAAGGGTGTCGAAAATTCAACAAAAAACCACCAGAAATGGACAAAACATGACAAAAACGCTGCAAAAATGTGACGAAAAACGCAGTGACAAAAAAAGTTACAATCACTTTTGACGGTCTTAGCTTTCACATGAGGCGTCGCACTGTCGAATTGGAGAAAATTAATCTTTTTTTTTTTACTCAAGTAAGAGTACAGATACTTCATTTTAATATTACTCAAGTAGAGGTGAAAAGTACTGTATGAAAAAGCTAATTGCAAAAGTAGAGTTACTTAAAAAAGTAACTTCAGTAAATGTACTTGAGTAAATGTAACTGAGTACTACCCACGCCTGGTCAAGACTTCAAAAACACTTTGTCAGCAGCAAAGCGAGGCTAAAATGGAACTCAATTCTGAACATTTGAACTAAAACTGAACTTTTGCACAATTCCATACATTTAGATTGAAGACTTGTAAAAAAATGTGTCAGTCCCAGTCAGATGGAAAACTTTAGGGATTTTGCAATAAGATATATTGACATATTGCGATATATTGTGCAGCCCTGGTCCAAGCACCTTTTGTCTGAATGGGTAAGTAAAAAGGGGATTAAAGGGGCAGGTGCGGGGATGTGCATATTAGGGCTGAACGATTTTGGAAAATAATCTAATTGCGATTTTTTTTCTTCAATATTGCGATTGCGATTAAATATGCGATTATTGTTGCAAAGTCCTCTTCTCATGTATTGTGTAACACAAGCAATACATCAGGCTGTTTCATAATAAACTATTAGATTAATTTGAAGTGAAAATTGCAACAATAAAGCAAACAAAATTGTTGCTTGACCTATTCAAAATGTATGAACATGTGGACTGCACTTCTTAAACTGTCTGAACAGTACAGTCTATAAATAAAAGATAAATTATATAGATATATTAAAAAAATTTTTTTTAAAAAGGATAAAACTCACTGATCCAGTCAGTAACATCACCCGTACTAAAGTGCAGGAAAAGTAAGAACAAACGTCTGCTTTAACTAGTTGGAAAAGTTTTAGGAAATCAAACTCCCAATTAATACAAAATAAACTATTGATTATTTATTATTTCGGCCAATCAAATACCGGTCTGAGCTGCGACTCGTAGTTGCTTCAGATGCGCGTTATTGATGGACACGGAGAGGCCAGATGGAGCACACGCCAAAACACAGTGGAATTAGGAGCAGCATTTTGGTTTTGGGATGTAACTTTGGACAATATGAAGAGAAGAACATTGACGCAAGGACACGGTGACATGAGGTGCCAAACACAGACACTTTACTTTCTCTTTGACTCGCAGCCATTTAGTGACATTTCAGCTTAAACAGCACATTTACTCAGTAAAGACATGGCACAGACTGCTGCCTCAGATCGTAGTTTCCAATACTTTTCATACAGCAGTTTAGTGTTTACATCTAGCGTCTGTACTACCTACGGAGCGCATATGCGGTAGATGCAAAGGTAAATAAAGGCACATGGCACATCGCCTCCGCATACGTTATGGTCACGAACCGTCATTATGCTTTTGAGATAAGTTCTTTATCCACAACATTCCCAAACATAAGCCTCCTAAACTGAGCCACAAACGACTCTTTACAAGCAGCACAGGCTCACCTGGCTATATCTCTGTGGAGGAGACGTGTGAATCCTCTGATCATCAGAGCGTGTAGTAGCAGCGAGGGGATGGCGTGATGAGCGCTGCGGCTAACGCAGTGCTAACGAGAAGAAAGCAATAGTCCTTCGTGGTGACTGCATGATAAACGCTGATATTTTCACTGTACATCGACAATCTACCACGCACCTTAACTAGACTGAGACGTAAACAAAAGCACGCCGCGGAGCGGACTTTGCTCCCATATCTCACTGCTTCATTCACTTCCAAAATCGCGATCCCTGCGATTACGAAATCGCGTTGTGTAATATCGCGATAAAATTGCAAATGCAATTAATCGTTCAGCCCTAGTGCATATTACCAGCCCTATGTTAATAACACAGAATAAAATGAATAGTAATTTCTACAGTTACACAGCACTTTGTTGCATTTTGTGGTAATGCACTTTTCAATCTTAACACTTCAATTAAAGTCTAGCGGTATTTGGTTTACAAACACCGGACACATGGACATGTCTTTTTACTCATTTTAAGGTAAACATATTCCTTCTAAACTCGCTTACTCCATCTGCTGGTCATTACAGACAGCTGCAATATGAGCTTGAAATTCCAAAACAATCTTGCTTTAATTTTCTTTCGTTGGTCCAGTTGTAGATTTCACTTCTGAAAGGGGCGGTGGCGCAGTGGTTAGCGCTTGTGCTTTCAAAGCTAGAAGGTCCCGGGTTCGATCCTTTCTGTGGCCTTTCTGTGGTTCTCCCCGGGTCTGTGTAGGTTTCCTGCGGGGACTCTGGTTTCCCCTACTACTAAAAACATGTACAATAGGCCAGGATGGATGAGAGTGTGGGACATTGGATTAACATTAGCCCATGGCGTGTTTACATGCATGAGTCCCATGTGTGTTCATTAACCAAATAAACAAATCAATATTAAACAGCATTATTGCTGATGTTTATATTAGGACATAATGTGATAGAATGAAATGGAAGATTTGACCTAAAGTGTCTGGATATTTATGAATGAAATTGTTCATTTGGTTTTCCTCAGACTTTACATAGTGTTGTTGTAATCCAACAATCAGAATAGAAAATCCAGATTTTTCCCCAGAACACACAGAAATTAGATAAAACATATAATTCTTAGATAAGACACAAGAAAATGAATTCAAAGTTTAAATCAATTAAGCAATGATTCATTTTTGCATATAATAATAATAATAATAATAATAATAATAATAATAATAATAATAATAATAATAATAATAATAATAATAATGCATTGGTTTTATATAGCGCTTTTCTGGACACTCAAAGACGCTTTACATTGCATTATTCATTCACTCCATACTTGGTGGTGGTAAGCTACTATTGTAGCCACAGCTGCCCTGGGGTAGACTGATGGAAGCGAGGCAACCAGTCTGCGCCATCGGCTCCTCCGACCACCACCAACCACTCACTCACTCACTACATTCGCCCCAGGCTTCCTGGTGTTTCCCAAACGGTCTCCCATCCAATTACCGACCAGGCCCTTCCTGCTTAGCTTCAAAGGTCTGACGGGATCAATATGAAACTATTGCCACTTACACATTTGTGTAGAATGAGCCCAGACCGAGGCGCATTGAGTTGCCTTGTGTACGAAATTGCGCGGTATAAATAAAGTTGCCTTGCCGATTCACCACAACTGCCTCTAAAATCCTGCACTGTCGCTCAGATATAAAAATAAATTTTCTACCCAACATTTCTTCATTAAAATGATAATTATGCAACTGATGTAATCCATCTAAATAAGTCATATTTTCAGGGAGCATTAAAATCTGTCATATGCACTTAAAGAGTAAGTAATACTTTATTAAGTCAGTTGTAAATATTTAATTGTATTCCAACAAAACGTTATTAGCAGAAAATCGCAATATTGATTGAAAAAAAATTGCAATATTGATTTTTGGTCAAATCGTTCAGCCCTAGTGTGAACCATGAGCCACAACACTGAGCACATTCATGATAAAGACTCCCCTGTTTTTGACCTGCTCTTATCGCACTCATTGTGATTCCAGTCTTGAAAGGGGCCACTCCTTCCTCTTTGAAATGTGCTGTGTGCAGTTTCCTCCGAGTGTTAAGCTGCGTTTGACTGACAGCGACAGACTGGGACTTTCTTCTGGCTCAGACTTCGCCAACCGCAGCGAGGATAATCTCAATGGGCTCCGGTTGCCGTCTAGTAACTTCTTCGACTTGAGAAACACGCACATACACAAACCTTGAGGCATCCGCTGTTAGGCCGCTGCTTCAGTACGATGTTAAAGAAAGACCTTATGATCCAGGTTCTCTCTACTGGTGTGTGATATTTAAGTCAAAGTGCAGAAGTACTTGCAGTAGGAAATTCAAACTTGCAGCTTCAAAAAACACCAAAAAAATGCCAAGAATTCACCTTCTGTATGGAAACACAAGGGGTGCAAACTTCATCCCTTGTTGTGGGTCAGTGGCATTTGATTCTATAGCTAGTAGGAGGAACATAGCTGGGTTTTAGTATTAGTATTTAGTATCACATGGACATTAAAATGGCATTATAAAGCATTCAATTTGCTTCTGCCTGTATAAATCCTATGTAATACTTTAGCTAATAGGTTGTATTTCATTGAATGTCATGTTTATAGTGGAATATTTTAAGTTAAAGTACTTTTCGAACAAAGCTTTACTGTCATTTTTAAGTTAGAGTTAGTTTCTGTGGCATTAAAAGCTCTTCAATAATATCGTTTCTCGCAATATTTTCATGGATCAATAAATCAAACTTTAAACTCTGCTCGTCTCACAGCAAGAACCTGGGAAGCTAAGCAGGGAGGGCCTGGTCAGTACTTGGATGGGAGACCGTTTGGAAACAGAATGTAGTGAGTGAGTGGTTGGTGGTGGTCGGAGGGACCGTTGGTGCAGACTGGTTGCCTTGGTTCCATTAGTCTACCCCAGGGCAGCTGTGGCTAAAATAGTAGCTTACCACCACCAAGTATGGAGTGAATGAATAGTGCCATGAAGAGCGTCTTTGAGTGTCCAGAAAAGCGCTATATAAAACCAATTGCATTATTATTACTATTTAAGAAGATCGAGGGCTAATTTCTTAAACTTTTCACTCCAAGTACAAACCCACGGTGCTGCAGTGGTTATCGTTCTTTCCTCACAGCAAGACGGTCCCGGGCCTTTCTGTGTGGAGTTTGCATGTTCTCCACCGTTCTCCCACTAAAACATGTACAATAGGTTAATCCTCCAGCCAGGTGTTTCTGACCACGAGCCTGGCTCCACATCTGGATATGGGTCTCTGAGCGTCGGCTAGGGGTGGGAACCTCTGGGTATCTCACGATTCGATACGATACGTGAACATGGCTCACGATAACAATTATCTCACGATACGCCGATACTGCGATAATCGATATATTGCACAAAAATAACCTACGATACATCACGATAAAAAAAAGCTACTTTTAACCTTTATTTTAACATACTACATATTATTCATCATTTCATCATTTCTTTTCATGTGCTTTGTACCACTTTTATAAATGATTCCACACTATAGATCTGTCAGTGACTTCATTTACAATTTACAAGAAACCACAGTCCTATTTAATTTCATAATTATAAAATAATAATGGAAATGCAAATAAATTGCAAATAATTATAAAAAACTATCATTAAAAGTCATTTATTTGTGTGACAGTGTTTGGTCCAAGTGCTTAAAACTGTAGTGCTGCCCCCTGCTGTCCTGACTGAATTCTTGATCATTATTTGCCTCTATTGACTGTGAAAACAGTGGAGCACTGCTGCCTCATTAATATGCATGACGTTTCTCATTAATATGCATGACGTCATCACAAGTATCGATATAGGAATAAAAAGTATCGGTATCGTATCATCCCGCAAAATATCGCGATATATCGGAAAATCGTTATATTGTCAGACTCCTAGCGCTGGCGGCTCACTGCTCCTACGGATCGTCCCAGTGGCTAAGACCCGCAAAAGTGATCATAACTTTTTTTGTCACAGTTTTGTCGCTTTTTTTTTGGTCGAGTTTTTGTCGTTATTTTGACACTTTTTTTTTCAAAGAAGCTTTTAGATTTGGGTAAAGCCAGACTGGAGAAAATGTGCTCGGTTCAGGTGGGGGTTAAGAGGTTAAACAACCCTGAAATAGACATTGGATAAACACACACAATGAAGCCACAAAATAGCAGCAGGCCTTACTTTTCTTTTGTCTTTTTCTCAGTGAAAATATGAGTGATTAACCAAAGCATTTGTGGTCTCGGACAGGCCGCATTTGGCCCCCGGGCCTCAGCTTGCCTGATGAAGGTCAAATCAGGACAGACCAGGTTTAAAAATGGTCTTATACTGAACACAAATGTCACTAAATTACACTGGGTGGATATATAAACCAGAAAACACCTATCTTAAATGTGTTACTAAAACATAAATTAAGTTCCGTTAACACCGCCTCATTTATGCAGAAAACAAAGTCAAATCTGATGCCATTTTAAAACCCAAATACTATATACATTCACCACCAGAACACCTGTGCGTAATTGCTATTTGCAAACATTCCATCAAACTAGAGGATTGAAGTAGGAGTGTGACAATATATCGATTTTCCGATATATCGCGATAGTTTGCGGGACGATACGATACCGATACTTTTTATTCCGATATCGATAGATAGGAAGATAAATTTGGGGTTGATTTATTCCTTTTTAAATAGGACTGTGGTTTCTTGTTTATTTAAATGTAAATGAAGTCACTGACAGATCTATGACCCATTTTCAGTGAGTAAGTCAGGGATCATTTATAAAAGTGGTACAAAGCACATGAAAAGAAATGTAAATGATGAATAATATGTAGTATGTTCAAATAAAGGTTAAAAGTAGCTGTTTTTTAAAATTGTGATGTATCGTAGATTATTTTTGTGCAATAAAATGTTTATTCTTTTAGATCTGTCAGCAGCTTTTGATACAATAGACCACCGAACACTGCTGTCACGTCTAGAGCAGGATGTGGGTATCAAAGGCGTGGCACTAGACTGGTTTCGCTCATTTCTCAGCGACAGAACATTCTCTGTTCATCTCGGGTCTCACTCCTCGAGCTCAGCCCCACTTTCCAGTGGGGTTCCACAGGGCTCTATTCTGGGACCCCTCCTCTTTTCTTTGTATATGTTGCAGATGATATCCAAGTTTATCTGCCTTTAAAATCAACCTCATCCCAAACCCTGTCAAATTGTCTGCAAGGCATAAAAAGTTGGATGTCCAAAAACTTTTTGAATCTTAATGAAAATAAAACTGAGCTTGCACTATTTGGTCATTTTAACACTGCGGATATTGCTTTGCTTGGCCCACTAGCTCCTTACGTTCGTCCATCTGTGAGGAATCTTGGCGTCATTTTGGTCAGCTCCTTTAAACTAGACAAGCAAATCAGTTCAGTTGTCCAAATCAGTTTTTTCCAGATGCGACTTTTAAGTAAAGTCAAATCCTACATTCCCCCAAATGAACTTGAAAAAGCGGTACATGCCCTCATTAGCACTCGCTTAGATTATTGGTTTGGACCAAGCGTCCATAAAGAGGCTGCAACTGATCCAATACGCTGCGGCCCGTTTGTTGACCGGCGACGGGAGCACATCACACCTGTGCCCGTCTGCACTGGCTCCCTGTCTGTCACAGAATCCACTTCAAGATTCTTTTGATTTTTTTTTAAATGTTTACACGGCTTGGCACCATTGTACTTGTCTGAGCTCCTGTCTGTCCATGCCCCGCCCAGAGCACTTCGCTCAGCTGACCTGCTCCTTCTGGATGTGCCCAAAACACACATGAAAACCAGAGGAGACAGAGCCTTTGCCCCCCGGCTGTGGAACGGTCTGCCCCTCAGTATCCGTTTGGCCCCGACTCTAAGCAGTTTTAAGTCCTCCCTTAAAACCCACCTGTTTGCACAGGCTTTTCAATAAGTTGAGCTGTTTCTCCATTGTTTTTTTTGTTTTGTTTTTTTTCTGTTTCATTGTTCTTGATGTTTTATTATGCCCTGTATTCTTTGTTTTGTTTATTATCCTTTTTATGTGAAGCACTTTGGGCAGCTGTGGCTGTTGTAAATGTGCTATAGAAATAAACTTGACCTTGACCTTGACCTTGACCTTGACCAATATATCGAATATTGCAGTATCGGCGTATTGTGAGATAATCGTTATCGTGAGCCATGTATCGCGTATCGTATTGAATCGTGAGGTGCCCAGAGGTTCCCACCCCTAGATTGAAGGTAAATTTTGACGTGCAAAACTACTGGACGCAGACTAGAGGATGAACCTATTGCACATGTTTCAATAGGAAAGCCAAAGGAAACCCTCTCTGTCACATTGAGAACATGCAAACTCCACACAGAAAGGCCCACAGCTCAGCTAACCATGGAGACACTATCACTCCCACTTTTATGAGGCGGCTTAACGACGATGTAACAATAATGCAAGTCTCCCCTGTCCTGTTGTGTGTTTGTGTATCCGAGGGTTCCCCTGTTGCCGGCTGACTCATCACTCTGAGCCTGTGCTGGGGGAAGAGGGGGAGATAGAAGCTAAACTGGTGCGACGGAGAGGGGGGGTAATAGCAGATGTCACAGTCCAAAAATAGCTTACAGTTTGCAGCCTCGGGGGCGTGGCCTTTCAGCTACTGTTTTACTTGATATAAAACACGTCTTGTGGCTTCAGGAGCATCGTGTAAAGTGAAAGCGTAAAGTGTCTTCTTCATCAGACTCTGGATCAGACTAAGCCTCAGCCACCGGGGAACTCGCCTCGTCCCAGGCAGGAAACCACGTGATGCTGGCAGTGGTTAAAGTACTTGATTCTGTTCAGTAAAAGTTGCTCAGTCAAATGATTACTTAAAGAAACAGGCCACCTTTTTCCATACTGAGATATGTTCTTACCTGAGCTTAGACGAGTTGATACGTACCTGTCTGGTCTTTGTGCGTGCACTCAGTCACGCAAAACGACCAAAGATGTTGTTAGCATTTGGCCTCTCCCAGTATATTCCTATGGCTCCAAATGGGGGTGAAGTTAGAAGCGACCAAGCTCTTCCACGGGCACAAAGACCAGACAGGTACGTATAAACTTGTCTAAGCTCAGGTAAGAACATATCTCAGTATTGGAAAAACGGTGGCCTGTTCCTTTAAGTAAAAGGTACTGAAGTACATGCTCCAAAAGTAATAACTTTGCAACTTCTTCCCGAATTCACCCAATGTGGAAATGAGGAAAACTGCCGTTGCTCCTGTCCTAAAGGCATTATCCAGTGGAGCAGTTCAACTACAGTGAGGGAGGCCCCCGACTTTAAAACATTCAAAAGGCACTTAAAGGAGTGGCTCAAATCAGCCCAAACTCGAACATAATTGATTACTCATATTACTCATATATTGATTTATTTGAGCTATTATTTACAGTGCGTTATTAATTACAATATTTACATCATTTCATTTACATTATCACAAAAAAAAACAATAAAAATAAAAATAAATAATAACTCAAAAGGAGTAGGCAGAAGCAAGAAAGCTTATAAGTGCCTACCCCAATTACAAAATACAATACAATACAATACAATACAATACAATACAAATAGAAAAGTTTGTGATTCCTGAGTGTATTTACTTAGTTTTATAATTTTCTCTTATTTTTTATCATTGCTTATATTACCATTCTGGTCACCATTCTATTGATTTACTTATTGTTTAAATAGTCATAGTGTTTTAGATATACATACAGTATATATACACATACAGACATATGTATACATATATATACATACACATACATTACTAGCGCACATATTTATTATACATATATTATCATCACCATAATAACAATGACAATAATAGCATTCTCAAAAGTATCATCTTTAAATACGTTATTTTTCAGAAGACAATAGAACTTAATGAAACTGATATTCATTCATGAAGATTTTAATGAATTTGTAGTAATCAACAAATCTTGTAAATGTAATTATTGATGAAATCCTAAACCGCACAATCCATTGACTGACGTCCCCTGAGTCCCATGAGTTCTCTCTCTCTGTCCTCGGCCTCGCTCTGTCCTCCCGTGTCCTTTGTCCTGTCCAGTCTTTCGTCACTGTAGTTGCTTATGGTCCCACATTGGATCAAGAACACTCAATTTTTTTAGTTTTGAAAAATGTTATGTGTGTTTGTGTTATGTGCTGCAGCTCCTCGTGTCTTTGTGAAGGCGCAAGCGGTTAAAGATGGATTCTCGTGTGTTTGTAAATTCACAAATATCGCGAGAATTCAGCTTGCTGTCAAGGCAACGGCAACACGGCAGAGACAAACTTACTTGTTTTGAGTTAGTGGCGCTGCCAGTACAAATGCACAGCGCCACTACTACTACTGTGTATCAATCATTCGAATGTGGTGGAGAAATAGTTCTTAACAAAAATACCATTCAAGTTAAGTCAGTATATTCGTGACTGACCACGTCTGACCAGGCGATTATATTCTCTCACCTACTGGTCGTCTCATGGATGAACAAAAAGAAGATTCTGAGAACAGATGCCAAACATCCTCACAATGGAGAAATCACTTGTTACAACAGCACTCTGGGAAATAGTCAGGAAATAAAAAATTAGTAAATAAAGAGATCTTCTGTACAATGACAAAACAACATTTAAAAGGGGCAAAATACTAATACAGGGGTGCCCACACTTTTTGTCTCCGAGGGCCAAAATGAAAAAGTGCCTGTGGGTCGCGGGCCAAACACGGCGATGTCAAGCGTGAAACACATTTAACTGCAAATAATAATAGTTACTTTATTTTATTTTTCGGTATATATTTGCATTGATTATATCTATGCAAATAACATGCTATATTAAAACAAACTATGGCAAAAACCTAGTTTTATAGAACACAATCAACAATTGTAGCAATATGTAAAATGTAAAAAACAACAGCTGTATCTACAGCACCTACAGTGACTTTACCTCATTCATTTGTTAACTCAAAGAAAATGCCACATTAGATCATTTTGAAAGTGTCAGTTCAGCATAAATTCTTTTATAAGTTAATTTTTAACGTGACCTTTGTTGATGTCAACAAACTTTGCAATAAAAGTTGGAAAACTGGGAAAGTTGATGCTACAACGCTCTGTGATAAACACCAAGACACCACAACAGTGTTTCCTTAACTTTGCGAAAGGAGTGAAACAGCGCCCCCAATTTGACGCTGGTGGCCAAAAAGGGTACTGCATCCATATTTACCATTGAGAATGAATGGGACAGAGTTAGTATTAACCATACAGCGCAAAACTAGGTCACTCTTTGGCGGGCCAACAATATATGAAAAAAATTAAAGACTGTGCAGAGTGTTCAGTCATAGTGCAGCAATTGTGATTGATAAAGTGACACTGATTACAGCTATTTGCAAATGCAGGGGTTATTGCACTTGAATTACTATAGGGTACAGTGGTATATACGGTGGTACAGTTTAGAGACTGGGATGAAGGACCTGTAACAATAATCATAATGCACTGGTTTTATATAGCGCTTTTCTGGACACTCAAGGACGCTTTACATGATCCATGCACTCCATACTTAGTGGTGGTAAGCTACAATTGTAGTCACAGCTGCCCTGGGGTAGACTGATGGAAGCGAGGGTGCCAATCTGTGCCATTGGTCCCTCTGACCACCACCAACCACTCGCTCACTACATTCACCCAGGCTTCCTGCTGTTTCCTAAACGGTCTCCCATCCAAGTACCGACCAGGCTCTTCCTGCTTAGCTTCCCAGGTCTGACGAGTTCGGGCAGAGCAAAGCCGTTATGACCCTGTGGTCGCGTCTTCCTATGTGACTTATGCTTCAGAACGTAGAAATTAAAATTACAATTTAAAATGACTTACCACTGGCAATATCACACCGAGGAAAGCTGTCATTTGCTGTTTAGGACCCTCTTTTGTAAACACTGTATACTTCCTTTACCTGCCTTCATTGTTCCCTCTCTCTGTCTGCAGGCACCTTCCAGGGGCAGTTCACGGGGGGCATGCGTCACGGGTACGGGGTGCGTCAGAGCGTGCCGTACGGGATGGCCGCGGTGGTCCGCTCGCCCCTGCGCACCTCCCTGACCTCTCTGCGCTCGGAGCACAGTAACGGGGCGGTGCTGCAGCAGGACCTGCCCCTCATCACCACCACCAGCACGTCGGGGGAGGAGACGCCCCTGTCCACCCCCACCACGCTGGGACCGGCCCGGGGAGGCTTCGCCCTGACCCTCCAGGTGGACCCCGAGATGGCCAAGACCAAGAAGAAGGGCCTGTTTCAGAGGTATGAAGGATTTTATTACGGAAGGATGTTTCTGAATGAAATACTTGCTGCCATAATCCCTGTCCCCAATCAAGTCCAAATCAGCATTAGGGCAGGGCAGGCATTAAACCAGAGAGTTAGATCGGACTAACATCTCTAGCATTATTATTATGTTGGATTATGGGGTTCTCTACCTCTGTGTGCGCAGGAGCTCTCTGCTGGGCAAACTGAAGAAGTCCGAGTCCAACACGTCGCTGTCGAGTCAGAAAAGTAAACTCAGCTTCCTCCGAACAGAGTCAGCCCTGAGCTCCAACGCCAGCGACACCAACTCCACCATCAGGTACGAGATACATCTGCAGTCGGTCCATCCACCCAGGTTAAAGGGACAATAATATTATGAACGATCCAGATGTTTTCCGATGTTGTCACCCATTGACCATGTTTAGGTCAAAGCCATCCATCCATTTTCTTCCTCTTTATCCGGGGCCGGGTCGTGGGGGCAGCAGTCTCAGCAGAGATGCCCAGACTTCCCGATCCACGCACACCTCCTCCAGCTGTTCTGGGGGACCCCGAGGCGACACCAGGCCAGCTCGGAGACATAGTCCCACCAGCGTGTCCTGGGCCTTCCACGAGGCCTCCTCCCAATAGGACATGCCTGGAGCACCTCCCGAGGAAGGCGGCCAGGAGGCATCCGGAACAGATGCCCTAGCCACCTCAGCTCCTTTCGACGTGAAGGAGCAGCGACTCTACCCCGAGCTCCTCCCGGGTAACTGAGCTCCTCACCCGATCTCGGAGGGTGTGCCCAGCCATCCTGCGAAGGAAACTCATTTCGGCCGCTTGTATTCGCGATCTTGTCCTTTCGGTCATTACCCAGATCTCATGACCATAGGTGAGGGTGGGAATGTAGATCGATCGGTAAATCGAGAGCTTTGCCCCCTGACTCAGCTCCCTCTTCACCACAACAGTCCGATACAGCGACCGCATCACACACCGATCTGTCTATCCATCCCTCACTCGTGAAGAAGACCCCAAGATACTTGAACTCCTCCACTTGAGGTTTTGGTCAAAGCCTCATTATAAATCATTAATGAATGTACAGACCTTTGTAGATGTTACTTTAGATACAAATTGGCGTGTTAAAGTGTCCTCTGAGCTAAATACTAACTCAGATTCAGTTAAGTTTCTGCTTTTTGTGGGGTTGGACACACATTAGCCACTACACATCATTTTATACAATGTTAATGATGGAGAAACCACAGAAAGTGTATAAATGAAAAGGACAAAAGGTACCTCGCCATCTTTCAGTATAGTGCCAGGCTTTCCTATTCATTAGTTTGGGGATGGAACATTCAATATAAAACGGGTCCGAGCTTCGACGGCGAACAGAAAGTGTGCATTTGTAGGAACAGGCTCAGATTTTGAGTGTGTTATATCTGCTCTGTGTGCGAAGGTTTTGACAACAAAGCTAAAGTACTAAAGCGATCGGGCGACACATGACACATTATTCAGTATGACCATTAAAATCTATAAATTAGCCGCACTGTTGTATGAGCCGCAAGGTTCAAGGGTGAGAAAAAAGGAGCAGCTTATAGCCTTCGTATAGTCCCTTTAAAGATGAGTGGGTCTCATTCAGCCCCATTCATTGTACAGGTTCATGGTCAACTTAATGGCCGTTCTGTCTCCTCCTACGAAGCCTGGAGCCTGGAGCAGTTTGAACGGGCGGGGCTAACGCGCACACATTGACCAATTAGCAATTAGCGGACATGACGACAGCTGTAGTCCGACTCACAAAATATGAACTGAATATAAACTCACGCGACTACTTCATCCATGATTAGTTTTGGCTAATGTTAATGTTAATAGAACTAACAACATAGCAGCGCAGCGAGTGACGTAACCTTGTCAATTCTCTGTGACGGTCGTGATTGGTTCGCCCTTAGCCGCCAATCAGACACTTGTTTATTGCGTATGTCCCGCCTTCTTTCGCACAGAAAAGAAGTGGGTGTGGTTTATCAGGCTAGCTCCAAAGTGTATCTTGGAGTTGCCCCTGGCCACCAGGGGGTGGTATTACAGCAATGTCAGCTCCCCGCCCTGAGGACCATAGAGAAGCACGTTCCTCGCCCATTGGTGTGTAAACATCCCGAGGAGGGCGGCTCTAAACCTGGCCACACTCCCGAGGAGTCGCCGCTGTTCGGGCAGCGCGTTGGCTTGACTGAACATGTGTGTGTTTAAAGAGTAATATAATCGAAGTTCTTAACACACTTTAATGAAAGTAAATGTACCTGTAAGGAACCGTTCTCTTGGACAATTTAACGGCGCACAGAGAGAAAAGTCCAGTATTTCCAGTGCAAGCGCATTTGAAGCACCAAATGTGCTTGGAACAGCTGCGGCTTATGTGTGTAAAAAAAAGTTTTGTTGGTGCAGCTCAATAGTCCGGTATTTACATTATTTATAACAAAGTGCACTTTTGGCTTAAATTGTGATAATAGTTGTTGCAGTGTTTAGGGAAGTGTGTGCTAAGTGTCGTAACACCTGAGAATGAATCTGTGTCTCCTTCAGCCTGGGCGACGACAGCCTGGCCGGGGCGGAGGACTTCCCCCCCATGGAGGCGGACATCGACATCACCACCACGGAGGTCTACATGGGCGAGTGGAAGAACGACAAGCGCTCGGGCTACGGCATCAGCGAGCGCTCCAGCGGCCTCAAGTACGAGGGCGAGTGGCTCAACAACCAGCGGCACGGCTACGGCTGCACCACGTTCGCCGAGGGCGGCAAGGAGGAGGGCAAGTACATCAGCAACATGCTGGTGAAGGCGGTGAAGAAGAAGTTGATCCACCTCAAAGGAACCAAGATGAAGCACAAGGTGGCCCGCGCCGTGGAGGGGGCGCAGAGGGCGGCCGCCATCGGCAAACTGAAGGCAGAGATCGCCGCGTCCAGGTCAGTGCCGAGAACACGCTTTCCTGAGTCATGTTGCAAACTCTACGGCTTGAATGACAACAGGTTTTTAAAGAGCGGGTTGACTAGTCGTGTGATGACGTCATCATATTAAAGCTGCGTTCAGACCGCACGCCTCTCGGGCTTCAAAATCGCGCCCAAAGCCCGTAGTTGGACGCTTGTGCTTACTGAAGTCAGACGCTTGTCACAAATGTCACCGAGGGTCAAGACGCCCTGGCCGCGCGTCAGCTCAGAGTGCGTTCGTAGCCATCTTGGAAGCAGCTCTTGCCTGAAAACTACAGTTGTTCGGAGGCTAACTAGTCTCCCTCTTTGCTCCTGCCATGTCCTATGGATCTTTAACTATACCCCAATGGTCTAGGCAGGATCTCCCCAGTATTTAAGCTCATATCCAGCCCATACGGTTGAAGGGACATTGGTGGCAAGTGGCTATAGGGTAGGTTAGCCCAGTTAGCTTGTTACAATCGCCTACAGCTCATTGTTGATAAAAAAGTGTGCAATAAACCACAAATGTGTCAAGCCCAGCTCAGTGTGTGACCATCATAAAGGCTGTTCTGTGTAGTTAAAGACTTTATTGACGGTTTTAGTGCATAATCCTTGTTTTCATAGGGTCAATGCGAGCTATCTGTTTGCTGCTAAGCGGCTAGCATAGAAATAATTATTATGCAGCTAGCTCTGGGAGAAAACAGATCGACTACGGCCTGTTGTAGATAAAATGTGAGCAATAAACTTAAAAATCAAAAAGCCTGGCTCAGTGTGTGATCATTGTTACACGGTTGCTTTATGTAGATGGGGCTTAATAGACTTTATTCGTGCATATTTCTCGTTTCCACATCGATTGGAGCTTTAGCTTGTGGCATTAGCTTTGGGAATGCTCTGTGCATCATCAAGGCCCAAACACATTCCCAGCGCAGATCCAGCCACTCAAATAAGTTTTCTTGTCGCCGCTTTTAATCCTGGGTGTTTAGGTAAAAGAAACACTGATGTGTGTCTTTGTAAAAGTCCCAGAGCTGCTGTAGCTCCGGTTCAAAACACGATGAAGCTAACCTCCGTGACTCTGACTGTTTACATCTGCGGGCCGGCGATGGCTCGCTCAGCTCCAACGCTTTCACTGTTGGGGAAAGCCCCTGATTGGTCGACGCTCGCGAATTTCTCCAAAAAGTTCAACAATTCCTACTCTAGCGTCGGCCGCTTTCGAGGCATGTATAAACCCCGCACAAAGAAAATAAAGAGTTTCAGTGTATTTACAGTTTTAGAATAAGTGCAATAGCAGTGAAATTATTGTTATTATAATAAGTTCTGGGCAGGCAGTCTTTTTTTCGCCACAAGAGTTGCTCCACAGCACAAACTGAAGATAAAACAGAAATACCATAAGGCGCTTAATATTCATTGCAGAACGGGCCTCACAGAAGAGTAAAAATGTCACGTGATACGCTGACGTCACATACAAGAAGAAGCAGGGATGGAGTGACGAGGGATTCAACAACCTCGGACTCTATGGATATAGTACATGCAATGCAGTGCTTAACGCTGGAGGAGCGGCGGTGACAGCTATGCTTCCCACACTGGTCAGAGCGAGACTCCCATATACAAGCAGTACTTTTATACTGTAGAAAAGTGTTTGGTGATCTGATTGTTGTTTTAGTGCTGAATAGACAAACAAAGCATGACATTACATAAACATTCTGATATTTCCAAATGGGCCGGTCAAGCCTTTGAGAACTAGATATGCTCAAATGAATTACACAGAACTGGAGCGTCCCGTTCAGACTCAGTCCTCACAGACAGTGCTCCGTGGACGGCAGTTTGTCCTTACAAGGTGCTGCGCGGTTTGGCACCTGAAATTCTCCGGCGTTTACTGCTCTGAGCCCCGGACCTGACGGAGACCAGGCCTCGGTGAAGTCTAAATTATTTACTCAGCGGTCGATTAGAGCGGTGGACCCACAGCGAATAACATCAGCGCTTTCATTACAGTAAATCTTTACAGTAAACGTTTATAGTGTTGGTAACTTCTTTGTTTACGTTCATATTTCTCACTCACTCTCTCCTCACTTTGCAATCTTATGGATGGTCAGAATAGCGCCTTTGTTATCCATTCCGGTGGCCTCTAGGACGCTCCAAGACCCTTTTATTTTCAAGTTTTCTGGATGTAATGCATGCGTAACCTTGGAGACAGATCCATCAGCATTGAAAACCTACCAGAAAATCACACATTAGACACACATTTTTGTACTTAACACAATTATATTTAAGATTTTGCTAAATATTGTACCAAGTTTTCTATAGTTTGGCCATTTTTGTGATGTTTATAGTTTCACTTCCTTATCGGACACTGACAGGAAGTGACATAGATCGTGGCAAACAATTTAAAACTGTTGCCGTGCCGACCATGTTAAGTCAATGGGAAATGATTCAAACTGCTGTGTCACTTCCTGTCAGCAGCTTAAAAATTCAATTAAAAAAAACTTTTCTGCCCAACATTTCTCATATTCCAAAAGCATTAAAACCTGTCATGTGCACTTTAAGTGTGTTCGGCTGAATTCCACTCATTAGCAGCAGCAGCGAAAGGACATGAGGCCCAAAAGGAGGACTTGGTTTTGGGAACTTGAGGGGGATTTCACGCTGGTTCATATACGGTAGGAGTGAGACCCAACATAGTTTTATAGATGAGCGCTCAGTCTGTCTGTCTAGGCTACAATAGTTGCTCACGACCGAGTATGGAGAAGGGATGCACATTCTGCTCAATTTCATTTGTAACTTTGTCAAACGGTTATCGATTAACTGTTAACCACCGGCTTAGTGTCGCTACAGGCCATTTTATATCAACTTTTTTTCCCCCCCACTAATAATAATGAAACATTGTTAAAATGTTGAATTATGAACTGTTACACTCAACCCAGACGTGGGTTTCTGCGGGACTTGTGGAGGGGTTGGGAGGTTGGGTGGTTTGCCTGACTTTGGAGTTTTCCCTACGTGGGTTTGTGGACTCTCGATCGCGATGTATTAATGTGATTGTTGCTATTGATTTGAACTGAATATTGTTTGAAGCGTTTGTTAATGAATGGCCATTCATAGAATCTATACTATTGGTTCACTGTATATATTTTGCACTATTGTTGCCCTTTACTACATTTTCTAAATACATGGTACCTCTTAACTTAAATCTTGCCTCCTGTCCACTCCCTCCTTTGAGCCGAACTCTAGACCTTCTGGTCGCTAGCCTACGTTAACATTTACATTAACATTTCTGTGTTTCCTACGTTGCATAGACAAGTACAGGTATTGGTCTTGTACCTTTGTAGTTTCTATTACACAGGTGCTACACAAAACACAAACAATAGGTTTGTAAACTTCAACAGATGCCACATGTTATGCTTATTTGCACTTCGATTATACTGTAATATCCCCAGACATACAATATAACGATTAATTGTTAAAGTGCATATGACACATTAGACACAAGTTTTGCTAAAACACAGTTAACACGATTATATTTAAGATTTTGCTAAAGATTATTCCCAGTTTTCTTTAGTTTGACCATTTTTGTGGCCATACCGCCTTTGCTATGCCCAATCCCGTCAGATCTTGGAAGCTAAGCAGGGAAGGGCCTGGTTAGTACTTGGATGGGAGACCGTTTGGTAACACCAGGAAGCCTAGCAAATGTAGTGAGTGAGTGAGTGGTTGGTGGTGGTCGGAGGGGCCGATGGCGCAAACTGGTAGCCTCGCTTCTGTCAGTCTACCCCAGGGCAGCTGTGGCTACAATAGTAGCTTACCACCATCAAGTATGGAGTGAATGAATAGTGCAATGTAAAGCGTCTTTGAGTGTCCAGAAAAGCGCTATATAAAACCGATATATATTTTTTTTTTTTTTGTGATGTTTATGTTTTCACTTCCTTATTGGACACCGACAGGAAGTGACATCGAAGAAGGTAAACAATTTTAAACTGTTGCCGTGCAACCATGTTAAGTCAATGGGAAATGAATGAGTCAAACTGCTATGGAATGTTTCCTTCTTCTATGTCACTTCCTGTCAGCAGCTTAAAAGTTCAAGTAAAAATAACTTTTCTGCCCAACATTTCTTCATTAAAATTGCTGCTTCACTAAAAAATGATAATTATGCAACTGATGTAATCCATCTAAATAAGTCATATTTTCAAGAGCATTAAAATCTGTCATATGCACTTTAACATATTTTTTAACCGATTGAGCTGATGATGATGATTAATCGATAATCTGATTAATCATAAACATTCCTAGTGTGGAGTGAATGAATAATAACTACAGTGTCAACAGTGTAAAATACAATACAGGTCAGTGGCGTGCTGGGACCTCATTTCAGCCCGGGAGTTTAGAGAAGACCCATTGTTGTGTTTATAGCTCAGTGATAGAGCGCTAGTCTCTGGTGCAGGAGGTCCCCGGTTCAAGTATGGCTTTGACATTTTTCTAACGCTTTTTTTTTTAATGCTCTTTTCACATGGGCCGCTGCACACACAGTCTGAGCCCGATACAACTCCACAATCAGCACCAAGTTATGAAGATAAAAATATTTATTTGTCCACTTTTCTACCTTTCACTGGCTTTTTCTCTCTTTACTCGCGCGGACACTTGTCTCCGCAGGATTGGACTGCACCAACAGCAACAAGACTCTTAAACACTCCTCTGAGTTAGTTCAATGTCAAATGGTGTCTCCCCGCCATAAGGATGAAAAGTTAGATGCGAAAATCTTTTCTGATTTTGACACATTTCCCCTCGTGGGGGCGGCCCGGCCCTAAACAGTGCCGCGGCCCACCAGGAAATCTCCCGACCCTCCCTATGGCCAGCACGCCTCTGATACAGGTATACAGTAGACCATTCTTTGGGCAGCACTTCCTTGGCTGTTGGCTTGATTGTGTGATTGGTGTTGATCGGCTGTAAATGCAGAGCGTTGTGAAGTGCATTGTCACCGTGAGCCTTTGTCTTTAACACAGCGTCGTCTGAAACCCATCAATAGGTTTTACGACGTAGCGCGACCGCCGTGTAAACCGTCTGTGGATCACGCTCGTTATAGAAGCACCGGGGCACAGCTGTTCCTGGCGGTCGCGCGGCGCTGTGCGATTCTTTGGCCGACGCACACGGGGTTAAAAATACAGACCAACCTGCGGCGGGACAGTCCCATTGCACCAGGGGGTGTGCGGGCAACTCCTGACGTCACCGTGTCACATGGAGGGACAGATGTACCGCTGTGATGAAGCACTATTTAACACTCCCAGAAAATGACTGCTCTGGGAGTTCTGCTGTGAAAGGACATGTGCCTCTTCATATACTCAAGGACAGTTAATCGCCTCTAAAAGCTTAAAGGGATATTTCAGGATTTTTGCCATTGGGCCTCATTTCCTAGTTATCCAGAGTGTTGTTGATGTCTGGAGATATTTTTTTCTTAAATGCATACAGTTCTTATATTTGAAGAGTCTAGTGGCGCTAGGCTAGGGCAAGGCTAAAGCATTTCTATGGTATCAGTTAGCCTGCATTAAAAACAGTCTGACCCACTCCACAGTGCACCTGAGGAAAATCACTTATAACACCAGACTAACCATATAAATGTCTGTGTTAATAGAATCATTTTAACCATTTTGCATTTAAAATAACTTATATTTGAGCAGCATCAGCTTCGTGGCTGTAAGCTAACGCAGCGGCGGAGTGATCTGCGAGAAAATAGTCCCTCAAAATGCTGTAATTCATTTGATACAAGGTCAGTTATATTTCAAAAAATATTCTAGGCTTTTCCCAGTAGCATTTCTACCAGTGGAAATATTTTATTATTAAGTAGGCCTGCGTTTATGCATACAAAGTATACGAGTATTTTTTTCTCTCCTTCAAACGTCATTCATTCGTTTATCTGTATTATTTGGCTTCTTCACTCGATTCACTTTGCTTTGCATTTGCTCAAGTTGAAGTCACGCCTGCAAATCTGTAAAGTGACCAGGACGGGACTGTTATTTCTGGTGCTCGTAAAGCCTGAGCGCCTCATGCACGAGCTTATCATCGAGGCTGCAGTTACTCCACAGAGAATTCATTGACTAAATCTTGACTAAAATTCCATTACATTTTACAGACTAAAATATGCTCGTCCACATTCAAGACATTTATCTACTGTGGTTGGAATCTGCTGTTTCTTACCTGCCCGTGTCATTATCGAACTAAAGGGACATGGACCTGAGGCATTTGGACAGGGCGGAGGTGGGATGAGGGTGACGTGGGCCGTGGGGCAGCCGTCTGTGGGGGGGGGGCTGCGCTGGGTGTAAATGACACAGACAGAGGCCCTTCGGTCACTCAGGGCCCGGGCTAAATACAGACCCCCGTCCCACACAATCGCAGGGGAATGCAACAGCTGATTACCCCCCTGCTCACAGACCACAGTGTTTCCTGCTCACTCAGACGGGCTTTACTCGCGTCAGACGGGGCAGTTGAGCCGTATGCAGTGATGGGACTCTCGTAATACTTTACAGGGATCTAAACGACAGGTTCAGCTGGTCTATATGTGATGAATCCTTATGGATTTAAACGTACTATCACTCTTAAGAAAGTTAAAGCAGGAATTACACACCACTGGACACTGTACAAAATGCAGCAACATCTTTAAAGCCTAAAAATAGCAAAGTGATTTGCCTTAATGCTAATGAATGATTAGTAACTGATTAGCTTACAGGAAAGTTTGGTTTAATTATATAATTTCAAGCTGCGTCCAAAGCGAGCGATTTCTGTGTATTTATGTCTGTGTAGGCTCTCAGTCGTACAGGTGTTGTCCATCTTCAAAGAACGTTCTTGAGTCATCTTCTGTTCTCTGTAGTTAAAGTGTAGGACGTTTCGCCTCTCACCAAAAAGGCTTCGTCAGCAACACTTAAAGAGTTATTAACCCCCTTGACGCTCTGTCAGCCTCAGATTTGCAAATCTCAACGGGGTCAGCCCGATGTTCCCCGGGTCCGATGTTCCCCCGTACCTATGTTCCCCGGGTCCGATGTTCCCCGGGTCGAGGCACATCGGACCCGGGGAACATCGGACCCTCCGAACGCCGGAGGGCCCGGTGTTCCCCGGCTGCGGGTCTCGCTCATAGACATCATGCGCCTGACAATTAAAGTCCTGCTGTAAACTCTTCTAACTGATAGGCCTATAGGCAGTAAACGCTCGCCTCTCACCGCTCTTTCTTCTCTCTTCACCGCCTGGCACAGCACGGCCCGGTACGTGCGGATAATGGCGCAACAAGCAGCTTGATTTCGCTCATAACTCGCCTACTGATAACTTTATAACATATTATAAGCCTTGTAGATCTCGCATTGTAATAGCCTGCAGCATGTGTGTACAACCTCAGAATAAGAACGTGTCGCAGTCCAGACAAGAAAAGTAAAATTAGCTACAGCAAACTCACCCACAACCATAGATTTCCCTCCGTTTGTTTAACTGGTTCGTTGTTGTAGCTCGATCGTAATCCATGTTTTTCTCCGTGAAGCCCCAGCATACTCCATCACGCGGTGTGCGGAGAGCCAAGTGCAGCGGCTCGTGCCATACCGCTCCTAACTCTAAGCTCTAAGTTTTATCTGATGTCTGCACTCCAGCCTTATGCACATTAAATTAGGGATCTTTTTACGAATGGGGCAACACATGCATTGCGTCCTCACTTCTCTCCCAGTGCCGCCACCTGTCATGCGCTCATTACGCACTGTGCTTCGGCCATCAGATGCTCCGAGAGGCACCACTGAGGCCTCTGTGATTGAATGACGTTGAACAGTATTTGCGCTGCTGTTTTATTAATGCAGCTGACAAAAAACTGATCCATAGATATTAAATGAGAACGATGAGGAAGAGGAGAAAAGGAAAACTGCTAACATGTCCAGTGATCGGGGCAATTACGCAGCACCGCGGGTGGACCTGTGAACACCCACTTTTGTCCTTAGCCCACCCGACGGTCCTTATATCATTCACTTCACTGCCTCTCCCAGGACAGAGACATCTGCACGGTCTGCACCGTTGTCTGCAGGACGCACATCTGGCTGTCTCTGTGCAAATTGTTGCATCGTGCGCTCTGTTCCTAAAACTTGTGTCCCCGACGTCCCTTCTTGCATCCTCTCTTTTATCAGCCCGTTTTTCAAATCAATTGACCTTATTTATTTGTATTATTCTTATTTATTTTGTGAATTTTAATACGCTTTCACAGGACAGAGAGTTGCATTTGTCCCACTGTTAAGTGTACAGAAGAGAGAAAGAGAGAGGAGAGAATGTGCCGCGGTCCCGCTGTAGCGCGCTGCGATCAAAGGGCTGCGCTCCACATTTATAGAAAGGCCTTCTGTTTTTTCAATTTAGTAATTTTGTTTTCAAATTGAAAACAAAATAAAAATTGTAATTGATTTTCGATTATTATTTTGAAATGACAAACAAAGAAATAAAAAAACAAAGAACGAACCACGGCACCTTCTCCGGTCCATGCATCCGTCCAATATTTTGGACTCTGCTGGACTGAGTCAGTGCAAATGGAGTACTAACTAAAACGAATTCAAAGAAAATTGGAACGAAAAGAATGAATTATCTTCAAAATATGATGTTGCAAAAAGGCGTCTTGACCATCTGATAAAAAGGTTCAAACCTAATGTGTGTTTTTACAAAGGAACAATGCACATCTCAGGAAACGAAAATGCTGAAGTAAAAGGCACTGGACTAAAAATACTGGGACTAAATTGGCAAACGAAAAATGATGTATTCGCGTTTGACCTGAGTGATCTGATGGAGCTATTGCAAGAAACCAAAAACACTAAACGAGGCGTGCAAGAGACTGCGCCAATCGTTTATCCTTTTGGCTTTTTATCGCCTTTCAAACGTGGATTTAAATGCTTCTTTTATGAAATGCTGAGGCGTTGGAAATACGACGAAGACTTGTAACCTTGTAACTTGTTGGAGAAAGTTCTCACGCAAAACATCCAAGGACTTTCACATCGGAGGTCGTTTAAACAAACGAAGTTTACTATTTTGGAGAGGATGCTCTACCTGTGATGAGCTGACCAGAGTCAGGCTCACCGGCGGGGGTCTGTTGTAGCTTCTCATTCTCAGCTGCGCAAAGCGAGCGCACCTTACCGGACCCGCGCTCCTCCCACATGGCTTCATTATGCGTAAAAGCATGATGCTCTAAGCAAAATCGCGTGTTTGAAAAACTATGCAGCAATAGTTTCAATCGTCTTCATTTTATTCAGTCAGAGATGTCAAATAGCAGATGCCTGGGGGAGAGCGAGGGGAGAGCTGGATAACGTGCCCAAAGTTAGCCATTGACACAAGCTGCGATCAGCTGAAATATGAACACAGAGAGCGAGAGGGAAAAGGAAAGTAAATAGGCTAGTTGGTATTTCCTCTCTATAGGTATTCACAAAAGTTGGCACGGATCATATCCCGTCTTTTGTGGATGAAGAAATGCGAACATCAAAGGGCACACGCGGGGAACAGCGGAACTTGTCTCATTGTTGAAGTCCCGATGTTCCCCGGGTCCGATGTTCCCCCACTTCTATTGGCGGGGGAACATCGGACCCGGGGAACATCGGGACTTTTTAATATGCGAGGTACCGATGTTCCCCGGGTCCGATGTTCCCCCGCCAATAGAAGTGGGGGAACATCGGACCCGGGGAACATCGGACCCGGGGAACATCGGTACGCACCCATCTCAACAGAAAAGGGGCGTTGCCTGGAGGACTAAGGGGCGCATGGGAGGGGTAAGGGTGGGAGGGTTCTGGGCCTGTGATTGACAGGCCTGAATCATCTGACTTTGACGCTGTAGCGCTACTTGTAAACAAAGTCCAAGCATGGAGTTCCAGCGAGCTAACTTGTTTAGCAACCTGTTCCACTGGGACGACTCTACAGCTCTCTCTACACAGGAGAAACATCGTGACAGACAGAGGCCTTGTACCTGAGACTGCTCTGAGGCGCTGGCTTATTTTATTAGAGTGATTCCTCTGTAATTTACAAAGCTAGCAGCTTAGCATTGAGCAAGATCGATGTTAGCATCGCAGCTAAGGGACCGAATGTAACTGTCCTGGCTGGCTACTTTCAGAATTTACCGATCTATTTTAATGTAGACTTTTTGCTGTAGTCTACATAAGCATGGGAGATATATCTGTGTCCTCAGCAGAGGATGTGTGAGGTATAGAGACATGACTATATGTATTACAAAGCTTTATTTTATTTTTCTTACAGCAAAGTGCACAAATGTCGCATAAACAAAAAATTAATATATAAATATATACTATTTACGCTACACTTCCTCCCCATCCTAACACAGTAGTACAATACAGTACAATAAACAATATACACTAAAATTACACACGATATTGAACTTTAAAACCAATACTAACAAATGTCCTAAATAAATTCAGCAACTAATCTAGCAATAAAAGCAACTAATGACTAAAACTACAATATTCAACAACAACGCTATAACACTACACAATTATCTATAACACAAAATGCTATGCTAAAAAAAATCTACCTAAATGCTATAACAAACCTGACAATCGATGAAAATACTCTCTCGTTATTCCTTCTCCAACTCGCTACGGGGGCGTGAGCGAGACTGGGCCAAAGTGGCGCCAAATTCAAAAATCAAATGCAGTAAAGACAGATCGCCTGTAGATGGCGCCTCACTGACGGTTTTAGGCATAAAGTTGATCTTTCAACTAATTTGCACTAAAATGCCAAAATTATGACCAGGATATGTAGACGACACTATTGGACACGAGGGTGATATGAGGGTGAGTTTTCCTTTAAATTTCCAGCTTAGTGGTCTTTGTGTAGTCCGTGATCTGAGCTGGAAAAGCCTCTCAGATGAGAGGCGAAACGTCCTACACTTCAACTACAGAGTACAGAAAATGACTCAAGAACTTTCATTGAAGATTTCTGTGTATTGTCAATGTGAACGCGCGCACACGTGATGCACAGAGCGGTGCGATCAGAGCGTTGTGCGTGTCTGATGTAAACAGTGGATGAACATTAGCAACAGGAGGAAGTGGAGTCCAACCCTCTCTTTATAATGACACAAGTCAAATGGAAACAGCGCCTTAAAAGAGGAGGGAAAGCTTTATGGCGACGCAGCCTGTGGTTGTATGAAATGCCTGAGCACCTGGCATTCCGATCAGAGGAATCATACGCTTCAATAAACGTATGAAAAAACTGACACAATAAAGAACACACTGGATTACAGACATGTTTATGGGATTTTATCATGAGAGAAAGAATATGAAATGATGTTTAGGAAGTATGAGTTGCAAACTAAGAAGCTAAGGCTGGGGAGGGGGTCACGGCGTGGAGAGACCATAGACATATTATTAATAGACCGTCATTACTCACTCGTCCCTGTTTACCACAATGACCACATTCGAGGGGGAATTCATGGCGGATTTACAGACTCCTCCTCCCCAGCTCTGACGAAGCATGTTCCTAATAAGGGCATAAGGGCGGGATCTTCACTGTAGACTCGGCCCTTGTGTGACGTGTAGCTCGCGCAGCTCCAATGCTAACAGTCCGACCCTCATTAAGTACGAGATTTCTAAAATTTATTCTACGATAACCAGCCCGGTGCCTCTGATTGTGTCTAACCCAGCGTAATCACAGGAGGAATATCTAGCTGTAGACAGTTCCGAAAAAGTAGGCACCGGGCATTAAAGTTGTTTTTAACGTGTCTAAAGTGCAGTGGATTCCAATGAGGGACTAGCGGCTATATGGAGGGACTACAGTGTCGGAGGGCACTTCAAGTCTCCAAGGAGAGGCTCAAGGTTTGGAATCTGTGCGAGGTTTGCGTAAAGTGTCAGGGGAATGTAGTTAAACTATTCCACTGTCACCAAAGCAAGCAATTTATCATTCACACGTTGTGCTCGGGAACAGCACGTGGGGATAGCGCCGCAGCAGTAGCTCCTCCTGAAGGAACACATGCGACTCATGATAGTTAGGTGCACGCAGCTTTAGGGATAGATATTGATCAGTTTCTGCTCACTTTGAGTCTATGGAAAACTGTCTGTTATCATCCAATATGGCGCAGACAGTCCAGCGTAACCATGGAGATCAGCTGCAATTGCTGGGCTGCAGGTGACATCACAGTGTTCTAAAGGCCTATAATATTATATAGAGCAGGGATGCCCAAACATTTTGTCTCCGAGGGCCAAAATGAAAAAGTGCCTGTGGGTCGCGGGCCAAACACGGCGATGTCAAGCGTGAAACACACATAACTGCAAATAATAATAGTTACTTTATTTTATTTTTCGGTAGGCCTATATATTTGCATTTGATTATATCTATGCAAATAATATGCTATATTAAAACTAATGTTAACTATGGCAAAAGCCTAGTTTTAGTAGAACAAAATCATCAATTGTAGCAATATAGTGCAAAATGTAAAAAACAACACCTGTATCTACAGTACGTGCAGTGACTTTACCTCATTCATTTGTTAACTCAAAGAAAATGCCACATTAGATCATTTTTGAAAGTGTCAGTTCAGCATAAATTCTTTTATAAGTTAATTTTTAACATGACCTATGTTGATGTCAACAAACTTTGCAATAAAATTTTGAAAACTGGGAAAGTTGACGCTACAACGCTCTGTGATAAACACCAAGACACCACAACAGTGTTTCCTTAACTTTGCGAAAGGAGTGAAACAGCGCCCCCAATTTGACGCTGGTGGCCAAAAAGTGTACTGCATCCATATTTACCATTGAGAATGAATGGGACAGAGTTAGTATTAACCATACAGCGCAAAAGTAGGTCACTCTTTGGTGGGCCAACAGAATTGTTTCTGCGGGCCAAATTTGGCCCGCGGGCCCCACTTTGGGCACCCCTGATATAGAAGTAAAATTATTTTGTTTTTGAGGACATTTCTGGTCTTGTACATGGAGATCATGGACCCAGTGACTGATATTAATGATATTTTT
This sequence comes from Neogobius melanostomus, assembly GCA_007210695.1. Taxonomy (NCBI): domain Eukaryota; kingdom Metazoa; phylum Chordata; class Actinopteri; order Gobiiformes; family Gobiidae; genus Neogobius; species Neogobius melanostomus. Next base: position 1,079,818 of record VHKM01000438.1, read on the forward strand.
TTGTAATTCATAAATACATTTTCTTTTTAGCTACGACTTGTGAAAGTGTAATGCAGTCAATAGGAAAAACTGGCCCCTGCCCCCCACTGGGTCCAGTGACATCATCACATTGTAGAACCTGCAACCCAGCAATACGTCACTTTTAATAAAGCCATTATGCATGATGTGCCCACATTGTTGGATTTTCCAAAGGAATCAAGTTCAAGTTTATTTATCATATGCGTCAAGTACAAGGTGCCAAAAGCAATGAAAAGAGTTTTGCCCTGGCGCTCTCTCTGCTGAACTAGAACACGAATCTACATATAATAACATTAATGAAATACAACAAAGCGTTCCAGCAATAAAACGCAAAAACCTCAGCTCTCCTTTAGGCTAATGTTCGTGAGCCGCACAACCTGAGAATCCAAACTGTCTCCGAAACGAGATTTCTGAGTTTTGAGGTAGACGTCTCGCCAAATGGAGGAGGAGAAGAGGGATTGTGCGGGATGACTCGGGTCCTCCATAATACTGTGTGAGCCTTTTTCTCACAGCGCTTAATGTCCAAGTCCTGTATCTGAGGCAGAGGGGATCCAATAATCCGAGATCAGAAGGGTGTGGTCATGTGATGTCACCAAACCACACCAGCAAACTTCCTGTCAAAGCCCTTTGGATCGTACATCTGTAAAAACTGATGACTGTTTCTTTTGACACACCATATTTTTTTGAGACACCTTAAAAAATAAAGTCTCTGCTGAGCTTTTTTAATTGCACAGCTGATGTGAAGAACAAATATGAATGCCAAGAAACTCTAAATTCCTCACAATTTCAACAGGAGCGCTATTAACCTGGGCAGGCGTGTGAAGGGATTTCTGCTTCCTGAAGTTTATAATGAGCTCTTTAGTTTTTACCACATTTAGGGTCAGATTGTTTTGATTGCACCATGTGATCAGGGTGCTCACCTCATCCCTACAGTGCAGCTCACTGTTGTCAGAAATCAAACCTATGACCGTTGCGGCCCACATAACACAATGTGGGCCGGCGGTTCTGCTTCTCTCTTGCAAACCTTCGGGCCCTGTGCTCCTCCTGCGTCAGCGCTGGTGTCGGATGGTCCCATGGTTCTAAATGTGTGGCAGTTCATAAGCGCCCCCCTGGATAAGACTGGTCCGTGTATATATATATGACACTTCAGCGCAGCTTCTCGCCTTTCACGCTGGAACTGCTGAGCCGCCTGTTCTCCTCCTGGCCGACAAGAAGAGGGTCGTAAACTTTTGTAAACACCTCCATTCGGCTTTGTTCCGCTTTAATTGTTGTTGGAATTTAAGTAGGAATAGGTTTATGGTATCAGTTAGTCAGTGCTAAACTGGGACTTTAGCAAACCTTATGGACCATCTGTCAACGCTGTCAGGAGGAGACGCTGAACAAGGTTTATATATATATGTGTGTGTGTATATATATTTTTATATTATGATCTCTATCAGTGTTCTCAATGTGTTAAATTTGAGAGTTTTATGTCGGTCAAGTATTAATAATGAATAGGATTATTATTACTACATTGATCGATTGACAGCACTAATGAATACATAAATAGTTTGGACTTGTACAAACAAGGGACAAGGGACTTTTTATTTGTTGAGTAGTTCATATTTCAATCTCCTCTCAAATGATGACTGATGTTTCTGGTGAAGTTTTGGGCAGGACAGAGTTGTGGCGCGAGCAAAAGGCAGAAGTCAGGATGTGACGGATGCAGTGATACTGATCGTCTCCTCTTATTATTCGTCGGTCGCCTTTAGCTTTGATCACAGCACATTCTCTGTGGCGTTGTTTCCCGAAGCTTCTACAATGTCTAAAGATCCAGTGTTTCATCCATTTTTCACCAGGATCTTGTATTGATGATGGGAGAGTGTGACCACTGTACAAAGCCTCCAGCACATCTCAAAGATTCTCAATAGGGTTAAAGTGCATATGACACATTAAAATGACAATTTTTGCTAAAACACAGTTAACACGATTATATTTAAGATTTTGCTAAAGATTATTCCCAGCTTTCTTTAGTTTGACCATTTTTGTGATGTTTATGTTTTCACTTCCTTATTGGACACCGACAGGAAGTGACATCGAAGAAGGTAAACAATTTTAAACTGTTGCCATGCCAACCATGTTAAGTCAATGGGAAATGAGTGAGTCAAACTGCTATGGAATGTTTCCTTCTTTTATGTCACTTCCTGTCAGCAGCTTCAAAATTCAAATAAAAACCTTTCTGCCCAACATTTCTTCATTAAAATTGCTGCTTCACTGAAAAAAATGATAACTATGCAACTGATGAAATCCATCTAAATAAGTCATATTTTCAAGAGCATTAAAATCTGTCATATGCACTTTAAGATCTGGACTATGTAGCGGCCAATGAGGGGGGGAAATCACACGGTGCATTTAGGTTTAAAGTTTTGACCACGAGAACAAAATGGAATAAAACTATTCACCAAGATCTACAAAACGTAGATATAAATGATCCCTGACTTACTCACTGAAAATGGGTCATAGATCTGTCAGTGACTTCATTTACATTTAAATAAACAAGAAACCACAGTCCTATTTAAAAAGTAATAAATCAACCCCAAATTAATCTTCTTTATAATTATAAAAACTATCATTAAAAGTAATGTATTTGTGTGACAGTGTTTGTGTTTATAACTAGTGCTGCCCTCTGCTGGTCTGACTGAATTCTTGATCATTGTTGGCCTCTATTGCAGGGGTAGGCAAGTTTGCATCGTAGAGGGCCGATTTCAATCGATGCCGAAACATCAAGAGCCGAACCATTGTAGCCTAGAGTAAAGACCGTTCTTCTGCAAATGCCAATGTTTTACGTTCCTAGGTGGTTTGACTTTGGGACCCACCATTACCCTATAGGATGACAAGCCGCGACCCAAATAAATTGAAATTATGATCAAAACAACCAAATAACATTAATTTTAACAGACTGCGATGAGTTTTCATGCAGTTTAAAAAAAAAAAGGTTCCCTAAGGTCCTGACCCACCAGTTGAGAATCACAGTTTTATATGACCAGGTAGGATGTTTGTATGGATTGGATTTATTTGAGTGATTATTTACAACAACATATTACAGTGGAGAAAACAAACAAAGCAACAAAAAGACTCAAAAGGAGTTTGAGGCCAAAGCAAGAAAGCTTATAAGTGCCTACCCCCATATTTAAAATTAATTTACATTCCGGATACAGTGATACAACATCTCATGTTACATACAATACAACACTTTACATTACAAATTCCTGAATTACTCATTTTTATTTACAATTTTCTTATTCCTCATTCCCGTTCACATAATAACCATTTCCAATCATTACTTATAAGCACCAGTCACCATTCTATTAATTGACTATTAATTTAGTTATAATTATTACATAGTCAACACGAGCCATTATTATTGTAATTCCCATTTCCACTGTAAAAAATGTTCTGTCAGGACATTTATTATTGACATTATTGACACTATTTCTCTCATTTTTAGAATACTTTAACTTCTTATTTCCATAATGATATTTCTCAAATTCATCTTGAGGGCCGGAGGTTCATTGCCTCATTAATATGCATGACATTATCAAAAGTATCGATATCGGAATAGAAAGTATCGGTATTGTATCGTATTGTATCGCGATATATTGGAAAATCGATATATTGTCACACTCCTACGATAGAAATATATAATAGTTTACGCCATCTCAAGCTGCCAGAACTGCATTGAGGTAGAAGCAGCGAGGTCTATTTACAGTTGAACTCTGGCCTTATCGCAGAGACTCTCCTCAGAGCGTGTCTCCACGGCTCGCTCCTACAGCAGGGTCTCCTTAAAGCATTAGAATTCAGGTTACAGCGCCACCTGTCTGAGGGACGACAGCGACGCAGCGAGGTCAGCGGCTTTCCTTCAGTCTGAAAACCGCCGGCTACAGCGAGAAATGGATGTGAAAAGCCCAAAGTCGAAGCTTGTTTTCACCGGTTCATGTTGTTTAATTTACTAGATTATTCTTAGAATCAAACTTAATCGATTCAGACAGCGGTACTGCTATTGATGCTGATGGTAATATAAAGGAATTAAATTCTTAGAAGTAAATCATGCACATATCTATGTACTCCGCATTCAACATAACCCGTAGTACAGGGCAGACAGGTGGGGGTCGGCAGCTCGAGGAAACCCTCTTCTGGCAGCAGACTCCTAAACATTTGTCTCTTTTAATGCATAGTATAGGACACTCAACAAAGGATGGTCCGGTTACTCGGGGGCTGCTCCCCTCTGGCAGCTGGTCCAGTCACAGAGAAAAAAAAAACAAAAAAAAAAACGAATCCCTTGTAACACACATCATTAAGATCATTCTTGTTATTATGAGCATCAATCGGTCTGCGATTAATGTACCTTTCATGAATAAATGTGGAGTATGTTATGTATCAAACATTTTGATACAGAGTAATGTTATATGGGTTGTAATGGTGATGATGAATAACGATAATGCCAACACGGTAATGAATTCGGTATGGGAAACAGAAATAATACAATGGTTGTAGCGTGTGAGATACTGTGAGTGTTGACCTGGTATAATGCAGTATGGCATCTGTTGAAATGTAACCAACTCGGTTGATAGTTGTCTTGTAAGATGGTAAGAAATATGCAGTGTTGTTAGTTATTGTTATTTAAGTTTATGAACAGGGGTGGGAGTCAATAAGCTTGTCTTCTTCCCACTCCTTTTCGAGTTAGAATGTATATTATTATTTTTTCTTTTTTGTTTTTTCTTTTATTGTGTATATATATTTTTCTGTTTTTTTCTTGGATTTTGTGCCTTAGCTCGAAATAAAAACTCAAACTGTAAGCTCCGAGAAGCTTTTAGATTTGGGTGAAGCCGAACTGGAGAAAATGCACTCGGTTAAGCTGGGAGTATAGAAAAAATAAATTAACGGTACCCGACCCTGTACATGAGCACATTGTTCTACTCTAAGTTGAACTGAATGTTAGGTCAAAGGTAGGGCTGGGTGCCGTAAAAAAAATTGTATTCCAGTACTTTAATGATTTTTCCTTTTTACGATACCTATACTCAAATATTTGTCATCTAGAGCCAGGAAACAGAACAATAATGTGTGGAAGTTCTGCAAAATGTACAATATCGGGTTCATTTGCAAAGTCAGGAAATGTGTAAAAAATGGGGAATAATTTGGGGGAAATTGTGGCAAAAATATGGAAAAAATTGGGGATACATTTGTGGAAACAGGGAAAATATTAGCTATAAGAAAATTAGGGGGAAAAATGGAAAAACTAATTTAAATAAAATGGGAATAATGGGGCAAACATTGGACAAAGAAAAAAAGCAGGGTCTCTAGTCGTCACTGTTGTATTGTTGCACCTCACAGTCAGAAATGAAGTTAAGAGCAGGGGCGGAGCACAGGCAGCAGAGGCCTGGGGGTCTGGGCCCCCACTCACTTTGATTGACAAGCAGCAGTGTTATGTTAAAATAATAATAATACAAATAATAATTTTGAATTTAGACAATGATTCAAAAAAGTTAATTATAATCTTCATGTGGGCCATTATTTTTTCATTGTGTGTTGAAACATGTTACTTGTTCAATTTTATATTATTGCATTAATAAAATGTAGCCATACAACAGCATTTTGAGAAAATTAAAATACACAATTAAACCTGCTGGGGCACCTCTAAAAGGAACCAAATTGCAGGAAATACAATCTGTTCAGTTAAAAAAAAAAAAAAAAATCTGCTGGAGCACCACCCCCCACTCCTTACTGTAAGTTCCTGTAAGTTACTGTAAGTTCCTGTAAGTAAGTGCATTTAAATTAGTCATTTAAGGAATATAGGTGATTTTGGGTTATTTAAACAAATGTGTCTGGGGGGACTTTTTAAAATCTGCCATAGGGCCCAGAATATCTAGCGACGCCCCTGATTGTTGTTGCTTTTCTGGCACGTGCTTGTTGCTTCTTTGTTGCTTAATTTCATCTTCTTCTTTTTTCATTCTCTTTAGGCCTTTTTGGCGGCTTTTGTTTATTTTTCATCAGTTTATTATTATTTTTATGCTATTTTTGTTGAAATCTCTTCATATTTTTGTGACTTTATCTGTTGCGTTTTCTTCTTGTTTTGATCCTTTTTTTCCCAAGAGGCTTTTAGATTTGGGTAAAGCCAAACTGGAGAAAATGCGCTCGGTTCAGGTGGGGGTTAACGAGCCCTATAGTTAAAGGTGGAAGTTGCACCAGCGGAAAAGCTTGGGCTTATACCAAGGCCGTGGGAACCCAGGGTGCTGAGGGCGCTGCAGCACCCCCTGGTGGATAGTTTGCGACATGCAGGCAATATTAATAAATAGGAAATATGCACAGAAAAAGCGTTTTTGGGGTACATTTTTTTCCTTCCTAACTAAAATGTCTTCCCATGGCTCTGGGCTACACTCTAAGAAAAATGTCCGTAAAATAACAGTAAAAAGTGCTGGCAGAAAATTACCAGGACATTATCCGTATTTCGTTTAGAATGTGCTGTTAAAACTGTGACTTGTGAATTTACAGTAACCGTTCCGTAAAATTCAAATAGCAGAAAAACAGAAACTTTTGTATTATAAATGCAATTTCCGTTAATTCCTTAAGCCTGAAAACGGAAAATATAATGTAATAAATATGAAAATGTGTTATTAATTAAAGGTTTATTTTCCGTAAAAATCATACTACTCATAAACGGAAATATATGTAAATTTATAGTATACATCTTGTGTTTTAAACATAATTCACTTGTTTTAGTTCAACATAAGACATTGTTCAAAAATAATGGGCAAAATCTCTCTATTTATTAACAAAGCAATGTAAAAAATCAGTTTACAAGACACTGAACAGTCAAAATAAACAGGTCATTTGAGTCAATATTAATACAAAATTTAAATCTACAACATCAATGACATACACTTCCAATGACCACTGAATCCCTTTTTTTTCCAAACAATATTAATGAATAGAGGTGTAACCGTTCAGCTATCTCACGGTTCGGTTTCCTGGTGCAGGAAGTTCAACTGAGCTTAAAAACTCCTGACAGTTTTTAGCCAAGTACAACTTTAAAGTTTTCAATTCATCACCATAAAAGTTAAAAAGATTTTTACTTTCTTTCATAAAATAATATTTGACATACCTTATGTTGTAACATGTAGGCTGAGTTATTCATTATTATTATCAGAATGTATTCAAGATACATTATATTTGTGTATTAGTCAGAATTGAATTCAAGCAGATTCACATTGCTCTCTGGCTCCAACATCTGAAAAATATAGAGGAAGTCTGTCAGTAGAAAGCAAGAAATGAAACCAAGTTCAATATCATGTAACTGTTTAAACTTACTCTTGGTCGTCTAGGGTGGACTCTTTCTCCTCTCACATTCTGCGATAGGATACCAGGGGGCTCGTACAAGTCTGTAATAATAATAATAGAAAAACATCAAATCTCAGAAATGATTAGATTTACTATGTATAGTTGTAGTTTCTTTTCTCCGGTCATTATGAACATTTAGATCTTAGGTCACATGTTTTTCAAATATTTTATACATTATACAATAAGAAAAAAAAATGTGTACATTAAGAATTTAAGTGCTAAATGATGCCTGACCGAAAGGGGTTTAGGCTGAAGTCAATAATATAGTCCAATAAATGTGTATAAGTGTGCGACTTAGTCCATGTAATTGCGACCACATAAAAGAATGATGTCCCACTATGAGAAAAAGTGTGTCCAGAGCCAGCTAAATATAACTATTTAAATTGTAAATGCTTCAGTAAAACTGAAAATAACACACAACTTTAGCAAGTGTATTACATTTACTCACTTTATAAAAAAGAGCTGAGAATCTTTGGAGGAGTGCATCTCATCCCCATCAGCCTCAGGTCTACAGTAACAAAAACATTTAAGAACATGCACATAAATACTTTAGTAATAGATGAGAGGTTTGAAACCTGACTCAAATCTATTTACATTCTGACTGATTAGCTGAGTCTTTGTCACAGTGTGTGCTCCTTTCCCCTGCATTCTTCATTTCCACATAATGTATGACACACAGGTGGACACTGGAAAGCCTCATGTCTTCATCCTCACAGGCCTTTAGATCACAGCACCTCCTCCTGTATTTGTAAAATGGACAAACATACTGAGGTCAGGACACTTCACCTGAACACAACTATGGCAATAGTCACTTCACCTTATTCTTTGTGCATCAATGAACTCCAGTTTAGTACGATGGTGTTTCTAGAGTTGATTCTCTAGATAAAAAGAAACATTTATTAGTGCTCTATAAGTATTCACAACAGAATTCAAAAATGTATCAGATCTGGCGAGTCAGTTGCTTTCCCTTCAACCGTGCACGTTAAAATATTTCTATCCAGATTATGTTTAATCAAAAGTACAAATAACTGAAAAGCTGGACTTATAGTGCAACGTTAAAGATTAACGTTATAAACATGTGTTACTACATGTTGACTGCTACAACACTTAATATGATGGATTATATTATATTATTATATATTATCATAAGGTTTAGGACAAAGATGAGTTCTTTAACAGTTTCCTTGTAACTGCCCAACTGAACACTAACTACATTAACTACATACTAACTACATTTAACAAAACGTTTGACATGTGTAGTTACCAAGTTCAATGTAGCCTATTTAATTTACTAATCATGTTTAATATTCTTTAAAAAATTGTTTTACTTACCATAAAAGGGTGCTCGCAATCATCCCACAAAAGGCTCTTCCTGAGCTCAGATTTTTCCCGCCTCAAAGGCAGTTATAACCCACAATGCATTGTGTTCACACACAAAAATACAGAACTTTCCGTAAAATAAAATTACGGAACAGTCCTTCAAATAACTACAGCACAAAGTCTTGTTTATTTACGGAAAACTTATTATCAAACGGAAAGTACTGGTAAAATGAATTTACAGATCAAATCCGTCAGAATTTATAGTAAAAAGGCCTGTATTTTTACGGAAATTTCTTAGAGTGTATACACTCACACACAAGTTCAGCTTCGATCAATCATCTAAGATTTCCACAGATCGTGTCGGCCCGATGTATTGCCGGATCTCTGCGTCGGCACGGTCAGAATTAGAAACGTGTCTGTGCGGTGCATTTGTGGCCTATGACTAATGTGTTAATTGTAGCAGCAGGATTTATATAACCCTGTTACAATGGCAGCTGCCGTATGAGCCTATATTAAATTAGTCATTCATTATGAGCCCACAGCGCACGTCTGTCTGAGGAGAACATTTATTTTTGTTGTTTGAGCACATTCATGGAATTGATAGTATTGAAACGAGATAACGATGCTGGAACATAGCTAGACTTCTGCAGGAAAGACTGGCAGTGCCCATGAGGCTAAACTAGGGCTATGTTAGAGCTGGAACAGGACAGAGCAGAGGCTGGGGAGCATATTTAGTCTGTCTCCTTCTCAAGAGCTTAAAACGCCTTGTTCCTCCTGATGATGTGCTCCTAAAATAAGCGGATTCGGCATTTCACCGAGCGCAAAGCATGCTGGTCCAGGTTAAAGGTCAGGACTACCCAGCTCGTATCCCAAAGTGTGTACATGACTGAGTGTGACACAGATTCTGAGCCTTGAAAATCGATGTTTTAAAAGAATTTTGAAAGAAACGGGGACACAGTGTTACTGGGGAGAGAAAAAAGAACTTGTGTTCCTTGCTAAACCAATAAATAATGCGCCATTTTAGCGTGTTTCCCGTTGCCTGACATAGCAATGGATAAATCAAGAATGACCCTACATTTGGCAGGGAAAACAACATGACAAATGGCCGAAATCAGGTATGACATTGTGCAGTCTGACATAGCAACACGTAGCAACCAGTTAAGCGTGGTTTTGGCACAACAGAAAGCAACAGGCCGCAGCAGCGTCACTTCATGTTTTGAGAGGAATTTCCATTTAAGCAGCGATAAAAACGAGAGAAATGACAGTATTACCTCCTGAGGGACAGATCAGATCCACATCATGACACCGTTTTCTTTCAGCCACAAGCTAAACTTTTCTAAACACACTGCGCTCTGACAAAGCAAAAGCATTTCACATGTCAAAGATCTTTACACAGTACGAGCACTCACTATGTCACTAATAAATTACCCAAACTTTACCAAATATGTCTAATACAGAGTGAGCACTCACTCTTCCACAAACAAATCTTTGATTTCCTCCGGTGCAGCTGGAGTAAACTTAATAACAACAGTACGTGAGCTCAGGCTCTGGGTCTGCCGCTAAAGGTAAATAGTCTATATCTTTCTTGTAGTCACTGTTGTGCTGTGCTTTTCTCTTGGTCTAAAAGCTCTAGTTTCTTATTCAGTCATGGTTCAGTCCTGATTTGTAACCGGTGTAGTCTAGGTCCAGGTTTAGTCCTCAGACCTGCCGCAGACCTAGGCTGTGCCTATGTTTAGCTAGTTATAGCTTTGCTTCGTTTAGTAGCTAAACTGGCACCGCTTTCCCTGCCAGATGTAGGTATTTCATGATTGATCCATGGCTATGCCAGGCAACTGGAAGCCACGCTAAAATGGCGCTGACCGTCATAGTAATCAGTGACTGTGACGTACACGCCGTCTTCAAGAATTAAGTAAATAGACGTATTGGTTACAAATAGCATTACTAGTTAGCTATATGTCAAACTTACACATTTAATCCATTCGTCACAACGTTCTGGATCTTTTCTTTTAGTAGGAAATTTGATGAGTGCGTATGGCGGCTCGCATAAAACGCTGTGAGGTTCCTTTATTGCACTCGTGAATAGGGCAAAACTCTTCCATACACTGATGAAGCCCATGAGGACAGTCGCACTGCAATGGAGAATCAATGTGAACCTGGCATATCGCCGTAAAACGACATGGCAGGTGAAAACACTGATTTCTCACGCAGTGGTCAATGTTGAGATTATTAGTGAGTTTTTGTGCACAAGCGAGCCAGAGATTTCCATGAAGTAACTGCCATAGTAATCATGAAATGCCTGACATGCCTGATCTGTGCCCGTCCCTACATGCGCACATGTTGCTAGTTTAAATAGAGTTCGGGAAAATCCACCATTACCATGGAGGTCCGCCATGTTTGTAGCTGTTAGCATACATTTTCTATAGACTAACATGAGCTAATAAAATATAAGAACTGGAGAAAACACTAGAGTCCAGCAGAGTCACTATTGGAAAATACATCTCAATCCGTTTTCACACATGTTGGAGCTTTGTAGGTCACCTCGAGACCGCCTTAGCTCCAACTGTATTTACTCCAAAGTTAGTTAGTTATTTGCACCAGCTTAAAGTGCTGCTGTTAGATTCACACTGACCCTAAAGTGCCGCTCTCGGGCCCAAAGTCCCTTTAAGTTGACCTAACTAGAGCCTGTGTGAAAACGCTATTCTTTTTTTGTCATTATCATAAAAGATGATGTTCAGCGGCCACTGGAACTGGGCTTTGACCTAAACGTGGTCGATTGTTGACAACAGCTGAAAACATCTGGTTCGTTCATAACTTGCGATGTTTTAATGGCTAATGCGAACGGCTATAGGAAAAATACTTTGAGCAGGCTAATGCTAACAGACTGAAAAGTTTCCCGGACTAGCCGACTTGCTAACTGATCGGCAGTGGCGCCTCCAGAAATTGTTTATAGGGGTGGCCAGATGGGGCCACTTAAAATCTTGGGGTGGCAAATCAAAACTATCAGCCATAATTTCACAATTGTATTTACTGTTGTAGTAAACTGGCCTGTAGAAAAGTATCAGAAAGACTTAAGGAAACGTCTACTGCTATACTTTGTTTTTTTGGCTGTGAATTTGGGCTGAAAATATTCATAACTGATACTACAGTACTACAATTAACACTGGGCCAATGGGGTGGCCAGGAGTCGGCCACGGCCACCCCCTGGTGGCGCCACTGCTGATCGCATTCATTAGGATCGAACGTATCTTCTCCTTTTTATTTCATATGGTAAGACATGGCAGCCAAATACAGTACAAAGACATATCCACGGACACGCCCTGGCAACCAGTACCATATTGTATGGAATAATGAAGACATAGGCTGTGTCCGAATGCCCACCCTAGTCCCTAACCCCTCATTCACTACATACATTTTTTTTTTCTGAATTTATTTATTGTTACAAACGTTTATTTTATGAAACAGAACGACAGTTTTGGCACTTTTACAGGCGTTTTATTTGACATTTAAATTAAAACTATCATCAAAAAAAAAAAAATCACTCCAGCGTTAGCTCAAAGACGTGCAGAAAGTAGGTCAGAGCCCGGTGTCCGGAGCGCCAGCAGAATGAGTGACTACATCTGCTAAAAGTCACTAAACTCCGGGAAAAATGTATTTCTGCGATAAAGACCAAACTCATGAGACAGGGGATTAATTATGGATAAATATGAGTCAGATACGTTATATTTAACATGGATTTTACATGAATGGCTTAGATTATTCGAGAGGAATCTATCGGTCATTTAACAGCTCGAGCTAAAGGTTAGCAGCTAATGTTAGCATTTTTCACCGTAACCGTTTATATTTAAGTCATTTATTTATGATAAATACGCAACACACGATAGAAACAGCTGATTTCATTCAGTCGTGTTGTTTAGATCAAAGACCTGTTGCTGTCGGCCGTTCTTCTCCGACTCACACAATATATTGTGGTCAATATTGACCCGTGTAGTGATCACCGCTGCTCACTACTTTTCAGAATGCATTGTGGGAAATTTTGAGTGCACTACTTTTTTCTCTCTGGACATTCGGACACCCCTACAAAATGGCGTGACCACTATATAGTCACTATATAGGGAATAGTGTGGACATTCGGACACAGCCATAATCAAGTAGAGCAGAACAGAGTAGGGTAGGGCCATTTGCTCTCTCTCTGATCTCAGGCCTCCACAGCAGAGGCGTTTGTTCACAGATGGTTCTCCTGTGGCTGTAGGTGCTGAGTGCGATGGGGCAGGTGTCAGAGCAGGAACCTCAGTGGATAATTGTTCCTGGGGGGAAGCACCTCGGCGCGGCACCTTCAAGAGAGCACCTGCTATTTTCAGCCTGGTTAGAGTTACAGTATGTCGGGTATTCACAGCGTAATCACAATCTGTAATGTGGAAAATATCAGTTGTTTAAAGATGTTACAAACTGTACAAAAGGCAAAACCAATCTTTTTCCTCCCTGTGCAAACACGGGTCTGTAAGGATCATGTTACACAAACTTTAGGCTAAGTCTTTCTGTCTTTTTAAAGACAGAATGTTATGTGCTTTGTTGCCTTGTGAAAAACATTCCAGGAGTTGTATTGAGTAAGACATTCAGGTCAGTGGTTGCCATTTTACTGTGGGCGATGCTGTTTGAGCACCATAGAAATCGCAGAATTTCCTAAAGTTCCTAAATGCACACGTCTGTGTTAAACGGCTTCCTGGACCTGTTTGAATTGCACCTTCCATCCCCATACAAATGAATGGTCAAGCCAGTCCCTATATTAAAGTATGGCAAGGTATGACTTGTCCGTTTCATTACATTTATATATTTTCTGTGATCTCTTTATCACTAACACGTTATAAGAGGATGTTTAGTGGCGTCTGAATGTGTATCCGACCCCACAATAAGCAGAAACTTAATATGTTTTAACATTTGGGTCAGAGGCCACATTTATACACTCTTATCATTAGTGATTTCTGTCGAGGCTTTGGCTGATTCCGAAACCGTTAAGTTGGTAAGAGGTCTTACGCCAAACCGGATGTGCGTCAGCGTCCGCCATGATAAGAAGCGTCTGAATTGGGCTGTCAGTTAGGAAGGAGTTAGGGAAAGGAGCCTCAATGCTAACTATCATAGCCACTTTAGCATAGGGATCTCTGATGCTACCTCACTGGCGATTAGGAGCTATGTGCCATCCCATAAGCCAATGTAGTTTTATGAAACAGCTGTTGAGATAAAATAAGGCTAAAGGGAAATGTGATGATCATTTGGATTTTTCTTCATTTTTTTTTCTCCTTAAATGTCTTTATTTGGACACTATGTTGTTGCATATGCACTACAGTAGGTGGCGGTATGCGCTTTTGTTTGCCTGCCAATATCCTTAAAGAAGAAGAACAGCTGTTGGTGATGTCACTTCCCCTTCCCCTGGGTAAGGACGGTCGAATTGAGCAAATGCTGCTGTAGAATCAGAATATGTCCAAATGTTGTCCCTGATCATTATTTGGAAGTGACTGGATTCACAAACCTGCCACATTCACCTGACCAATATCAATTTGAATATTTTCTCCACTTTCTTCAGGCCTGAGACTGTCATGTGACCTCAGTTCATGTGTGCAGAGAGAGTAGAGGCTGAACTTTGTGACAGTTTTTGTTTCATGTGGATAGGTCCAGCCATGCCATAGATGTCTCATGTCTCATTTAAATGTCTGAATGGGTTGGCTCCACCTATACCTTTCAGAGCTTTTGTCGTTCCGTGACCAAGGTCGATCATTCAAATGATTCTGGAGTTTCCAAAATCAAAGCTGAAAACCAGAGGAGACCGGGCTTTTGCCGTAGCGGCTCCGAGACTCTGGAACAGCCTTCCGTTGAATGTTAAAATGGCCCAGTCTATTTATGTTTTTAAGTTGTTATTGAAACCCCATCTTTTTTCCTCTGGCCTCCAACACAAGCTGAGCAGGTCTCATGTATTATTATTGTTTAATGTTTGTGTATCTTATAACTGTCTTTTTACTCATTAATATGACTTTATAATGTTTGTTGTACAGCACTTTGGGCAGATGTAGCTGTTTTAAATGTGCTTTATAAATAAAGTTGACATTGACATAGATATTAAACATAAACCAGGTCGGAAATTCAGCATTTTGACTGAGAAATATCATGATTAATTTTGTGCCATATCTCACAGCCCTAATCTAGCCCAGCCCATAGGTTCCTCCAGGTTCTCTTTCTGCCTCTAAATAATTCCCACTTGATCAATTTTAAAGGATCAATTGGAGGCTTAGTCCAGTGCAGAGACAGATGTTTTCTTTATACATTAAACATGCATGTATATACTATATAACTCAAGTTGCCTGTTCCTCGCAGAACGACTCACGCGAAGGGGAAGTCGGACGGAGCGGACCAGGCGGCGGTGGCCTCCAACGGCGAGGCCAGTCTGGCTCGGGTCGTGGCCAAAGAGCTCTCCCCCTCCTTCTACCAGCCAGGTAGGAGATAAATCGCATTATCTTTCATTTCATTGTGGGCTGGGAGTTGAGCAGCAGATAAACAGCTCGTCTGGTGGGGCTCAGCGCAGGGCGAGCCATATTTGTAGGTCTAAAAATGGTTCAGGAGATTGTTTTACATCAGCGACGCTTTGCAGACGGACACAGAGCTGCGGGTTTGTTCAGATCATTTCCTCCGGGCTGGACTCGCGTTAATCTCTCATATAAACACTCCTGTGCAGTTGTTTCGTTAGGGATCATTTCTCTCCTCCTTCCCTGCTGTGACAGAAGAATGTTCCTAAAAAAGACGTAAGGGCGGGATCTTCACTGTAAACTTGGCCCTTGCGGGGCGTGTAGTTCGATTGTGGCCGCGCCCGCGCCGTTAGCTCTTATGCTAACAGCCTGTCAATCAAAGTATACAAGATTTCTAAAATGTTTCTTACGAAAACCAACCTGGTCCCTTTAATCGACCTTTCGCCAAGCCCCGCCCCCCTTAGTTACTGTTGCTACGCCCGACAAACAAATGGTAAAATACAGGCAGCGCAACAGATTGCCATGCACGTCAGTGACCTTTTTTGGAGCAATACCGCCGCGATATCCTCCAGATCGAGGCAAAAGGGGTCACAGTCTGCAGGGGAGGGATATATTCAAGATATTAAACTATCCAACGAAGGATAAAGAACAACTATTGACACTACAGCAAACAGACAAGTCTCCAGAAATATCAGAGAAACCTTCTGATCTCTTCCTTAAATGCAACAGCACCGCCTTGTGGACCAGTCGTGCTCTTGCACTGCCCGATAAGCACACTCTTACCTTTTTTAGTATTTCTAAAAATAGGAACATTTCTCTGGTGCATTTCTCCGGTGCGCTAAAGTTAGCTAATGCTAGCTAAACCTACAGGTGCCACAATGACAATTAGCTACAGCCAGTTATCAGGACCGTGACAAAATACACAGTACTTTTATCATAAAGGGAGACAAAAACACTTGAGACTGTGTAGGCTTGTAAAAGTTCACCGCCGCAGTTAAAGTTACAGCTCCAGTTTGTGTAACGTTATGTGACTGTCAGTAGCTAGATGTCAGCATGCTAAGGTGTTAGCCTAGCGGCTAGGCCCTAGCCTTATCTTAGAGCAGACGTTTGCTTGTTTATTTTGGAGACATTTAGCTGGGCGTAGGCCGTCCACATTGTTTGATCCATTGTAGGCAGTGCTCAGGTTGTGTTTTCGCTTTGGGAAGGAAAATAACTCCACTCCCCCTGACACAGACTCCATAGGCAGATTGCTTCACCATTTTGGTTCTTCTTCTTCGTCTGGTGGGTTTTTGGTGGTTAGCGGTAAAAAAAAAAGTGCATCTGCTCAGTGCTCATTGCTGGTATGTCCCATTGTTTTGCATTGGAGGCCTGCGGCATGACGGACCTGGCTTCATAGTAACGTTGCTAGGATGCCTGATTGGACAATTACCGTTTTGGGGCGTGGTTTTGCGAAAGGTCAATTGCAACTAACCCAGCGTTATCACAGGAGTAATATCTAGCTGTAGAAAGTTTTTAAAATTGTCCGTCCATGGGAGTGGATCTCTCCTTCTGTGGTTCTCCCCGAGGTTTCTCTTTTCTCCCACTAGATTTTTGAGTTGTTTGATTGCTTTCTAATGGAAAACTAGCTTGTTTTGCCACCCCTGTATGGAGGTACTACAGCAATAGCGGCCCCGATTGTCACGGTCATAAAGCAGTGCAACCAGCAACCATTGGTTTCATTCAAAGTGAAACCTCGCAGCTCAGAGACCGAGCAGTGCTGCGTTTGGACTTCCATTTATTTCCAACCTGTCAACATTTTCTGTCAAAGCTCAAATTATTCCGAAAATGACTTTCTGGTTAATAGAACCTCTGCTCATGAGTGTGTTAGGAGTGTATTAAGAGCTCCGGTGTCAGCTGCACTGTTGAGGCCAGTGCATAACTCCATCTCTCAACATGGAGATCAGCTCAGTGTCACTGCTCTGGCCCCGACTATTTTAACTCCAAAGCATTATTCGCAACTTTACCCTTCCCTCCTCAAGTCACATTTTACATGTTGTTTAAGAATCAGAATAGGTTTTATTGCCATTGTTTGAGAACAGGTTCACAAACTAGGATTTTTTCTTGATGTGGACGTGCAACATAAAAAATATAACACAGAATTTAGATAAAAATAAGCTATAAAACTTTAAACTATAAGGCTTTAGGGGGCACGCATAAGGAATATTAAATAAATAAGATGCAAAATAAAAAGTAAAATATGGTAAGACGACAACAATTGACTGAGAACAACAGTGGGATTATAGCACATATTGTTCCGCTATGACTGCAAATGTGTTTGAGTTGAAAATATTTAAAGACCTTGGCAACACCAGCCTGTGATATCAGTCAGGAATGACTCCCGCTGAAAGTGTTTGTGAAGAGGACATTCCTCCAGTCCTTGGATCAAGAGGGATTTGTTTCACACTGGGTGAAAACTGGGACACAATGAGAAATCATCAGGGATAGCCACTGTAAAAACTTGTTGTTTAATGTCTATTACAATTTGAGAGGATTACTTCATGATTCATATACTGTACACATTGTCAAGTGTGATGCTTTAGTCTGGGGCATCTGAGTAAACATGCTTGTGTAAAACGGTGACATTTCACTTGTTAAAACTGGGACTGGACCAGGTAAATAAGGACATCTGGCCACTCTAATCATTATACACTGATAAGATCAAACCTTCAGAATAGGGATGGGACGGTATGAGATTTCCACGGCATGATAACCTTGACCAAAAATACTGCGATATCACGGGATATCTTGAAATTGCATGTTTTATATTTAAAAGTAAAAACAGGGTTATGTCTTTACATGCTGCTAAGGATCAATACAGTGTCCTGTTATGACTTATTATCCAAAATAACACTTGGAACAAATGGATATTTTTACCTTAATCACTTCAGTCACAGACGGAGCATGTTCGCTGATGCTAATCACTGTTTGTTCGATGTCTGCCCAAAAACCTCCAAAGGCAGTTGCCATTATAATTTGCTGCTTTATTTCTTACTAAAGTAGTCTCTGCATTCAACTTCATATCAAAAAAATAATCCTAATAGTATAGGCTACAAAAAGTGTTGCATCGAGCGGTCAACAAACTTGAGTGTTTGTCTAATAATTGACCGACTAGCAAACTGCATCAGGTAAAGGTTCCACCTTTGTCTAGCCCTTATCCTGCAGTGACGCCTAGAGGGTAAAGAATAATCATGTCATCTGCCTATGCGATGCATCAGATTATTGTTTGAGGAGACTTTAGTGGAGTAGCGCGTAGGTTTGTTTACATCACGTAGTAGCTAGTAGCATTAGCCCTGGCGGCGAGTGACAGCGAGCGGAGTTTGTAGCTAAATGAAAATCAGTGCGTCTTTGATGAGCATTTGGTAAAGGAAGGCTGAGCGTCTTCTGAAAAATAACACTAGTGTGGTCTAAAGCGCGTCTGATGAACGATGGACTGGATGATGAACAATCCAAACCACAAAGCTAACAGGTTAGCGTAACAAGAGCTAAAGAGCTAAACAGCTGCTTCTCAGCCGCACTTGGCAGCTTTTAACACCACAGATTCAAACAAAGCTTCATCTCAGCGGCAGCGTTCATGCTCACGGAGGACAGTGACTTTTTACTCTGCTGCTACGGCCGTGTTCAACAGGCCGGAGAGAGAGAGAGAGAGGGAGAGAGAGAGAGGGAGTGCGCCGCAGGGTCAGGTGAGGAGCAGCGGAGCAGAAGGGGAGAGCGGGGGTTTGCACGGAGCGCAACTTTTTTTGACAAGAATAGCAAATAAAACAAGCATTTTTAATACCGTCAGACAGGGAATCCTCACGGTAGTGATACCGTAGCATTTTAATACCACGGTAAACCTTGAAACCTGTTATCGTCCCATCCCTACTTCAGAATAGTCTGGCCTTTCTAAACGAGCTGTTAGAGCTGCAGAACATCCAGAACGCTGCTGCTCGAGTCCTGACAAGAACCAGGAAATACGACCACATTAGTCCAGTGCTCCGGTCTCTGCACTGGCTTCCTGTCACTCAGAGAATAGAATTTAAAACAGCTCTGCTTGTGTACAAGTCTTTTCATGGTTTAGCACCAAAGTACATCTCTGACATGTTAGAGCCGTATGAACCATCTCGGGCCCTGAGAACTTCAGGGAGGGGTCTCCTGGTGGTTCCCAGAGTCAATAATAAACACGGTGAGGCTGCGTTTCAGTTTCATGCAGCTAAAATCTGGAACAGTCTTCATGAGGATGTGAGACAGGCCTCAACTCTGACAATGTTCAAATCCAGGCTGAAAACAGCTCTTTTTACCCGTGCATATGAAAACTGAAAGTATTTTATCTGCACTCTTGCCTTTTACTGTAACTGATTAACTTTATGTTGATGTTTTATTGATTGATTTGATCTGTTTTCTTGTAATTTTCTGCAACTGTGAAGCACTTTGAATTACCTTGTGTATGAATTGTGCTCTACAAATAAACTTGCCTTGCCTAATGGCTTAGTATTAGGTCTGATTGAGAGTAAAAACAGCTGCAGACGAGATGAGCCAGATTCTAAGACAGATATTGCAAATGTTGTGACTATCAGGGGCTTTTGGAATCATTAGAGATGTTTGTTTACTGTGAAGGTTAAAATGTGAAGGTTAAAATGTCTTACTGAGCTGTTGAACCTGTGTGTCGTCCACAGGCCCGGAGTACTTGAAAAAGCGCGAGCTGCAGGAGGTCAGTGAGGGCGGTGAGAACACCGACACAGAGATGCATGAGCCGCTTTTGGCCGAAGAGGAGCCTTTACCCACGCCCCCGGAGAGCCCCTTCCCCAACGAACTGGACCACCTCCAGCTCGAGTCCTCGCCCGCGCGCACCCCCTCCCCCAGCCCGGCCATCGCGCTCCCTCCCCGGGACGACAAGCTGCTCAGCCCCGGAGCCTGGAATGAAGAGCGCAGCACCAAAGGGAGCAGCAAGTCCAACAGCCGGCCCACTACCCCATCAGCCCCGGCCCCCGCCCCCGCCCCCGCCCCCGCCCCGAGAAGTCACGGACCCTCTCGCACCTCGAGTCGACAAAGCAACAAAGTAATCGAACAGGGCTCCGATCTGGAAATAAAGCCGCTTCAGAAATTCAACGATGCCAAAGAGGCCAACGCCATCCCTGCCCCCGCGCCTCCCAGTGCCCCTGCCAGTGCCCCTGCCAGTGCCCCCGCGCCTCCCAGTGACCCCACGCCTCCCAGTGACCCCACGCCTGCCAGTGACCCCACGCCTGCCAGTGACCCCACGCCTGCCAGTGACCCCACGCCTCCCAGTGACCCCACGCCTCCCAGTGCCCCCGCGCCTCCCAGTGCCCTGTGTCGGCGAGAAACAACCTCATCTCTCCACAGTCGGAGGAGGAAGAAGAAACGCCGCGGCCCGCACCCAAAGCGATGGCCAAAGCCGCCACGCCCGAGCCCAGAGTCGTGAGGCAGA
The DNA here is from genome assembly GCA_007210695.1 of Neogobius melanostomus. Taxonomy (NCBI): domain Eukaryota; kingdom Metazoa; phylum Chordata; class Actinopteri; order Gobiiformes; family Gobiidae; genus Neogobius; species Neogobius melanostomus. Next base: position 1,100,503 of record VHKM01000438.1, read on the forward strand.
AGCCCGAGAGAGCTCCGTCCGTCCAGGAGAGGGCGCCGTCCGTGTGTGAAAACAAAATCGAGTCGAGGGAAGCCAGCAGACCTTCGAGCAAAGCGGAGTCCAGGCCCGCGCTGAAGAGGCAGCCGAGTCCGGCGCCCAAACCCAAACTCGAGGCCCAGCTCGAGGCGCCAAAGCCACCGGAGGCGAAGGCGGCCAAGCCTGAGCCCAAGGCAGAGACTAGACTGAGGTCCACAGGGGCGAGCCAGAGCAAAGAGGAGGCAGTCGATTCTTTAGACTTGGAGGTAAGTTTCTGCATTTTTCATTTGTTACAACTAGGGCTGGGCACCGTTAAACCATACCAGTGTCAGGAGGTTTAGTTACTAGTACCGTATATCTTTAGATCCAAGTTTTTATGCATTAAAGGGAAAGGAAAGAGACTTGGTTGTTTCAGCTTCAATAAATGATTCTTTTCCCCCAATTTTCCACCATTTTGTTAAATTTTTCTCTTTTTTGCCTCGATTTTTTTCTCGTTTCCCCAGTTTTTTCCAGTACTTTTTTCTTAATTTTTATTACTATTATTTCCCCCCATTTTTTCCCATTATTTTTACCACAATTTCTCCCAATTTCCCCCCAAATTATTCCCCATTTTTCACACATTTCCCGACATTGGAGATGAACCCGATATTGTAAATTTGGTATCGGTATCGGTATCGGGAACCATGTATCGTTAAAGTACTGGTTTTGAAAACAAAATGTAACATTACCCAGCCCTAGTTAGAACATGTCTTTCAGTCAGAGGCGGGATGACGGAGGGCATCGGACACCCTGAACGGTGTTTTTGGACATTGAGTGCGAGTGGTTAGCATGGTGCCTTTACTTTCCATCACCGTGGCTCCAGGATCAATAGTTTTTTTTTGAGTTTCTGGTAGGTTTTCACTGCTGACTCTCACCAGAAAACCTACAAAACAATTGATCCTGGAGCATTGTGGAAACCACCAAGGTCAATTACGCACAAATATCATGGTTTGTTTTTTTGTTTTTTTTCACATAAATGTTCCACAATGCACCTTTAAGGCAAATGTTAAAAACTGATTTCAGCACAAGAACCACTGGACTAAAGCATTGGTCCACAGGATGCACAGACGCCGATTTATGTTGTTCCGAGTGGGAACTCTTGTTTTAAAGTCAGTCGCTCCACTTGCTAAGCGAGCGGAACGCAGCATGGCCAAAACCAAATTACTGGACTGACCCGTGCTCTCATGTGAGGAGAAGTTTGGTAGTGAGTAGGGTGAGTTTCTAATGGGCGGTGGCAGTGAGTTCCAAAGGGTGGGGTCGGCGATGGCGAAGGCTCGGTCCCCCAAGGTCCGGCGGTTAGTGCGGGTGATGGGGGTGAGGCGGTTGGTGCCGGCTGAGCGGAGGTGGCGGGTGGGTTGGTGTTGTTGCAGGAGCTCGGAGAGGTAGGGCGGGGCCAGGTTATGGAGGGACTTGTAGGTGAGGAGGAGGAGCTTGTATTGAATGCGATATTGAACGGGGAGCCAGTGGAGCTGCTGGAGGACGGGGGTGATGTGTTCTCTGGACCGGGTGTGGGTGAGGAGGCGGGCAGCGGTGTTCTGGATGTATTACAGAACTCTTTTCAAGAGTTAAAAAAGTTAAATATTGATTGTGTATTTGATATAAATTGTAATTGAAAAAAGCTTAGATCTGTGAATTCATCTCAAATGACAAAGTAAACCGTGTAAATACTAGGGCTGGGACGATTCACTTTCGTCACGATCCGATACATATCGAGATACCCAGGGGCCGATGCGATATGATAAGTATTTAAAACAAGTGATATGTTTGCCTTAAAATGTGTCCAAAGTTTATAAACCAAATGCCGTTTGACATTTACTGTTTTTAGTGTTTAGATCAGGAGTGCCCAAAGTGGGGCCCACGGGCCAAATTTGGCCCACCAAAACAATTATGTTGGCCCGCCATAGAGTGACCTACTTTTGCGCTGTATGGTTAATACTAACTCTCTCCCATTCATTCTCAATGGTAAATATGGATGCAGTACACTCTTGGCCACCAGCGTCAAATTGGGGGCGCTGTTTCACTCCTTTCGCAAAGTTAAGGAAACACTGTTGTGGTGTCTTGGTGTTTATCACAGAGCGTTGTAGCATCAACTTTCCCAGTTTTCCAACTTTTATTGCAAAGTTTGTTGACCAACATAGGTCTTGTTAAAAATTAACTTATAAAATAATGTATACTGAACTGACACTTTCAAAATGATCTAATGTAGCATTTTCTTTGAGTTAACAAATTAATGAGGTAAAGTCACTGCACATACTGTAGATACAGGTGGTGTTGTTTTTTACATTTTACATGTTGCTACAATTGTTGATTTTGTTCGACTAAAACTAGGCTTTTGCCATAGTTAACATTTGTTTTAATATAGCATGTTATTTGCATAGATATAATCAAATGCAAATATATACCGAAAAATAAAATAAAGTAACTATTATTATTTGCAGTTAAATGTGTTTCACGCTTGACATCGTCGTGTTTGGCCCGTGACCCACAGGCACTTTTTCATTTTGGCCCTCGGAGACAAAAAGTTTGGGCATCCCTGGTTTAGATTGAAAAGTGCATTAACACAAAATGTAAGAAAGTGCTGTGTAACTGTTACTGGAAAACAGAGGAGTGTATGATTAAAAAAGTAAAGTATTGCGATACTTGATAAAGTATCGATACTTGGTATTGCAGCACAAAGAATTGCGATCCAAGTCTGATCCTATATTTTCTCCCATCTCTAGTAAATACATATCACTCAATCAGATTTAAGTGTTGTGCTCGACGCTCGCTAATATCTAAATTACGTATCTAAAGGTTGTTATTGGACTAAAGAACAGCTTCTATCCACGAGCCAGTGGTGCCCAAAATGCAAGTTTAATAATTCTTCATATTGATACATTTATACACTTTAATATGCGGCTCACTGTTAAAAAGGTTTGGACTCTCTGGTCTATACTTTGTGCTGTTATTGATGGTGATCTATTGTTGCTGCTGAACAAACTGTAATTCATTGTTTTCAAATGACAATGACAACATAGATTCAATTTCAGCCTCAGTGACAAAAGTCTGTAAACGCCTCGGCTTCCAGAAACGTTCTAAACTTGATTGTGTGATGTGTTTCCCAGGGCCCGAACACCATCCTGATCTGTATGGTGATCCTCCTCAACATCGGGTTAGCCATTCTCTTTGTGCAAATCCTGTCTTGAGATTCTTCGCTTCAGGTAAGACAAGTGGGAGAGACCTTTTAATAAAGTGTTTCCATAGAGGGAGTTTTACAGCTGACTGCACGGTGACAGTTTGAGAACCTCTTGTCGTTGCCCATTACCTGATCAGAGCCAGTTACACTATTCAATAACCTTTCAATAGTTGAAGATCCTATATCAAGTTGTATTCTCTATTTTTCAGCTACTTTATTCCCCTCAGTGCTGATGTTTCTGCAGGATAAAGTAAACTAACATTTGTCTCTGAATTGTATGCTTGTTTTTAATTATATGAGAAAATGCAGTTATACTTATAAGCCAGCAGAGGGCGCACTTTCTCCTTTAATGCAACAGGGACCAGATCCGCATGGGCAGAGCAAAAGTTTCAAAAGAGCTCCAGTATGTACAATGCCTTGCGAAAGTACTAATACACCTTGAACTTTTGCACATTTTGTCATGTTTACAACCCTAAACGTAAAGATTTTATTTTGAATTTTTGACTGAAAGTTTACACACAAGTAACAGACAACTGTGAAGTGAAAGCAAAATGATACATGATACATTTTTTGTAAAATAACAGAATCATGTATCATTTTGTTTTCACTTCACAGTTGTCTGTTACTTGTGTGTGAACTTTCAGTACAAAATAAAATCTTTACGTTTAGGGTTGTAAACATGACACAATGTGCAAAGGTTCAAGCTGTATTAGTACTTTCACAAAGCACTGTATTGTGAAACACAAAGACATGATCAGAACAGGTTTGGTGAAAGAGTCTTTAGACTGTAAAACACGAGTACAGTGTTGGAGCAACGGCATATATTTAATATAAGTATTTAAAATTTTGAGTAACTGTATTCTTCAAGGCGTTCTAAGAAGTGTAGCCTTTGTGTTATTAATCATTATTATTTATACATCAATATAATGTGCATCAGTGAGAAAAGTATTCAGAATACAATACTCCTGGACCTATGCTTTTAAAGTGGACATTTCCAAATGGGGCTTGAACATTAGACTATTTTGGATCAGTTATCAAAAACAAACTTTCAGTTTTGATTCACGCCGTGGTTTACAGCTTCAGCACAAAGTGATAAACACACTTTGAGCAGAACGGCTCAGAACCGATACAATGTTGGATTATGCGCTTTAAAAAGAACATTTTTGAGTTTTAACAATAACACAACTATATCTAGGAAGTAAATTAGAAAGCGCTGAAACGGTAGAAGAGGAAACAGCTAAAGTAAACAGGATTAACCCAAGGAGTATCAACGTAGTGAAAAGGAACGTTATAACATGATTCAAAGCTTTAAAGAATTGTTTTGCATGATATGTCCACTTTATGTATTTATGTATTTATTTATTTTCCATTTCAAATTAGCTTTTTATTATCACATTTTTGTCACATTATTGTCACTTTTTCCAACCAAAAATAAAATAACCGTCTCAACTTCATCAGAGAGAGAGAGAAAAATAGATAAAAAGATAACCACACATTAACAAAACAAAACCACTAATCTTCAACCTCCCTCCCTTCTTCCTTTTCCTTCTTTTCTTCCACTTGTTCTATTTTTTTTTCCCTCCTCATTTTCCTTCATAGTACTCAAATACAGATTTTCATTTTACATTTTTGTTAGTGAGTATTTTAAAATAAATAGTGTCTTCCTATGCCGATATGTCCACTTTAAAGGCAAGTATGCTGTAACGAAATACAATAAGCCCAATGTCCATCTCGACTGCACATGTGTGAGTCAATCAGGCTCCTAATTTTGTCCCAAACAAACCACATGGCCATTGAAATGTGTGAGTTCAGGTAGCGGAGCGTGAACACTGAAGTATATTGAGCCATAACCGTGAACTATAAGGCTTACGGGCTTTGGTTTAAAGACTATAAGTCTCAAGTGACATTTCTTGCAAATATTTAAGTTGTCAATATCTTGAAAGGGAAAAGTCAGGGCGGCTCCGTAGGCAGGAGCGGACCATCGCGGACAGGGGAACGACAGGAACTGGGATCAGCCCGACACAGACACCCTCACTTTTTAAATCATTTGAATTCGTCTTGTAATCACAGGGAAAAGTTCCAAAACGGTGTTGATGTTAAATATAGTGGGTACATTTCCGTCTGTCAAATTAGCGACCGATTAGCTCTGTTGTTCCATCAGATCACTCGTAAAGAAAATAAAAAATAAAGTACATTTAGATGCAGAGCCTATGTGTGTATGTGGATCTCTCTGCTCACAATTAAGAAAAAGATTTCGTCTACTGTCCACCTCCTTATTGACAAAGAGGGATTCTATGTTTTTATTTCTCATTTCAGTTTAAATGTTGTGAATATCGGCGACATGAGGCCACAGTTTCAGACCCTGGACTTTGTCCAACAGTCGCCTTCAAGGGTCACAAATGTTTTTCTCACATAGTTATTCCAACTATATGAACAAGGACTGGTCGTCACTTTTGAAGCATCTCTTCGTATGAATGGCAGTTTGGTTTCTGTCTATCTCCGTACGCAGCCCTGGTGTAAAAATAGACTTTAAGCTAATATTGTAACAGTCTCCATGGCCACGACAAAAACACTTTAAATCATAAACTTTCCAGCGGTTAAAACGCTCCAAATCAGAGCTTTCTTCGTTGCTTTACGCTAACTATCAATATTGTTTGGTAGCCAAAAGACATTCCATTACCCATAATGCAACGGGCGAGCCGAGATGGGCATTGGGCTTATTGCAAAGTGTTCTGGGCGTTTTGAATGTGGAAGATGGACCGTGATTATGGGTAGATGTTGCATGATATAAAACTCCTTCTAGCAGCTGTAGCCTTAGCTCGCCCACGCGCAGTCTGCAGTATCTCACATCAAACTAAAGTGTTTCTTGCCGCAGGTTGAAGATGGAAAATGGCTCGCCTCCTCATCCAGGACCAGATCTGAGAGAAATGTGAAGCCGCCGCCGTGCCGCCTTTGTGACCTGTGCGTGGCTTCGAGGGCTTTTTGTTGTGACTTTGCGAGGCTCCGGGTGAACACGCTCCTTGCTGCCTTTTCGAGAAGGGAAGGGAGCAAAAAAAATAAAATATACCGGGACAATTCAGGAGGACACGGGAGTTGAAGTTGTGACTACTAAAGGATTGGAGAAGCACGTCGACGGTGGATGGCTCGCGCGCGAACGTTGATGCAGATCGGGAAAAAAAAACACGGACTGAGCTGATGTCACATTTACTGACTGAATGTCGTCACCACACAATGCCTTAACCAGAGTTAGCGCCGCACGAGTGGAGTTTGTTTGTTTTCCATTATCCTGGACATACTTTAGTTTTCAATCCAGTAGCAGTGACTTGTTCTATATATTTCTAATTTGAACATTTTCTCCGGGAATAAATAGTGATACACTGCCTGGACTCTCAGTGGGACTTCCATTGTTAACCTCTTAACCCCCACCTGAACCGAGCACATTTTCTCCAGTTTGGCTTTACCCAAATCTTAAAGCTTCTTGGGAAAAAAGCGTCTAAATAGTGACAAAAATGAGGCGTAAATGAGGATCAAAAACGCAATAAAAAAAAGTGGCAACGACAACAGGAAAAAGGTCAGTTTAGATCAGTTTTGTAGGTCTTAGCTTTCAAATGAGGTGTTACACTGGCCTATACACGCATTCAATGACATCACGCATAATTCCGGCGGCCATTTTGAGCACCAAAGTAGAATTATGCAGTACTACAGCATGTAACAATATCTCAACTCAGGATGAAAATGAAAGACAACTGATTGACAGTGGTATTTTTATGTCCTCGTAATCATTGCTCATGAAGATAACAGTTAAAACACGGAACCAGAGACGCACGTTTATGTGATATAAGCAGCAAATGTGACACAGACGTAGCAGCTCTGTCTGTCGAGCTACAGCAGGATTTACTAAAGATCTGCTTCACTCCTCAGACTAAATTAACTCATCAAAGAGGAAACAGAAACCTTTCTCTGGGATTTTTACAGTTTGTCAACAGAGTCTCAGTCTGAGTCAGTGTTTAAGCTGCTCAAGACGTTAGCATGCTACCGGTTAGCAACTGTCATCAACTGTTAATGGCTTCAACACGATAAACACATGTGTGTCTCACATCTATGAACACTGAGGAAATACTACAGTAACAGCTCAGCTCTGACCTCTGTCACATGTTGTATCCAAGGCTAGATGTTTGTGGTTCAGGGCTTTCCCTTGGAGAGGTCAGAGCTGAGCTAATGCTAACTGGTAGCATGCTAACATCTTAAGCAGCTTAAACACTGACTCACTGGTTTCTTCACATAAATGTTCGTCTCTGGTTCTGTGTTTTAACTGTTATCTTCTTGAGCAATAATTACGAGAACATAAAAATGCCACTGTCAATCAGTTGTCTTTCATTTTCATCCTGAGTAGAGATATTGGTACATGTTGTAGTACTGCATAATTCTACTTCGGTATTCAAAATGGCCGCCATAACAACAAAAGTCACATGACTGAAAAGCATGTATAAGCTCCAGTCCAGACGGTTTTAGATTTGGGTAATGCTGAACTGGAGCAAATTCACTCGGTCAAGGCTGAGGTTAAATGAAGGTCAATTAAAAAATCTCATGCTTTAATTACAGCACATTTGCTTTGTTCAGTAACTTCTGAAACTTCACCAACATCTTGTATTGATGATGGGAGAGTGTGACCACTGCGCAAAGCCTTCTCCAGCACATCCCAAAGATTCTCAATGGGGTTAAGATCTGGACTTTGTGAAGAACAAGCCATCTCGTGCTCCCTGAAGCACTGTTTCACGATGTGAGCCCCATGAATCCTGGCATTGTCAGCTTGGAATACGCCTGCGCCATCAGGGAAGATCTCATAGTGTTGCTGAACCTAGACCTAACCAACTGCAGCGACCCCAGATCAGAACTGTGAGTTAAATCCAGGTGGACACTTTTTTGGGGGGGTCCGACAGTGTATGTTTTGTTACTATATTGGACACGTGTAAATTAGCTTGAGATTCCCTTTAGCAGCAACATCTCTTGGTGCCAGGATCGATATCGACACCAAGGTGTTTAAAATGTTTAAAATCCTTTGCTTCAGCCAAGTGTAAACACACAATTGTAGGTTTTGCTTAAATCTTCTGTACATGTTCTTGTGTCCTGCCTTTTTAAAGCTGGGGTACCTGATTTTTCCTGTTCAAACAGTGACATTGACATTTGTTTTGGCTCAAACTTGTTTCTAGCTCTGTCTGTCTCTCCTGTGTATTCAAATTGTTCAAAGAATATGCACATTTCACACCCGTGTACAGCATTGAGTGGTGACGAAGTGAAGCAGGAAGATAAATTCCACTCATTTAGATTAGACTTCTATCATCCGTCGCTCAATAAAACTTTAGGTGAAGACAATACAACAAGGTCTGTGTTTTGCTGTGTTTGCAACATACTCTGAGGAGGCAAAAAGAAATGTATTCTACAACACCACAAAAATCAGGTACCCCAGCTTTAGTCATCAATTTTTTCACAAAAATGGAGTTACATAAAAACGCTTAATTCAAGTAGCTGCTACCTGTAGAAACCCTGCTATTCTAACCATTTACAATCACGTTTTAAACGAAATCCTTGAATTTATGTTTTTTTTAGGGATTAGATCTCTGGATTGAGAGACTGTTGTTGTAGTAAATAGCTCTATGTATTTTCTTATCGTCGGCTGCTTCAAACCTGCATTTGAGACTGTTGTGGACTTCACTGTGAAACTGAACATTTTCATTGTTTGTTTGCATTTGTAACTATGATCATTCTGATACACTGGCCACACGACAGAGAAACTAAGTAAAGTAGGTGTTTATGCTATTTATAAGTGCTTTAGTCATGTGTTATTGCTCTCACCTCCGCACAGACGCTGAAACAGTGCCCTCCGCTGAAACTCTCACTGACCCCAAGACTGACCCCTGCGGCCGCCCTTCTGAATGTACTAGTTTGAAGGAACAGGCCACCGTTTTTCCATACTGAGATATGTTCTTACCTGAGCTTAGACGAGTTGATGCGTACCTGTCTGGTCTTTGTGCGTGCGCTCAGTCACGCAAATAGACGAAGGACGTTGTTAGCATTTAGCCTCTCCCAGCGTATTCCTATAGCTCCAAACTTACGTGAGCCTTTACACGATCCAAGTCTAGTTACACAAAATGAAACATTTCGAATTTTCTAAGCGCATAAAAAGGGGAACTATATTGTAAGGCGTAATAATACAGGAGCACTTTGACGTCCGTGGAGTAAAGTCGAAGTGCTCCTAAGGTGTTATTACGCCTCACAATATAGTTCCCCTTTTTATCCACTCAGAAAATCGACATGTTTAATTTTGTGTAACTAGACTAACTGTTCACGTAACTGTATTTAAATAGGGGAAACATGGAAGAGCTTGGTCGCTTCTAATTTCACCTCAGTTTGGAGCCATACATAATGCTGGGAGAGACAAAATGCTAACAACGTCTTTCGTCTATTTGTGTACATATCTCAGTATGTAAAACGGTGGCCTATTCCCATAAATATTTTACATCAGTGATCAACAACAGGCGGCCCGAGCGCCTTAGTGCAACAAAACATTTATTGCATCCGCGTAATTTATTAAGCGAAGTGTAGTTGTTATCATATCTCTGTATCTATAATAATACATATGATAGTATTAATGCTGCCTATATCCTTATTTTTCTTATTAATTGTCTTAACTAATTAGCAGCATATCCAACATCTAAAAAGGAAAAATGGGTTACACTTTATTTTGCACTACCTTGATACATTGTACTTAACTAAATTTAGTACAATGTAATCTGCTTTGTAAGAGTTTGTAATAACTTGTACCTATATCCACAATGGAATAATGTGTATTAGTAGTTTGGTACATAATGTGATAAGGGGCGACGGTGGCGCAGATGGTAGAGTGGGTCGTCTCATGGTTCGAATCCCACCTCCTGAAGGTGCACACTGTCGTTGTGTCCTTGGGCAAGACACTTCACCCTCCTTGCCTCCAGTGTCTGCATACACTGGTGTATGAATGAGAGAGTGAATGGGTGAGTGGATCCTTGCTGTAAAGCGCTTTGAGTGCCTAACGTAGGTGGAAAAGCGCTTTATACGTTGAGACCATTTACCATAAGACCATTGGGGACTTATTTCATTATGTAATAATAATAATAATAATAATGCATCGGTTTTATAAAGCGCTTTTCTGGACACTCAAATACACTTTACATTGCATTATTCATTCACTCCATACTCTGTGGTGGTAAGCTACTGTTGTAGCCACAGCTGCCCCTTGGGGTAGACAGACGGAAGCGAGGCAACCAGCCTGCGCCATCAGCTCCTCCGACCACCACCACTCACTCACTCACTCACTCACTACATTCGCTCAGGCTTCCTGGTGTTACCAAATGGTCTCCCATCCAAGTACTGACCAGGCCCTTCCCTGCTTAGCTTCCAAGGTCTGACGGGATCTGGCAGAGTGAAGGCGGTCTGGTATGTACCAAACTACATATACATATCACGTATCTAACCCATAGGTACAAGTTATTACACATTGTTATAGCACATTACATTGTACAATGGTTCAAGGGTAATGTAAAATACGACTCCAGCTCATCTACAATTGCACCTTTATTATTTTATATGTAAAGTTCAGTTCTTTGAAACGCCAAAAAAATACAACAGAAAAATCCCTTGGGGCTGGTGTAATATCCTTCAGGTTGGCTTTAACTAAAACAACAGAAAGTAAAATATCATGGAATACAGAGATTGCAAAATCCACTTGACCTGACAATGTTAGACACCTCACAAAAAGTATTTATTTTGTAACCCACTGTTATTAAAGGTGCATTATGGAACGTTGAAGCGGAGGGCACACGGGGGAGAGAGTCTGCCTTATGTACGTGGTCTGAGACTGGGCTGAACTTGTGTATATTTTCGAGCTGCTGTTTTGCAAAGTTGCGTTTCTTTTTTCTCTCTCCTGTGAGATTTGACGGTTTATGTACGTTTTGATGCTGGAGTATAATTTCAGGCCCGTCCGCCAGAGATCCTTCATGTTATGCCGTAATTTATTAACGCGCATGTCGAATATTCGCAAAAAACACACAGAAATTTCCTCATTTTTTTCATGGGATGTTTACCTTTTGATTGTGGGAAATACAGAACAATTCTTAGCTGCATGTCTTACACAGAGCACTGTCCATTTCTGTTTGTGATTCATATAAATTAATTTCACTCTGCCTTAATGATTTACTTTGTGCCGTCAGAATCGGTCGACTTGTGAACACGCTGATTTTGAACTAAAATAAAATATTTTGATCTACAGTGTTGGATTATGGATTTTCATAGATTTCCCACTTTGAGGATACTGACAATCTTCCAGCAAAGTGATTATTAAACTCAGATTAACAAGTATTTTGTTGAGTGGGCTTCAGAATGAAGCTAAAATACCCTCAAATTAAAAAAGAAAATATCATTAAAATGTACTTTCCATTGACCCTGCTATAAGTGCTTATGTCGCCTGATGTTAAGACGGGTAAATGGCAGAGGTGGGAGTAAGTCACTCTCGAGTCAAGTCCAAGTCGTGAAGGTCCAAGTCCAAGTCAATTGGTCACGGGGTGAAGTCAAGTCGAGTCAAGTTTTTCTTTAGCCGGCAAGTCACTTCAAGTCGCAAAATTCAGCGTTAGGCTTCTTTTGAAAATGTGTTTAATCTAGTTGAAAATATAAAGCGCTTTCTCAAGATTTAGCGCTAAATTTAGGCTAAAATCAAACTTTTTAAAATCTAATGGATTTGGATTTAAAGTCTAATTAATATTCAAATCGCCACAAAATCTAAATGCTCCAGTCTATGTACAAAATTACTGGGACAGCATTTTAAGGAAGGGGGCCCAGGGGCCTACTTAAAAAAAATGAAACAGAGTCTTTTAAACATGAGCTGCTTTTCCCTGCAGTCTGAAAGAAAAATATGACATTATATTTGTATTTTTGTTAGTTTCTGGCAGTTTTTCTGTCAGTGGTTCCCCTGTAATGCCCCAGACCCTGTATACTCGGATTCGCCCCTGTTCAAAGTCGATTCCGCACAGCCTTCAGTCCCGCTGTCACTGGACTCTGTGTGGCTGTGGGAAATATCCTCTAAATGCTGTAACTTTAGAGAGAACGCCTTAAAACACCGAAAATCCCCCAAGATTTCTGTCATTAATCCAGCTCTTACACATCGTCGTTCTGGAGGCAGCAGTAGCTTCAGTCATTGTTTTCCTGTCCTTAATAAATTTCTCTGAATCTTCACCTCTTCACTCACTGTAGAAAACTTTTAATGCATCTAAAGAAACACGCCGTATTTCCTCCTGCCTTTTCGCGCTGTATTGATTAGACGCTCTGTCTGAAGCAGAAAAAGCATGTGGCTAATTCCCATCATGTAAACATAGGTGCGCCGCTTTTACGCAATGAATCCTGATCTTTCAACAGTTTCACTCAAATAAATAACTATAAAGTCACAGCAAGTCATGGAGAGTCATTGGCCTCAAGTCCAAGTTAAGTCTCAAGTCACAAACAGCAAGTCTAAGTCAAGTCAAGTCTTTTTACAACTTTGGTCAAGTAAGTCTCAAGTCCCGAAAATTGCGACTCGAATCAAGACATTTGACTCGAGTCTCCCACCTCTGGTAAATGGTCACACTCATTCATAGGCCAATGTGCGCAGACACCGGAGGCAAGGAGGGTAAAGTGTCTTGCCCAAGGACACAACGACAGTGTGCATCTGCAGGAGCCGGGATCCGAACCCCTGGCCTTCCGATCACGAGGCGACCCGCTCTACCATCTGCGTCAAATGTGTCAGTGTTAAACGATGACAGCAGGGGGCGCTTTGTTATAGGGGCAGAGGATTCAGGACAATCATGTTTAGGTACTTAAATTTAAAGACAACAATGAGTAGATTCCAAAACCAAAAACGGCAAGTCTCTACCTCTTATGGATCTGAAATTCTAAGCAAAAGTCTGCAACATAAAACATATACAATACGATCCGAGGTGTACAAACTTGTGACCGGTTTTCCTCAGCCTTCAGGCCTACAGGAAAAATGTCTCCCTCTTTCGGTTCCGGAGATATCTGCATCATATTTATTTATTTTATTTTTTATTTTATCTTTATTCATACAGGGAAGGCCCAATGAGAGTACAAGACTCTCTTTTTCATGAGTGCCCTGTTTCATTTTTCAGAACTAAACAGTCATGTGACCTGGTGTTGTAGTTACTTGAGCTGTAGTTGAGTTCACATGCGAGATATCAGGAAGCCTCCCAACAAGTCCCTTATAAATAAAATGCAGTGTTGCTCTCTTCGACTTGTCAGGGAAGACCAGCCGACTTTGTCCTACGGTAAACAGTGATGAGTTCTGTATTTGTCTCCAGTTATAAATCGAATAGCAGAATGATAAACTGCATCGAGAGGTTTAAGAACGGAAGGTGAAGTGTTGCATATAAACTGTGTCGCCATAATCAAGAACTGATAAAAACGTAGCTTGAACGATTTCTTTTCTATAATTCAATGGAATACAAGATTTGTTTCTATAGTAAAATGATAATTTCGATTTAAGACTATTGCATAGTTTTGAAACATGTGTTTTAAAAGTCAATTTCTCATCCAGCCAGAAACCCAAGTACTTATAAGAGGACACTCTTTCTATAGCTGTGCCATCAAATGTATGGATATTTAAAGGTTGAACTTATTGCCTCCTGGAAAACAACATATACTTAGTTTTGCGTGTATTTAGTGAGAGTTTAAGTTTTATTAATGAATTTTGAATTTCATCAAAATCTTCCTGTAGGAACTGGGCAGCTTGACCAGCAGAGGGAGCACTGGTGTACAAAATTGCATCATCTGCATACAAGTGTATAGAGCTATGTTTGATATTGCTATCCCAATGGAATTTATGAAGATTGTGAACAACAATGGACGCAAAATAGAGCCCTGGGGGACTCCTTTATCTGTGATTAAAAACTCAGATTTAAAACCATCAGCTACAACTGCTTGTGTTCTGTTTGAAAGATAGTGTGAGAACCAATTATAGGCCATTCATCGCCCAGGATCCCCTTCTTAAGCTTTCTCGTCCATCGCTCGGTCGTTTCCCAGCTGTGCTGCCACCCTCCTCCGCCCCTCCTCCACGTGGCTTTTCCTCGTTGTCGTCAACTGGCCGCCCCAGGTCTCATCCTCTACCACCGCCAGTGTCCAGACTCCGGGGGAAGACTCTGTTAATCATTCATCGCCATGTACTTCCTCTGTTTCGGTGAGTCTTTTCAGGTTGAAATCTTATTTACATGCATTTGTCTCCAGCAGGTTAGACTACTGTAACGGCTGCTCACTGGCCTTTCTAAACAAGCTGTTAGAGCTGCAGTACATCCAGAACGCTGCTGCTCGAGTCCTGACAAGAACCAGGAAATACGACCATATTAGTCCAGTGCTCCGGTCTCTGCACTGGCTTCCTGTCACTCAGAGAATAGAATTTAAAACAGCTCTGCTTGTGTACAAGTCTTTTCATGGTTTAGCACCTCAAATCTAGGCTGAAAACAGCTCTTTTTACCCGTGCATATGACAACTGAAAGTATTTTATCTGCACTCTTGCCTTTTACTGTAACTGATTAACTTTATGTTGATGTTTGATTTGATCAGTTTCTTGTAATTTGATGCAACTGTGAAGCACTTTGGATTGTCTTGTGTATGAATTGTGCTCTACAAATAAACTTGCCTTATTTAATTTGTCAAAAGCCTTTATTTGTGGTGACAAGCAAAATGTACTCAGCCAGGTCTAAATTTATGGGTCTATTTTGTTTGCATTAGATTTAATTTTTCTCAAGATGACTCAGCGCGTGTGCAGTAAAGTGTTGCCTAGACTCACTTCTGCATTTCCTTTTCACTTTAGCGCCACTAGAGCGCGCTCATCCACCGCCGTATGGTTCCTGCAAGTCACAGTTGCATCAGATTATTCAGAAGAGACGTGTGTGCGGCAGATGTACGAGTAATTCATAAAGCCACAGGAACCATTCACATCCTCAGTTTACTTTTGTTGCTCAATTTACGAATAATGTGGAAAATAAGCTAGGAAAATATTTTGCCAAAAAAGTACATATATACATTTAAGAATAAATATCTGTTGAGGGCCCAAAGAACTATATCCAACAAATAGAGCTCAACAGTCCCACCCACTTCCGGTCACGTGACTGGTTCCGGACAAAAGAATTATCGTCGAAAAAAATAAAAATAAAAAAGTGTACAAGTACGGCGCCAGCTTATCAGCTATGTTCCAACTCATGGACAACACAAGGTTAAATTCAATATTTGTCCAAAACTTCAAAATAAGTTGTTCTTGGAAAATATCCGCAATGGTTGGTAACTCAAGGCACAATCGTAGATCGCATCTTTCTCAAACCTTTTGATAAAATGGTTCAAGTGCATTATTTTGTACTTTTAGGCACAATACCCAATTTTGTCCATTGGTGTAAACTCAGACAACTGCAATTGCTTTTATTTTCTGTGACGGTGAACCTGTAAGTTGTGAAATGCACCTATAAGCTTGTCCCTGTAAAGCAGGGGTCTCGAACTCATTTGGACTGGGGGCCACAAATGCAAACCCAGTGTTGGTCGGGGGCCGCAACAGACAAAGCCTTTTTTATTAAGTCAATTATGATATAGCAACTTTTTGTTTGCTGTAATATACCTTAAAATAGACTGTACATTAACTATCTGCACATTTTTAAGCTTCCAGAGGTTTCCAATGGGCCAAACATTTGCTGAGCTTCTAAATTAGAAATTACAGACTTAGACAATTAATGTTTTTGTAATTAATCTCATTTTGGTTCAGGTAAATTGGTTCAGGGCATCAGTGAATGATCTTTCAGGAGTCAGGTCCAGTTTCTGTCTTTTGGCCTATTTAGAAATGCAAAATGTAAATGTCATTTTAATTTAGTGTAGAAAGGCCCAACCAGGGACTGGAGCTGATAATGAGCACTAGCAATAAGCTTCACCTCAAGTAAATAATGTGGAGTCATTGGCTTCAGGCCTTTTGTGACCTACAGTTAGATAATGGATGGGGCTTATATGTTTTACCATCAATGTTGCTGTAATTATTTGCAGTATTTTTATACATTTCCATAATTCTCTATTTTTAATGTAACCATGGATCATGTGTTCGCACGTGTACTTAAGATTAAATTAATTGATACGATGTGCTTCTTGTGTGAGCACAATGTTGCTCTGAGAGAGATGGAGAGAAAAGGCTCCTCACTTTACTGTTGTGATAGCCTGGTTTTTACCAGACCCTCGTACTCATTTCGTTTTGTACATGTAGGGAAATTATAATTGACCGGAGTTTACGGATGGCTAAGGCCAGGCTACAGTTGTGACGCTTTTAAACACTAATTACGATGTGTTCGCTTTGCAAAGTCATAAAGGTAAAGATGGCAAAGGTGCTTTTTGTCATGCTGCAGTGCTGTAACTTTTCCAGCACATGTTTAGCTGAACAACTAAAGTTTCTCCCTCGCGTTCTGACAGTCTCCCACCTGTTTCAGAAGCTCCTCTCACAGTCCGCTGCTGTTAGTCCGTTTCTGTGTTGAAAACAGTTGATAAATCATCTGCAAAAGCGCCGCATCTCTCTTCCCCGTCTCATGTTGTGGTCATTTTCGCGTCTGCAGCGGCATTGGCACCACCGCGCGGTGCCTCTTGGGAAATGTAGTTCTAACGTGTTTAATGCAATTTACCGGCGGGCCGCATGTAATATAAATAAGAAATCATCTCGCGGGCCGCAAAAAATTCTCGCGGGCCGCATTTGGCCCCCGGGCCGCATGTCTGAGACTCCTGCTGTAAAGCATTGGGATGCTACAAATATGTTGTTGTAATACTGTTCCAAACGACTTATCTTTTTGATTAACTCAAGGGAAAAAAAATTGCAAACTCATCATTAAGTGCATCTTCTTTATTGTGAAAATACTTGGTTTAACGTGTCAACAATGCTTTGTTTCAGAACTTAATACTCTTCTCCCTCTTCATCGTCTTCTCCATCAGCAGAGTCGATGCCCACCTCCTCGTAATCCTTCTCCAGAGCAGCCATATCCTCTCGGGCCTCAGAGAACTCTCCCTCCTCCATGCCCTCTCCCACGTACCAGTGCACGAAGGCCCTCTTGGCGTACATCAGGTCGAACTTGTGGTCCAGCCGGGCCCAGGCCTCTGCGATGGCGGTGGTGTTGCTCAGCATGCACACGGCCCTCTGCACCTTGGCCAGGTCTCCTCCAGGGACCACAGTGGGCGGCTGGTAGTTGATGCCCACCTTGAACCCAGTGGGACACCAGTCCACGAACTGGATGGAGCGCTTGGTCTTGATGGTGGCGATGGCGGCGTTCACGTCTTTGGGCACAACGTCTCCACGGAAAAGCAGGCAGCAGGCCATGTATTTACCGTGACGAGGGTCGCACTTCACCATCTGGTTGGCCGGTTCAAAGCAGGCGTTGGTGATTTCAGAGACTGTCAGCTGCTCGTGGTAGGCCTTCTCTGCGGAGATGACCGGGGCGTAGGTGGCCAGAGGGAAGTGGATACGAGGGTAGGGCACCAAGTTGGTCTGGAACTCTGTCAGATCCACGTTCAGGGCTCCGTCGAAGCGCAGAGACGCCGTGATGGAAGACACTATCTGACTGATGAGCCTGTTCAGGTTAGTGTAGGTGGGACGCTCAATATCCAGGTTCCTGCGGCAGATGTCGTAGATGGCCTCATTGTCCACCATGAAGGCGCAGTCAGAGTGCTCCAGGGTGGTGTGGGTGGTCAGGATAGCGTTGTAGGGCTCCACCACAGCAGTGGACACCTGGGGGGCGGGGTAGATGGAGAACTCCAGCTTGGACTTCTTGCCGTAGTCGACGGAGAGACGCTCCATCAGCAGAGACGTGAAGCCAGAGCCGGTGCCTCCTCCAAAGCTGTGGAACACCAGGAAGCCCTGCAGCCCGGTGCACTGGTCGGCCTGTGGACGACACACAGTTTAGAGCAGATCACCACAATGAGCTGAAATACACAGTTAGACCGCTCTCCCACCAGTTTGCGGATCCTGTCCAGCACCAGGTCGATTATCTCTTTGCCGATTGTGTAGTGGCCACGAGCGTAGTTATTGGCAGCGTCCTCCTTCCCAGTGATCAGCTGCTCTGGATGGAACAGCTGCCTGTATGTGCCAGTGCGCACCTCATCTGTGGAGGCGATTACTTAAATTACTTTTTGAACTTCTGCGGTACTTCAATTGTAATTTCCCTACAGCAGGGGTCAGAAACCTTTACCCAGCAAGTCACTTTTACATAACAAAAACATTGAGCTTAAGCTTCAAAGACAAGGGAGTTCACCCTGGAGAAAGATTAAAATATATATTTATTTATTAAGTTTTGTATTTGTACTTTACTATATTTTGTTCAGCATGTTCAGAACAAAAAGAAATTGCATCTCAATGAGAGTCAAGCGTGTGTTGAAATGTAGCCAGTGTTAAGGGCTACTTGTTGGAGAGCAATCAATTGTGATTCCAAGGATAAAATGCAAAATAGTGATTTTACCGATGACCGTGGGCTCCAGATCCACAAACACGGCCCTGGGCACGTGTTTCCCAGCCCCAGTCTCGCTGAAGAAGGTGTTGAAAGAGTCGTCTCCTCCTCCCAGTGTCTTGTCACTGGGCATCTGTCCATCGGGCTGGATCCCATGCTCCAGGCAGTACAGCTCCCAGCAGGCGTTACCGATCTGCACACCGGCCTGGCCCACATGGACTGAAATGCACTCACGCTGTAAAAAAGGAGGAAGAAAAAAACCTTTTATCAGCTTAGGATAAACACAGTATTCAATGTCGGCTTAGAGAGCGGCCCGGAGTGAAGGGCCCCATTGTAATAGATCACAGATAAGAACTTCTGACTCGTCACTTGACTCATACCTCACGGTCATTTGCGCGCCTAAAAAAAGAAAAGCGGAACTGAGAATTTTTTTCAATCGACAATAACCCTAAAATGCGTGGTGTAAAAAAAAAATAAAAAAATAAAAAATAAAAAAATAAAAAAACAGGTTGCATCGTGAATGGAGTTTATTGGAAACTTAAAATGCCAAATATGTCAAAGAGGAAATGCAACCTCTGCCAAACTTCCGTCATATTGCGTGGATTCGGTCATTTAACTAGGTCAAAGTAGTCAAAGCTTCTCTAAAGTTTCGATTAAAACGCACAAATACTGAACTGAATGTGGATATCTAAGCAAGTTGAGACGGTTTTACGCATGAATGTACGACTGGGCATGTGATGGCGCCGGACAAAAGAATTACAAAACTTTGCATTCGGCGTGAAATCTGATCTCAAAAGTCAAAAGTCACGAACCACTCACCATGTTTGCTGAAGATTTAGGTTCGTGGGGTTGAGATGACGAGAAGAGGGAGCGGCAAAGCGCAGAGAACTCTCACAAATAGGCCTTTATGCGTCCCGTGTAAGTAGTCTGTGGTACTTTTGTCTCGAGGTGGGGCAATTTATATGCTTCCCTCAGCTGGAGGAAAGTACCGGCTGTTTGAGATTGGCTTCTCTGGGCATGTGATCGCTTTTCTGCCTCGCTATTGGGCCGAAGTGTAACAGTCGACCGGGCACTGAGGCTTGGCGCATGGCCCAGACAAGAGGCAGCTGAAATGAGACATAGGGGCGAGAAGGACAATGACGCACAACGACGTTTTTGTGCGGAAAAATCGACCATTTCTCTCATGATTTCACTGTAAACGTCATGAAATAGCACCGTATTATCATGGCCTAAAGCGGCGTATATTTTGTGTCACTTTGATTTCTACGGAGATCGATCTAGTTTTTTGCAATTTGGTGAAGTCAGTCCCATCACGATTAGTGACCACCTGTCCTTGTTTTGGTCGCGCTGTGTTGTGCTTGGCTAACTGAGAATAACTTAGCCCGTGTTTCATTTCAGCCTTTTCATCAGTGATTCACATTTTCAGTTGGCATTAGCAAGCTACGGTACTTCCGCGTCTGTACGGACTTCCGGTTTTCAAAATAAACGTTCGTTTTAAAGGTGCAGACTGCATGTTTGGAATTGCCCCATTTATGGTCATGTTTGAAGCAGTCAGAGTGGGAAAACGAGAGGGAAAAAATGGACTTTCTCCTCCATTACTTTAACAAATGCTCAATTATGAATATATTTGTCTACTAAACAAAGAGACAGAGGCATGGAGAGGAGCAAAGTGGTTAAATACTTGAAAAAAACGGACAATGCTAACCAGGAAGCTAGCGAAGCTAACATTAGCTTCATGCAACGTTGACTAACGAGTGCCGTTTTTCGATCCTACTGAACAATTTGCTGTGAAAAAACATCCATATGGACCCGATTATTGGTGTGTGATAAATATTGTATCGCATATTGTACAATAGTCCTAACTTTCCAGGTTATAATATTTTGCGACCCATTTCTATCTGTACGTGTGATTTTGGGCCAAAAATAGCAAAGGAAACATTTCAGTGCTGATTTTTATGTGAGTCTAAGGCTGTTTCCCAATTGCGAGGATCTGTCCTCCGTCTGTCCACTTCGTTGACGTCCTCGGTGGTGGGCTCCTCCCAAACAGAGGCGAGTGTATTTGAGCTCAATTGGAACGGCCTCCGGAGCGAGCGGCTGCGTCATGTCACGTGTCAAATCATATAATAAAATGTCAATCCATGCTTACAAATACTACTGTTTTATGAATAAAAGCTGTTTATAAACTGGTGTTGGTGGGATGTCTTACTGTTTGAACATTTTGGCCTGAATAAAATAAAAAAAATTCTGCAAGGATTCAGAAATTCAATTAAAATATCAAATATATTTAGCAGGTCCAGTTTATCACTAATCGCCTTCAATTGCAGATTTACATTAACAACCATAGGCCTTATTTATCAATAAAGATGCCTATTTATTAGGCCTTCCATTAACTTTATATAAACCTCTTTTTACATCTTTACTTGCTTACAACACTTCTACCAATGATTTTTTTATTACAATTATTTTTTTGCACAAATGGGGAACAAAACTTCAAACTAATAAAGTTTTGAGAGAAAAGGGAAGAAAGAAAAACAGTGTTTCAGTGCATCATGGGTAATTTCAGCTCTCCGAGGCAGCGGAGGATCCACCGGTGTATCCTTCGTAAATGAGCCAAACGGAGGAGTCGAGCTGCGAGGAGGCGAGTGGTCTGAGTGAATTGGAACACCACTAGGCGGCGCTGTGATGACGTGAATTACGTCTGAAGTGGTCGAGACGCCGAGGATCCTCGGGAAACAGCCAGTATCAGTGGGTCTCAAACTGTGGTTCATGTAAACTGCCCTTGGGGACATTAAAAGTCATTGAATGAACTGTGCCCAAATCAAGGCCTTAAATGTCATTAAAAGGCATTAAAATATATTCAAACTTGCATTAAATCTAAACGTATGGCATATTTATGATATTGCCCAATGGGTTTACTGTTTAAGTTAATCGAAAATACCAAAATTATGTTCTAAAACTTATTCAGTTGCAGTTTTGGCTGATATTGACCATGTTTTTTCTCAAAAGTTGCCTGTTTTATCTAATTATTTTAACTTTGTTTGATGAAATGTTTGCAAATCTTCAGAAATAAAATATGTGCTGATTCATTCTGCATTTGTTGCATTAAAATAAACTAATTGGGCATTAAAAAGCATTACATTTGACTTGCTTCTGCCTGTATTTACTGTCAGGGCAGGGGTCATCTCCAGTTTTAGACTTTGTTAATTTTAATTAAGGAAACATTCATAAGTGCATTTATGCATTTTTCTGATTTAGACATGGTTAGCGTGACTGCACCCTAAAAGAGTCAGGAATCGAGGTTATCACTTTAAATGCCAGGGGTGGTGATAAAATGTTACGCCTACAAAGAGAGGCCTGTTGGATATATCCTTAGTGCAACAAAAAACCCTGGCCTGAATGAAGATCTGGACCGCTCTTGTTTTTCACCATGTTGTTTTTTATGTTTTATCCTGTTGCCTCAAAGCTCAAGTTTTGTTTATTGGTTTATTTGGGGACAGTGCATGTTAATGAACAAGCCACACCGGATTCTAGCCTTGGGCTGATTTCCATCTGTTGTTCCCCAGTCACTCCCTCAAACACACGCTCATTCATCCTGGCCTATTGTACATGTTTTTGGTGGTAGGGGAAACCGGAGTACCTGGACGAAATGTCTACCTCTTGTGTCCAAAAGAACTATGACAGCCTGTGTCTCAACGTCCTGGCCAGACACCTGCAGTCAGACACTACAAATTGTATACATATATCTCTATACACCCTGATGAAGGCGCAAGTCGAAAGGCACTGGTGTGTTTTTTGATACAATCACACACTAGGCCTAAAATATAATATCTTCTATTTTTGCAAATGATGAGTGCCTGGACCTTATCTTTTTATGCATATCTTATTGCCCATTTCCATGAGCACCATCTGTTTGCTGGACAACAGTAATTCCCTGTTTCAATGCTGTTATAGTTTACACCCAGTTTGGACATAAATTTGTCCAATTTATGACTATTTTAGACCCATTTACTCTCAGTTTAACCCTGATTTAATCTCGATCAAGGCCTGGTGGCACTACTTCATCAGGTTATTCCTGGTGTGAAACTTTAAGAACAATTTTCCTAGATTTAAACCTAAACTTATGAGGAAGTAGGACAAATCTCTGGTTAAAAATCAGAGTTTGATAAAAAAAAAAAAGGAGAACATGGATTTGTGTAATACTCTTAAGTTTGTAGCCAACACAATGTAAAGTTATGCATGCAATACCAAAAAGGACACTTAAATCGTATTGTAGGAACTTTATTTAGAATAGCGCCAAATTGACAAACAGTTTAGATATGCGAGTTAGTAGATTCTGGACATTGGTGATTGTTACATCCCTCCAAACACCTCGATGTATCCAAAATAACAACTTACATTTGTTTGGAATGTATAAAGAATGTATTTCTGTTGTCGAGCACTTTCAGGTTTCCTTTAATACTCCTCTCCCTCCTCTTCTCCCTCTCCCTCGATGGAGTCGACGCCCACTTCCTCGTAGTCCTTCTCCAGAGCAGCCATATCCTCTCTGGCCTCAGAGAACTCTCCCTCCTCCATGCCCTCTCCCACGTACCAGTGCACGAAGGCCCTCTTGGCGTACATCAGGTCGAACTTGTGGTCCAGCCGGGCCCAGGCCTCTGCGATGGCGGTGGTGTTGCTCAGCATGCACACGGCCCTCTGCACCTTAGCCAGGTCTCCTCCAGGGACCACGGTGGGCGGCTGGTAGTTGATGCCCACCTTGAACCCAGTGGGGCACCAGTCCACGAACTGGATGGTGCGCTTGGTCTTGATGGTGGCGATGGCGGCGTTCACGTCTTTAGGCACAACATCTCCACGATACAGGAGACAACAGGCCATGTATTTACCGTGACGGGGGTCGCACTTGACCATCTGGTTGGCCGGTTCAAAGCAGGCGTTTGTGATCTCGGCCACAGACAGCTGCTCGTGGTAGGCCTTCTCTGCGGAGATGACTGGGGCGTAGGTGGCCAGAGGGAAGTGGATACGAGGGTAGGGCACCAAGTTGGTCTGGAACTCTGTCAGATCCACGTTCAGGGCTCCGTCGAATCGCAGAGACGCCGTGATGGAAGACACGATTTGGCCGATAAGCCTGTTGAGATTAGTGTAGGTGGGACGCTCAATATCCAGGTTCCTGCGGCAGATGTCATAGATGGCCTCATTGTCCACCATGAAGGCGCAGTCAGAGTGCTCCAGGGTGGTGTGGGTGGTCAGGATGGCGTTGTAGGGCTCCACCACAGCAGTGGACACCTGGGGGGCGGGGTAGATGGAGAATTCCAGCTTGGACTTCTTGCCGTAGTCGACGGAGAGACGCTCCATCAGCAGAGACGTGAAGCCAGAGCCGGTGCCTCCTCCAAAGCTGTGGAACACCAGGAAGCCCTGCAGCCCGGTGCACTGGTCGGCCTGTGGACGACACACAGTTTAGAGGAGAACATCACAATGAGCTGAAATACACAGTTAGACCGCTCTCCCACCAGTTTGCGGATCCTGTCCAGCACCAGGTCGATGATCTCTTTGCCGATTGTGTAGTGGCCACGAGCGTAGTTATTGGCAGCGTCCTCCTTCCCAGTGATCAGCTGCTCTGGATGAAACAGCTGCCTGTATGTGCCAGTGCGCACCTCATCTGTGGAGACAACCAGGTTATTTTACTACAGGACTCTTCAATGCTTCTATTATGCTTTATAATCATGAATAAAGTATTTTACTCTCGACTTACCGATGACCGTGGGCTCCAGATCCACAAACACGGCCCTGGGCACGTGTTTCCCAGCCCCAGTCTCGCTGAAGAAGGTGTTGAAAGAGTCGTCTCCTCCTCCGATGGTTTTGTCACTGGGCATCTGTCCATCGGGCTGGATCCCATGCTCCAGGCAGTACAGCTCCCAGCAGGCGTTACCGATCTGCACACCGGCCTGGCCCACGTGGATGGAGATACACTCACGCTGTGGACAAAACACATTGAAGTTTACTCACTGGTGGTAGACCATGTGCTAGAGAATGATATTGGGCATGTTATGTGTATTTCACACATCACCAACAGCTACAGAACAGACTCAGAGCTCATTCCCTGTTGCCCTTAAGAAGGTCGTCTAAATGGTGTCGCTTACTATAGTCATGAATTATTAATGCCATGCACTGCCTGACACAGCAGCTGGGCCGGTGTTGGATTACACTCCTGCAGGAGTCGCGCCCAAAGGCCGCATCATAAAATTACACTAACGCGATGCTGAGGAAGCATCACCGTCAGCATCGTTCAGACAAGGCGTAGCCTCCCCCCTTTAATCTCCCTGTCCATCAAACTGCGCTCTCTGGGGCGCCACACACTGCAGCGCGCATCAGTAGCCTGGTGCTTTTACGCACAAAACTGCGACTACAGAAATGAAAATGATTGTAGCACATGGATGCAACAGATCTACACCGTGACCCACACACTCTCCAACATGATGCTTCACAAATGAGAGCACAAAGGCTTTAACTTTTCTATAAACGCTAAGCTTCTCTTCAATCCCTAAATCACGGTGCGTAAAGAAAAAGGCACATTCTGAACAGCTCCTGGCTGAAACACTAAAAGATAAAAAGATCTCTTACCATTTTGATTCTTTTGTTAGAGCTACAAAGTTGCAGAAGATCCTGGCGCTGAGGTCTTACAATTCGACTGTTATGGGGTCGATGTAAGACATAATGGCGCACGAGGATGGACGGGGGTTTATAAGCGCGTGTTGCCCCGGTGCCGGCGGATGCGCGGCAGCCATTGGACAGATCCGCGTCTGTCTTGTGCTTTCAAACTGACCTCGGCCTCTGATTGGATAGACCGCAGTCTCCTCCAGCAGAGCCCGCCCCCCTTTATCCACCTCCTCCTCCTTCTCCCCGGCATCCTCCCGTCAGTCAGTGCACTCTGCTAAAGCATGGCGCCTCGCGAAAGAGGAAAACGCTGCGTAATATTCAGCGCCGTCACAATGGTAGTGACGTTTTTGTCGACTGCAATCTGGAAAAACAAGCGCCCAAGAACGTTCAAACATCCAAGCAGCTAAAAACAACTCATGTTATTGGACACAAAAAGTGACTAATGTGCACAGGTGGCAAAGGCGAAACAGCAGGAGATTACAACTGCCATACGGACAACAATGAGGTTGCCATTTAGCTCAAAAGTCCTGATAGTCACGGCCTTTATTGCAGTTACTCCTCAGAAAGCTTACACAACATGACGTCATCTGCAAAAGGAGCCGTGACGTGGTTGTCAAAAACTCCAGACACATCCAAAGCATCATTGAAACAGCCTCATAATAAAAGCAGGGGCGGGTAGGTGTGTCTATTTTAGTCTGGTTTAAGACAAAGATAATGTAGACTTCATTGTCCCGATACTGTACAGAGGTTTTATCTGTATTGACCCATATTTCAAAGCAATTGGGTTTAAACTTGTCAAGAGCAGCCATGACAGGAGGAAATGCAGGACTAGCCTCCTGTGACATGATCTAAGTACATATCCCCTCCTTTATTGTGTAATTCATGCAAAACAGCAGACATAAATTGATCCTATTGTTGGGTTAAGCCAAACTGGAGAAAATGTGCTCAGTTCAGATAAGAGGTTAATATTTCATCATTTCAATTTTTTTTACAAATCTTTCATTAATATGCAGCTAAATAGTGATTAGTTCATTGTTCAGTCAATTTATAAGTTTAGTCTCTATCATGTGGCTCGATGATGCGGCAATTACTGCTTATGCCTCACAGCAAGAAGGTCCCGGGTTGGATTCCCACCTGGGCGGGGCCTTTTTCTGTGTGGTGTTTGCATGTTCTCCCCGTGTCTCTGTTTAGTTTAGTTTGTTTATTTGAAGAACAGTGTGCAGTTGCATTAATAGATGGCTACGCCAGATTTAGCAACATGCTAATTTCCATCTGTAGTCCTTAAAGAGGGGGTATTATGCTTTTTTCAATCACATAGCACCAGTCTATAGCATACTACAATGATGACGTAACCTTCTGTTGGTCTGTATATGCAGTAAATTAAAATAACTGCCTTGAATAAAATTGCTCTCTCAAAATGGCTGTACTGAACGTCTTGAAATAGGCCTCTGTCTCTTTAAGAAGCATTCCGACACGCCCCCTTCAGCACACTGCTGTGGCATCTAAACAACACTACTGTGCGGGGAGGGGGCTCTGCTGAGCTGAGGAGCAGTGGTTGGTGGCTTGGCTGGTGACGAAAGGTCCAGAGGCGTCTCCAGGAGGTGGGGGCGTTCCTAGGACTGAGGCATAGCTACACCTAAAATGGCTGCCGTCTAAGTTTTTAAAGATAACTCAAAAATATGTGAATGAGCCAAGGCAACACTCCAGGCATGTGTTTAATGAGGGAATGACATAATAACATGATATAAAGCTTGAAAAAGTCCATTTTACATAATACCCCCCCTTTAAAGGGATATTTCAGGATTTTTGACATAGGGCCTCATTTCCTAGTTATCCAGAGTGTTGTTGATGTCTGGAGATATTTTTTTCTTAAATTCATGCAGTTCTTATATTGAAGAGTCTAGTGGCGCTAGGCTAGGGCAAGGCTAACACATTTCTATGGTATCAGCTAGCCTGCATTAAAAACAGTCTGACCCACTCCACAGTGCACCTGAGGTAAATCACTTATAACACCAGACTAACCATATAAATGTCTGTGTCGATAGAATAATGTTTGAAATATAACTGACCTTGTATCACATGAATTACCGCATTTTGAGGGACTATTTCTCGCAGATCACTCCGCCGCTGTGTTAGCTTACAGCCACGAAGCTGATGCTGCTCAAATATATTATTATTTATATATATATTAATATATATATTTAAATGCAAAATGGTTTTAATGGTTTAATGGTTTTAATGGTATCTGTGTTAATGGTATTAACACAGACATTTATATGGTTAGTCTGGTGTTATAGATAATTTACCTCAGGTGCACTGTGGAGTGGGTCAGACTGTTTTTAATGCAGGCTAACTGATACCATAGACATGCACTAGCCTAGCGCCACTAAGCTCATATAAGAACTGCATGAATTTAAGAAAAAAAAATCTCCAGACATCAACAACACTCTGGATAACTAGGAAATGAGGCCCAGTGTCAAAAATCCCGAAATATCCCTTTAACCTCTTAACCCCCTCCTATAAAGTGATGAAAAAGCCTCAAAAAGGGAGACGTAAAAAAAAAAGCTTTTCAAAAAACATGACAAAAACGTTATGATCTGTTTTGTACAGGTCTTAGCTTTCAAATGAGGCGTTAACACTGGCTTAGAGGCTGTAATCTCCAATCGAGAAGCTTTTAGAAGCCGAACTGGAGAAACATTAGAGGCTTATTCATGATAGATAGATAGATAGATAGATAGAAGATATAGATAGATAGATAGATAGATAGATAGATAGATAGATAGATAGATAGATAGATAGATAGATAGATAGATAGATAGATAGATAGATAGATAGATAGATAGATATTCTTGGTCCCCCGGTCTTGTTGGGGCATGTAGGCCACGCACAGACGCCCAGCCCCCCTCTCTCTCAGACTTTGACCGTTGCCGTGGCGCTGAATGCCCGAGAGTTGCCAGGATACGGATCCACAGAGCGCCTTTATCTGCGCCACGTGACCCGCTTAGACTCGGCATTAACGACTGCACTGCAGCTGCCCCAAAACACTGCTCCGCCCCCCGCAAGGAGACAAGAGCAGGTACAGCCCACCCGCGCCATATGTTAATGCAGACGTGGTTCTAGAAATATCCACAAGACAAGAAGGTCCATCATCTGCTGTCATTGCTATATTTACTTATCCAATTTCTTTTGAATTTGAAATGTCCCCTCATTCCTCGATTTGATCTGAAGAAATGAAATACTGGCATTAAAAATATAGCATATGGTGGCGCAGCAAGGCAAGGCAAGTTATTTGTAGAGCACAATTCATACACAAGGCAACTCAAAGTGCTTCACAGTTGCATAAAATTACAAGAAAACAAATCAAATCAATCAATAAAACATCAACATAAAGTTAATCAATGACAGTAAAAGGCAAGAGTGCAGATAAAATACTTTCAGTTTTCATATGCACGGGTAAAAAGAGCTGTTTCAGCCTGGATTTGAACATTGTCAGAGTTGAGGCCTGTCTCACATCCTCATGAAGACTGTTCCAGATTTCAGCTGCATGAAACTGAAACGCAGCCTCACCGTGTTATTATTGACTCTGGGAACCACCAGGAGACCTTTTCAGTCATGTGACTTTTGTTGTTATGGCGGCCATTTTGAATACCAAAGTAGAATTATGCAGTACTACAACATGTAACAATATCTCAACTCAGGATGAAAATGAAAGACAACTGATTGACAGTGGCATTTTATGTCCTCGTAATCATTGTTCAAGTAGAAAACAGTGAAAACACGGCCCCAGAGACGCACGTTTATGTGAAGAAACCAGTGAGTCAGTGTTTAAGCTGCTCAAGATGTTAGCATGCTACCAGTTAGCATTTAGCTTTAACAGCTCAGCTCTGACCTCTCCAAGGGAAAGCCCTGAACCACAAACATCTAGCCTTGGATTCAACATGTGACAGAGGTCAGAGCTGAACTGTTACTGTAGTATTTCCTCAGTGTTCATAGATGTGAGTCACACATGTGTTTATCGTGTTGAAGCCATTGACAGTTGATGACAGTTGCTAACCGGTAGCATGCTAACATCTTAAGCAGCTTAAACACTGACTCAGACTGAGACTCTGTTGACATGACAAACTGTAATAATCCCAGAGAAAGGTTTTCTGTTTCCTCTTTGATGACTTAATTTAGTCTGAGTGAAGCAGATCTTTAGTAAATCCTGCTGTAGCTCCACAGACAGAGCTGCTACGTCTGTGCTACATTTGCTGCTTATATCACATAAACGTGTGTTTATAACTGTGTTTAGATGTGATTCTCAGAGCTCTAATTAAAAAAATGTTCTCATGTGATATTTGACATGAAAACGTTGAGAACCTTCGAGGGCCTAAATCATAATGTAGAATTCCTCTCTCACAGGAGCCAGTGTTCCCGTGTTCATTATATGGTAACTTCATAAAACACTTTACACAAGGCCAAACCAGAGAGTCTGCATTTTCTAAAGGACCATATGGTTTAGTTGCTAACAACAAAACCAGTCGTCCTGGAGGAGAATGGTCCTTAAAGAATGCCGATCTGTGTAAACAACCTTTTCACTGTAAATGTCATGTGGACCTGCTAAAGCTCTGCAGTGTTTCCTCTGAGAGCGACGACTAACGACAGGAAACACCTGCTCGTATAGATAGAACATCAAGTCAGAAGGATTATTTATTATTGTTTAGTTATTTAAATGTTCTCTTAACAAAATAACAAATGCTAAATGGTCTCAGTTTAAACAGTGTTGCTATTTCCACCTATGTTAAACTCAAAGAGCCCGAGCTGGTGTTTCTAAACGCGGACTATAGTGTAACTTTTTGTGCTTAGTAGAGGCGCACTTTCAGATCTCGCAGGGCCAGACCTGGCGCAATAAGTGGGCAGGACCAAAGATGTTGTTAGCATTTAGCCTCTCCTCCTCTCCTCTACGGGGCCAAACGTGGGTGAAATTGAAAGCGACCAAGCTCTTCCATGTTTTCCCGATTTAAATACGGTTATGTGAAAAGTTAGACAATCCAAGTCTAGTTACACAAATTAAACAAGTCGATTTCTTAGCATCTTAGCATCAATTTTCTAAGCATCTTTTGTGCGTGGCTGAGCGCACGCACAAAGACCAGATAAGTACGCAGGGATGGACTGGGCATCAGGAGTACCGGGAGACCTGATGAGAGGTCAGGCCCGTATGGGGGTACTATGTATTTTATTGCCGTGCTCCTCACTATATGGGTCCAATGTCATGATATGTCCACTAGGGGTATCTGAGGCTTTTTATACCCCTCCGTTGGCTTTCTTGAGTTATGGTTCCCAGATAATCTGGTATATAATGAGCAATGGGCCTCTGGGATATAACATTACTCCGGCCCCTCACTTCATATTTGCCATTATAAGTGAAAGTAGGTTATTGTACACTGCGGGACACACAGAACCTCAGGCCTCTCTATTTATTTATATACATTTTAGACAAATATATGCGAAGAAGTGCATGTTGGGAGTTGTCATGTGACTCACCCTTCTGCCGCTCGTCTCAGTGCGTGCAGTTTAGAAAAAGCTTCTGGTTTCCATGAAAGGATTTACAATGTCCCTTTTGGGACTTCTATTCTCACTCCACACCTCCCTAACTCTGTGGTGAATCATGTCATTACCTAACTCTACAGTGGGATCATTTGATCGGTTTTGTGAAGTTTAATTGTGTTATAGTCGTGAGAGGAACGCGCATTTTAAGATTGTTTTTTTATATATTGGTTTATTTGGTCGGGACAGTGCATGTCAATGAACATACATGGGTCTCATGCATGTAAACACACCGGATTGTAGCCGTGGGCTAATTTCCATCCGTCTTCACCCATGCGCACTCTCAAACATCCTGGCCTATTGTACATGTTTTTAGTAGTAGGGGAAACCTACCCACGGGGAGAACATGCAAACTCCACACAGAAAGGCCCCGTCCCTTGTAGAATAGAACCCGGACCTTCTAGCTGTGAAGCACAAGTGCTAACCGCTGCGCTACCGTGCCGCCCATTGTTTAGAAGTTTTACACAACAAGTTTTAAACAACAAGATTAAAGTAGTGAGTCTGATGCGTCAGCTCAAATCCGGCTGAAACAACATGCAGCTATTGTCCTCGGTTTTATATCTCATACTGGTTTAGGCTTATTCTATTGCTAATGGCCTCGACAGTTGCATTACGCTCGTGTTTTCGGTGCTGTTTATAACATTAATGTACGTATAAAATCAGTGATGTTATAGAGGGCCGGTCTTGACCCAAAATTCCGGGGCCGATATTTTCTGCCAGTCCAGCCCTGCAGGTACTAGCCTGGCTAACGCCAGACTAAAATCACAAGTGATATTTAGTCTGGGGACCACCAATTCATTTTCTCGTAGGAGAGGTGTGGTTTACGATTGTCCATAGCCGTTTATTGGGCTGAATGTCTCTCATGCGTCTGCACGTAGCCATAGCCAATCGTATCATTGTATCAGATGACGTATGACGTACCTGCTGTAAACTTTTGAGCTAAACTATTTAGAACACGGTCTAAAGCTTGATCGAAAGATGGCATCGCGTCTGCTGCTGTCATGTTGGATCCGTAAATATGTTTTAATTTTTTTTAATCCCTAAACAAACTACAAGCTTCCGTATGTCAAATAGCGCGTCATCGTCTTACCGTCCCTCCTCGTTCTGTGATTGGTGCCCAAATCCATGGAAAAATGTCGGCCATGGTCCCCAGGCTGTTGTGAAGTTCGAAAAGATTCGAGCGCACACAGCAGTCTGGTGTTAGCCAGGCTATGCAGGTACAGCATCAACTGGTCTAAGCTCAGGTAAGAACATATCTCAGTATGGAAAAACGGTGGCCTGTTCCTTTAAGACTCTTCCACAGCAAAAGGATCATCTCGAGTCAGGAGTGGTGGACTAGCTCGGTGAAGCTAGCTATTGCTGTGTCAGTTCAGCGTCTCTCTCTTTTTGAAAATACCAAAATATCAGCCCGGGCCCGAGTCGCAATAATTACTATATATCGACTTATCGTTCAGTGAATGACAGAAGAACTGTATATTTTGGGTTTAATTTTTTTAATAAAAGCACATTTAGTTAATGCATACTTTTAAAATGACAGATTAATGCGATTTCCTTTATTATTTGTTCGCTTCGGTGGCATAAAACTGTCTTCAATATTATTGTTTATTGCTTCGATAAATGAGTATATAACTTTAAATGTCGTCGTGGTGACAGACATATGTTCCTAAATATAGTTTGTAAATAGGGTCTATGACAAATACTGCATGTTAACAATGATTATCAAATTAAATTACGTTTTTCTGTGAGCATTTACGTTTCTAGTCAAGAATCCTAATAAACATGCGCATAAACAAACATCTAACAAACAGTAAACGACATTTGTGGATTTTCCTTCAACATTTCTTATGGGACAGTGCCATAAGATCAATACAAGTATAGGCAGGTCAGCACATTCTGAATGAGCCCCAGCTTTCTAACATATAATATCACACAAAGCCCTCAGCTACAGTGGACTAGAATAGCCTGAACAGATGGTGGATGTGCTTTGTCACTGCGCTGGTCTCAAATTCTCGCCGGGATGGAGCAGAGAGAGGCGCTGTGCAGACATCAGCCGCACCACGCCCTTCTAAGATTCCCATCCTCCAGCGCTGCTCCAGTGCCCAGCTGCCCAGGCCCTCCCGCGTCAGCTGCTCTGCGGGATGAGTCTGAGCTTTTTTTCCAATTAAAGATCTCCGGGCAGAAAGCCATGACTCGCCTCCTGCAATCGAGTTAGTGCAGACAGAAAGCGGCTGGATGGTTTTCAGACAGCAGAGTGAGCTTGATGTCGGATTATACGATGTTCTTTTAAACAAGTATCCGAAAGAAACATCCACAACACACTGACATATAGGGCTTGGTACTGTTAACCTCTTAAAGGATATTTTGAGATTTTTGACATTGGGCCTCATTTCCTAGTTATCCAGAGTGTTGTTGATGTCTGGAGATATTTTTTCTTAAATTCATGCAGTTCTTATATTTGAAGAGTCTAGTGGCGCTAGGCTAGAGCAAGGCTAACACATTTCTATGGTATCAGTTAGCCTGCATTAAAAACAGTCTGACCCACTCCACAGTGCACCTGAGGTAAATCACTTATAACACCAGACTAACCATATAAATGTCTGTGTTAATAGAATCATTTCAACCATTTTGCATTTAAAATAACTTGGCTGTAAGCTAACGCAGCGGCGGAGTGATCTGCGAGAAAATAGTCCCTCAAAATGCGGTAATTCATGTGATACAAGGTCAGTTATATTTCAAACATTATTCTATTAACACCAGTTAGTCTGGTGTTATAAGTGATTTACCTCAGGTGCACTGTGGAGTGGGTCAGACTGTTTTTAATGCAGGCTAACTGATACCATAGAAATGCTTTAGCCTAGCATTAGCCTAGCGCCACTAGACTCTTCAAATATAAGAACTGCATGAATTAAAAAAAAAAATATCTCCAGACATCAACAACACTCTGGATAACTAGGAAATGAGGCCCAATGTCAAAAATCTTGAAATATCCCTTTAAGACTATAGCTTCTTTATAGAATACAAAATAAAATGTATATTAATGCAATGGTGAAAGTTGGCACAATGAACATTACTATGACGAAGCAAACAAAATCCAACCCATTTTGTTGTGGTGTTAGCATCAGTTAGCGTAGGTGATTTTACCTCACTAACTAACCTCCTAACTAAATGCTTTGCCTGCTTGTCGTCAGCACATTCCATAACATGAATTAAATTAGACCTAAAGCTGTAAAATAACCTGACATTTTTCATATGGTATTCCTAACTTTACGTTGTGCCGCTTCAAAACCACAAAACCATAACAATGTCATAAGTAATGGGAAATATTGGCCCTCCTCCCCCCCATAACTAGGAAATGAGGCCCAATGTCAAAAATCCCGAAATATCCCTTTAACCCCCACCGGAACAGAGCACATTTTCTCCAGTTTGGCTTTACCCAAATCTAAAAGATTCATGAAAACAGCGTCATAATAGCGACAAAAACGAAGGATGAAAACGCAACGATAAAGTGTCAAAGCGGCAAAAGAGCAGAGAAAACGTGCCGGACAAGCAACAATAGCGCAATTTTAAAAAAGCCTCAAAAACACGACTGAAGAGTGATGAACAAAGCAACAAAAAAGCCACAAAAATGCGATGGAAAAACGGATGAAAACAAGAACAAATAGTGTCAAAAAGGAATGAAAAAAAAAGCATTGAAAAGGCAACAAAAACACGACAAATAAACGTGATAAACGCAGCGACAAAAAAAAAAGGTTACGATCAGTTTTGCAGGTCTTAGCTTTCAAATGAGGGGGTACTAAATCTAAAGCAGGTACTGAATTTTTTTTTTTTTTTAAATCCTCTTTCTGGCACGACCTTAAAGGGTGGCCATTTTTATGAATGTAATAATAATAATAATAATAATAATAATAATAATAATAATAATGGCTTACACTTGTATTGCTTTTTACAAGCCTGTGTTGTTTCTCAAAGCATTATTCATTCATGCCGTGGTAAGGTATGGTGGTAAGCTACTGTTGTGGGGCAGACTGACGGAAGCGAGGCTACCAGTCTGTGCCACCGGCCCCTTGGACCACTACCAACCACACACACATGCTCATTCATCCTGTGCATTGTACATGTTTTTACTTCCTTATTGGACACCGACAGGAAGTGACATCGAAGAAGGTAAACAATTTTAAACTGTTGCCGTGCAACCATGTTAAGTCAATGGGAAATGAATGAGTCAAACTGCTATGGAATGTTTCCTTCTTTTATGTCACTTCCTGTCAGTAGCTTAAAAATTCTAATAAAAATAACTTTTCTGCCCAACATTTCTTCATTAAAATTGCTGCTTCACTGAAAAAAATGATAATTATGCAACTGATGAAATCCATCTAAATAAGTCATATTTTCAAGAGCATTAAAATCTGTCATATGCACTTTAACATGGTTGCACGGCAACAGTTTAAAATTGTTTACCTTCTTCGATGTCACTTCCTGTCGGTGTCCAATAAGGAAGTGAAAACATAAACATCACAAAAATGGTCAAACTAAAGAAAACTGGGAATAATCTTTAGCAAAATCTTAAATATAATCGTGTTAACTGTGTTTTAGCAAAACTTGTGTCTAATGTGTCATATGCACTTTAAAGCTGATTATGCTTTCAATAATCAGATATATTTTGATGAAATTCAATAAACAAAATAACCTTGTTACATGTGGATATATATGTGTGTGTGTGTTTTTATATGTAATTTGCTTTTCTTGTTTGTGAGGCACATTACGTTTCCTTGTCTCCTTCTAACGTGATGCTCTGTTGGAAAAACCCAGGCTGATTCTCTCTCTCTCTCTCTTCCTGTGGAGGCAGAAACGCTCCCTCAGAGACCGAACCACGTGATCGCCCCACTGCATGACATCACTGCAGAGAAACTAGGACACAAAGGGAGGGAGAGAGGGAGGAGGAGGAGGAGGAGGAGGAGAGAGAGGAGCCAAGGAGACTGGCTGTTTGGGCGTTTCCCCCTCGTCCCGCCATCATCAGCAGCAGCAGCAGCACGGATGGAGGAAGCCATTTTAACCATCATCTATAACGCAGCAGGTGAAAGGCCTGGAAACCATCGCCGGGACGGGATTTTTTTTTTTTTTTTTGTACAAACCGCTGTGTGGCAGAAGACACCAGGAACATAACCATGCACAATAGGCTGTTTTTATGTTTTTTTTATATGGGCTTAACTTATGAATATCAGAATGGGATTTTCCATTCTAGAAGCATTTAAGCAAAAATAAAACGTTTTAGTTACAGGAATAAGCTTCTGCCTCATGTGTCCTGCTTGGTTCTTTCTTAAACAAGATCATTTCGATTTCGCCTCCTAAAACCCCGCTTTAACCAAGCACATTTTTTCAGGTCGATTAAAAAGAATTTAAAAAAAAAAAAGACTTAGATCCGTTTTGTAGGTCTTAGCTTTCAAATGAGGCATTACACTGCAGTGGCGTGCCCAGACTATTATTTTTCTGGTGTGACCTGGGGGTGGCACTTGAGGGGGAGGGGGGCCAATATTTCCCATTACTTATAACATTGTTATGGTTTTGTGGTTTTGAAGCGGCACAACGTAAAGTTAGGAATACCATATGAAAAATGTCAGGTTATTTTACAGCTTTAGGTCTAATTTGATTCATGTTATGGAATGTGCTGACGACAAGCAGGCAAAGCATTTAATGTTAGTGAGGTAAAATCTCCTCCGCTAACTGATGCTAACACCACAACAAAATGGGTTGGATGTTGTTTGCTTCGTCATAGTAATGTTCATTGTGCCAACTTTCACTATTGCATTAATATACATTTTATTTTGTATTCTATAAAGAAGCTATAGTCTTAAAGGGATATTTCAGGATTTTTGACATTGGGCCTCATTTCCTAGTTATCCAGAGTGTTGTTGATGTCTGGAGATATTTTTTCTTAAATTCATGCAGTTCTTATATTTGAAGAGTCTAGTGGCGCTAGGCTAATGCTAGGCTAAAGCATTTCTATGGTATCAGCTAGCCTGCATTAAAACAGTCTGACCCACTCCACAGTGCACCTGAGGTAAATCACTTATAACACCAGACTAACCATATAAATGTCTGTGTCGATAGAATAATGTTTGAAATATAACTGACCTTGTATCACATGAATTACCGCATTTTGAGGGACTATTTTCTCGCAGATCACTCCGCCGCTGCGTTAGCTTACAGCCACGAAGCTGATGCTGCTCAAATATAAGTTATTTTAAATGCAAAATGGTTAAAATTATTTTATCGACACAGACATTTATATGGTTAGTCTGGTGTTATAAGTGATTTACCTCAGGTGCACTGTGGAGTGGGCCAGACTGTTTTTAATGCAGGCTAACTGATACCATAGAAATGCTTTAGCCTTGCCCTAGCCTAGCGCCACTAGACTCTTCAAA
Source organism: Neogobius melanostomus (assembly GCA_007210695.1). Lineage (NCBI taxonomy): Eukaryota > Metazoa > Chordata > Actinopteri > Gobiiformes > Gobiidae > Neogobius > Neogobius melanostomus. The sequence continues at coordinate 1,137,921 of VHKM01000438.1, forward strand.
TATAAGAACTGCATGAATTTAAGAAAAAATATCTCCAGACATCAACAACACTCTGGATAACTAGGAAATGAGGCCCTATGTCAAAAATCCTGAAATAATCCTTTAACAATCTGTGAGTGATTAGTGCCGCATAACAAAAGGCTTCTTCTGGTGTGGGGGAGGCGCTAATGAGGTAACACTGCTACAAAAATGCGGGGTGGCCCAGCAGAAATCAGGCCACCCCCTAGACACGCCACTGTTACACTGTAGGCTGTGCGCTCTCCAGTCGAGAAGCTAATTTAGATTTGGGTAGAACTGACCTGGAGAAAATCTGCTTGGTTAAGGCAGGGGTTAAGAGGTTTTCTAAACTGTCACGTTTCTATAACAAATGGGGGGGAAAAATGTCAATGAATTTTTATCAAAAGGCATACGGCTTCCCTTGTTGCGTATTGATGTGGGAGCACGTAGGACGGTCTGTCATTTCGGGGGTGTGGTTATGTCGCAGAATGATGGGGCCTTGTCTCTCTAATGGCGTTTACATAATGAGGTTCGGCATTTGTGGGGGTTTTCTTTTTGGATATTTCAAAGGGGAAATGCTACATAATCCAAACAGGAATAGTCTCTATCACGTGACATGTTCACGTCTCAACATTTTCACCACCTAAAGCAAACATTTGACCCCCCAGGTAACACCAGGCCTAGATCAAGATCCAAATACAGAACCTAAATGAGCCAAAAGAATCCAAAGGTCCATATATGAAGCCTGACAGCTACTTGTCTTCTCTTCTGTTTGTCCCTTCTCTCGGTATATAGCAGTAGGATGTCGCCAAATGGTGGCAGCAGAAGCACAGGCAGCCTCTCCTCTTTTCTGCAGTAGCAGCAGCAGCAGCAGCAGCAGCAGCAGTAGCTTCACTCCTGCTGCCTGCGCGGTATAAATGCGCAAGCGCCGCCCTCCCATTCACCAGTTGTTGCATCGACCCCGCCGGGTACAACACGCAACGCACCACACGCCGTTTTTACTCCGCTTTTTTCTTCGTTTTTCTACTCTCCTCAAACCCCCAGCGCCAATATGGTGAGTGCTTTTCGCTGTTTGCCATTGCGTTACATTCGTGGGCACCGTTTTGGGTCGAAAGCGTCAAACCGAACCGGCGTGACGTTGGTGGCGAGATGTCCTTTGATTTTGAGGGGAGGACGAGCGGGGCGCACAATGAAAAACCCGAGGCGTCTGTTTGGTGTTTTCTGTCAGCGAAGGGTCTCTTTGTAAACATTTCTCTCAGTGGTTGTCGATCGTGGACCGGGAGGAGGCGTGATTGTCACCGTGGAGGAGGATGAGAACAATGCGTCGGCGTCTTTTGGAGCTGCAAAGGCGCACCGTCCAAATCTATCCCTCTCGCTCGGGAAATACGCACGGTTACTAGAGACTGTGCCGTAGTTATTATGTCATTTGCGTTCACATACAGGGTTTGGAAGGCGAACCTTTTGCACCTTACAACACGTCTTTGCCGGTTCGTGCGTAGGGGAGGGGCGGGTTGGGTGGGGATGGGGTGATGGCACGGATTGCACTGCGTAATCATGTTTTATTGAACTAATGGAGCGATGATTAGCCCGATTTATGGCTTTTGTTCATCTTTAGACACGTGCTCTAATCAATAACAGCAATAATCAAATACAAAATAAACAATAGCATTTTCAATGATTTAGGAAAATGGCTTATTTACATTTTATCCATGATTCCGGGCCTACAGTGCTTGCGTTTAGTGCACAAAAACGCATCTGTGTCTGATTTAAAAACACGCGGTTGGAATTAGACATTTCATTGAAGCTTTCCACTGCGCGGAATGTTCTGGATTACCCTCGTGCACGCGTCTGTGCACGTATGTAAATGACCGTCAGTCGCGGGTGCGCGCTGGCAACGACCGCAGAAAGGAAGATGGAGAGAAAAGGGGAATAAACAAAGAATTGCGTAACAAAAGGCATTTGCGCAGAGGAGTCAGATGGTTGCGCGCATTAGGGGGTTGGTTGGCGGTGGATCCCCCGCGGACTGAAGGGAGGTGCCTCTCATCATGCGCCGCTGCCCCCCCCACCGATAGAGGGCGCGGCTGTCGTGATCGATCATGTCAGCGTGAGATTGAAATTACACCTGCGACCTCCGAGTGGAAGTTAATGAATGTGTGCTCTCTGTCCCGCAGCGTGAGTGTATCTCCATCCACGTGGGCCAGGCCGGTGTGCAGATCGGTAACGCCTGCTGGGAGCTGTACTGCCTGGAGCATGGGATCCAGCCCGATGGACAGATGCCCAGTGACAAGACACTGGGAGGAGGAGACGACTCTTTCAACACCTTCTTCAGTGAGACTGGGGCTGGGAAACACGTGCCCAGGGCCGTGTTTGTGGATCTGGAGCCCACAGTCATCGGTAAGTCGAGAGTAAAATACTCTATTCATGATTTAAAAAACATAATTGAAGCGTCCTATAACAATATAACCTGGTTGTCTCCACAGATGAGGTGCGCACTGGCACATACAGGCAGCTGTTCCATCCAGAGCAGCTGATCACTGGGAAGGAGGACGCTGCCAATAACTACGCTCGTGGCCACTACACAATCGGCAAAGAGATCATCGACCTGGTGCTGGACAGGATCCGCAAACTGGTGGGAGAGCGGTCTAACTGTGTATTTCAGCTCATTGTGATGTTCTCCTCTAAACTGTGTGTCGTCCACAGGCCGACCAGTGCACCGGGCTGCAGGGCTTCCTGGTGTTCCACAGCTTTGGAGGAGGCACCGGCTCTGGCTTCACGTCTCTGCTGATGGAGCGTCTCTCCGTCGACTACGGCAAGAAGTCCAAGCTGGAATTCTCCATCTACCCCGCCCCCCAGGTGTCCACTGCTGTGGTGGAGCCCTACAACTCCATCCTGACCACCCACACCACCCTGGAGCACTCTGACTGCGCCTTCATGGTGGACAATGAGGCCATCTACGACATCTGCCGCAGGAACCTGGATATTGAGCGTCCCACCTACACCAACCTGAACAGGCTCATCAGTCAGATCGTGTCTTCCATCACTGCGTCTCTGCGCTTCGACGGAGCCCTGAACGTGGATCTGACAGAGTTCCAGACCAACTTGGTGCCCTACCCTCGTATCCACTTCCCTCTGGCCACCTACGCCCCGGTCATCTCCGCAGAGAAGGCCTACCACGAGCAGCTGTCTGTGGCCGAGATCACAAACGCCTGTTTCGAACCGGCCAACCAGATGGTCAAGTGCGACCCCCGTCACGGTAAATACATGGCCTGCTGCCTGCTTTTCCGTGGAGATGTTGTGCCCAAAGACGTCAACGCCGCCATCGCCACCATCAAGACCAAGCGCACCATCCAGTTCGTAGACTGGTGTCCCACTGGGTTCAAGGTGGGCATCAACTACCAGCCGCCCACCGTGGTCCCTGGAGGAGACCTGGCCAAGGTGCAGAGGGCCGTGTGCATGCTGAGCAACACCACCGCCATCGCAGAGGCCTGGGCCCGGCTGGACCACAAGTTCGACCTGATGTACGCCAAGAGGGCCTTCGTGCACTGGTACGTGGGAGAGGGCATGGAGGAGGGAGAGTTCTCTGAGGCCCGAGAGGATATGGCTGCTCTGGAGAAGGACTACGAGGAGGTGGGCGTCGACTCCATCGAGGGAGAGGGAGAAGAGGAGGGAGAGGAGTATTAAATGAAAAAAATAAAAATGAAACAAGATCTCAAAGGTATTCTAAGCAAGTTTGTCAATTTTCCTCGAAAGTGAAGTCAAAATGTCAAAATTTGGCCATGATTGAAATAAAGTGACAAATGAGTGATGGTTGTGTCTTCCTTCTATACACATTCAGACCTTTTTATTTATAGAAGACGCTAGATGTTATTACCTTGCAGTCAGCTTTATCCAACTAATTACTTTTTACTTGACCACTACACAAACGATCAAGATGGCGTCACGTCTGGGGCTCTGTTAGGCAACATGAACATATTAAATAATGGAGCAAAGACAGTGTTCAGGAATAGGGCTGGGTGGTGTTAAACGTTACCAGTATGGCATTGGGGGAAAAAAGTTTAGGTACTATTGGTATCAAAATAAAAGTATGTAAAGCAGGTACTGAAAAATATGTGTAGAGAACCAGTTTTAATGTCTGTTGGTCCAGAGACAACAATACAGCAAGTAATGTGGTTGTTTCAGGTCAATTTAAAAGCAATAGTCTTTTTATGGAATTATTCTGTTTTTGTGGTTCTCCATGACAAATCTAGTTCAGGTATCGTAAACTATCATTTAAGCACTGGTATTGAAATAATATAACGCATTAGTCTTATATAGCGCTTTTCCAGACGCTCTAAGTCTTTACAATTTCATGCATTATTCATTCACACCATACTCGGAAAGCCACTATTGTAGCCACAGCTGCCCTGGGGTAGACTGACAGAAGCGAGGCAACCAGTCTGCGCCATCGGCCCCTCCGACCACCACCAACCACTCACTCACTCATTACATTCACTAGGCTTCCTGGTGTTACTAAATGGTCTCCCATCCAAGTACTGACGCTTCCAAGGTCTGACGGGATCAGGCAGAGCAAAGGCGGTTTGGCCATAAAATGTAAAGGTATCAAGCCCTATTTAGGAACAGAGCAATTCGTCCCTTGCGGTCTAAAGTTAGTTTATTGTCCCCAAGGGGAAATTCGTTTTCCCAGTAGTACAGCCTAGAAAGCACCAGGACACACATACAAATATACATTACAAACAGAAACAGATACAAATATGACATTATGACAACAATTCATGACAAAAATACAGATGTTAATTACGGCTTAAGTGTGTTGATGTCTGTGGGGATTAGATTGTTTTTAAAACATACTCTGAGTGACCTGTTGACCGGAGGGTATTAGAGTGAAGCAGTGGGCGGGTGTTGTCCTGTGTTACGGCCTTAGTGTTTAACTGTGTGAGTCTGGGAGTCTATGGTTCAAATAAACAGTCCTTCACCTGGATCCATCAGCTGTTTGCCAATACTATTCATCTGGTGAAAATCGCAGAAGTAAACCACAGCGATTGCTCCTATGGAAATATATGTAAATATAAGTCATACACACAGGGCTTGACATTAGCATTAACCAAATGCTGGTAGATTTTCATTTTGACTGGTAACACATTTAGATCCACAAGCTGCTTTGGCCATTTGGATTTTAAACATCATCAACCTCAATGTGAAATTAGGGCCTTATCATAGAAATTAAGAATTCATAAAAGAATATTCTATATTTTGAACGATGTAAAGTCCTCAAAATGGTGTCTGTAACAGGAATAAGTCTCGTGTTCTCGACCGAAGTGAGGTCAGCCTGAATTTGGAGTCTCCTGATTTGGTACAGATTTTCTTTGTTATTTACAGAGACTAGATGCAAGTTGGTCATTTTTATACTCACTACTGCCACCTCAGGTCTTACGTGTAACTGCAGTCTCTATACAGTGCCTTGCGAAAGTACTAATACAGCTTGAACTTTTGCACATTTTGTCATGTTTACAACCCTAAACGTAAAGATTTTATTTTGAATTTTTGACTGAAAGTTCACACACAAGTAACAGACAACTGTGAAGTGAAAGCAAAATGATACATGATTCTGTTATTTTACAAAAAATAGAAAAGTGAAAAGTGGGGCGTGCATAAGTATTCATACAGCATTTTCTGAGTGCATTAAATTGCCTTTATAACATTCCTAATGACTGCAGAATGTTCACACCTTGCCCTAACCATTAAATAGAGGCCACCTGTGTGTAATCTACTCTCAGTATAATTCCAGCTGTTCTGTGAGGGCCTCAGAGCTATGGTCGGAGTGTATTGGTCACTAAACAACATCATGAAGGCCAAGGAGCACACCAGAGAGGTCAGGGATAAAGCTGTGGAGAAGTTTAAAGCAGCGTTAAGTTATACAAAGATTTCCCAAGACTTGAACATCTCACGGAGCACTGTTCAATCCATCATTCAGAAATGGAAAGAGTATAGCACCACTGCGAATTTACCAAGACACGGGCGTCCACCTAAACTAACAGACCGAACAAGGAGAGCACTGGTCAGAAATGTAACCAAGTGCCCCAAGATAACTCTGGAGGAGCTGCGACGTACTGCCGCTGAGCTGGGGGAATCTGTACATGGGACAACTACTGTATAACTCGTACTCTACACAAATCTGGCCTTCATGGACGAGTGGCAAGAAGAAAGCCATTATTGAAAGGAGGCCATAAGAAATCCTGTTTGAAGTTTGCTAGAAGTCATATGGAGGACACAGCTACCATGTGGAAGAAGGTGCTTTGGTCAGATGAGACAAAAATTGAACATTTTGGCCCAAATGCAAAACGTTATGTATGGCACAAACACTGCTTATCGTCCTGAGTGCACCATCCCCAGTGTCAAATATGGTGGGGGGAGCATCATGCTATGGGGCTGCTTTTCCTCAGCGGGGACTGGGAAGATTGTAAGAATAGTTGGGAAGATGGATGGAGCCAAATACAGAGACATTTTGGAGGAAAACCTGCTGGAGTCAGCAAGAGAATTGAGGCTGGGGCGGAGATTCACCTTCCAGCAGGACAATGACCCTAAACACAAAGCTAAATCTACAATGGAATGGTTTAAAAACAAACATATTAATGTGTTAGAATGGCCCAGTCAAAGTCCTGACCTAAATCCTATTGAAAATCTGTGGAAAGACCTGAAAACTGCTGTTCACAAACGCTCTCCTTCTAATTTGACAGAGCTTGAGTTGTTTTGTAAAGAGGAATGGGCTAAAATGTCAGTCTCTAGATGTGCAAACCTTGTAGTCAAACCCCAGAAGACTTGCTGCTGTTATTGCAGCAAAAGGGGGTTCCACAAAGTATTAAGTCATGCTGTATGAATACTTATGCACGCCCCACTTTTCACTTTTCTATTTTTTGAAAAATAACAGAATCATGTATCATTTTGCTTTCACTTCACAGTTGTCTGTTACTTGTGTCTGAACGTTCAGTAAAAAATTCAAAATAAAATCTTTACGTTTAGGGTTGTAAACATGACAAAATGTGCAAAAGTTTAAGGTGTATTAGTACTTTCGCAAGGCACTGTATATCACAAAAATGGCCAAACTAAAGAAAGCTGGGTATAATCTTTAGCAAAATGTTCAATATAATCGTGTTAACTATGTTTTAGCAAAAAATGTGTCTAATGTGTCATATGTTAATAATGTCATATATTAAAAATCAATGTTGCCAAGCCCAATTCGTGCTCGGTTCAGGTGTGGGTTAAATACAACTTACTTATGGCTTACAAAATGTCTAATTGCCTCATAGCTTCTGGAAAAGACTAGTGGCCAGTGAGCAAAGAGCAGAATAAAACAAAGCAATGCCCCATTTGTTGGAAAATGTAATTTATTATTCAACCGGAAAGTACATCCCATTCAAGCTTCCGAATATTACAATCCCTAAAGATTTTCTCCTTGCAGAACACTCAAATCAACTCTTTCTCCAGTAGAACATGTATAAAAAAGTATAAAAACATTGCAGGTCACTGACACAGGTGTTTCATCACGGCGTCTCCAGCAGGGGCTCTTATCCTCCGCTGTCGTCCCGAATCCTGAGGCGCGAGGTCTGGGCTGAGGGCCTGAGCACAGGTCGTCCTTCAGCAGCCGGTACCACTTCAGGTGCCTGGAATAAATCATACGCGAGGATTATCTTACTGCAGTGAAAGAAGTTCAGTCAAATACCAAACAGCAAATGGCTTTATATCCTCTCAGAAAATCCCCATTATCTAAGATCTGATTGCTGTCAGGCACCTTTTATTAAATGAATCTAAAATTATGATGGGGCTAAAGTAACAAAATGTGGTTACAACTGTTGGCAACTCCTTTTTTGCGTAAAAAAACTTCCACTTCCACTGCCTGCTCTGAAAAACGTAATCTAGAAATAAGTAACATGTTGTTGAAATGAGTGTATTTGCCTGATTTGCCCTTGATTTGAGAAGGTGAGTGAAATAAATTTGCCAGTGGAGCGTATGTAGCACTTAGAAATAACTCATGCCCCTAGAGGCCATAAGCGCCACTGCAGGTGTCGTAGCATGTTGCGTTTTTTTTACTCATTAATTGTCCGTGAGAGTAAATACTACGCTGACAGAAAAGACAAAGGGACAGAGGGATATTGTACATCCAATTACACAATGGAGATCATTTTTTTCACTCAAACTTGGCTGTAAATACTGTTTAAGTGGCGCTAGCCCGCAGTTAGCTTTGCCCGTTAGCCTGTTAGCTTCTTCTTCGTGATTCCATTAGTGTGTATTGGAGACTCTGACCCGGTGGCAGCGAAGGTTGCAATTGTGGTTTTCTGGCCAGAGACACCAGGGGGAGATGAAAGACCCCCAATCATCCCATTAACACTTGTAGGGACTACGGAAAGGATTTATTAAGGTAAACAAGTTACTTAGTTCTTCTTCAAGTGAAGTAAAAAAAAAACAACAACATCCAATTCCACTGCTATAATGATTTGAGTTCTTGTAATTTATCAAGATTCCATTCCTTGCCTGTGTGTTCTGCTGAAATCTTCACTTTAAAGGATATAATAGTTATCCCAATCCATTAAACAATTTGAATGTGAAATGTAATGTAAAACAGTGTATTTTCCACAAAGACACAGATGAATAGGGAAAAGACTTAACATGTTTAGGTGTCAATTTGAAACCTTTGCCGTCAATTACCGGCATAAAAATGAGGAATAAAATGCTTTGCAAATTTTCTGCCATTTTATGAGTAAAAAAAAAAGGGACAAAACCTACGTATATCTTCAATTACCAGCTATGAATACGAGCCAGGTAGATTTATAGTTTTATGTTGTTGCTCAGAGGGGGGTTTTGGATCTTGTGTATATTTTGAATAAGTGAAATAGTGAAAAAATCTGTACTAATAAAAGTGTCCCCCTGTTTTTCGGGGTTCAAACCTCAATAAATCCGGATAGAAATTAGACATAGCCCTTGATTTTTTTTTCCTCATATAAATCTGACACAGCGAGAGTATGTGATAATATAAATGAATGTGTGGATGGCGTATCTCATCATTTCTCACTTGTAGGATATGGTGATCATCGCCACTAGAACGGAAACCATCAAGGCGCCGAGGATCGCGGCGAAAAGGCCTGGCATCGACAGGTTTGAGCCTGAAATGAAAAAGGGTTTATTTAGACATTTTATTAAACACGTCCATTTGAGAGAAGAAATATGAAACATGAAGTGAGAAAGCTAATACAGGAATGTTTGTAGAGATAAACTACAGGGTTAAAAGTAGGGCTGGGAACCTCTGGGTACCTCATGATTCGATACGATACGCGATACATGGCTCACGATAACGATTATCTCACGATACGCCGATATGCAATAATCGATATATTGCACAAAAATAATCTACGATACATCACGATAAAATAAAACATGCTACTTTTAACCTTTATTTTAACATACTACATATTATTCATCATTTACATTTCTTTTCATGTGCTTTGTATCACTTTTATAAATGATCCCTGACTTACTCACTGAAAATGGGTCATAGATCTGTCAGTGACTTCATTTACATTTAAATAAACAAGAAACCACAGTCCTATTTAAAAAGGAATAAATCAACCCCAAATTAATCTTCTTTATAATTATAAAAACTATCATTAAAAGTAATTTATTTGTGTGACAGTGTTTGGTCCAAGTGCTTAAAACTGTAGTGCTGCCCCCTGCTGTCCTGACTGAATTCTTGATCATTATTTGCCTCTATTGACTGTGAAAACAGTGGAGCACTGCTGCCTCATTAGTATGCATGACGTTGCTCATTAATATGCATGACGTCATCAAAAGTATCAATATCGGAATAAAAAGTATCGGTATCGAATTGTCCCGCAAAATATCGCGATGTATCAGAAAATCGATATATTGTCATACTCCTAGTACTCAGTATACAAATATTGCTTTTTTATTCTAATATTTAATATATAATATAATTAATCGATTAATCGTTTTGAATCGATTTTCCTCTGAATAGCCCGATATCGATTCAAAAATCCCTTAGATCGATCCTTGTAGTGCGTCTTTTTCCCGTAATAATGCCATGTGACTTCTTGTAGGTTGTTAGTTAGAGTTAGGTGTGTCATGTCAACGTGTAAACAAACAGCAACCTTCCTCTCTCTCGGTACCGCTGCTTTATTTATTTTTGCTTTTTTCTGCGAGCTGCATTTGTGGTTTCTGTGTTCCACGTTGTACTGGATGCTTTTGTACGTCTTCACCGTGTTTTCATGGGGTTCGGTGTATTTTTTTTACTCCATGATGGTCCTGAAGAAAGCAGCAAAACTCTTTTTTTTTTTTTTCAGTTTTCAGGTTTGGGCCAAATTGGTCTTTGAACATATAAACTCTCACCTGCAATTAAAACTTATACCTAATCTTCACAATAACATGTTTAAATATTGCACTGATTGAATGTTTCTCCATAGATTTATATGGGAAATCGTAATTTAAAGGGCCATTTCCTCAAAAGGCATTTTTCTCTCATTGGGGCGACATCTGGACGTCAGTAGCTCCTACAGACTTCAAATTTTCCAGCCTTGGATTGAACAATATTTGGAAGATTTTTAATCTAATTCCTAGCCTGATTTTTTTGAATGTTAAAAAGATTTTTTTTTAACTTATAAACAGTTTATTCTAAAACTGAACAAGTTATCTAAATTCCCCTCTGAAAAAGCCTTTGTAACTAATATGTCAACAAATAAAACCATAAATTTGAATCTGGCTGAATCCATTATTCAGTTTTCGTCACTGGAAAAATACAACATTTGGGCATTTTAGGCATAAAACACCTTATTTTTATATGAACACATAAAATGACAGAAAACTTTGCATACATTTTTTCTTCATATTTATGCCAGTGATCTACAGCAGAAGTTTCAAATTGATATATTAAAAAAAAAAAAATCCCTATTCACCTGCAGTATATGGAGGATCTAAAATGACTAAAGTATAAATAAATAAATAAATACAGGAATATATAAATAAATACATTCCTTTTGGACAATAAAAATTAAATATTTACATTGATATGTTAAATATTGCTCTGAAATTAAATATACTTTTATTTAGGTTATTTATCAATATCTACATTTCTTCATTTATTTATTTATCCATTTATTGCATGTATTTATTTATGTATTTCTACATTATTCATTTATGTATTTCTACATTTATTCATTTATTTATTTCTGTATTTCTGTGTCGCTAGATTTCTTCATTTATTTATTTATGTATTTCTACATTTATTCGTTTATTTATTTCTGTATTTCTGTGTTCCTGTATGCTAATTAGGCGGGCGGTGCTGAACTCAATCAAGAGCAGGATTGGTGGGCTATAGGTCAGCCAGGGGAACCAGTCAGAAGCAATCTATAGCTATCCTAACCCTAACCCTGTGATGAACTAAAACATCTAATAGTCTTTCCAGACGAAAGAGGAGATAGTCCTCAGGTGCATTATGCTCAACATCATTTGCTAATGCTCTTAATTGATGAGCAATGGCTCCTAAAAAACTTCCATTCGAAACTGCCATCTGAATACAACACAAAAGTGCACAGAGGATCTCTAGCTAGCTAACAGAGTACCGTAATGTGAGGCAGTAATGATCGAGACCAGAGTTCACGCAATCCTAACCAATCCTGTTCTAGATTGAGTTCAGCACCGCCCACCTAATTAGCATACAGGAACACAGAAATACAGAAATACATAAATGAAGAAATGTAGAAATACATAAATAAATAAATGAATAAATGTAGAAATACAAAATGAATAAATGTAGAAATACATAAATAAATACATGCAATAAATGGATAAATAAATAAATGAAGAAATGTAGATAAATAACCTAAATAAAAGTATATTTAATTTCAGAGTAATATTTAACATATCAATGTAAATATTTAATTTTTATTGTTCAAAAGGAATGTATTTATTTATATATTCCTGTATTTATTTATTTATACTTTAGTCATTTTTGGTCCTCCATATGATTCAGGACTATTAGTCTATTTCCCCACTTTTTAAAATGGTAAATGGCGAATGGTCACATTCTCTCTCCTCTGGTTCCTGACCCACAGTTTGGGAACCGCTGATTTAAAACTAACTGAAACCTGCACCTGACGGTTATTTCTGTCTCACCGCTGAGAATTAGCCTGTGAGTCGCCCAATTCTTTATAGACTGTGCACATTCATAAAACCAGAGTTACTGTAGTAACTGTGCTCATGAGAACCGTGTGGAGTCAACTCCTCTTTGAGACAAAAAGGCCACGTGTACGGCTTTACTCTCGTCTATTCACCAAACTAATGTCCTGATGCTCCACTAGAGACAATAAGAAGAGTTTAAATGAGTGTGTGGCGATGCAGCCCCGAGTCCGAGCAGAGAAAACATGAGAGCAGCGCCTGGGACACGAGAGACATGCAGCCGTGGCCCGAGCAGGAGGGGAGGCGAGCACCGGGAGACAGACAGACGAGCGGGGACGCGAAGGGGAGAAGCACTCGCGCCTTGGAAGTGACTGGGGGAAGGCGGTCGGTCTCTCCTGCTCATCCACTTCAGCAGACTGCTGTGTTTTAGTGTTATACGTGGCATAGGCGGAGAGTGAGTGAGCGCTGTCAGAGAGCCTGTCCCATAACAACGCATTGATCAGTGAAACAACACCGTAGTTTGACTGAGATGTGGGGCCCTTGCAGCTGCGGGGGCCCTACGCACCCTGCGTAGTTTGCGTATAGGAAAAACTGGTTCTGGTCCCAGTTACCTGCTCCGAGGTTGAACTTGGCGGAGGTGAGCGCCAGGCTGACGTCGTTGGCCATGGACACGTTGACGCAGTAGACTCCGGTAGACGTGTTGAAGAAGTGGCGCAGGACGAGCTGGCACTCCCTCGACGGCTCCACCATGTTACAGACCGAGTGCAGGGGCCGCAGGCAGTCCGCGTCCAGGATCACGCTGCACACCTCCTTCGGGAAACTGGGGAGGAAGCGTATGTCGCCAAATGATCGTTAAAGCAATATCAGTTTCACTAGAAGCCGGACAGAGACAAAACAGCATCGCAACTTGAAAATGATTTCTCTAATTTGGCTCAATTGTAGCCACGTTTTGGTCATTAATTACTAGTCTTGTTTTGACACAATTGGATGTAACAAAGTTTTTGGGAATCAATATTGATTGGAAAGTGCACATAAATACACTAAAGACTAAAATTTCTAAACGTATTGCCATACTGTGTAAAATAAAACCCTCTGTGAATCAAAATGCATTATATATACTGTACAATTCCCTCATCCTTCCATACCTTAGTTATTGTGTGGAAATACCTATAAAACTAATATACAACCCATCTTCTTATTACAAAAGAAAGCAATTAGAGTGATCAGCTATGCAGAATACCCTGCTCCAACAAATACACTTTTTATTAGACTAGATATCTTCAAATTGCATGATCTTGTTGATGTTTACACAGCAGTTGTGATGTACAAGTCTCACAATCTCATGCTTCCTCACTGTTTACAAGAGATGTTTCAAACTAGAGAATGTAGATACAACCTCAGAGGAACTGATCTGCTACAAAAACCCATGGCAAAGAGTAATACTAGGAGGAGGTGTTTGTCAGTCAAAGGAGTTGATCTATAGACCCTTTAATTGTTTGTAAACATTCCGGGCTTAGCTGGAAGCTCGATTCCTATCTATTTCCATTGTAGCTGTTGTCATAGTAACGATAAACAAATGTCTAACTGGTTTTGGAAATATCAGATAAATCTTCTTTTATCGCCTCTTGTTCTTGCACCTTAAGCCACAACAGGACCACATTTTTCAGTTGTAGTTTTACACTTAAAATCGCTAGTTTTAGCTTAATCTTATTTCTCTTGATCACTTCCTGCCTCCAGCTGATGTCACTGATGATGTCAGCAGTTAAAGGGTCTTTGGAACGGTCTACCTATTCAACTTATGGGCTCCAAAACTATTAAGCATTTAAGAAAATGTATAAGTTAAACATTATGGAGAAGTATAGAACACTTGAATGAAGATCATTAGAAAAGAAGTTGATCGAGGATGCATAATATAATGTTGATTGTTGAAGTTTAAGTTTTGTGCTCATGTGTTACCATCGTTGGTATAAGAGAAACTGTATAATGTGTCATCTTTGGACATAGTGTCTCAGTTGTAAAAGGAGTTAGGCAAAATAAGTCTTGACTTCAGCCTAAACCCCTTTCGGTCAGACATCATCTAGCACTTAAATTCTGAATGTAAACTTTTCTTATTGTATAATGTATAAGATCTTTGAAAATCATGTGACCCAAGATCTAAATGTTCATAATGACCGAAGAAAAATAAACTACTAAACTAAACTAAAAACCTATTGGGTAAAATTCTTGATAAAATGTAGTGGTCCATATATACAACATTATGCTTTCTACACCACTACATTTCTATAAAGAGTAGATTTGACCGTGTGTTTTGTTTATTTGAAAAGTGTTGTAATGCACACTCCAGAACAGTAAGTGGCGCTCTGCAGATGTACTGTCGAATGCAACTGAACCACAACAAGGAAGAAAGTTTGTCCCCGTCGCGTTGCCGTACAGAGGGAAATTCGGGCACAGTTTTCGTGTTTTACTTTTTCGAACACACTTATTTAAATGGATTTGTACTTCCTATGTTGAATACTGGAGTACTTTCACCTATAGTTATCACAGTACTCTGTAGGGGTGGGAACCTCTGGGTATCTCACGATTCGATACGCGATACATGGCTTACGATAACGATTATCTCACGATATGCCGATACTGCGATAATCGATATATTGCACAAAAATAAGCTACGATACATCACGATTAAAAAAAAAAACATGCTACTTTTAACCTTTATTTTAACATACTACATATTATTCATCATTTACATTTCTTTTCATGTGCTTTGTACCACTTTTATAAATGATCCCCGACTTACTCACTGAAAATGGGTCATAGATCTGTCAGTGACTTCATTTACATTTTAATGTAATGATGTAATGTAATGATGTTAATTAACCACAGTCCTATTTAAAAAGGAATAAATCAACCCCAGATTAATCTTCTTTATAATTATAAAAACTATCATTTAAAGTAATTTATTTGTGTGACAGTGTTTGGTCCAAGTGCTGAAAACTGTAGTGCTGCCCCCTGCGGTCCTGACTGAATTTTTGATCATTATTGGTCTCTATTGACTGAAAACAGTGGAGCACTGCTGCCTCATTAATATGCATTGAGTTGCTCATTAATATGTATGACGTCATCAAAAGTATCGATATCGGAATAAAAAGTATGTGCGTACATACCTTCCCTGGCACGTGACTGTGACGTCCAGCACGTTTTGTCCATTTCAGACGTCGCCACGGCATTCTCCATCTGCACTATCTCCACTTTGTCGATGCCCTCTGAAAACAAGGTTGAAATTATCTTTACTTTGTGGTGTACGTGTTGGGGAGGTGCCTCTCACCCAGAAGGTTTTGGGGTTTGGGGCGTGTCTGAGCCCTTGGTTTGTTCGTCCTGATTTTCGGCCATTGTTAAGTTGGCACAGAAAGAATAAAGTTGACTCACTTGCAGCTGCTTGTGTCTCCTTCTTTCTTGCCACATTGGTGACCCCGACGTGATCGCCTTGTTTTGCAAGTGCCGCCTGCTGCTTCCACTGTTGGCCGTTATGGCAGGCTGATTAGGCCCCCATTGAGAGACTGATTTTGTGCCGGTTTCCCTTCTGGCTTTCTGGGTGTTCGGCAGCTGTTCGGCAGCTGCTTGTGTCTCATTCTTTCTCGCCACAACTTCATATTTAAAGGACCTGAGTTTTTTTTCTTTGTAGTTGGTGAGAATTTGTACATTTGTTTTGTCCTTTAGTTGTGAAACATTGAAAGACATATAATCGATTTACAGGCCACTAAGTACCCGGGTCTTAATGAAGACATAGATTTTTCTGTCTTTCTATAACCATTGTCTGTACTTTTTTCATGAGGTTGTTTCGTCTATGAGGTCAATGGGCTGTCATTTTTAATTTTACAAAAACTATAAAATCTAAAAATTCATAGTTTTATACAACTGTGACATGACGAGTGGTTTTGGTAAACAAAATAAATAAAGAAAGCCTGACAACGCCATCCAGTATGACTGGAAATAGATGTGCTTTAAGGCACACAGGTTCGACCCATAAGGACAGAGGCAGCATGTTCCTTGTACATATCATTTACGTTTATTTCTATGTTTCACGTTGGTTTCTGTTTGTACTTTAGTTGACACACGTTTCGTTTCATTTCACAGCGTTAACATAGCTTTCAGTTGGTTCACAGTTCACGTTGTTTTTCCATTAGCTTTTCAGTTTATACAAAACAACAGGGAGGAAACAAGACAGCAGCGTGGTTAGGTCCACCTAAATGTAAATAAAAAGGTAATTAAGGAACCAGTTACGCGAAATAAAGGCTAACCACCAGGCATGGCCGATCCTACCGTCGCACGCCCACATCAAGCCCTTCTCGGCCGGCTCAGTGCTTCGATAGCCCCCAGTTCCGTCACAGGAGGGCCCCAGCAGACCCTGAGCCACCATGCACCGAGAGCGAGCAATGGACACCATGGAGTGGTGCGCGTTGAGGCTCTCAACCACCCGCAACGCTAAAATTAGACCTGCGTTAGCAGCTACACCAATAGTTAAGAATGAACGAACGAACAAATAGCTACCTGGACCCATGGAACAGCACACACAACCCTGGGCTCAGCCCAACCAGGCCGGAAGACGCCAGTGAGGAGACAGAGGAAGTGCGTGTGAACCAGGGGGGCTTTTATACTAAACTCTATTAGAGCGGTGGCGCCATCTGCTGACCGTTTCAATATTTAAAATGCTTATATTTAATACGATTATTTAAAATACAGTTACTAAAAACTGGTATTGCCACATGTACCCCCCCAAACTGCATCGGCGTCCCGACGATGAACACTCTCATTAACACTGTAACGCGCTACACAGACATACACGTAACGGGAAGGGGCTATGAGGCTTACCCTTTCCGAATTTAAAACCAAAAGACACTATGGGACCAGTGTCCGAAATGACACGGGTCACGGCAACTTGTCACCGGACGTCACAACAAACAAAACCCACTCTACCCCACCTGACCCACCGGTCGGCGTTGTGAGGGACCTCGACGGCTACGAGTTGGGGAACATTTCGATTAAAAACTTGGCCTCTACATGGGCTGCACACGGCTTCCCACGCTATATGGAACGGCTGCCTTCGGGCTATCGGTAGTAGAGGCACACACATCTCACACCTACCCACCGCTACAAGGGGTATGAGCCCCAGAGATGCCAGGTACAGCTTTAAACATGAGGCCAAGGAGGTGCCGTGTATCCTCGCTAGCGTCCTATGCTGCGTCAGCTGCTGTCTTGCTTCTGAACACAAAATAAATCACGTTACTGCAACAAAACACGTACGAAGTTCACAGGATTACTCAAACATAAAAACAGTATTCAAAATAAACAGGGTTCTCACAAAATGAACCACACTCTGCATACAAAACAAAATAAGCAGCACTCAGTAGCTTTAGCGAAATTTTCAGTTGCAACTACACAAAACAATGCTTCGATTCCAGTTGTCCCATATTGCCGTATAAATGCACAACAAATAAGAAAAGCACACAAAATATTGCAACACAAAACATGCAAGGGTACACAAAATACAAACAATTAGGGCTGGTGAACATGTTTTTAGCAGTAAACACAAAAGAAGAAAGGCTCTCAACCACCCGCGACGCTAAAATTAGACCTGCGTTAGCAGCTACACCAATAGTTAAGAATGAATGAACGAACAAATAGCTACCTGGACCCATGGAACAGCACACACACCCCTGGGCTCAGCCCAACCAGGCCGGAAGACGCCAGTGAGGAGACAGAGGAAGTGCGTGTGAACGAGGGTGGGCTTTTATACTAAACTCTATTAGAGCGGTGGCGCCATCTGCTGACCGTTTCAATATTTAAAATGCTTATATTTAATACGATTATTTAAAATACAGTTACTAAAAACTGGTAATAGTAACTTGTGTAATAGTAGGAGCCGTCGGTGGTACTCCACCCGTCAGCTGGGGCGCCGTATAAAAAGGCACAGGCTACCTGCATTCGATCTCTGACCTCTTGTTCTTCCGTGTCTGCCTGGTGTGGAGGTGGTGTAGCCTTGGGCTCTCGTGAGCAGGTAAATAACCGTGTCATTCCCGTAACGTTAATCATTTAAATTGTTAGCCTAATCCGAGCCCTGGTTGGTGCAGCTATGGGTCTGGGGTGCGCTTCAGGCGCAGTGCGAGATGGAGGTGCTGTAGGTGGGAGGTGTGGTTCCCCACGGGCCAGTACGCGAAGCATGACGTCCCCGCGTGAATGATGGATCCACAAGCGGTATGTGCTCTGCACGTGTGCCAAGTAAATACGGTGTAGGATTAGCTGCTAACTCTCTGTATGTTTAGAAAACGAATTGAACCACCAAGAAACTGCGGAAACCACAACCATTGCTGCTTTCTGTGCCTGATAAAAGTGATGAGCGTCTGAGAATGGAAAAACTGTGAACCAACGAATGGACATTGGGAACCTCTTTTTTCCTTGTTTTAGTGTCTGTTTTTTATGGACTTTCTTTTAAAGAACTGAACTGAAACGAAAAGATCGAAACGTAACTTATTCCAAAAATAAATTACATAATACTAATGGAACGACTTGCCTCTTCTCAATGAACGAACCTGTGGTCCTTTTTAATGTTACCTGGAACTGAGCTAAGCTAAAGCCTTCCACCCGGTCACACAACTATAATAAATTCAATGACCTTATTAGCACACAATGGCCATTGTTGAACTAAAATTATAAGTCAGTACCTTGTAGTATCTTGAATTATAGCTGATCCACCTAATAAAAGTTAAACCATTCACCGTGTTCCAATTAAAAATATACAAACTAATTTTGTTAATGATCCCTTGTACATATATGGTGCTATATATCATGTATTGCTCTTTTCCTACATGTTTTTAGACTAATCCGTGGTCTGTTATTAACTAACAGAATCCATGTGCTGTTGAAAATCATCTGTCATTTGTATTTCTATGTCTAGTTTTGGGGTTACCCTATATTGACGGAGCATCACGTGACTACCTCATGTGATGCCCTTTTGCTATTTAACGCACCTGTTTGTGTTTTTAAATTACTTGCCCTGATGAAGACCGTACCAGGTCGAAATGCGTAGGCGTCCCCTACTCATTAAAGGACTTTTATCTTACTATTCAGAGTGCCTCGGACATTTCTCTTTTTTCTTAGTCCATGTTCTCCATGTTTTTGTCCTCGAAGAGCACCTGAATTTTTTTTTACAACTCTGGACCCACTGATGCACTCATCTTCAATTTCAATTGCACATATAATCCATGTTGGCCAGTTGAAAGGTCTTTTGTCTAAAAAGGTGAATATGGCAGGTTTGGGCATTTATTAAAGTGGATATACCATTTTTATACCACTGTTCCCGCGTCAAAAAGTAGTATTTCACTACTTTCACGCAGGTTTGAGTAATCCTTGGGTAATTCTCTTTCATCTTTTCCACGATGTCAGCATTTCCTTCTCTACTTCCTGGATACCGTAGTGAAGCTGTAAACCACACCATAAATCAAAACTGATTTTTAAGTTATTCCCACAGCAGGGGAGCCCCAGGCAAAATCTTCACCAGTACTAGCCCCTGTGTTTCATTGTTACAATATTTAATTCTTACAGACATTATTTCAAATTATAAAATATTAAAGCTAAGACACCAAAAGAATGTTTTTAATCATCTTTAAGTCCCATATGTATGATACTGAGGTGCGTTCAACATTTGTGTAGATTGTCTGTTTCCTTTGAAAACTGTCTCTTTCTCAAAGACCGACACAGAACGAGACCGATTTAAACTAGAATCGCTTCCTCTGTCTTTGTTGTTAAAGGAACAGGCCACCCTTTTTACACACTGAGATATGTTCTTACCTGAGCTTAGACGAGTTGATGCGTACCTGTCTGGTCTTTGTGCGAGCGCTCAGTCACGCAAAACGACCAAAGATGGTGTTAGCATTTGGCCTCTCCCAATGTATTCCTATGGCTCCAAACGGGGTGAAATTAGAAGCGACCGAGCCTCTTCCACGGGCACAAAGACCAGACAGGTACGGATCAACTCGTCTAAGCTCAGGTAAGAACATATCTCAGTATGGAAAAAACGGTGGCCTGTTCCTTTAACGTGAAGAGCAATTGCTCTGATCAAACTGACCAAAGACTTCGATGCCGGTGCAGAAGGATCCGTAGCGGTAGATGACGCAGTCGTCGGGAGGGTCATCTCTGAGTTTCTGCGCAGCAACGACAACGGCCACTTTCCCGGTCAGAGTCACCGCCGCCTTCGCTCCTGTTGGGACAGACAGGCTTCAGTTCACTTTACACAACAGGGAAACGAGTGTTCGAGTGAGGGGCCACGTACAATGAAGCTGCTGACACTTAAAGGGGCTGTGTGGAGTTTAGCAGTTTTGTGCTCGCAATTGCCCCCTCAGGCCAAACGCGTAACTGCAGCCTCGATGATAAGCTCGTGCATGAGGCGCTCAGGCTTTACGAGCACCAGAAATAACAGTCCCGTCCTGGTCAATTTACAGATTTGCAGGCATGACTTAAACTGAGGTAAGAAACGTTACTGTTTGTAAGATATTTAGACCAAATCAGTTTGAGTGAATGTTTTCCAAGATGAAATACTTGAGCAAATGCAGCAAAGTGAATCGAGTGAAGAAGCCAAGTAATACATATAAACGAATAATTGACGTTTGAAGGAGGAAAAAAAAAAACTCGTATACTTTGTATGCATAAACGCAGGCCTAATTGAAATAATAAAATATTTCCACTGGTAGAAATGCTACTGGGAAAAGCCAAAATCGTCTCTTCAATTCCCTGGGCCCAAAGTTAGCGTAGCTAACTCGTAAACTATATTGTAAACGGCACATGTTCACTTTTTGTAGTTGTTTCACTACTTGTAAATCCATGAACAGTCATGCTTATTTTGCAGCCAAGAAAAGCTAACATTAGCAGCATTATTTTTACCATTGTAAATACAGCACCATTACCACTGTTACTACTCAAATGTTTTGTAGGTACAGCACGATTACTGTTATTACTGACACTACTAGTCTGCTACTAATACTACACAACTTCTCTGTAGGTATAAAACTATTAGATCAACTCTTTTGGTAACTTCCAAATATGATTATGTTATGGCTTGTTTCAGTGAAGTTTGTACAACATGCACGGACAGTCGGACACCGCTGTTTTGAAAGCATCAACTACACTTTTCTCCCACGTATTTAGTAATAATTTCTTACCTTTCAAGCAAAAATAAGCTGCGGGTCTTTGAGAGATTCTCAACATTTTCCGATGTTTACTCTGGTTGTTTGCCTACGCCGATCAGACTCGACTTTCGCCTTTTTTGTCACACTCGAATAAACTCTTCGTTTCTTTTCGTTATTTGGGGTCTGGGCTGGAGTTTCGATGGTGCTTGAAGCCGGTCTCCTCTTATTCTCCGCTAAATCCATCCTTCTGAAGTTACCACTCGCGCTGCAGCGTCAGTATAGAGGAGATACAGCTAACGCTACAGCTGAGCGTGAACGCGCATTACGCATTACGCTGTTTGCATGTTCGACCCGAGCTTAAACTATTTAAGTGACTTTACAGGCATATAGAGGCAATCGCGGTGAAAAGGCCAGGGCTCATTCTACTCACCAGGGCATTGCTGGAGCATGTATGAGAAAGAAATTTTAAATTTGTATACATTTATTTGTGGTTAAACTTATGTATAGTCCCTTTAACACGTATAAAGTCTGGAGCCCATTTGTCGTGTTAGTTTAGTTTAGTTTAGTTTATTTGAGCAGTAAACATTCTGCTCAAAAGGAGTGGGCTGAAGCAAGAGCTTATAAGCCCCACCCCCAAAATCAATACAACATTTACAATATAGCATCTACATAAAGACATTACATGACAGAACTATAATAACTTTATCCTATTGCAATTACATTATCAATCATACAATTAGCAGCATCATATTTTGATTTTCATCAGTGTCAAAGGAGAATCAGTTACACAAGCGGCTTTTTTAACACAGACCAAATTACAAAGCATTGTTTGAAATGTTCATATAGAAACAGAAACAAAACACGACAACCAGGATCTCGTTTCATGTACAATGTTTAGTACAAAGCAAGTAACAAAAGGCAACTCCTTAATATAATGTATTTCAGCATGTTACCAATGCCAAACCTTGGTAACATTACCGGAAGTCACTATTTTTATGTTATAAAGGCACGTTACTATGCAGTACATATTATACTTCGTGATCTTGCTACTTCCCAGTTGTCATGGTAGCACAGCGGTTAGCACTCTCGCGTCACAGCTAGAAAGTCCGGGTTCGATTCCCACCTGGACGGGGCCTTTCTGTGTGGAGTTTGCTATTATTATTATTTATTTATTTTGTTAAATTAGGGCTGGGCGATATGGCCAAAAAATAAAATTTCTATTTTTTTACTCAGTTTGGACGATTATGATTTGAATCGATTTTATTGTAAATAAACTAATACTTCCCGCACACTGCCAACCTTGCAAAAATAGTTTATAGGATTAGGTCAACGTTTCAGTCCTGAGACCTTCATCAGGCAAATTGGAAATAAACTTAAAAAGGTCTCCTGATCTTTCATATGAAAAAATAAAAAATAAAAAACTGCCCAGAGTCCTCCACATTAATATTTAGATTTCAAATATAGCCCACAATTTGGTTATTTCTGTTTTAAATATTCCTTGTCTGCTCTCAAAAGTAAAATTTCTTTTCAAAAGTGCTTTAGTTTCATCCTTATGCCTCAGCTGTGATTGACATCCGTCTCCATGGAGACTCAAGGGGAAAGGGGCGGAGCTACATGGCGCCACTGCTGCTGTGTCCGCCATGTCTCCGCTCTGAGTGGGAGCAGTGCAGAGGATCAGACCGAGGGGAAACTGTGTTTTAGCGAAGAAAACTCCATCGAACGAAAACACAACACACGGCCTTTGTGAAGCAGCAGAGATCGTCAGAAAGTCACTGGGTTCCACTGGCGTCATTTCTGAAAACAGTCGCTATGGAGCTTCTGAAACGCTGCTAAACTGGCAGCGCGGCGCACGTGAGACGGACATGGAGCGGCGGACACGATTTTACGATTTTGCCATTTTCCACATCGTCTGTTTTTAAAAGCATGAATTAATTCGATTTATCGCCCAGCTCTAAGATGAGTTATGTGTGAAGTATGATGTAAGCCCTGGTTTAGTGCTGGGAATAGTCACGGCTTCGTCCTACTTTAGACCGTGTTTAGACCTTGTTTTGTGTCAATTAAGTCCAGGTTTTGTCCTGTTATATCAGTCACTTCTGCATGTTTACCTCCAGTGACCGCAGCGGCTGACTCAGCGTGGTTGGTTTCCTGCGAGGAAGAGGAAGCTTCCTCCTCAGCGTTGTCCTCCTCTGCGTCAGAAGAAGCCGTGTTCTTACTCTGAGCCGATTTGGAAACAACTGCAGGAACGACCGAAACCAGGACTGGAGCTTTCTCTGCGCAACACATAAGGTAGCAGCTGTAGTAGTAGTAGTAGTAGTAGCAGAAGTAGTATTGACCTGTAGTATTAGTAGTATTCACCTGTGGGGGCGCTGGTGGGGCCCTCCGTGGGCTCGCAGCTCTTGTCCGGGATCACCGCCTGGACGACGACCTGAGGTTTGAACGAGCCCGAGTTGACGTAGGTGTGGGTGACCGTGCACTCTCTGGAGATCAAGGCTCCGCTCGCGTCGCCAAAGTCCCAGTTGAAGGTGATGTCGGCGGTGCTGAGGTACGCGCTCGGGTCGTGGAGGGACACGGTGAAGGCGATCGCACGGTTCTGGATGAAACGCAGATCTCCCGCCACGATGTCGTTCACCTGGTCCAGAGAGACGGAGAACGGGATCTGATCTGGAGGAGAGACAAATGCAATCAATTTATCGTGACCGAAAGGACGAGCACGATCGCGGATACAAGCGGCCGAAATGAGTTTCCTTGGCAACCTGGAGGAGCAGTGGACACCTGCGGGTCAATAATACTGTTCAGACTCACCTGGCTGCGGGACCTACACAGACGGCATCTTTGGGATTGCCCGTATATGGTCATGTTCGAAGCTGCCAGAGGGAAAAACCTGAACTTTCTATTACTTCAACATTTCTCGTGTGGAGTTTACATGTTCTCCCCGTGTCTGCGTATGTTTCCTCCAGGTACTCCGGTTTCTCCTACCACTAAAAACATGTACAATAGATTCCCCTCTGGGGCCAGGACTCCTCTGACAAAGAGTGGGACTTTCCTGGTTAAAGGGATATTTCAGGATTTTTTACATTTCCTAGTTATCCAGAGTGTTGTTGACGTCTGGAAATATTTTTTTCTTAAATTCATGCAGTCCTTATATTTGAAGAGTCTAGTGGCGCTAGGCTAGGGCAAGGCTAAAGCATTTCTATGGTATCAGTTAGCCTGCATTAAAAACAGTCTGACCCACTCCACAGTGCACCTGAGGTAAATCACTTATAACACCAGATTAACCATATAAATGTCTGTGTCGATAGAATAATTTTAACCATTTTGCATTTAAAATAACTTATATTTGAGCAGCATCAGCTTCGTGGCTGTAAGCTAACGCAGCGGCGGAGTGATCTGCGAGAAAATAGTCCCTCAAAATGCGGTAATTCATGTGATACAAGGTCAGTTATATTTCAAACATTATTCTATTAACACAGACATTTATATGGTTAGTCTGGTGTTATAAGTGATTTGCCTCAGGTGCACTGTGGAGTGGGTCAGACTGTTTTAATGCAGGCTAACTGATACCATAGAAATGCGTTAGCCTAGCACTAGCCTAGCGCCACTAGACTCTTCAAATATAAGAACTGCATGAATTTAAGAAAAAAATATCTCCAGACATCAACAACACTCTGGATAACTAGGAAATGAGGCCCAATGTCAAAAATCCTGAAATATCCCTTTAAATAAATTTAAAAAAATATCAATATGTTTTTCTACTAAATAAACATAAAGAAACATGGAGATGAGCCAAGTCGTTTAACAGCCCATAAATACTTAAAAAACTGACAATGCTAACCAGGAAACTATGTTAGCTTCATGCTACATATGTTAACGTTAGCAACAAGTGTTTAGAGTCCGCCAGAAAACGGCTAAAAAGGGAGACGAATAGTGATTCCCATGAGAGGAAGAACCAGGACACGCTGGAAGGACTGTGTCTCCCCCTTGAGGAGCGGGAGGAAGTGTATAGGCTCAGACTGCTGCCTCCACCACACGGCCCCAGATAAAGCAGAAGAAACTGAACTGAAGTTGCTCCTGTATCGTTCGAGCCTCACTGACCTGTGATGGAGAACTGTGTGGAGGCGTATCCCAGTGGAATGAACTTCTGCCGGCCTCTGTAGTGGTAGATCACGATGTCCATGACGTAGGAGCCCAGGGGAACTTGGTCCGTGCCAATGGTGAGAGACGAGCTGGGGCCGTCGCACACCTGCCAGTACTGCCCTGAAACACACACACGGAGCATATGAAAGCATACTGACCATGGGTGTTTTATAATAAAGGAAATCACTCAAATATACTTCTGTTTGTAAAATGTGTGTTTTATGTTGTGGCCAAGGACACGAGACGCTGATCCAAATATTTTCTTGTCTGGGGGGGAAGTAACCAGCTCCAAACAGACTGAGTCCTGTTTTATCTGACGGTTTTCCTTGTTCTGATCTGAGCTGTTTCACTTTGAACACGGCTTTCACAGCAGCTCTAATGAAGTATCATAATCTGCTCATATGACGAGGCTCATTATCCCGAGTGACCCCCGACTTCATTCTTTCATTACAACAGAGCAGATGTGGGTGCAGTAGCCAAAGTACTTACTCAAGTGGAAAAAGCAAGTTTCTTACTTAAAACAATGGAGGTCATTCACCAAGTATTTGCTCATGTGCAAAAGTGGATCAGCAGCAGAGAAATTTAAGCATTTTTTTAGTCACATAATTTAGTCACATTAGCCTTGATAAATGACCCCAAGAGTTTGGCGTTGAAAAGAAAACTATGCTTATTTTTCCTCAGCCGTCGTTGAAGGACTTGTACTTCATCTCTGCGTGGTTTGGTAATTTAACAAAACAAAGTCTGAACTGAGTAGGCTTGTGCGCACAAAAAGTGATGGGAACATCCATCATTGCAGCAGATGCAAATAAGGAAACTAATATTATTTGTGTTATTCTATCTGATAATCTGAAAATCCACTACTACAAATACAAATACTACTAATTTACTCATTGTAGTTCGACTGCTCCTTCTTTCCTCCTCATCCTACTTCTGTGACAAAGTGATTTCTCTTTTAGATCTAGAAAGAGAGTGACTTACCCCAGGTTTTCCACACGAACACATAGTTTGGCTTCTCATCGTTGTTTATTGGGGTCCCATCAGGAAACACGGCCTTCCAGTCTGCGCTCTCCATCGGGTAAACCGGCTCAGAGGCGACATGCTTCGTTCCTGTTGTGGAAACAGAAAATACATGACATTTAAAACATGGCTGCACTTATATCAACTTGCAATAAACGATAGGCGTGGTGCAATACTGCAATGGATACAGACGGAATCTCTGAACGCCCACAAATGGTTCGACCTGCCAGAGGACAACAAAGATGGAGAAGAACTACGCTTCCATTCATTGTCCCACTTAAAACGAAATAAATTAATACATTAAAATACAATAAAATACAATAAAATACTACTCCACGAATTTAACACATCCAGAGACATGGAAATGAGCAAACTGGTTCAACAGCCGATAAGTACATAGTCTACTGTAAATAATGGAGAATGCTAACCATAATGCTAATGTTAGCTTCATACTACATGCTAAAAGGTTAGCTTCGAGTCCTGGTTTTCACTTCTACGGGCCATACGAGTCAAAACATTTACATGAACCAGATTTGACTGAACTTTATTTGTGTGTGCGTAAAGGAATAGGCCACAGGTTTTACATACTGAGATATGTTCTTACCTTAGCTTAGACGAGTTCATTTGTACCTGTCTGGTCTCCACGTGTGCCTTCCGTAACGTAAACACAGCACAGACGGCGTTAGCATTTAGCCTCTCTCTTCTCCTCTATAGCTCCAAACGAGGTGAAGATAGAAGCTACCAAACTCTTCCACTTTTCCCTATTTAAATATGGTTACGTGAAGTGTTACACCATAAAGTATAATTACACAAAATTAAACAATGTGGATTAGCGGATAAAAAGGGGAACTATATTGTAAGGCGTAATAATAGGCGAAAAGGAATACTTTGGCATCCGCACAGTAAAGTGAAGATATCACTGCGCGGATGTCGAATTACTCCTGGTATTATTACGCCTTACAATATAGTTCCCCTTTTTATCCGCTTAGAAAATCCACATTGTTTAATTTTGTGTAATTATACTTTATGGTCTAACACTTCATGTAACCATATTTAAATAGGGAAAAAGTGGAAGAGTTTGATAGCTTCTATCTTCACCTCGTTTGGAGCTATAGAGGAGAAGAGAGAGGCTAAATCATATAAATCAGGTATGGGCAAACTTTTTGATGCAAGGGCCACATTGGGTTTTTGAACTCGCCAGGAGGGCCGGACCAGTTTGGAGCATTTCAAACAAGTACGACTCTCAATTTGACTGTAATGACACGTTACAAAAGTGCAACAAATTGCAGCAGTTATGTCGTATCCTTCTTCATGTCAGTGAAAAAATCAGGGGTGTCAAACTAATTTGGGTCATGGGCCGAAATCCAGCTTCCGTTGGGTCGTGGGCCGTATATAATGTAAACAGGAAAATACAAATGAGAAAATATTTTTCCAATAAATGAATAATTATGAACTGTGATTTTTAAATAGCGCTGATTTGGTCAAACGCCCGACAGGACAGTAATAAATAATAATAACGGCTTACACTTGTATTGCACTTTACAAGCCTGTGTCACAAGTTTCTCAAAGTCCACTGTAGTCATTATACTGTAGTCATTATTCATTCACTCCACACTCTAGCCACCCTGGGGCAGACTGACCATTTACCTCGTGGCCATAATGTGTACCCTGATCTTTTATTATGTCAGTGCCCTCTACTGGACACGTGTGAAATTCTTACCTTTTTTAAAATCTAAGTTGCCCCCTAGTGGCTGGAATGAGCATACTGGTTATTTTGTTAAAAATTCATAACTCCGCACAGGAATGGGCTAGAGACTTACTTTTTTTTGACATACTCAGGAGTTTGTGTTCTACAAGTCAGGGGCCGGATTAAATCATCTCGCGGGCTGCATTTGGCCCGCGGGCCTTAGTTTGCCCACCTCTGGGCTAAATGCTAACGCTGTCTGTGCTGTGTTTACATTACAGAAGGCACACGTGAAGACCAGACAGGTACAGATGAACTCGTCTAAGCTAAGGTATGTAAAAACGGTGGCCGTTTCCTTTAACATGCTTAGGCCTATAGTCCGCCAGAAAACATCTAGAAAGAGAGTCTGTTTCAACACGGTATGTTCAGTTCGACTCTGCACAGTTTGATGCTGCGTTTCAGGCAACTGGTAATGATGTCTCACAGTCTCAGAGCGTTTCAACTGAATAAAGTAGTAAGTAAACAAACAACAACAGCTAATACTACAACAGTTAGAGAATAAGATGCTAATGCTATACGGTGTTATATAAACATTTCTTCACACGCTGTCTTCGTCAGAGCCTTGTATTTGAGATTGTGTCATGTGAAATAGTGATTTTTCTCATAAAATAAGCTAAAAAAGCCCACTTTACATTAAAAACAGCATGTCAAAAAAAAACAAAAAAAACTGCCATCCATTGCAGTCTTTTTCACCCTCAGCCAGGCTTAAAAAGCTGCCCGGTTTGATCATGGACGTGGCAACCCTGCATGACATTTTTCCAAGTCGTCGGTCAGAAATTCACCAGTTGCTTAGTTGCTGAAGTAAATACAGCAGAAAACCTGCAGCGGTTGAATAATTGACCTACTTACAACAAGGCAATTTCTTTATATTGCACATTTCATGTCAAGAGGCCTCACGAAACACAGATTACAAACACTTCACTGAGGATGTAAATACTTCAGAGGAAACTTCTGTGTTTATACAGAAATCACAATTGATAAAAAAGCTTTAATCAGGGATAAAACCTTTGATGGTAAATATAAAGGTTAACGTGTGAACAACTCAAATCCAGAGACTTTTCAAACTCATGTCACTCATGGAGATCTAATTATGAAGTCTTGTCATGGTGGTCTTTCTGATTACAGGCAGCGTGTCGTTACCGTTGTGGAATCCGTCCTGCGCCCACACCACCTCTCCACCAGGGAGCGCTGTCTGAGTGTGGGGGAACTGCAGCTCAATGGTGAAGGTCACTCTGGCTCCGGTCAGCGTCGGGGAGTCGTTATCAACATTGAACGTGACTTTTCCTCCTGCACACAGCACAGAAGAGATTAATTACATGTTTTTACTTTTAATGTATTCACTTTTAATGCCGTCGCAAACTGAATCCCCGTGTCACAGTCTTTTTGTCTACGTACCTTTCCATGAGTCTTGGAAGCGCGGGTCTCCCTCCTTCCAGACCGGGTACATCTTCGTGTTCCATGACCGGAAACGAGTGAAGCGGCTTCTGGGCTCTGCAGAGAAAAACATATTTTTGGCACGGACACATTTTCATAGTAACTCAAGTCAAATCAAGATGTTTTGTGTAGCCCAATTTCCCGACGGGAGTTGCCTCACGGGGCAGCATCAAACTTTTAAACAGTGAAACAAATGTAGTGTCCAAGCAAATGTAATGTGAAAATAAGCAATTCAGTGACAAGATAGTTTTATATCTGGGCAAGACGTCCCTGCTCACTCTCACATTCAGACAGTGATGCAAAGTGATGCTGGAGACTGTGTTAACTTCATTGACTAAAATAATCCTTCCTGATATTAGTCAAAGTATTATTTTTGCAATTACGGCCAAGCCAGGGCCGACCCGCGCCACAGCGGGACCCGGCTGTAGTTACATCTTTCTCTCGGGACACGAACATTGTTTAGCTCATGATGGAGTTAAGGCGAGACACTGCAGGTGAATATGGAAAAAAAAAAATGTAGAGATATCGAGAAACTTTTGCTGAACATCACTGATATAAATATGAGGAAAAAATGTATTGCATTGTTTCTGTCATTTTATGTTTTCATTTAAAAGTAAGACATTTTGTGCATGAAAATGGCCAAAATTGCCTATATTTTGGGCAACGAAATAGAAATAATGGATTGAGCCAGATTAAAATGTTTGG
Source organism: Neogobius melanostomus (assembly GCA_007210695.1). NCBI lineage: Eukaryota > Metazoa > Chordata > Actinopteri > Gobiiformes > Gobiidae > Neogobius > Neogobius melanostomus. The sequence continues at coordinate 1,168,311 of VHKM01000438.1, forward strand.
TTTCATTTTATTGACATATTAGTAACTAAGATTTTTGTTTAGTTTTTCAATTAACTAATCATAAGTGAAAAAATATTTTTTGGGTTCAAAGCTGAATAAATCAGGCTAGGAATTAGATATTAAAAAATCCGTCTGAAAAAACCTTCAGAACCTTGTTAAGTCCAAGACTGTAAAGTTTGGAGTTTGTATGAGCGACTATAAGGGCTCACCCGCTGCCCGAGTGGGGCCTTCTCTCATTCAGAGAAAACAAGCCCTGAAGTTTTGTAGCGAGTGCGCGGAACCTTTTTTGGCTCTTCCGCACCAGGCGTCTTGTAGGAGGAAAAATACCATATTTGGGTGATAGCGTCATCACGGGGACCCTTCACAGGACACGTGGAGGTAAAATCTGTCAATATTTGTGAATGAATAAGCGCGGGAAAGACGGTCTTTCGACGCCGCAGCTGCTACTTCCGGGTTCCCTCTGCGTCGCAGGCAACAAATCATCATAAAATAAGCATCATGCGGGTGAGTTTTGTCATTTTTATTCTCTGACATGAAAACTAAGATGTAAAGGGAGGAAAATAGATAAAAATCTCCACTTCGACCACTGCGTGAAAAATCAATACTTTCACCTGCCATGTCTCGCCTTAATAACGTTTTTAGTTTGACCTGTGAGAGCGTGTAATGCTTAAGAAAGAACACAAGGCAGTGCGATGTAAACGAGGACATGAATGTGAGGCTGCCATCAGAACACCGCTCTCTGTGCTGCTTGTAATAAACCACGCCTCAGTCCTCTCTCTTTTTATAAGCGACGCCCTCTCGCCAGACGCCACAAAGCTGCGCCACTCGGAAAATAACCATAGCGCTTCAAGCTTGCGCTGTCCTTGCGCCAAACACAAGATCTGGCCCTACAACTACGGCAAAGATCTCCAGATATATTATATATCTGTTGACCACATGGCCCCATTACTATGAATGGGACTGAATGGCTACCGTCTATTTTCTGTATCTACGGACTAAACACATGTGAACTTCAGTGGCGCTGTTCGAAAGAGCCGACATTTTAAAGCCACACCGCGTCACATTCTGGATTCTTCTGTTGCCATTAATACAAAACATACTTGGCAATAAAAATGCTATTTTTGCATAGTCAAACAATGGATTTGGATGAGGACCTGACCTACTTAAATCTCATATTTAGCTGCCGAGCTGGAGACGTCCTGCTGAAGTGAAGTTCAGTGGCTTTAAATTCACCGCCACAGGAACAGGTCTGTGCTTTGTCCTTGTGGGAGAAACTCCGTGAAGCAGAGGATATGATTACACATAATAAATATACAGTAATGTGAATGTAAAGTTGACTGGATTCATTTTAGATTTTCTCGACAAATATTCATCAACAAAAACTAGACTAAAACAAAAAGTATTTGACCTAATGTAAAACTAAATTGAAATATGTTTTGATTGGAGACAGACCAGAGGCCGCGGCACTGTTTAGGGCCAGGCCGCCCCCACGAGGGGGAAATGTGTCAAAATCAAAAAAAGTTTTCGCATCTAACTTTTCATCCTTGTGGCGGGGAGATACTGTTTGACTTTGAACTAACTCAGAGGGGTGTTTAAGAGAGTGTTTAAGTGGAACACCCCTCCGCTTTAGTTGAAGTTGGTGCAGTCCAATCCTGAGGAGACAAGTGTCCGCGCGAGTAAAGAGAGAAAAAGCCAGAGAAAGGTAGAAAAGTGGACAAATAAATATGTTTATCTTCCTAACTTGGTGCTGATTGTGGAGTTGTATCGGGCTCAGTCTGTGTGTGCAGCGGCCCATGTAAAAAGAGAAAGAGTTAGAAAGGTATCGAAGCCATACTTGAACCGGGGACCTCCTGCACCAGAGACTAGCGCTCTATCACTGAGCTATAAACCCACAGTCTTCTCTAAATAAGGTCCCAGCACGCCCCTGAGACAGACTGGAGTGTCTTGCCCAAGAGCACGCCCGCAGATCAAACCGACAGCTAAACCTCGTTACAGTTTTACACAATGTGCTTTTCATTAATCTCTCTCATGTGACGCGCTCATGTTCGGCCCGACTACAGCTGGGCTTTGTATTGCCCTAAAAACGTAGCTTTCATCAATAAATGTTTGGGATCGATTCTTTTTTATAAATGAAATATGAGTTCGTCTTTATAAGAACAAGTGATCTGCTGTGTTCCTCAGCACTGTAAAGGTTAAGTCTCTGGTATTACCGTTCAGGAGACGCATGACTGAACCGGGTCATGGGAAAGACGTTAATCCAGATCAGTAGCTCCCCTTTATTCTGAAGGTTAAGAAGGAAAAGTCTGCAGAATAGTTTGTCAACCAAAAAGTAAATCATCTTCATCTATTTCAACTGAACTTTTAGCTTTGATTCGATGTTGTGTCAATGAAGACGTTTCAACAGTCATCCAGCTGTCATCGTCAGCTTTGAGACTGAAAAAAAGAAAAAAAAGAACGTACACAGACTATATCACCGAAGACTGACACCCCACAATATTAATATCAAAGTCTTATGCTACGTTCAGACCGCACTATACTATACCCCCATGGTCTACGCAGGATCTCCCCAGTATTTAAGCTCATATCCAGCCCGTACGGTTGAAGGGACATTGGTGGCAAGTGGCTATAGGCTAGGTTAGCCGGTTAGCTTGTTTGCGATTGCCTACAGCTCATTGTTGATTAAAAAAAAAAGGTGTGCAATAAACCACAAATGTACATTCATAAGGAAAATACAAACTTCAAAGGCCATTTTTCTCAACATGCATTTTTCTCACATTGTTGCGACCACAGCGTAAGAGTAACGTAACTTTAAAATCATTTCACTGAAGTAGAAAGAGTAAAAAAGTATTTGGAGAAAGTTTTACGTGAGTACAACTAACTTTTTGAAGTAACTGTATTTTTGCCATTAGTTTGTTCATACAATACTCTACAGTACATGGTAAATGGTCTCAACTTATTATAGCGCTTTTCTACCTTTAACAGGCCCAAAGCTCTTTACAGTAAGGATCCAGTCACCCATTCACACTCTCATTCATACACCAATGTACGCAGACACTGGAGGCAAGTCGGGTGAAGTGTCTTGCCCAAGGACACAACGACAGAATCTACGGAGAAACATTGACTACAATTATAATTTAACACCTTATTGTGAAGATGAAGTCATTTATTTGTTTCCGGGTGAAACCTTTCCCTGCAATGTCTCCCTTTAAATCAGCTGCAGTGTCTCCTAAACTGATGCAGTGTTGTAACTCGGTGGTTCCCAAACCTGGCGGCCCCCTGGGATTGCAGGGGGGGCCCAGAGCTTTGCCTGGTCAGAGGGTCAGGTCATAAATGATCTTATATGAGGGTCTAAAATCATCAAATATAACTGAGTAAGGTTTACAGCACACGCAGGGGGGCTTCAAGGAAAAAAAGGTTGGGATGCCAGGATGCTTTGAGGCTATAGATTTGGACTATATTGCCATTTAATAACATACTTTAGTATAAGAAAGCCTTGGATACTCACTCGCCAGACTGTTTGCAGCGACCGCCAGCAGAACCAGCAGCCTGTAGGTCCCCTCCATCGTCACGGCACCGGGGGTCTGATGAAAAAGATCCCTTTTTAAACTTTTTGATCAGCAGTGAGGTCCTTTATAAACCTCCCGAAAGTCTTGACCTCTGAGCATTAGCTGAAGAAACGCCCCCCCCGAAAGCCGCGCTGCTGCTCCTCCTCTTTCACCAGTTCTAGGGCACACGCGCGCAGATAAAGAGCTATTGTTCGTTTCCAGTGTTTCGAGGATTAGACCTGAGTGGAATATCACAGGGAAAATGGAGGACATGGAACCTTGATACGCATGTAGTGGAGTAAAACTTTAAAGTAATAATATCTTAACTCGAATACTGCTCAGATAAAGAATAGCCCCACCTTAACCAAGTGCATTTTCTCCAGGTCAGCTTTACCCAAATCCATAAGATCACAGCCTATGGGCCAGTGAAAGCTAAGACCTACAAAACTCATCTAAATGGAGCTTTTTCTTTGTGTTGTTGTCACTTTTTTCTGTAACCACCGACCCTGCTCCCGGATTGTCACAAATCATCAAGTGTGTAGATTCTCCAGAACAAATAAAGACTGTGTCAGTCCCCCGTATACCAAGCACTAAAACATGAAAAGCTCACAAAACAAATGCTGGCATGCGACCAAGGAGGAACCCGGCTGAACGGCTGAACAGAGGAACCCTGCCTACTGGATTGACAACAAGGACTGGATGGTCTGCGATCTTGGCCCGTCTGCTTAAGGGACTCCATTGGCCCTGGGTCTCTATAGTCTGTCCGTCCATGGGAGTGGATCTCTCCTTCTGTGGTTCTCCCCAAGGTTTCTCTTTTCTCCCACCGGGTTTTTGAGTTTTTCCTTGCCGTGCTGGAGAGTCTAAGGACAGGGGACACCCACGCCACCCACTGCTGACGCTTATTTGGACATTATGTTTGCCTGGATACTTGATTCACCTGAACTTTACATTGTCTTATTTACTGCTCTGTTTTATTGCCTTAATGTTCGGTGCAGCCCTATGAGGCAACTCCTGTTGTGATAGTGGACTATACAAAACCATTGATTGATTGATTGATTTTTTTCATCGCTTTTTTTGTCTAATTTTTGTTGCGTTGTCGTCCCACGTTTTTGTCACTTTTTCATTTTTTTTTGTCACATTTTTGTCACTTTTTCATTTTTTGTCACTTTTTCATTGTTTTTTGCAATGGCCGCTGGCTGCTCTGCTTTGCGACGACGACACTGGAGGCCGCCATTGCTCCGTCATTGCTGTAGTACCGCCATATAGCCGCTAGTCCCCCATTGGAATCTATTGCACTTTAGACACGTTAAAAACAACTTTAATGCCCGGTGCCTAATGTTTTGGAACTGTCTACAGCTCGATATTCCTCCTGTGATTACGCTGGGTTAGACACAATCAGAGGCACCGGGCTGGTTATGGTAGGATCAATTTTAGAAATCTCGTACTTAATGAGGGTCGGACTGTTAGCATTGGAGCTGCGCGAGCTACACGTCACGCAAAGGCCGAGTCTACAGTGAAGATCCCGCCCTTATGCCCTTATTAGGAACATGCTTCGTCAGAGCTGGGGAGGAGGAGTCTGTAAATCCGCCATGAATTCCCCCTCGAACGTGGTCATTATGGTAAACGGGGAGTGAGGAGGACTCGTCTATCATTTGTACAGTCTATGTTTTTTTGTCACCTTTTTGTCACGTTTTCATTGTTTTGTCACGTTTTTTATCTTTTTGTCATGATTTTTTCACTTTTTAATCTTTTTTTGTCACGTTTTCATGTTTTTTTGTCAAGCCGACCTGGAGAAAGAGGTGGGGGTTAAGAGGTTAAATGTCATTAAAAAGCATGAAATCTAAATCCAGCACGCATTAATGTGTATTTCTTTGAACTTTATGGCACAAAACATGAACCGCAGCAGGTTTACCAAACAAAATGTCTGTAAATGTTCTCACTTATATTGCTCAAAAGCCCAGAAACCTTTTAAATATAATCAAATGTACCCACATTCCTTGGTTTGGTGTGGCAGGTTAAATATGATAAATGCGTAGATCTCTTACATTTGTGGCATGGAACATATTGTATCTGGGCTCTGAAATGGCATAAATAAATAAAAATGAAACAACTATACTGATAAAGCCTCCAGTGGCGTGAAAGAAGGAAACCACAGAGACCTATAAGCCTTGCCCGTTGTTGGCCTAAATCTCTGCAGACGTCACCTGATTGATTTTTTGGCCGCGTTATGAACGGATTTACACTCAAAATGTTGCAGAGCCATGAAACCACTCTCATGTTTTAGAAATGCACTGGATTTAACGCTGTAAAATAAACATAAAAGATGACGAGTAGCCAAAATTCCTTGAATCACTTTCATACACTGTAGAATAACGATGGACAAAGTGCAGGCTAACAGAAGCTGGTTCATGCTAGCAATCGGGCTGTGTTTTTGGAGCCAGCTCTTATGTTAAAACAGGTGCGTGTCATGTGCATAGACTGTACAAATAATAGACAACTCCTCCTCACTCCTCCCCGTTTACCATAATGACCATGTTCGAGGGAGAAATCATGGCGGATTTACAGACTCCTCCTCCCCTGCTCTGATGAAGCATGTTCCTAATAAGGGCATAAGGGCGGGATCTTCACTGTAGACTCCGCCCTTGCGTGACGTGTAGCTCGCGCAGCTCCAATGCTAACAGTTCGACCCTCATTAAGTACGAGATTTCTAAAATGTATCCTACGATAACCAGCCTGGTGCCTCTGATTGTGTCTAACCCAGCGTAATCACAGGAGGAATATCTAGCTGTAGACACTTCCAAAACATTAGGCACCGGGCATTAAAGTTGTTTTTAACGTGTCTAAAGTGCAATGAATTCCAATGGGGGACTAGCGGCTATATGGCGGTACTACAGCAATGGCGGCGCAATGACGGCCTCCAGTGTCGTCGTCGCAAAGCAGAGCAGCCAGCGGCCATTAGTCGTGTGTCTTAAAGTGACAGGTTTGAATACTTTTGAGAATATCACTTATTTAGATGGATAACATCTCTTGTAAGTTATTTTTTCATTTTTCATCCATCCATCCATCCATCTTCTTCCACTTGTCCGTTGCCGGGTCGTGGGGGCAGCTGTTGGAGCTGCACCAGCCCCTATGGCTCCTCCTGCAGGTGGTGGGTCCACAGAAGGACGGCCTCATGGTTCTAACCGGGCCTGTTGGTCTCTCATAAGGGGCTTCTGAACCGCTCTTTGTCTGACTGTCACCTAGGACCTGTTTGCCATGGGAGACCCTACCAGGGGCACGAAGCCCCGACAACAGAGCTCCAGGATCATTCGGGCTCAAACCCCTCCACCACAAGGCGGCAGTTCCAGAAGGGTCATTTTTCATGTATTTATTTATTCATCCATGTTCATATTATTCTTTGCTGGGTCATACATTAAAGCTGTACTAAGTAACTTGTTTACCTTAATAAATCCTTTCCGTAGTCCCTCTGGGGGTAATACAAGTGTTAATGGGATGATTGGGGGGTCTTTCATCTCCCCCTGGTGTCTCTGGCCAGAAAACCACAATTGCAACTTGTCTGCCACCGGGTCGGAGTTAATGGAGTCACGAAGAAGAAGCTAACAGGCTAACGGGCAAAGCTAACTGCGGGCTAGCGCCACTTAAACAGTATTTACAGCCAAGTTTGAGTGAAAAAAATAACTCAGACTTGGTCATATTAGTCATATTAGATGACAGTTGAATAAGAAAAATAAATTCCACTCATTTCTACATTTTAACTCACGTTGCCGTGTAATGAGGCCGTGCTGGATCAAACTAGAGGAATTTAAAGTATATGGATTACTGCGAAACTTGTGACTCCCTAAATTCATCCGGCTTTGAGCCACGAGCCGCGGCCACAGAAAGTCACTCTGTACTGGCTTCCTTCATACGCCCCAAACAGAGACACTTTGCAACAATGTGCACATTCACCACAAAATCCTAATCATTTTGACCTTGTGATCTGAATCTTTAGTAATCATGATCTTATTATTTGTCTGGAAAATGGCAATTATTGGAAAGTTTATACTATATTGAGCCAATGAAGTCCAACAAAATCTGCATTCACGACAATACTATCATTAGACTTGATCTCTGTATCTTCAAATGTGCTTCATCTTTTGTAAAAAAAAAAGTTTAAAAAGTTGGCTATAGTGCAAATTTGAAGAATGAAAATACAAATGAATGACACTGCCATTCATTCATTCATTGTCTGTTTTGTATGGTCTGTATTACAGGCATTTGATTTTAAGTATTGCTCAAAACAAAATAAAGAAAAGAGAATTAGGCTAGGCGAACTATGAATCTGTTGAGAGGGACCCTCCCAATGGGCTCATAAACCTCATAAACCATGCACGACACAGCATAGGAACATCATCTACAAAATCAGTGGTTAGGGCAGCTGGGTGCGGGTTAAAAAAAAAAAAATAATAATAATATTGATGTTTGTGTTGAGCATGGTAATGACAATTGCGGAGTATAATATATATGTATATTAATGTACCCTTATGTCATAAAACAAGTGATTTTGGGTGATATTTTGGCATTGGTAACCATCTGAAAGAAATATATTAATGGTCGCCTTTTGTTACTTGCTTTGTGGGGATCTTACATGAAACAAGACCGTTCTTGTAATAGTGTTTGGTTCTGTTAATTATATGAACAGTTCAAACAGTGGTTGTGAGTTTGTGTTAATGAGCTGTTCTGAAAGGTAACAAGTTCTTCTTTTCAGTCAATGAGACAATCACAAAATGATGCGGCTAAATGTATGACTGAACATGTAAACTTATTTTCTTATTATTGCTGTGGAAACTGAAGCTTCAGGGGTCGAGAGTGATTACGATTTCATTACATAGAATTATCATTGTTATTGTTGTAATTTGTATTAATTGTTTGGGGAAGGTGTAGCCTATAGCACATGATAGACATGTCTATCATGTAGCAACAGGAAGCACTGGCTTCCTGTTGCTCAGAGAATAGAGTTTAAAACAGCTCTGCTTGTGTACAAGTCTCTTCATGGTCGGGCACCAAAGTACATCTCTGACATGTTTCAGCTGTATGAACCACCTCGGGCCCTGAGATCCTCAGGGAGGGGTCTCCTGGTGGTTCCCAGAGTTACCACCAAACACGGTGAGGCTGCGTTTCAATTTCATGCAGCAAAAGTCTGGAACAGCCTCAGTGAGGACAGGCTTCAACCCTGAATATTTTTAAGTCCAGGCTGAAAGAACACCTTTTTACTGTTGCCTATGGACAACAGTAAAAAGGTGATTGATTGTATTTATATGATTGATTGTATTTTATATGTGTGTATATGGGTGTATATATATTTATATATATTTCATATAATTTTATCAATTGATTTGTTTTCGATTGTGTTTTAAATGCTTTTTATTGTGTTTTTAATGTTTTTTATTGTATCTTTTAATTGTGTTTGGTGTTGCTGTGAGGCACATTGAGTTGTCATGTACATGAAATGTGCCATACAAATAAACTTGCCTTGCCTTGCCTAATGTAAGACATGTAAATCTTCCTTAACATAAATGCCATCTTGCCAACCATGACCAGACTGTGCACCTCATCCTTTTTTACTATTTGTTCCTTGTTGTTGTTCCTTTTACACTGATTGTACTATTGTGAAATTAAATGTTTTATCATATTGAGTTGGGGGTAGGCGCTCATAAGCTTGTTGCTTCGGCCCACTCCTTTTGAGCAAAATGTATATGCTCAAATTAATTAATAAATAAGTAGAAAATGTGAGTCACAACAAGAGATGTGATTCAAACCAAATACATTTTGTTCTGCATGGTTGGTAATTTGTATCGATATTTATTGACAAAAGATCCTAATTTTTAACCTCTTACTCCACCTTAACTGAGCGCATTTTCTCCAGCTTCTCCACTGGAGTTGACAGGGCAATGCCTCATTTGAAAGCTAAGACCTACAAAACGAATTTTCCTTTTGTTGTCTTTTGTCATATTTTTGCTGCTTTTTGTCACGTTTTTGTCACTTTTTGTGGTGCGTTTTCTCTTGTTTGGCTTTACCCAAATCTAAAAGCTTCAAAGAAAAGAAGCAACAAAAAGAGTGAGAAAAATGTGCCGGGTAGCAACAGAAACACAACGAAAAAGTAACAAAAGCGTGGCAAAAAGCAATGAAAAAGCCACAAAAACATGACAAAATGAACAAGGGAAAAAAACATGTGGTGAAAACATGACAAAATAGCAACAAAAAAGGGACAAAAAATTGACACAAATGTAAAAATAAATGAATAAATGTTGCAAAAACACAACAAAAAACACAAAAGAAACGAAAACACACAAAAAAGAAAACATAACAAAAAGAGCCACAAAAACATGCCGAAAACACGACGAAGCAATGAAAAGCAACTAAAACCGACAAAAAAGAGGCGAAAAATGTGACCAAAAAATCAAATGAAAAATCAACAACGGACAAAAATGTGACCAAAAAATAGACGAAAACACGTCAAAACGTTATTATTATTATTATTATTTTTAAAGAATGACAAACGCGGCAACAATGTGACGAAAAAGAAACGGACTGGAGAAAATGCGCTCGGTTAAGGCGGGAGGTTAAAACAGCATTTATCAGTGAAGGCTGCAGTTCCTGTGGTTACCGGCGGGAGTCGCTGTGGACTGGGCTCGCGGGGCAGAAGGAGCGGCTCCGGAGCGTGATTGGCGGAAGGACAAATCAACAAAGAAACATGGCCGAAGTCATAGAGCTGCAGAAGCTCAAGGTTTGGAACTTTCATTTACACGGTTTACTCTCTAAACCCGCTCTGAGTGGGCCGTACAAACGTTGGTGATGATTTAAAGGGCGTTGGGTGACTTATATAGTGTTGAAAGACCGTACCTTGTTGCCGTTTCGCTTGCTGCGGCTCGTTCACCGGCGCGTTCACGTTGTTCATTCAGTTAGCTAGATGCTAGATGCTACTAGCTACTGTTGCTGCTCTTCACTTTTATTTTGCCAAACAACTCGTAGTAGTTCGTCCAAAATGTCGGGTGTAGATTTAACATTGAATTCAAATTGTGGTGCGTTTAGCAAGTAGCATCCAAATACAAATGTTAACTCCGAAAATCTAAAAAATTTACACGTATTTTCGTCAGGCAAACGTTGGTCTGATTAGTCTCGTGTACGCTTTGAAGGGCTTTTATAAGATTTTTTTTCTCGTTGAAACGTTTTTTTTAAGATATAGCAGTAATATATCGCAAACTTCAAGACATGTGTTGAATATGTACTTTTTTCCGTGCAGCCTTAGTTTGTCAAATGCACAGTTGAACGGGTCGCTTGACTGTCCTATTTCCTGATGTTTGTGTTTTGTAGCTTGCCGAGCTCAGACAGGAGTGTGAGGCTCGAGGGCTGGAGACCAAGGGAAACAAAGGAGAACTGATCGCACGACTGCAGGCCTATCTGGAGGAGCATGGTGAGAGAAAACACATTACAAATTATTTTACACGGTTGCCATTGACTCGCCATTAGTTTTGCCATCTTGTTTGTTTTGTGCTTTGAACAAACATTAACTTTGAACAAACATTAACTTTTTTTTTAACTTTTTTTTTCTTCAACAGAGGAGGATGTCGACGTTGATGATGTCCTGGCAGAAGACGGAGAGGTAATAACTCTCCCTGGTTTTTAGAGCGGACAATTTAATTATTTTGTGTATTTAAGTTTGTGTTTTTGTTGTAGGACTTCAGTAAAGTGGAGAGTGCCAGCCCTGAAAAAGACATTAAAGAACCAGAGATAACTGATAATACTGAGTCGGTTGAAGAGTAAGTAGTTAATAATTTCTCTAATTAGATCTGGACTGTGTGGTTTCCCGTGCTCCCTGAATCACTCTTTCACAATGTGAGCCCGATGAATCATGCCAGTGTCAGTTTGGAATGTGCAAAGTGTAGCTGAACCTAGACCTGACCAACCGCTGCGACCGCAGACCTGCTTTATTATTTTTAAGCAATTATCTCCTATATAAAATAATATTAACACTACTCGCTATATTGCTTATTTGACGAAACAGTCACACCCACAAAGCTCTCACTTTGCAACCAGGCTATAGCTGGCTGTGTGTGGAGTTTGCATGTTCTCCCCGTGTCTGCGTAGGTTTCCTCCGGATTCCCCTACCACTAAAAACATGTACAACAGGCCAGGGTGAAAGTAGTGAGTGGTTGGTGGTGGTTGGAGGCTGATGGCAGAGAGCCTCACTTCTGTCACTCTACCCCAATGCAACAGTCGTTTGGCATTAAAAAAAAAAAGTTTTGTTTCCGGTTGCCGACCGACCCTGTAAATGTACGTGCAAACCAAATTTATTTCATGAGCTTGTTGCCAACTGTTCCGCTTTTTCCTGATTGTCCTCCTTTTTAAAAAATATTATTCCGTGACACAACTGAGTACAGCGCAGTCTTACATACACTTTCTTTTTTTTTTCATCGCTGAGAGTTTCGGCCCTTTCCCTCCCTCCCTGCCCTGATTGGCCCGAGCTCAAAGAGAGCGAGGCTGACATTGGCTCCTCGTGCGCACGTCCCGCCTCCTCCACTCGCTCTTTGGCTGTCTGCTGCATAGAGCGTGTCTCACTCCATGGTTCAGCGTGGCTCGTGTTTGTTTTTATTGCGCGGGAAACGGACTGTACTATCGACAACACGAGGAGACTACAGTATGCGTCAGTCATCAGGCATAAAACATACATTATGTGCAGTATAGATCGCTAATATGGAGAATGGAGGAGTTTGGAGTAGTTTACAGGAGCTCTCCTCGCGTGGGTAACATTAGCATCTAAATAAAGCTAATAACTAAACGTTTTCACCTCATTCATACAGATGAATATTTTGTCAGGTCAGGTCCTAGAAAGACAAAGACAGAAGGCTGACAGTGGACACTTAACTCCAGCTCAGTGTAGATCTGCCTCTGAAGGTAAGGCTTGTTGACCTGTCATTATCTTCACAGAGGAAGATCTTTCTAAATAGACCAGCCAAGTGCAGAACATTTGAGACGGAGTGGGAAAGAGCCTCTGCTGACACTTTTTTCACTTGCATTATTCTTAACTGATGGATAATGGTTGTAGTTGTTGAAATGTATCTTGGTAAATAGTATGAGATATACACATCAGTCTATTATTCAAACAGGCTGCCCCAGGTCTTAATGATATTACATGTCGTATGGCATCTCTCGGAACAGTTCACTATGAAGAGGGAAGTTACTGATAATTTAAGCCATGTCATTCTGTTGTTTGTGTTAAGGACAGATCGCAGATGTGAGTAAAGTCTCGTTGAAAAGTAACACTTGTAATTGAGTAAAATTTCAGCCATGTAATTGTATTTGAGTAAACATTTTCTGTCCTCTTCCCACCACCATTAACAACTTAAAGCAAAACTAATACAGCTCCATCACAAGGTTATGTCCAATTCCGCTGTAGAAGGGCAGTTTTTGTCTTGGGTTAGATGTGAAGGCGCCACTGCTTATGTTAGGACCTGGTTCTTTTGTATCACGCGAGAACAGTTATTTGGATATGGCCAAAGCAAACACTGGAAATAGAAGTTGTCTCAAAGAAAAGGCTTTTATTGCCGTTGTTCCTAGTTACAAAGCAGTAAAACCAGCTGGTGACTTCAGAGAAAGAGAAGAAGTGAAGTCCAGACCTCCGTTGACAGTTGCCTTTTATCCTAGTCTTGCACTTCTCTACGCAGAGAGGGTGACTGCCTACCAGAGAATCAGTTGTTTTTGTGTCTATGTGTTTGTACTTTATCTGTACTTCACGTTATGTTCAGAATGATCATGGTGTTTTTTATCAGCTAATCTCACTGACATGGTCTTGTTCTGTAGCGTCAGAGCAAAGAGTCAGGAGCTTGTTCAGATTTCGTTACAATCCTTACACTTATAAGCAAAAGGGTTGATTGGGTTGTCCAGGATTTTTGTCAGACCATAGGTGGCAACCCTAAATGCTACCGTGTTCCAAGTACTCACCGTATCCACAGCAAATCCAAATACAGCCCTATCTTCCCTCTACCAGGATGAAATGTGGTCCTTGTGCACAATTGTCCGCCATAGATAAATATAATCCCTACCGACCCATTACCTCAACTGACAACCAACAGGAACCAAACTTTTTTTTTTTTTTTAGGCCTTACCACCACTGAGTATGGAGTGAAACATTAATGAAGTGTAGCGCTTTGAGAAACTTAATATAGGCTTGTAAAGCGCAATACAAAGTGTAAGCTAGGGCTGGGTTTAATAATCGAGTTTCCCTTTGAATTGGCCAATATCGATTCTCAGCAGTGTATTTCAATCGACCATAGCTTCGGAAGTAAATGAGATGGAAACAAACTTCTTTTTGCAGCGCTAGCTCGTCCCTCTAGCCCTCTGGGGAGCAAAGTTACTGTGTGGTTAAAAAATATCTCCTCCTCGATATAAAACAGTCTGTCTATGGCGGCAACAAAGGGAAGGGTGGGTCAATTCTTAATGTAAATATTTGTATTTTTACTAATTTACCAAGTTAGTTAGTTTCTACCATTTGCAACATTAGTTCTTCTGAGAATGTCTTCCATATCCAAGTAAAATTGGCACTGCGTGATATCCTTAACTGAATCAATACCCAGCCCTAGTGTAAGCCATTACTAATATTATTATTTTATTTTTACATTCATAGAGCTGATAAGAAGGTTGTGAAGATTGCCCCTCCATCATCAGCGAGTGAAGTACGTGCAAGTTTCCGGTGAATCTCTGTATTTTTCTGATGGACACGGTCGTTTACCAGAACCATTTGACTGCTTTGATTCACAGAGACTCCAGAAAAGAGCCGAGCGCTTCAACATGCCCGCCACTGCAGACAGCAAGAAGGCCCTGCGTGCAGCCAGGTACAGTCATTTGCATTTATTTTGATAGTATAATGGCCACATGCAAACAACTCGTCATGTCTGTGTCTTACTGGGGTCTTGCGTACAAGAACTCCTCATCCTTTTAGTTATATTTTGTTTGATGTTGTTCTGTGTAGGTTTGGCCTGCCGGGGGATGCCAAAAGTCCATCCTTGGGTAGTTTAATTCTCTATTGTAACATAAATGAAGCCTGTTTTATAATTTGTAATAATCACATGTTTGTTTTCTGCAGGTTCAGTGGCAAACAGTAAAGCTCCAGTAAGTTTTAAAGACGTTGAGCTCGTGCATTTGATTAGTTGTGTGTAATGTATTTATTTTTTGCATTTCTTTTGTAGGTAAACATTGATCAGTTGAAGAAGAGAGCAGAAAGATTTGGTGTCAATGTGTCAGCCGTTTCAGTGAAGGTGAATATTTTACACTACAGGGTTCGTACAGTCATGGAAATCCTGGAAAAGTCACGGAATTTTAAAATCAAATTTCCAGGCCCTGGAAAAGTGTTGGAATTTTGAGAAACTTATTTCAGAATCCTAAAATATAGTAGAAAGAATAATGGGTAAATCAAAAGTAAATTGAGAATCACGGTGCACATTTTTATTCAGGCAGTTGTCGCGGCGACTGTTCCCGCCTGTGGGCTCTGAAAGAGCTGGGCTCCCTGATTACCTAACAAGAGCTAAAATGATGACATCATTAGAGCTAAAAGAGTGAGATGTTTAGTGAGTGACGTTGTGTGAGCTAAAGTTGTTTCAAAGCTAAAACTATAAAATGTTTCTTTTAAAGTGGTAAAATTATTAGGACCATTTTCACCTTTTGAATTGCACTAGAATGCAGGAAAATAAGGATGATAAGCTCTAAATTTGTTGGGGGGGGGACCCCAAACCTTATACTAACCCCCACTTTAATGTATCTGACATTGTCACATCTGTCAGACGCACAATTCTAGAGAAGCACATTATAGTGATTCATAATGATATATCAGACTGCAGTGTGTGTGATTCACCAGTTGTTTTTGCTCAGTGAGACTCTATGGCACGTGCACAGGAGTGTGAGCACGCCTGCGGGCGTCTTGCCAGTAGACTGTCACCTTTTTCAAAATGCCCGAGTTTGCAGCCCAGTCAGGAGGTGCCCTGGTCGTGGTCTCAGTACTGTCAGTCTTTCTCTAGTATTCTGGTCTCGACTACAGTAGACCTAATCTTAAAAATCACAAACTGAAAATGTAATGCTGATAAATACGCCGAATAATGAATGTGGCTAATACAATGATGGCATTGGGGTCCTGGAAATGTTAAGGGTCATGGAAAATCTGTACTAACACGTGTTTTGATTGACTTACCGCTCAGCCTGGCCTCCCCATCATCGGGTATTTTTGTATTGCTTTTTTGTCATTTCTATGTAGCTTTTTGTTTTTTTTGCTTTGTCATTTTTTTTAAATGTTTTTTGTTGTTGCTTTTTTGTATTTTTTTATGTTGCTTTTTTTGTGTCCATTCCCCCCCTCCCCCCCCCCCCGCTATTTTGACGCTTTGTTAAAAAAGCTTTTAGATTTGGCTAAAGCTGAACGGGAGAAAATGTGCTCGGTTCATGTGGGGGTTAAGAGGTTAAACAATTACTCGCGGCTGTTATTGAGCTGCACAATTAATCAAATGTATTAAGAATGCAGTTATTTAGATCATTTAGTGCCTTTTTAAAACTGTAAATCCTGTCGATCCAGAACCAAAAGCTTTTCCTCACACACACACAATAAAAGTCTGGCTAAGAGGATTTTGTTTCGCTGTATTCCATTAAGCCGAAGAAGGCATAGCTCTGTGTATATTCATTTACATAAAATATTTAAACAGTTGGGACATGATGTTTGTGGTGCTGTTTTTCAGATGGAAGAAGACGAGAAGCTAAAGAAGAGGAAGGAGCGATTTGGGGTTCAGACCTCGGCTTCTGGGGGCGCTGACGTTCAGGTAACAGTTTTTATTTTCTTTTACTCTGCTTTTCATGTTCATTTGTATTAATGTTTGTCCATTGTTTTACAGGCCAAGAAGTTGAAGCGCGCAGAACGATTCGGAATGGCATAAAATGGTTCTCCAGTCGGATCTTTTTGTAAAACCTTTTCATAGAAGTACACCTAAAATTTACTTTACAGTTTCACTTAATGGGCTTCTAATAAATCATCTCCCATTGTAAATAGGTTTGAATAAGTTGCTGCCTTTTATTTGTACTTTTAAAGATCTCATTTATTTTTTGGTTAGGTAGCATTAATCACTTTTACAGTAAGATATTTGTTTAGTAGTTACTGTCAAATTGGACTCCATCTTTCTTTACTTTGGGGAAGATGAAAGCGGTAGGACGTCGGTTAAATTAATAGGCTGCAGACACAAATATTGGTCAAAAGTGATGATTCATTTGTGCTATTTTTAGATTCATATTTTAAATTCGTGGACTTGGTTGAGTCCCTATAATTACACCTATTTACACTGTGCTTTGATTTGACGGACATATTACAGCTGTGGTTTTGTTGACGTTTGTGAAATGATTAAAAGGCCTTTGTTCTCGGTCCATTTTATATAAAACTTTGTGATTTAATAAATTGTTTTCAAAAAAATATGTTTCTCTTATTTACTGTTAGAAAGGCCTATCAGTGCATTTGCTGTTTAAGGTTTCAGTCGTACAACTTGCCTGACCAAATATGGATGAATTGGCCCAAAAGTACATTTTTATGAAAAGGTTCACTCTAATCAAAGTGAACTTTTTTGGTAATTGTTATAAAAAGAATGTGTTGGTCTATTTTTTTAATGCTAGTTTTGCAGTAGGTAGTCAAAATGGATTTGGATGAGGATGTAAACAATTTTAATGTCATATTTGGCTGCCTTTAGTCAAACTCTATGGAGACGAGCTGGAGACGTCCCTGCCATCAACCTGTAAAGTTGCAGTTAGGTCTGAGGAAAGCTGAGCTGTTAATTTTTTAATGTTATTTTATTTTATTTTAGATATTTATCAACAATATAAATATATGTAACTATTTATTGGATGAAATGTTATGCCGTGTGGCTTTAATGACTTTGGTTATGCCAAATACAAAGTTTCCATGGGGATGAATCAATGAACCAATTAAAAAAAAAACATTTAAAAAAATAAATATATAACAGCAGAGGAAAGCCGTGGTTCAACATCAGGAAAAAAGAAACACGAGAAACTAGAGATATACCAGGGGCTCAGGGAAGAGCTAGAGAAGGCCTGGAGAGTGAAGGCATCAGTGGTGCCCGTGGTCGTTGAGGCACTCGGAGTGGCTCTGGCAGATCCCAGGAAATACATCAGACATCTCGGTCCAGAAAAGTGCAGAGGGTGAGGAAGAGTTTAAATTTTGTATATATATATATATATATATATATATATATATATATATATATTATATATACCTTGATTTTGCAATAAATAAGGGAGCAACTTGGAAATGAATATTACACATATTTGTTTTTAGGGGCAAAATTGTATAATCTGCATAAGTTTGCATACAACCAGAAATGAAAAAAGGTATAAATGAAAAGAACAGCAAAAAAAAAAACAGGTATACGTTATATATAGTTTTTTCTTTTAGAATGTAGAAAAGTACTATTTTCATTCAACTAGAATCTCGATAAATGAAAATAGTAAATACTTTTATATATGACTTTGCTGACCCCTAGCGGTGAGGTTGTCTTGGGTTATTTTCGCCGGTGTGTGACGTCAGTTCCGTTGACGCGAGTAAATTTTAAACTCTCGTCCTTCCTTCTCAGTGATGGCGGCTGCGTTTCGCTCTCTCCCGTCAAACAGTAACAACAAATGGTACTTCAGCCGGCCGCAGATCGACAACAGCCCCTCTCGGAGAGCCGGACTGGACCCCGATAAGGAGCTGTCCTACAGACAACAGGCCGCCAACCTCCTCCAGGACATGGGACAGCGCCTCAATGTGTATCTTTTGTCGTGCGGCGTTGCTAGCATAACCAGGCTGTTAGCATGTGGCTAGCGGCGTGTGGCCTTTAAACAGAGCCGGCTTGGTGCGGGACAGGGTAGGGTTTTGATGAGCGACGTCATTTACCGCACTTTATAGCTTAGCTTTATGGCTTTAAGACAGTAATACTCTACGTTGTGGTCTATTTATGTGCGATCGGCGTGTTGTTACTGGAGCACGAAGCTAAACCAATGCGCGTAAGGCCTCCGCGCTCAGCGGGCCCTGAGGACATTAGCATTAGCATGTGTTTTCCACTAAACACGAGTAAATAATTTGATCAAAGCCAGCCTGAGGTTATTACGCTATCGTGCATTGTTTATTGGTGAGTGTTATGGGAGTGAGTTAGGTTGTAATGCGATTGATTGTGTGTTTTACACATGTTTAACGTCAAGGCATGTTGTTTTGCAAAATAGGTTTTCTGTGTAAACACATTATGAAGGACACCGTTATTATGGTGTGTCTGTCGTGTTTTCCTTAACCATTCATCATCAGGTCCCAGCTCACCATCAACACTGCCATTGTTTATATGCACCGGTTCTACATGGTCCAGTCGTTCACAAGGTTTCATAGAAATGTAAGTGTTTACTTTGGCCTTAAGTTGGCCCAGTCCCGCATCGTTACATCTCCTCCTTACGTGCCTTTCGTCAGGTCGTGTCTCCCGCAGCGCTCTTCCTCGCCGCTAAAGTGGAAGAACAGCCCCGAAAGTTGGAGCACGTTATCAAAGTGGCGCACGCCTGCCTCAATCCCCAGGATCCGTCTCCAGACGTGCGCAGCGACGTGAGTGTTTAACTCTTTTACACTGTTTTTTTCCACACGCACCCTTTAAATTTTCTTGAACCCCATGGTCGATAGGGATGTAACGCTATCCAAAAACCAAAATACACAGCATTTGTTTTTTACATTTGGGCTCACTGCATTGTTGAAATGTGTTAGCCTGGCCAGTCGACCACTTATATCTTGTTGTTCAAGCAGAAATGTCTAGGGACCTGGTTAAAGCATTTCTGCTAAACGTTTACAACCAAAAGACATAACATTTAGAGAAAACTTTTCTCACCTCTGATAAACCAGTTCAGAAGTTCACTGGACGGTTTCTGCTCGTGGTTGATCCGCCAGTCAGTCACAAAAGTGTCTACAGCAGGAAAAGTGTGCACATTGGCCGGCCAGGCTTGAACTATGAATATTTAAGACCCAAGATCTTTGTACTTTGATTGTAAATACCTGTTATGAGATATATTTTTCTGTTGATACGGTTATATCCCTATTAGAAAACCTGTCATACGGAAGCCATGTTTATTGTTGACAAAGTAAAAGAAGGCAAGAGCATATGTATCTTCATCTCACCACATCAACACTATAATATGCAATCTGATGTCATGTGTACAGATACTAAAAAAAAAAGTAAAACTAATACAAAAAGGTGCATTTGCTCTTGTTGATGATGGATAGAGGCGCCCAGTCAGTAATGTGCCTGTCCTCTGACCTCAGGCCTACCTGCAACAAGCCCAAGACCTGGTCATTCTTGAGAGCATTATACTGCAGACCCTGGGTAAGTTGGGGAGACTTACATGGGTTCCCAGTTTCCCCTCAGTAACATCCTGTATGTGTTTTTATCCACAGAAAACTTAGGCGCAATTGAAAGAATTTCTATAACGATTACCATTTTGCTTTACAGACTAAATTGAAGCGGTGCAGCGATACATTTCCGATTCTGTATTTTTACATTGACCTTAATAATTGTGTTAAGTTTCCAGAAGACGCTAAGCGGTGAAGTTTAAGGCTAAAGATTAAGTCGCTGATAAAATAACTCGACTAATTTCTGATTTACAGGACTAGTTAAACATGTTTGGTGGTGACAAAAGGAATTATCTTGACCAGATAATCAGTCCATTCATGTTTCTTATCAAAAATTGTCCTGTCCTTGTTTTTCTACAGCGTTTGAGATCACTATTGACCACCCGCACACCCATGTCGTGAAGTGCACGCAGCTCGTTAGAGGTACGTTCACATTTTTCTATTGAGGTTTCAGTTGTTGCGGTGAAAATATTAATACTTTGTTTTGTTTAATTCTCCAGCGAGCAAAGATCTTGCTCAGACGTCTTATTTCATGGCAACAAACAGGTTTGTTAGCAAATCATGCAAAGTAAAATTCTGCGTTAACAGTCCTGTATATCCCTGTGTAAAAAGTCAATATTGGTTTCATGAACAAAACAAACATGTAAATCTTAGGTCATTTTCACACTGACACTGTTTAGGTCGATCTAATGGGGCTTTTGAGTTCGTGTAAATCCAACTGCAGCACTTAAGCCAAATCTAAAGCGCCGCTCTCAGACCGGCTGAAACAGCTGCTCTCAGAGTGGCGCCTGTCGCACTAAGGAGCGTTAAAGCTGCCGACCTCAGGACGACCTAGTTTCAGTTTCATTCTAGGGCTGCACGATTAACCTTTATCGCATCGATATTGAGCTACTGCGGTAACCTGTCTCTTTCCTGCTTTGCGCCTCCACTGTCAATCAGAATCATCGAGCCTCGCTGCCTTTGGCTGCTGACCAATCAGAAGTGGCTTCAGGGAGAATCAAGTTTGAATGCTCTGCAGTCGCTTTAAACAAACTCCGCCACTGTGCAAATGGCAAACTACCCTCACCGCTAGTAACAAACAACATGGTTGTAGTTTGGGTTGTATCTCAAAAGTATCATTTCTTTGCAGAGCAGGTTTGGATGCTCGATATAAGCTTCTTGCCTCCGCTCATCGCTGTGGACATTGTTGTATTAAGCTTCATCTAATTGTAGCTTCTTTACAGCAGGTTTTGTCACGTAAAGATGCAGCTTGTGATTCAGAAAACGCTTTTATGCAGCTTTATATCCCATGTCCACAATCTGTCTCCATGTGCGTGAGTTCGTTTTACCTGACGTTTGCTCCTTGAGCAAAGCAGGAGTCTGAGAACAGGAGGAAGAGAGAGAGTGCAAGGAAACGAGATAAAAACTCAAGATGTTTTTCTGACGGCTCCTAAAATGCACATTTGCATCTTGTTGCTGAAGCTGAAGTGTAATGAGTGAACTGCGATGCAGACGTAGGTAATGTACGTAACTCGATGCTCAATTGCGTGAAAAATAAAATGTAAAAAGGCTCTATAGGACATTTTTTAAATCGCAAATCGAATCGCAATTAGGTTTTTTTGGTCAAAATCGTGCAGCCCTATTTCATACTTTTTTTTTTTTTTTGTTGAGCAAAGGACTTGGAGCCATGAGCATGTATTATTTTTAACTAACGCGCACTGCAGGACTGGACGTTTGGAACAATCGTCTGGCGAAGTGAATTGGATCAACTTTCTATTGGCGAGGTACGTCTCCCCTGCCTCTGTCTGTGCAGTAAAGCTTTCGTCTCGGTGTGACGTTTTAAGTGCATTTTTCTCCGGCCATCAGCCTCAGTGTGTTTAGCTACGAGCAAGAAATGACCACCGCGTGACGTCAGGGACGCTTGCGTGTATGTGCAGTGACAGAGCCCTGATCGCTTCATCCTCACGGTCGGACAATCGGGAGTTTCTCACTCCCTCACCTGAGTTACAAAGGTGAAGAGGCAAACATCAGGAAGCAGCTCATAGGAAAGCTACGAGTGCGTCTGCAGTAGACACTTTAATCCTAAATATCAGGGATAGTAACCAAACCACAGTGGAAGGTAAAATAAAGACAAACCCATTTACTGCAGCCGAATCGACACCTTAATAGTGCTAAACATGTACTGGCGCATGTACCCCGTACCACGAATGGACGCTTTAGAAATGCCGGAAATGGATCCGTTTTGCTGTGTGTGACGGAGTCAAAAGTCTAAAGGCTTGAATATGAGCAGGTTTGTTGTCAGATTCAATCGGTTTGGCCTAGAATAGTTCATGGTTGGTTGTAGGGCTGGGACGATGCAGTTTTGTCACAATCCAATACGTATCACGATGCTCGGGGCTGATCTGATGCATATCGCGATACATTAAGTAATAAGTGTGTTTGCCTTAAAGTTGCTCTAAGCTACCCGGTTTTGCTGGACTGGCATTGTTGCATTCCCACGTTGCATCACTAGATGCGCCAGACTCGCGAACCAGACGGAGGCCGGTGCTGCACCTCCCTCATCCCCACATGCCCCCCACCATGTGTAAACAAACACGTGAAGAGGTCGCAAATGTTTGAAGCAGAAGACGCAGCAACAGTTAGAGGCTAACAGTTTAGCGTTATGACACAATGCAGCTGAAATCCTCGTGAAAAATCAGTTTAATAATCCAATATCTACAGGAGCTGTCAGGTCTTTTTTCTCATCATTACAGCAGCACCGAGAGGCTGTGAGGCGTTCAAGGGTTGCGGGGGAACACATTTCTGCGCTGTAAAAGACACTTTAATGAAAGTTGCAATTTAGCAAATAAATGCAAGTCTCAAAATGTTCACTTTGCTTCACATCTTATTTATGCTGATAAGATGATTGAGATTTCCATATCTCATTGAATACAATCAGAGCAGCGTGTGGTCTGTGGTGGAGGGGGAGTGAGGGGCATGGGTGACGGGGGGAAACAGGGTTCACTACTCCAGTAGGGATGTGCATTTAAAGCAAAAGTACTATTCGATAATCGTGGGTACTAATCATTAATATTCGAATATTCGACAATAACTGCCGCCAGACTGCCCCCACCCCCACAACACCCACCGCTGCGGAAACGGATATAGATCCACGATTTTTCTCTTTCTTTTTATTTTGACAGTGATGCAATTCACAGCGCAACATTATAGAACCGTTTTCTGTCTTTAATCCCATTAAACACACAGGATATTATATACAATACAAAAGGTGCGTGTGCGGACCGGGTTTATCCTTTCATAAATCACCCAATAATACCGTCGTCACGTCAAACAATTAAGTGCGGAGACTTCAAACAATAATTATATAAATTTTGAACATTTTACTAAACATACCTGAGAGACAGCATTGCTGACGTGAACATTTTTAACATGCTCGTCCTCATAATCCGAAAAATAGTTCAAGACTAATCCAAGTTTTTATTCAGAAAGATCAGCATGTCCACATGCACGGGATGAAGACGGGAACGAAGTCTGTTTACAATAAGTCCCGCCGTGGAAAACACCCTTTCCGCAGAGTTTACATTGTACCTCTGTTTCAGTTGTTTTTTGGAAATGGCTCCACATGGAACTTTTTGACTACTGCTGCAGTAATTTCTCCACCGTGTCTTCTCCAGTTTGTTACTTTTTCTACGGCTTGGCATGTAGCCCGCCACTGTGTATCGTCAAATGGTACGCTGCCCCGTGCGGAAGCCGCCAGTAATACAATTTTTTCCCCTCCAGATATGGTACACTATTCGATTTTTTATGATTTAACGACTATTCGAATATTCGAAAATCGATGCCCATCCCTATACTCCAGTGGTTCCCAACCTGGGGGGCGGCGCCTGGGATCACGGGGGGGGGCCCGAGATTTGCCTGGTTTGGGTAAGGTCATAGATAATATTATTTGAGCAAAAAGAGGTAAGGACTACAGGTGCATTTAAAACACCGATTTTAATTTTATTTATTCGCAATTATTTTCATGTTTTGATACATTTATGGGGACCACAGTTTTGGACTGGGGGGGGGGGCGCGGCCCGACTACAGCATGCGCGGTAGCCTGGCTAACGCCAGACTAAAATCACAAGTGATATTTAGTCTGGGGACCACCAATTCATTTTCTCGTAGGAGAGGTGTGGTTTACGATTGTTCATAGCCGTTTATTGGGCTGAATGTCTCTCATGCGTCTGCACGTAGCCATAGCCAATCGTATCATGGTATCAGATGACGTATGACGTACCTGCTGTAAACTTTTGAGCTAAACTATTTAGAACACGTTCTAAAGCTTGATCGAAAGATGGCATCGCGTCTGCTGCTGTCATGTTGGATCCGTAAATATTTTTTTATTTTTTTTATCCCTAAACAAACTACAAGCTTTATGTCAAATAGCGCGTCATCGTCTTACCGTCCCTCCTCGTTCTGTGATTGGTGCCCAAATCCATGGAAAAATGTCGGCCATGGTCCCCAGGCTGTTGTGAAGTTCGAAAAGATTCGAGCGCACACAGCAGTCTGGCGTTAGCCAGGCTACATGCGCGGGGGGCATCAAGGAAAAAGGTTGGGAACCACTGCATTACTCCACCTACTGACAAAAAAACTTCAAAAAGACATTGCGTAGGGTAGCTTTAAAAGGTGTAAAAAGTAGATGCACGATCATGGACATTTTAACCGATAACGCTAATGACACCAATAATTATTGCACTTTATTTTGTGACAAGAAATCAATGTAACAATTCACAGTTCGGAATTGTTTTGAGTTTATAATTATCGGGTCTAATTATCGGCCGAAACATTATCTATCGGCTTATCAGGGATGGCGTCAGAAAGGCCGATCGTGCATCCCTAAGAAAACGTGTCCATTTAAACCAAATGCCATTTGACATTTAAGTGTTAAGATTATAAAGTGCATTAACACAAAATGTAACGAAGTGCTGTTACTGGAAACAAAGGAGTGCAGGATAAAAATGCCTCCAAACACAAGTAGTGAAAGTATTGCAATACTTGATAAAGTATTGATACTTGGTATTGTGATACGATATTTTGTCCCAGCCCTTGTAGTTTGGTATCGGTTTGTGTCCACTTTGAGGACATTTGCTCTGATCATTTCAGAGATTTTAATGATTAGACTGAAGTCGCTGTTACTCATTAGTTGCGTTAGGGCTGAACGATACCACACCGGGGGAGCGTTTGTTTACCCTCCCGGGACAGCACAGACGCGTCAGAGTTCCTTTTTTTCTCTCTTTCTCTTATAACAAAAATAATGAAAAAGCTGTTTTATAAATTAAAATCAGGCCGTAAGGCATTACATTACAGACGTCGAGCACTTCCGTTCCTTTGTGACGACACAACAGCTCAGTGGTTTACCAGGAGAGGGCGGAGCAGCTGCTCAGAGAGCAGGATTCAGGAGGATTACTGAGAACTGTGTGAATGAAGCCAAAAACCGCTCTGGGGGTGTTTTTGAGAAGGAAATAGCAAAACAACATGGTTAAAAACTCAAAAGTCAATTTTGCATGATATAGGACCTTTAAAAAAAACACTACAGGACAGGAAGCCTGGGTAAAATTGAAGTAAATTAGGAAATGTTTAACTAAAACAGAACTTTTGCAAAGAAAAATGTTGCTCTCAGCCAGATGAAGACTTTAGTGATGTTGTGATATATTGCGGCTTCTTGCGATACTGATATTGCGTCACCTAATATCGTGATATTTTTTGCGATATATTGTGCAGCCCGAGTTTGCGTTGGTGTTTGTTCCTTGGTGTTGCTTAGAAAAAGCCGTCATTCCGACCGTGAGGATGTCTGTTGTCTGTGGTGGATCAGTTTGGCAAACAGCTGACTGTTGTGGCTGATGGCGCGAGTTTATGCAGTGCATGTGAATGCAGACTGAACTAACTTCTGTACAGGCTTAAATGCAGCTAAAACAAAATAATGCAGCTGAAACTAGAGCGTTCTCAGGTCGGTTTATAAAGTGCTCCATCATGTGTGAAAATGCCCTTAAAACACGTATAGGCCAACCTTGTGTCCCAGGGTCACATTGGGTTTTTAAACTTGCCAAAGGAGCCAGATCAATAGCATTTTGTCACAACATTTTTAACAAATACAAACTGTAATAATAGGCTACATAAAAGTGCATATAATCACGTAGGAAAACAAACCCATTGAGACTTCTAATGATAAAGTGTATCTTTTTAAAATAATTATCCCACGGTTGATCTTCAGACATTGGTGTGTAACAAACCCTCCTCTCCTGTTGTCGTCCCCAGTCTCCACCTGACGACGTTCTGCCTGCAGTACAGCCCCCCGGTGGTGGCCTGCGTGTGCATCCATCTGGCCTGTAAATGGTCCAACTGGGAGATCCCCGTGTCCACAGACGGGAAGCACTGGTGGGAGTACGTCGACCCCACAGTCACCCTGGAGCTGCTGGACGGTACGCTATTGTATCTTTTTACTTTTGTATGTGTACTGCTGATATTTCGTGCCACATCCAACCAAAATCAAGCACCCTATTCTGTTATTGTTCCATGGTGCAGAACTAACCCACGAGTTCCTACAAATCCTGGAAAAGACCCCGAGTCGACTGAAGCGCATTCGTAACTGGAAGGTACGCATTTCTGAATATTCGCTGTTCAAATGTCGTAGCCAACGTGTAAATAACCCCGAGGAAAGTTCACTTGTTCAGCTGCTCATAACTCGGGCAGTTTGGGCCCACATTTGGCTTCCTGGAATCGTTCCATCCAGATTCCCTCCACAGACGTATAATAACAATGATAATGGCTTACACTTGCATTGCTTTTCAAGCCTGTGTTACCAAGTTTCTCAAAGCGCTACACCAGTGGTTCCCAATAGGCGTGGGAACTATGGCTGAAAGATATATCGTTATTGTATCGATATATGAACTTTCAAGATATCAATATCGCACAAGAAAAATATATCGATGAACATTCAAAATATTAAAATCGAAAAAAGATGTAAACGATAAAGATTTTCATCAATAAAACTGCACTCTTTTATATTATGATTTAATTTTTCTGAAAAATGCTTAGTTTTCACCTAACCCATAGTTATATCGTATCGATATCGAGATGATATGATCGAATATCGAGATATGAAATTTTGTCCATCGTTCAACCCTAGTGGGAACCTCCAGGTACCTCACAATTCGATACGATACGCGATACATGGCTCACGATAACGACTATCTCACGATACGCCGACGATAAATTACGATATATTGCACAAAAATAAGCTACGATACATCACGATAAAAAAAAATGCTACTTTTAACCTTTATTTAAACATACTACATATTATTCATCATTTACATTTCTTTTCAAGTGCTTTGTACCACTTTTATAAATGATCCCTGACTTGGACTTAGGCTAATGCTAGGCTAGTGCATTTCTATGGCATCAGTTAGCCTGCATTAAAAACAGTCTGACCCACTCCACAGTGCACCTGAGGTAAATCACTTATAACACCAGACTAACCATATAAATGTCTGTGTTAATAGAATCATATTAACCATTTCGCATTTAAAATAACTTATATTTGAGCAGCATCAGCTTCGTGGCTGTAAGCTAACGCAGAGGCGGAGTGATCTGCGAGAAAATAGTCCCTCAAAATGCGGTAATTCATGTGATACAAGGTCAGTTATATTTCAAACATTATTCTATTAACACAGACATTTATATGGTTAGTCTGGTGTTATAAGTGATTTGCCTCAGGTGCACTGTGGAGTGTGTTACCCCCGTGAAGACAGACACAGGCTGGGATTTAACATTGGGCTTTATTCTGTAAACAGAAACAGATATAGTTTTCAGACGCGGCTTTGCCTCCGTGGACTTCAGTTGAAAACCTTACGCAGAACTGAGCTAACTCTGCCTTTATACTATGCAGACTCATATTTTAGTTATAACACAGTTGCTTGTCTTACAGTCTCTGTAACAACAAGAAAAACAACCTTAAACTTAGAAAAACAACCTTAAACTTGACATAAACGTTACAAATGACAAATCTCCAGTACAATAAAAGTACTTATTTACCAATAGACCAGTCACAGTATATCTACTCAACTGCTATGATGAACCTATGTAGGTAATAGAAAATAACTGCAACAAATCGGACCAACGTCTATATTTAACTGGACGCTAACGGTAGTTAGCAGTTAACGTTTTGTACAGAGAACAACCTAAAAATATAATTTCAATAAATAAAACATCGTCCCGAAATTACAAATAGTCCCACTAATGTTACCCATGAAGTGCTTAGTGTACTTAACCCACCTGTAAACAGAAACAGATATAGTTTTCAGACGCGGCTTTGCCTCCGTGGACTTCAGTTGAAAACCTTACGCAGAACTGAGCTAACTCTGCACGAGACCGGGACGTTAGTCTCCTACTTACGTGCCACTACTGCCATCTTCTGGCGCAAATTAGCATAGCAATAGTACACAGCCAACATTAAGAAACATTAGTAGTCAAATAAAAGGGTTAATTGAAATTAAAATTAATTGGGGGGGATCTTATTATACTTAAACAGTCCTGGGGGCCACAAGTGGGTCAGACTGTTTTTAATGCAGGGTTGCTGATGCCATAGAAATGCGTCTCTACAGTAGTTTGTTTACCACCATCTTTGATTTTGTTGGTTGGAAAAAAATGGATAAAGATGCAGAAACATTAGCCCCTCTTATCTAATCTAAAATGTGATTTAGTGGCCACTCGATGCGCATCCGACCACACAAAAGCAGAAAATCTGACCCTAAATGATTTGGCGTTTGATCAAAAGTAGTTTCTTCAGTAAATGTTAAACTTTTCTTTATTGTAACGAGGCTTGTTTTCCGTCCTAGGCCGGGGGACAGGCGCCCAAGGTCAAGCCCAAAGTCCAGGAGGAAGGCGACCAAAGGGACACCATGATGAGTATGATCTCGATGGCGTCTTCCGAAAGCACGGTCGCGGGCCTCATGAGTCTCTCCGCGCCTCCCTCTATGGGCGAGAAGGGGGAGCGGACCACCCCGGGAAGCGCTCAAACCTGGAGCGGGAAAGCCCAGGACCAGCAGACGCCGACGAACAACGAAGTCCACACTCCGGCCAAAGTCTCCCTGAGCGAGTACCGCGCCAAGAACGCCGACGTGTTGGCCGCGCAGAAACGGAAACTGGAAAACATGGAGGCGAGCGTGAAACGGGAGTACGCCAACGCGGCCCAAGCGCTGATCGGACAGCAGCAGAAAAAGGAGAAGCACCACCACCAGCAGCAGCAGCAGCAGCAGCAGGCGGCCGCTTCCGCCTCCGACAACCAGTCGCCCATAATCCTCAAAATCCCGCTGGAAAAGGAACGGCACGATCGCAGCTCTCTGAAAATGCGATTCCCCGTGCCCTCCGGCGGGGGCGGGAGCGGGAGCAGCAGCCATAGCTCGAACAGTCGTAGCGGGCAGGACCAGGACATAAAAGTGAAAATCCGCGTGCCTGAGAAACAGCGGGGCAGCTCGGGAGAGGAGGGGAAAAGCAGAGACAAGCATCGAGAGCGATCCAACCACCACCACTCCCATCACCACCACTCGCATCACCACTCTAGCAGTGCCTCTATGTCCTCGTCCCATAAACATTCGTCCGGTAGCGCGTTAACGGGCAAAAAGTCCGCCAACGACTCCTCCTCCTCCCGAACGTCTTCCGGGTCGCGGAAAAGACCCCAAGACCCGTCGGCGGCGGGGTCTCACGCGAAGCTGAGCAAATCGTCCAGTAACCCGTACAAACTAGCCCCCATGTCTTCCTCCGCGGCCCGGGCGCCGACACGCTCCCCGCCATCGGACTCGCGCACCAGCCGGGGAGCTACGGCCACGGCAAGGGCGACAAGTCGGACACGAACGGGCACGGGGCGGCCGCGGGGGCCAGTCGAACGAATTTCAGGACACGTTTGACATGCTGAACTCCCTGCTGAGCGCGCAGGGGGTGCAGCCGTCGCAGCCAGCCATGTTCGATTACAGGCAGCAGTACGGGGAGTATAGGTTCAGCGGCGGGACGAGGGGGGGCAGACCTCCCCCGCTGCCGTCAGAACCCCCTCCGCCCCTCCCACCGCTGCCTAAATGAGTTTTTGTGTGTGTGTTTTTTTAGTTCTCCGAATCGGGCTCGGTACTGCTCAGCGACGCCTTTTACCTCGAGGTTTGTTTGTTAAACGGGCGTAATATGCAAAGCTTTTTATCATGTGACAATGTTTTCACATCGACCCCATTTTCACAGCTTTGAGTGATTTTTGAGTCTTCACCAGTGGCTATTCTTAAGAGTAGGGGTGGGAACCTCTGGGTACCTTTCGATTCGATACGTGATACATGGCTCACGATAACGATTATCTCACGATACGCAGATACTGCGATAATCGATATATTGCACAAAAATAATCTACGATACATCACGATACTTTTAACCTTTATTTGAACATACTACATATTATTCATCATTTACATTTCTTTTCATGTGCTTTGTACCACTTTTATAAATGATCCCTGACTTACTCACTGAAAATGGGTCATAGATCTGTCAGTGACTTCATTTACATTTAAATAAACAAGAAACCACAGTCCTATTTAAAAAGCAATAAATCAACCCCAAATTAATCTTCTTTATAATTATAAAAACTATCATTAAAAGTAATGTATTTGTGTGACAGTGTTTGGTCCAAGTGCTTAAAACTGTAGTGCTGCCCCTGCTGTCCTGACTGAATTCTTGATCATTATTTGCCTCTATTGACTGAAAACAGTGGAGCACTGCTGCCTCATTAATATGCATGACGTTGCTCATTAATATGTAGGACGTCAGCAAAAGTATCGATCGGAATAAAAAGTATCTGTATCGTATCGTCCCGCAAAATATCGCGATATATCAGCAAATCGATATATTGTCACACTCCTAGCTCACAGAGTAAAAAAAGTTGGAGAACCCCTGCTCTAGAGGGTCCGTTTCTGAATCACTGCATTTGGCAATTACCTTTTTAAATATTCGTTTTAACGCACATTTCATCCGCTAGTTTAAAGCCAATCTCTTCAACGTGGAGCCGCTCTTTGCTTTGTGGATCGTGGCTCATCGCGCGCCGTACTTCTTGCTCAGTCATGGCTTTTCCGGGGCGTGGAAACTGCGTTCTGGGTGTCTCTTTATCGCAGCCCTTTGCTCGCTCACGTCTTCCTTTCCCCGCCCACTCCCGCTCGAGCGAGTGACGGGGCGGAGTCACCCAATCACAGCGACGCCTGAGCTCTCGAAATAAGCTAACGTTCAAACCTAAATCGTTACAGGGTTTCCGCGGGGGCAATAAAAGTGCCACAATTAAAGCCACAAATGTAATCAAAAGGCTTTAAGTTATGGTCAAACACATTCAGCTGCAGTTTGGGCAGAAATTGTCCAGTTTCGTGTCCAAAATGTCGCCTCGTTTTCCACTGTTTGCAAATCTTAAATAAAATATGCACGGATTTGTTGCGATTGTGGCTTTAAAAATGGCCGCCTTTTATTTCATTTTATTTTATTTGACTTGCTGTTATGGAAAGAAGATGCAACACTTTCTATATATGAAGAATAATAGTATGTGTAATTGTAGCCTGCAACCAATCAAACACGGTATTTTTATATATTTTTTTGGATCCAGAATGTTCCGTCGGGTGTTAAGGTGAAAGTGAGCAGTACCCGGCCCTTTTCTTACATCACTGTCCTGTAAACA